>JANUWF010001339.1:727500-1455000 GCA_026120185.1 Voacanga thouarsii
TGATAGTGACAATTCATGTGTGTGATTCACATTGTGCATATATATATATATATATATATATATATATATATATATATATATATATACACATTAAATCTGCTCTAAACACGTTATAAATAGTAATGTAAGTAGATAATATTCTATTCGTTTCATATTATTTGATCTTTTAGTTATCTATACACATATTAAGAATATTGAAATCAATGAATATTTTTTTTATATTTCTAAATTTACCCATAATGAATATAAGGATTAGTAACATTTACGAAGTTTTTATCTTTTTATTAAATACAATTTGAATAAACTTAAAGGTAATATTAAAAAAATACTAATTTTTAATGTATAGAAATATATAAAGAGTTAAATATTATGAAATATAATGTAAAGACTAAAAAGCCAAATAATATGAAACAGATGGAGTAATTGATTTGAGATGGATTTTATAAGTAATTAACAAACATGTAGGGTCAAATGGGATTTAATGAGAGAGAATATGATGTGTTGTGAGTAGATGATACTTTTTTAAAAATAAAAAATATATAAAATAATGCTCAGAGTAATATATTTGAATTAAAGTGAATTTTTAGTTTTGAATGGGATTAAAAAATCCTTATCCAAGTAAAGATGAATTAAATTATTCTCTTATTATAGTCAAATGAGATTTAAGTTGGATTTTTTGCATTATCTTGGGTTTTTATAATAGTACTCACTTCGATCTATTATGTCTGTAATATAAAATTATTTTATACAATGTAAAAAACTTCTAAATTTTATAGGTATCTAAAAATAAAAAGACTAAAATGATTTTATTTTGATTTGCTCAACATTAAAACATTTCATTAAGAGACTTTACTATTTTTTTTAAATTACATACATATAATTTATAAGTGTGTTTTAAAATATTAAAATGACACTTTAATATTACAAATAACGATTTATTTTAAATAAGATAGATTCTTTTATATTCTTTCCGTTTTTCAATTCTTGATATAATAGTGAATAATTTCGTAATCTTGTTATACTCACTTCAACTTTTCACTCCCTTGTTGTTCTTGATATATTATTTTAGATTATTTATAGGATGTTTTTCATAGCTTGTACTAACAAGAGAAAGGTTAAGAGAACAATTCCGACTAGAAGTAATGCTCCTTTTTAATCTTTGTGTTCTTCGTTTTGCTCTATTGTTCTTTATAAGATAGTTGATATTTGTCACACTTCGTGCCTGAGTATGACATGGCAATATCCTAAAATAGAATACCAAATATGGATCCGAAAACAGATAAACAAATCCAAAATAATCCAAATGCCAATAACTGAATCATCAAAGTTCACAAACTCCCGATTACAATACAAAACATAATCAAATAACTTCTGTACAATCCCATCAGAACACTATAACCTCAAAAGTCATTAAACTCAAAATAAATAGAGCTTTATAGAAAATCATTCAAAATCTTCCTCGAATCACTCATCTAGCTCTTCCTCTTCCCAATTGAAAACCTAAAATGATAAATAAGGGGTGAGCTCACTAACTCAGTAAAGAAAACATGACTTAATTGGGATTGAGCACGTTACATAAGTAATCATAGTTTTGTAGAAAACTCTTATGTGTTACAAAAATAGCTTAGAGGTTATTCCTTTAATGAGATAGTTGTACTCCAAAGAACTAGGATAAAAGAAAACGAGACATCACAAGTAAGGCTAGCACAAAGAAACGAAGCTTACCTTAACTCCCCATAATTTCACAAATTCTAACGTTGATCCGACTCAATTGGCACAAGAAACTAGATATCAGGGCTTAGCCGGCGCCGGTCAGAACAGGAAAAACAGCACCGGTTCAACACTGGACACCAAGGGGTTTAGCAATAAGGGAAAGCTGGCACCGGCCGAGGTATATAGGTGCCGAGTCCACACTGGACAGCAACAAGTCGAATAACAGAGGAAGGCCTGTGCCGGTTCTAATGGGTGGAACGGTGCTAGTTCACTTCGGAAACGGCAGAACAACAGCCAAAGAATAGTGTAAAAACAGAACAGTCCACATGCTCAACAACGAGTTTAACAACGGCTTTGAATACTTCTCAAAACACCCAACAACCAGCACAACCAACCTTCTTTTCCTTGAAAACACACTTTACATTACACACGCATATCACAAATTTCATATTTCTGAATCATGTTTAGGAGGATGGCTTTGGCTAACTGATATCGGTCTCCTAACTATTTTATCCTACTAGAAGAAGGGCCAGTACACAAAATAAGTTGCCTAGGTATTATATCTCCCTAACCTAGGACCAGTACACAAAACAGATTGGGAAATTCCCACCATTACCAAATCTCAAACATCAGATAGAACAAAACCAGAACAGAAATCACATAACCTCAAAATACTAATTATCATAATAACTTAATTATAGTGTCAAACTATTCACCATGCTCAACCCAATTTCATACAAACATAATTTTTCAGAAATTCAAAATAGAAGAGAATTTATTTAGAACACAATTTAAGAATGAGAAATACAAAAAAGTCAAAATTCCTTATCAAAATTCATTAAATCATAGACTCACTTTTGTCACCTCCCATTTCTTTTTTCTCCTACAATCCCAATTAACAAGTACTCTGTCAGAATAGACCCAAATCCCTAATCAGAACCTACACATTGTACCTAGTAATAGAACTAAGAATCCTAGAACGAGATAAAGTTAATACCAAGCTCAACTGATTCAAACTTACTCAGATTCGCAGCCTTTGGCTCCCTTTCTTCATCGATCCGTTCTTCTTTGAAAGTCCTCTTCTCCTCTTGAGTTGTCTTTGAAACGGTGAATAATGTGGAATAAAAAATAGCGTAACTAACAAAACCTATTGACGTAAGTCAAACTTAAGTTGCACTAATTGCTAACGTGCCCCTAAATTAATCCTTCTCATAATTAAGCCTCTCACACTATGTGGACCCAAGCCCATACTAGAATAGTGATAAAAAGAAAGTCCTAGAATATGGTTTAGATCGTGGGCTCACATTCTACCCCCCTTACAAAAAGTTTTATCCTCAAAACTTGCACACCTAAATTTTCAAATAAGGAAGGGTATTTCCATTGCGCATCTTCTTCCAACTCTCAAATAGCTTCCCGCTTGGAGTGATTAGACCACTGCACTTTCATATATGGTATAGACCTCCGTCTTAGAACATGTACCTTCCTATCTACAATCTTCATTAGCACCTCCTTATAATTCAAGTCTTCTCGAATTCGCGATGGTGATGGTTCCAACACATGACTAAGGTCAGCTACATATTTCCTTAGTTGAGATATATGAAACACATTATGAAGTCTGGATAAAGCCGAAGGTAAAGTTAATCGGTATGCTAAATCTCTAATTCTCTCTGAGATCTCATAAGAATCTACATATCTCGGGCTTAACTTCCCACTCTTGTCAAATCTCATAACCACTTTGGTTGGGGAGACCTTCAGATACACTTTTTCCCCATACTTAAATTTCAAAAGTCTTCATTTCTCATCAGTGCAACTCTTCTGACGATCTTGAGTAGCTTTCAGCTTTTCACGAACAAGCTGCACCTTTTTGGACGCTATTTGTATCAACTTTGGCCTAATTATCCTTCTTTCACCCACATATCCCAACATATAGGGGATTTGCACTTCCTACTGTATAGAGCTTCATAAGGAGTCATGCCAATACTAGACTGGTTGCTATTATCGTAGGAAAACTCCACTAAAGTCAAGCTATCCAACCAATTTCCTTTGAAATCCAGCACACAAGCTCGAAGCATGTCCTCTAATGTTTGAATCGTTCTCTCAGATTGGCCATTAGTCTGAGGGTGAAATGTGATGCTCAAAGTGATGATGGTTCCCATAGCCTCGTTGAAACTTTTCCAAAAATGAGACACAGACCTGGTATTTCTGTCCAATACAATACTTACTGGCACTCTGTGCAATCTAATAATAGCATCCACATATAACTGAACTAACTCCTCCATCGAAGTAGTCAACTTCATTGGCAGGAAATTGGGCTGACTTAGTCAATCGATTCACTATAACTCATACAGTGTCCTTTCTAGTCTTGGATTTAGGTAAACCGGTAACGAAATCTATAGTGATTTATTCCCACTTTCAAATTGGTATTTCTAGAGGCTTTAACAATTCGGCAAGTCTTTGGTGTTCCGCCTTAATTGTTGGCATACCAAACATTTAGATACAAAGTCTATTATGTCCTGCTTCATCCTATTCTACTAAAAATTCCTCTTAAGATCCCGATACATCTTAATCCCTCTTGGATAGATCGAAAGTTTCACATTATGAGCTTCCTTAAGTACTTCCGTTCTTAATGCCTTATCACTAGAAATACATAGTCTGCCTTGGAAACGTAGACTACCATCCTCATGGACCTGGAACTCTAGCTGTGCTCCACTGAGAACGACTTCTTTTTTCTTTTCTAGCTCACTGTCTTTGGATTGGGCTTTCTTAATCTTTTCAACCAAGATTGATTAGGGTATTAATCCCGCCAAATAACCCGTAGTGGGTTGCACAACTTCTAATTCCAACTTATCAAATTCGAAAATCAGTTAATCCTGCTCGATGGTGCAAGCAGCTAAGCCCCCCACTCCTTTCCTACTAAGAGCATCAGCTATTTGATTTGCTTTTCCCGAGTGATACCTTATTTTCAAATCATAATATTTAATCAATTCCAACTACCGCATCTGCCTCATATTTAACTCCTTTTGGGTGAACAAATACTCTAAACTTTGATGATTGATGAAGACCTCACACGTTTCAGATACAAATAGTGTCTTCAAATCTTCAACGCGAACACCATTGCAGCTAACTCCAAATCATGAGTTGGGTAATTTTGCTCATATAGTTCAACAAACATGATGCATAGGCTATCATTTTCCTATTTTACACCAACACACAGCCCAATCCATTCTTTGAAACATCGTTGTAGATAGTAAACCCGCCAGCCTTAGAGGGTAATGCCAAAACTAGTGCGGAAGTTAATAACCTCTTCAACTTCTAGAAGCTCTTTTCGCAAGCCTTATCCCATTTGAATTGGACTCTTTTCTGAGTAAGTTAAGTCAATGGGGTAGCTATCTTGGAAAAAATCCTCTACAAACTTTCGGTAATATCCTGCCAAACCTAAAGAACTCCTAATCTTGGAAGCAGTAGTCGGTCTAGGCCAATTAAGGATTGCTTCAATCTTCTTAAGATCCACAACAACTCCTTCTTCTAAAATGACGTGCCCCAAGAATGCCACATGCTTAAGCCAGAGTTGACATTTGCTGAACTTTGCATAGAGTTTTTGTTCATAAAGCCTTTGCAACACGATCTTAAGATGTTCCTGGTGAGCTTCTGCTAACGGGGAATAAACCAGAATGTCGTCGATAAATACTACAACAAACCTGTCCAACTAGTCATTGAAAACTCTATTCATTAACTCCATAAATGCTGTAGGTGCTTTGGTTAAACCAAAAGGAATGATCAAAAACTCGTAGTGTCCATAGCGAGTCCTAAAGGCACTTTCGGTATGTCCTCGAGCTTAATGTGCAACTGATAATATCCGAATCGCATGTCTATCTTAGAGAACACTTTAGTCCCATTCAACTGATTAAATAAATCATTGATACGTGATAATGAATATTTATTCTTTACTGTAATTTTGTTCAACTCCCGATAATCAATGCATATCCTCATGCTACCGTCCTTCTTTTTTATAAATAAAATGGATGCACCCCATGGAGAAATATTGAGCCAGATGAACTTCTTATCTAACAACTCTTGTAGTTGAATTTTCAGCTCCCTCAACTTTGTTGGTGCCATCCGGTATAGGGTCTTAGAAATTAGCTCAGTGCCTGGTACTAGATTAATCTCAAAATCCACTTCTCTTTCTAGTGGTATGCCTGGCAGATCCTCCGAAAAGACATCCTTAAATCCTCTCACTACCTTTACGTCATCAATACATAGTTCTTGCTTTTTAGTACTCACTACATAGGTTAAGTATGCCTCACATCTTTTTTGTAGACTCTTACGGGCTCTGACCGTAGAAATCACTGGCAACAATCCTTTGCCATAATCTCTTTTTTTACCTTGGAATTGAAGTACTGCTCTACCTAGTAAAATGAATTGCACTCTCTTCTCTCGACAATCTACTAGAGCATGATTATGAGCTAGCCAATCCATCCCTAAAATGACATCAAAGTCCACCATATTCAGCTGTATCAAATTCGCATCCAACTCTTCTCTTTCAACTTCTACCTTATAAGGTTAGAAACTAATACCTTCCCATTAGGAGTGGATACCCCATATGCATCGTCTAACCGGGTGGGGATAGTCTTAAGGGCTTTGGCAAATCTATGAGATTCAAATGAATGCGAAGCACCACAATCGAATAACACATAGGCAGGCACAAAGTTAACTAGAATTGTAGCTGTAACCATGTCCTCAGACGCTTCAGCCTCCTCATGAATGAGTGCGAAGACCAGAGTATTGGAATTTTGTTCTACTCTCCCATCTTCAGTTTTTTAGCATCAGTATTTGTTTGGGTTGGCCTCGAAATTGGTTCTGGGCACTAGAAGACCTTGTGTTCTTACTTTACGCACCTGAATTAGCTACCTTAAACCTACTTGCATTCTCTTGGGTGTCTCTTGCCACATTTGGTGCAATCCTTCCACAATGTGTTGGCATGGGGCACCGTGGAGCCAGTAATATTTATAGTGCGTCCTCTCGATACTATTGGTGCTAATGAACTGGCTATTGCTCTCCTCTGAGCATCTGGATGGCCTATCGAAGCTGACCTAGCCCTTTGTCCCTAACTAATCACGGGCCTAGAACTTTGTCCATAGCTGAACACGGTCCTGGGCCTCTTTTTGTCCCACTCAGCATCGGTCCTCTTGAACTCGACCTCAATGTCTAAACTCCGTTGATAGGCCTCCTTATAACTGTTCTATCAGATAACATATAATTTTCCTCGTATTCTGGCTTGGAGTCTGCGAATAAATCTATTATTCGTCGATGTGGGGTCCCGAGTGACTGCAGGTGCATACTTTCTCATTGAATTGAACTTGTGTGCGTAGTCAGTCACACTCATCTACTCTGTTTGAACTAACTCGAAGAATTGATTTTCCTTCTCCATCTTAAAGGTGTCGGGAAAAATACTACGCTAGAAATATCTCCCTGAACCTCTCTCAAGTGAAAGGCTCTTCTTTCTGAAGGTAGATAGCTTTAACTCCCTTCCATCATCTTAAAGCCTCTTTAACTAAAAACAGTATAGCTACCTTCGGCTTCACCTCCTCGGGAATCTCTATAGTCTCGAAATGGTGCTCTAATTCCATAATCCATTCCTCAGCTCTCTTCGGGCCTCCAATCCCATTGAAGGTTAGCAATCCCATTTTCTTCATCCTCTAGTATAAGGCCCTTACTCTAGAATCATTCTGCTGATACCTCCGTTCTTGATCATGTTGTAGCCTTTGCTGTTCAGCTTGTAGTCTGAACTGTTCTTGTTGCACTTTCATTTGCTCCTGCTGCAATAACTGCTGGCTTTGCATAGATTGTACTACCATTGCCAATGCTGTAGGTATGTAAATAGGCATACTAGGTCTTAGCATAGTGATGGGACAAAAGTAGGCACCTCTGTCGGTAGAGAAATTGGTGGTGGTCTGGTAGTCGTCGGTGGCAGTATAAACGGTGGAAGTGGAGGCGAACGGACTCCCCCAAGTGGTACCTCTGTAGCCCTACGCAGTGCAAAAACCGTTGTAGATGAACCCGAGCCCTGAGCTGCCCGACTAGTTTAACCTTGAGCTCTCATGCCTGCTCTGTCCTGGTCACTATCTCCTGCACCCTACTGAGTCATTCTTCTAGTTCCACGAGCCATCTCCAAACCTATAATCACTCACATGCTAAAGTAAAGGCAAACAAAAAAAGGAACTATTAAAATCTCAACAATCAATAATCTCAAAAACTTAAACAGTACTTAGATATCCACTCGCTCACATATCAGACTTAAATAATAACTTGTATACTTTACTCATAGTTAAAACTTAAGGTGATCATAACCTACTTCTCTGATACCACAAAATATCACACCTCGTGCCCGAGGATGACATGGCAGCATCCCAAAATGAAATTTTGAACTCAAATATGAAAACAGGCAAATAGATCTATAATAACCAAAATGCCAATAATTGAATCATTAAAGTTCATAAACTCCTAATTACAATACAAAACATAATCAAATAACTTCTGTACTATCCTATCAGAACACTATAACCTCAAAAATAATGAAACTCAAAATAAATAAAACTTTATAGAAAATCACTCAAAGTCTTCCTCGAACCACTCGTCTAGCTCTTTCCATTCCAACTGAGAACCTGGAATGATAAATAAGGGATGAACTCATTAGCTCAGTAAGGAAAACATGGCTTAGTTGAGATTGAGCATGTTATATAAGTAATCATAGTTTTGTAGAAAACTCTTGCGTATTACAAAAAATAGCTTAGAGGTTGTTTCTTTAGCAAGATAGTTGTACTCCAAAGAATCGGGATAAAAGAAAACGAGACATCACAAGTAAGGCTAGCATAAAAAAACGAAGGTTGCCTTAACTCCCCACAATTTCACAAATCCTAACATTGATCCAACTCTATTAGCACAAGAAACCAAATATTTGGGATCAGCTGGCGCCGATTGGAATGGGAAAAATGGCGCCGATTCAAAACTTAACGCTAAGGGGTTTAGCAGCAGAGGAAAGCCGGTGCCAACCGTGGTATTTGAAAGGACGCCGAATCGTGGTGGATAGTACCTTCTCGATGAATTCAAGGATTACGTGGTACATCATGGGATAGTATCCCAGCACTCTACGTCGGGCACATTCCAGCAGAATGGAGTAGTTGAGAGAAGGAACATGACATTAATGGAAATTGTCCGAAGTATAATATCTCATACTACTCTTCCGGTCTCTTTTTGGGGATATGTCTTAGAAACAGCGATATACATTCTGAACTTGGTACTTTCTAAGTCAGTATCTAAAACGCCCGATGAGATGTGGACTAGGTGTAAGCCAAATCTGAATTATCTCAGGATATGGGGCTATCCAACTTACGTACTGATCAAGGAAGACAAACTAAAATCAATATCAAAATTATGTTATTTTGTTGGGTATCTAAAAGGGACAAAATAAGGTACTTTTATCATCCCAAAGAGCAAAAAATACTAGTAAGTACTAATACTAGATACTTGGAGGATGATTAAAGTACTTCCACTAAAGATTCAACAGGGTTGGAATTCGAGAAGAAGTTATCTTCGAAATCAACTTATTCAGACCCAATTGTGGAACAAGAAGAGACACAGCCTTAAGAACCTGTACAAACGGAGCCTCGTCGTAGTGGGAGGGTATCTAGAGTTCTAGAAAGATGGACTGAAAAGGCTTTCAAGCTGGTCTCTAACCATCAAGAACAAGATCCCACTAGATACGGGGAGACTATTGCTGATGCCGATGTAAATTATGGCATGAAGCAATGAAAGCCGAGATTGAGTCTATGTACTTCAATTAGGTTTTGAATCTTATAGCTTCACCTAAAGGGATAAAACTCATTGGGTGTAAGTGGCTATACAGGAGGAAGATGAGAGCGGATGGGAAGGTAGAAACTTTCAAAGTTAGGCTTATGGCGAAAGGGTATACTCAGAAAGAGGGAATCAATTATGAGGAAACCTTTTCCCCGATAGGCATGCTTAAGTACATCCGTATTCTCCTTGCCATTGCATATCATTTCAATTACGAGATATGACAAATGGATGTCAAGACGACATTTCTTAATGTCCATTTTAACGAAGATATCTATATGTCCTAACTGGAATGTTTTATTGCTAAAGGCCAGGAACATATGGTTTGCAAGTTTAAGAAGTCTATTTATGGACCTAAGCAGGCATTTAGAGTATGGAACATTTGTTTTGACAAGACTGTAAAGCCTTATGGTTTCATTCAAAACGAGGATAAACCATGCGTGTACAGGAAATTGGAAGGCATAAATGTGATTTTTCTTGTCCTATATGTGGATGACATTCTACTCATTGGGAATGATGTAGGAACATTGTCATCTACTAAGGTTTGGTTGTCATCTACTAAGGTTAGTATGAAGGATTTGGGAGAAGTTAGTTACATTCTCGGGATTAAACTTCTTAGAAATAGGAAGTAGAGAATGTTAGGATTATCCCAAGCGACATAAATTGACAAGATGCTGGCCAAGTTTAGCATGAACTCATGCAAGAGAGCTCTAACCCCTTACAGTAATGTGTTGTCTTGTTGTTCTAAAGACTGCCCTAAATCTCAAGAGAAAAAGGACAGGATGAGTAGGATTCCCTACACTTCGGTTGTGGGTAGTCTCATGTACGTCATGCTGTGCACTATGCCAGATATCTACTTTGCCGTAAGCTTAGTTAGTAGATATCAATCAAACATTGGGGAGATTCATTGGCAAGCTGTAAAGCATATTCTCAAGTAACTCAAAGGTACGAAAGCTTATATGTTAGTTTACAGGATTGATAACGTGGTTCCTACTGGATACACAGACTCAGACTTCCAGGCAGATAAGGATGAGAGAAAATTCACTAGTGGATATGTCTTCACCTTATTTGGAGGAGCTATTTCATGGAGGAGTATCAAACAATCTTACATTGCTGACTCAACTATAGAAGCTGAGTATGTGGCAGCTTCGGAGGCATTTAAGGAAGCAGTCTAGCTCCAGAAGTTCCTTTTAAAACTTGGAGTTGTGTCACACATGAACAGATAGATTGTAGTGTATTGCGATAACTCTGGAACAGTCTAGTAATCCAAGGAACCCAGGAACCACAAGAAGGGGAAGCACATCGAGAGGAAGTACCACCTAATCCGGGATTTCATCCAGAGACGAAAAATCATAGTGGAACAGATATCCTCAGAGAACAACCTACCAGATACTTTTACCAAGCCTTTGGTTGAGAGAGTTTTCAAAAGATACTTAGACACTATAGGGGTGGGCACCTACGGACTTTCGTAGTCTTAGAGTATAAGTGGGAGATTGTTGGAATGTATACTCTCTAGACTAAGTTTCTGATGTAATTATCGAATTTATTAATAAAAAAAAATTATTCTCAAAATTGTTTGTGAATTTTACATTACTTTTGTGCACGATTTCATTTGGAAAAGACTCATTATGTTTAAGTAAGTGGTCCATGTGAATGATGGTATTTCACAGTAAAGTATAGACCACGAGTTACTTAACATATAAACGTTTATTCTTAATCGATTGGTGAGAATGAGAATCTTATCATGTTTAGATTATTGTGTTATGAATTTTAAATGGGGAATGACTTATCTTTAGCCAATGGGTAGTCCACTCATTTCATAGCATGAGCGTATTTCGAATACGTAGAACATGACCTGTAATAATAGTTTTTAAAAGTGCTATTTAGAAGAAGTCCAGATTATTTCTGCTACTGTGTGGACTAATACTCTACTGCTTGATTATAGGTTGGTAGTCTAACGAAGTTGGAAGCATGTACTTTGATATGCTGTAGTTGAGGTTTATTCGTAGAGCCGATATACTTGTATTTTAGGTATAAATGACTAGTTAGTTAAGACAGACTTGTACAAGATAACTTTTACGCTATATCTCCCCTTATGACTATTCAAATGATCTAAGTATCTAGGCCTTGGTGAACATGACTTGGATGTTTGTTTTAGGGTAGCTATCTTGCAAAGGGAAAACATTCCAGAAGTCATGGATCATTGGATTAGAGGTCTAAGGATGGTAGATATCTTTTAGAGAGGTGTTAGTATACTCTTCCTCTCTAATTGTACGACGATGCGTAGAGTGGTATTTTAGCCATTACACCTGTAGGTCGGAGACTTTGCTAATGCAATATTGTCTTTGGGGTCTATTAGCCCTAAGGGATTTTTCTTATATTTTGACTCATGACAAACATTGATATAAACTAATTTGTGTAATCTATTGTGATATGACATGTTTGACCCCCTTTCTTCTAAGGCATTCAGATATGATTATTTGGCAACTCTTTCGTGATTAAATTTAAGTATGGAAGATCAAAATATATGGAGTTGCATATCAAGAAATCCTTATAAGAAGAACTTTAGATTAGGAAGTGTTATTAAAGTATTTCTATTAATTCCTATGTCTCTATATCTTTTGATTTATTTAACTTTACCTTGAAGCACTAAAGGAGAAGCGTTCAAAGTTTTTAAAAATCTCAGAATTTTGAATTGAATAGTTTAAATCCAAAAGATTTATCCAAAATCTTGTAAACTGTGTTGAAATGTTTCTGCCTGAAAAAGTGTCATTTTGGACTTACCTTTTGGATACATTGTCGTCCAAAATTCGAGTCCAAAATACGGATAAATTTAAACAGAAAAATATAGCCGTTTCTTTATGGCAGTTGGCACTTTACTTTTTAGCTCTATAAATAGCCTCTAAGCAATATTAGACATAAGATTTTTGAAACACTCTTCTAAGAAAAACTATTGCTCAACGTATAAAAAAATCTCCTTTTATCAAAAAGCTTCAAAGTGAATTCATTTTGTATTAAAGATAAAAGTATTTGTGCTTTGTATTCAAGTGAACATCTGCTTAAATAAGTGAGCTCTTTACTGTTTTATTGATATTCAATCTCTATTGTTGAAAAAGGTTGTGGTGTAAAACCCAGTTAAGGTGAACCTTGTTGTGATTGCTTGTTCGAGAGGTTTTGAAAAACCTAGAGTGGTGATCCTCTCTTGTTTGGTGTATTCTTTAATTTCATTAAGTGGAGTATATGAAATCTGGTTGAAAATTATTAAGTTTGAGCTTAAGGTAGTGGACGTAGATTTTGAAGGATTGAACCACTATACATACCGTGTCTTATTTCTTTTATTATTGAATTTCATTTCCATTTCTAGTCTGAATCTGAACATATATATATCAAAGAGTTCTCGGATAGCTTTCCTTGTTACTATAAAGTTGGTTTAAGAATCTTGATGATCTTTGTTGTTCTGCATATCGGACGATTCAATTTTTTTTTATTTTGCCAAAAACCTTATTCACCCCGTTCTAAGGTTTTATATGGTCAATATTTTCTTATAGTGATATTAAAAAATATTTAAAATGTAAAATATAACTATGTATATAGTAGGGGTATTTTGGTCATTTTAGTAACCAAGTCGATATGTCTTTTAGTCCCCGAAATAGCCCTTAAGTCCTGACAGATTTGGGTTAAGCAATTGATTTTGATAATTATGAATTTTATTTTATTTAAGTAGTCTGATTAATTATTGGATTAGAATTAAATAAAAGCCCAAGAGAGAGTATATGTTTTATCTAGTTTAATTGGTTAATTAATTATTCATGGCTCAAGGCCCAAATTGAATAATTAAAAAATTAACCTAGGTATAAACTAGATAAAATACCTGATATTTTATATTGGTCTATTTGGGCTTGTTAATTATTTATTGGACTGTTTTATGAATCCCAAAAAATAAATAATTGAGGCTTATTATTTATGGGTGTTCAAACCCAAGAGTAAATAATTTTATCTTACTCAAATGAGACCAAGGGTAAAATAAAATAAAATAAACAATAAGGAATGGATCACGTATTGTTTAGCATGAAAGGATAACAAAAAAAAAAAGATTTTTTTTATTTCATGCTCTTGGTCTCTCTTTGGGATTTTTTTTTTTTTTTGAAAAAGAACCAAGATCATTCTTCAATCCTTGATTTTTGCTTTCACCGGTGGTGGTTAAGGCAGTGGTCATATTCCAGCAACTCAAAAGCTTCGCGTGAATGAGAAGAAGCAGACGGCTTGCAAGAGTGCAACCGGAGTTTTTTTTTAGGAGAACCAATGGCTTCAAGCATTGAACTTGAAGAGGTCTAGATATCTTCTTCGATGCCAAGAAAATCATTTAAATGCAAAGATATTATAATTCTTAAAACTTCCACTGCCTCTGGTTTGATATTATGCATGCTTCTGTATTTATTTTTTTGCCATACATTACCTTCAATTGGTATTAGAGCATGGTTTGGCAAATATAGGAAGTGTGATAGACTTAACTAAAATAAGAAAATATTTATTTTAGATTTTACTATAAACCTTCGCGTTTCTGGTCCATGGGTTTTTCCCATGGGCTATTATCCATGTGACAAATGCATTGGACCAGTGATAAAAAAAAACTTTTTTTTAGTTTTTGGTCTCATATCAGACGAAATTATTTTTATTGTAATAATTAATATTATTTGAATATTTTTCATGAAAAATAATAGTAAAGAAAATTTAGAATTAAACAAGATCATTAATTAATTAATGTGTTTTATTCTATTATTTGGATACTTAGGTTAAAAGAATAGAAAATAATGAAAACGTTTATAGTTTTCTAACATGTTTATTTCTTTTTGTACCCTATGTACGCATTTTCTCAAAGACCAAAGTCTTTGGGAATTTTTGACAAAGAAAAATATTTTTCTTAAATTAAATGGTTAATTTTAATTCGAACAAAAATTAATTATTAGTTATTTTATCATAGGATTTTATCCTTAATATAAAAAATATTTTGGATTTAGATATTTTGTGAATTAAAATAGAAAACCATTTTAATTTATTTTTAACAAGAAAATTTGTTTTTTGTCGAATTAAACTTGAGATCAAAATTTTTTGAAAGTTTTATTGGAAAATTTTGAAATTATTAAGTTTATTAACTTAAATAAAATTAATTCATAAAAAATTTTCTCAAATGGTATGAATCTTGACCTAGAAATTTTTATGGGTTTAGATATTTTAATTTTGAGTTAAAAGAAAATTTAATTAAAATTTTCAAATGATATTTTCCAAGAAAATCCTTATTTTAAAATACTAAGTAGGAGAGAGGTTCCAATAGCCCCACAGCTTCTATCACAATCCTCATTAGAGATCGTGGGTTTTCTCGCATCATTCTGGGAGTGAACTCGTATAGGATGAGGATACCATAAAGATCTAGAAATAATGGATGGATATAATTAATAACTTGGGACACGTGCTATGATCGGCCAGTCCACGTTGGAGGTTACAATGTGAGGAATATCCATAGGAAATGAGAAGAAATGATCATCCCACGATGGAGTTATCTTCTAAATCATTACCTAGAAGGAAAATTAATTTGTAGTGGTTAATACACTTAGTTTAGGAAATATGTCAATCTTTCCAATAAGCTATGTCAGTTTTTTTAAGAGTCAAATTAATCATATTAAAGATAGTGATAGAGTGAATTATTATCAGATTTAATATGAGGATAAAGTCACAAATTAATTTATTTTTTACAAATTAAGTTTTCTTTTATTTTCGATTTTTTAGAAATGGTTGGTGGAGGTTCCTTTAGTCCTTGGTCATTATTCTCCGTGAAAATAAGCTAATAGGTCCAAATTAAGTGGGCTAGAAAAGGAATTTGGATATAATACTCACTACTGAGGAGTATAAGTATATTCTCTATGAAACCTGCCCTGTTATCGGGGAGTGTTCCACCGCTGAAGAGCAAGAGGCTAAGAAAGTATGGAAGAAGGCCGACAAGATGACTCATTGCTATATGTTGGCCTCCATATTTAATGTGCTGCAGTCTAAACATAAACACATGGCCACTGCTTACGACATTAGCTAATCACTAGCCACAATGTTCGCAGATAAGAGTCGGCCTACAAGGTAGGAGACTCTTAAGACGATCATCAACACTAAAATGGCTAAGGGAGCATCAGTCATGGAGTATATATTCAAGATGATTGCTACTTTCACGGAAGCAGAAGTCTAAAGGGCTATTATTGACCCCGAGAGCCAAGTGGACATGGTTCTCGAATCTCTTACAGGCTTTTTTATTTAATTCAAGTTAAATTATAACATGAACAAGTTAAATATGAGTTTAATTAAGTTAATGAAAGAGTTTTAGGTGGCAGAGAAGGTCATGAAGCCACAGTCCAAAGCTATGATTGTTAGGGTTTCTTTTTCTAAAATTAGATCCAAGCTCTGAAAGTTCAAGAAGAAGAAGGGAAATGCACCAACCTAGCCCAACAAGTCCAAGGGCAAGTGCGGGCAGAAGGGGCATTAGAAAAAGGAGTGTCCGGAGTTTCAGGCCAAGAAAAACCCTATAGGTATTGTTCTCTATTTAAAGTCAGTTTCACTGGTTGGATCAACTTTCACTTGGATTGTTGATTCTGGAGCCACTGATTATATCTGTAACTCCTTGCAAAGGTTTAGGAAGATAAAAAAACTCCAAAAAGGCGAGCATGGACTACGAGTAGAAAATAGAGCACAAGTATAGACCCTTACAGTGGGAGAGTTGGATCTTATTTTTTTTATTATAATAGAATAGTTATTTTGAAGGATATTTTACATATACCCGATTTTAGACAGAATTTGATTTCAGTTGTAAGGCTAATAAATCATGGATATTCTGTTTCTTTCCATTCTGATATTACTATCAGTAGAAGTAGAAAAATTTTATGTACATGGCACATGTATGAAAACTTATTCTTTTTAAATCCTACAAACAATCAAATAAATAACACTCAATTTGAACCTTTAAACAAGAAGAGAATGACTAATATCAATGACTTTTATCTTTGGCATCTAAGGTTGGGTCATATTAACTCAACTAGGATTTAGAGGTTAATCCATGATGAGCCCTTGAGCTCATTAAGATTGGAAAGTTGGCCTCAGTGTGAATCCTACCTTATAAAAAAAATGACCAAAAGGTTGTTCATCCAAAAGGCTGATAGAGCCAAGGAGATATTGAGCCTTGTTCATACTAATGTGTATGGTCCTTTGTCTACACAAGTTAGATGGGGTTTTGAGTACTTCATCATATTCACGGATGATTGTACAAGGTTTGGTTATGTCTACCTGATGAGGCGCAAGTCTGACTTTTTTTACAAGTTCAAAGAGTTTAAGGCTGAAATGGAACGTCGGACAGGTAAACTGATTAAAATATTACGATCAGATCGTGGTGGAGAGTACCTTCTTGGTGAATTCAAGGATTACATGGTACATCATGGGATAGCATCTCAACTCTTTGCGTCTGACACATCCCAGCAGAATGGAGTAGTTGAGAGAAGGAACAGGATATTGATAGAAAGTGTCCGAAGCATGATGTCTCATGCTATTCTTTCGGTCTCTTTATAGGGATATACCCCGGAAACATCGGCATACATTCTAAACTTAGTGTCTTCTAAGTCAGTATCTAGGACGTTCTATGAGATGTAGACTAGGTGTAACCCAAGTCTGAATCATCTCAGGTTATAGGACTGTCCAACTTATGTACTGATCAAGGGAGACAAAGTAGAACCAAGATCGGAATTATATAATTTTGTTGGGTATTCAAAAGGGACAAAAGAAGGTTACTTTTATCATCCCAATGAGCAGAAAATACTGGTAAGTACTAATGTTAGATACTTGGAGGATGATCAAAGTACTTCTACTAGAGGTTTAACAAGGTTGGAACTTGATAAGAAGTTATTTTCGGAATCAACTTCTTCAGACCCGATTGTGGAACAAGAAGAGGCACAGCCTCAAGAACTTGTACAAACAGAGCCTCGGCGTAGTGGGAGGGTATCTAGAGTTTCAGAAAAATGGACTGGAAAGGCTTTCGAGCTAGTCTCTGACCATCAGGAACAAGATTCCACTAGATATCAGAAGGCTATTACTGATGTCGATGCAAATCTATGGCGTGAAGTAATGAAAGTCGAGATTAAGTCTATGTACTTCAATCAAGTTTGGGATCTTATAACTTCACTTGAAGGGATAAAACCCATTGGGTGTAAGTGGCTATACAAGAGGAAGAGGGGAGCGGATGGGAAGATAGAAACCTTCAAAGTTAGACTTGTGGTGAAGAGGTATACTAAGAAAGAAGGAATCGATTATGAGAAAATCTTTTCCCCAATAGCCATGCTTAAATTCATCTATATCCTCCTTGCCATTACATGTCATTTCGACTGCGAGATATGACAAATGAATGTCAAGACGGCATTTCTTAATGGCCATCTTAATGAAGACATTTATATGTCCCAACCGGAAGGTTTATAACTAAATGTCAGGAACATATGGTTTGCAAGCTTAAGAAGTCCATTTATGGACTTAAGCATGCATCTAGAGCATGGAACATTCGTTTTGACAAGACTGTCAAGTCTTACAGTTTCATTCAAAAAGAGGATGAACCATGCGTGTATAGAAAATTAGAAGGCATAAATGTAGTTTTTCTTATCCTATATATGGATGACATTCTACTAATTGGGAATGATATAGAAACATTATCATCTACTAAGATTTGGTTGTCTAGTCAATTCTGTATAAAGGGAGAAACCAGTTACATTCTTGGGATTAAACTTCTTAGAAATAGGAAGTAGAGAATGTTAGGATTATCCAAAGCGATATACATTGACAAAATGCTGACCAAGTTTAGCATGGACTCATGCAAGAGAGCTCTAATCCCTTGTAGACAGATGTTGTCTTTTTGTTCTAAGGACTGTCCTAAGTCTCAAGAAGAAAAAGACAGGGTGAGTAGGATTTCCTACGCTTCGGCTGTGAGAAGTCTCATATACCCATATTGTGTACTAGACCAGATATCTACTTTGTCGTAGGCTTAGTTAGCAGATATCAGTCAAATCCTATGGAGATTCATTGGGAAGCTGTAAAGCATATTCTCAAGTATCTCAAATGTATGAAAGATTATATGTTGGTTTACAGGGCTGATGACTTGGTTCCAATTGGATACACAAGCTCAGACTTCCAAGCAGATAAAGATAAAAAAAAAATTTCACTAGTGGATATGTCTTCACCTTATCTGGAGGAGTTGTTTCATGGAGGAGTATCATGCAATCTTGCATTGTTGACTCAACTATGGAAGTTGAGTATGTAGCAGTTTCGGAGGCATCTAAGGAAGTAGTCTGGCTTCAGAAGTTCCTTTTACAAACTTGGAGTTGTGCCACATATAGATAGATTGATTGTGGTGTATTGCGACAACTCTGGAGCAGTCTCGCAATCCAAAGAACCTAGGAACCACAAGAAGGGGAAGCACATTGAGAGGAAGTACCACCTAATTCGGGATTTTATCCAGAGATGGGAAATCATGGTGGAACAGATAGCCTTGGAGAACAACCTAGCAGATTCCTTCACCAAGCCTTTGGCTGATTTAGTCTTCAAGAGACACTTAGACGCCATAGGGGTGGACACCTACAGATTTTTTTAGTCTTAGATTGTAAATGGGAGATTATTGGAATGTATGCCCTCTAAACTAGGTTTTTGATATAATTATCGAATTTATTAATAAAAGAATTTAATCTCAAAATTGTTTGTGAATTTTACATTACGTTTGTGCACGATTTCGTTTGGAAAAGACTCGTTGTATTTAAATAAGTGGTCTTTCACAGTAAAGTATGGACCACGAGTTACTTAACATATAAACGTTTATTCTTAACCGATTGGTGAGAATGAGAATCTCATCATGTTTAGGTTATTGTGTTATGAATTTCAAATAGGGAATACCTTACTTTCAACTAGTGGGTAGTCCACTCACTTCATAGCATGTACGTATTTAGAACAGGACCTGTAATAGTAGTTTCTAAAAATATTATTTAGAAGAAGCCCAGACTATTACTGCTACAGTGTGGACTAATACTCTATCGCTTGAGTATGAGTTGGTGGTCTAACGAAGTTGGAAGCATGTGTTTTGATATGCTATAGTTGAGGTTCTTTCATAGAGCCGATATACTTGTATTTTGGGTATATGTGACTAGTTAGTTAAGACGGATCTGTATAAGATAATTTTTGCGCTATATCGCCCCTTGTGACTGTTTGAATGATCTAAATATTCAGGACCCTGTGGAACATGATTTGGATGTTTACTTTAGGGTAACTCTCTTGTAAAACAGAAACATTCTAGAAATCATGGATCATTGGACTAGAGGTCTAAATATGGTAGATGTCTTTTAAAGAGGTGTTAGTACATTCTTCCTCTCTAATTGTACGGCGATACGTAGAGGGATATTTAGTCATTATATCTGTAGGTTGGAGACTTTTCTAATACAGCATTATTCTTGGGGTCAATATTTTCTTATGGTGATATTAGAAAATATTGAAAATACAAAATATAACTATTTATATAGTAGGGGTATTTTAGTCATTTTAGTAGCCAAGGAGATGTGTCTTTTGATCCCCGAAATAACCCTTAAGTCCTGACAGATTTGGGTTAAGGAATTGGTCTTGATAATTATGAGTTTTATTTTATTTAAGTAGTTTGATTTATTATTGAATTAAAATAAAATAAAAACCCAAGAGAGAGTATATATTTTATCTAATTTAATTGGTTAATTAATTATTCAGGGCTCAAGACCCAATTGAATAATTAAAAAATTAATTTAGGTATAAACTAGATAGAAGATTTAATATTTTATATTGGTCTATTTGGGTTTGTTAATTATTTATTGGGCTGTTTAATGAAACTCAGAAAATAAATAATTGAGACTTATTATTTATGGGTGTTCAAACCCAATAGTAAATAATTTTATCTAGTCCAATTAATAAGACCAAGGGTAAAAAAAAAAAAAAAAAGGGATGGATCCCGTATTGTTTGGCATGAAAGGATAACAAAAAGAAAATATTTTTTTATTTCGCGCTCTTGGTCTCTCTCTGGGATTTTTTTTTTTTTTTTTGAAAAAGAACCAAGACCATTCTTCAATCCCTGATTTTTGCTTTCACCGGCGATGGTTAAGGCAGTGGCCATATTTCGAAAGTTCAAAAGCTTTGCATGAATGAGAAGAAGTAGACGGCTTGTAAGAGTACAACCGGAGTTTTCTTTGGGAGAACCAGTGGCTTCAAACATTCAACCTGAAAAGGTCTAGATATCTTCTTCGGTACCAAGAAGATCATTTAAATGTAGAAGTATTATAATTCTTAAAGCTTCTGCTGCCTCTGTTTTAATATTATTCATGCTTTTGTGTTTATTTTTTTGCCGTACATTACCTTCAAAACTTACCTAGATTCGTAGTCTTTGACTCCCTTTCTTCCTCAATCCCTTCTTCTCTGAAAGTCTTCTTTTCCTCTTGAGTTGTCTCTGAAACGGTAAATGTGGAGTCAAAAACAACATAAAACCTAATAACGTAAGTCAGACTTAAGTTATACTAATTGCTAATGTGCCCTTAAATTAATTTCTCTCATAATTAAGCCCCTGACACTATGTGGACTCAAACTCACACCAAAATAGCCCCCCTAAAAAAAAAAAGCCTCAAAATATAATTTGGATTGTGGGCTCACAATATCACGTGAACGATTGTGGAATATTTCTACTTGTAAAAGTTGGGTGTAGCATATTAGTTTGAAAATTAAAATCTTATTTTGTAGTTATTGCTTCTTTCTTCCTGGGGCTGAATTAGGGAAGAGAAATATTTGAGGGACGGAAGTAAATTTGAAGGTAAATAAAAAAAAAATCATATTTAGTTAAAAGGTATATAAGGGGTAGAAGCAAATTGGGAGGGGAACTGTTTTAACTGTATATTAACATTTTTTTTTCTAATTTTAGGGGGGTTTAGAATGTAAATAAAAGTTAAAAGACAAATGAGTCATTTTCTTTGAACTTTTTAAGAGAATAAAGTAGTAAATGTAATAAATACAATAGTAAATTTTAATATAAAATTTTATTTATTTATTTTATTTCTATCCTAATCAAGTAAACAAAATTTAAGTGAAAGTAATAGAAGCAAAAATGATCTTTCTTTTTTTATTTTTATAAGAAAATTAATATTTTAATTTATCATGTAGACTCTCATATTTTTAGACATTTTCATCAATCTTTTAAGTAATGGTCAATATATTATTGGCCGTTAGAAAAAATAACATGGGGACATAATTGAAACTAAAATTCCTGGGCGAAATTGAAAGTTTTTATTAAAAAATTTAAAAAAGTCCAAAATTTAAAGAACAAAATTGACAATGACCCAATGTATTAAAAACACGAAAAGGATCTGCCGCATAAAGTCATACTATACTTAGTCCAGGCAGTCCCCACCCAGACTTAAAAGACAAATTAAATTAGGTGTGTTGGTGACACTTCATGTGTGTGACACACGTTGTGCATATCGCATTCAAAAATAATATTTTCTTGGTATCAAATCCAAGGCTTTATAAATATAGTCTATTAGCTATATTTTAATACCAAATCCAATATTTTTTTAATACTTTATAATTAGGTATATGTGTATATGTCCATATCGCCTTTATCAATTAAATTATTTTTTATTATAATCAAATGAGATTTAAGTTGAATTTTTTGCATTATTTTCTGTTTTCGTGATTGTACTCACTCTAATCTATTCTATCTGTATTATTGTAAGATTGTTTTACCCAAAACAAAAATTTACTAAATGTTATAGGAATTCAAAAATAAAAAAGGACTAAAAAAAGCTTTATTTTGATTTGCTCAAATTTAAAACATTCCATTAAGACACTTTACTATTTTTTGGAATGACGTATATCTGATTTATAAGTGTGTTTTAAAATATTAAAATATTATTTTTTTCGTGTCAAATTATTTGTCTTATTTAACTTATTATACACGTATTAAGATAAGTAGATTTTTTAATTAATTAAATATTTACTTCTATTTTTATCTTTAAAATTTAATTTGTTCTCCTTTTATTTATTAAGAAGCACTCAAATTTTAAAATTTTGATGGATTCTAAATTGTTTCTCTTTCTTGTTATTTAAATGAAATCAACTTGTTAGGAAAAAAATTATTTAATATATTTAAAAAATAAAGTGTTATTAAATAAGGATAAATTTAGTATGTTAAATCTTAGTTTCTTAATGAGACAGATGATTTGAAACAAAAACTAAATTAGAAATAAAAATAATTTGGGACGGGATAATATTTTAATAATAACAATAGTACCTTGTTTTAAATAAGATAAATTATTTCTTTTTGCTTTTCAATTCTTGATGTAATAGAGATTAATTTGGTGACCTTGATATATTCACTTCTAGTTTTCATTCCCTTGTTGTTCTTGATATACTATTTTCGATTATTTATGGGATATTTTTCATAGCTCGTACTAACAACAGAAAGGTTGAGAGAGCAGTTCTCAGTAGTAGTAATGCTCCTGCTCAACTGGCCAACTTTGATTTGGTCTCTGAGAGATTACGTGTCTCAATTAGCTGATTTTAACTTGATGTTACTTGAGATGACAATTGAATGGGGATAAATTCAAATCAATGCTCCTTTATAATATTTTGTATTGATATCATGCTTTAGTATATAAAAAAAAACTTTATTTACTCTTTCGTACCCTTAATAAATACTACATTTTAAAGATTTTTTTTTAAATTTTAAAGTATTTGTCACTTTCGCATATCAAGAAAGTTTTTTTTCCCCTAATTATATGTTTATCTGATTAATTAATTTATTAAATTATAACATTAATTTTTAATTTTCATATACTTATATTTTTCATACCAGATTTTTTACTCAATATCATAATAGTCTTCCTTCACCAAAATATATATATATATATATATATACATACATATATATATATATATATTAATGCGTAATTTGGAAATGGAATATTAATATATATAAAAATATATATTAGAATTGAAAAGAATGAAAAGTGGCAGAATTGGGTCAGGTGAGATTAGTAATGAATTATTAATAAATAAGAAGTAATTTTCATTAAAAAATAACATAATCCTTTCACTTTATATAATTCAAGTTATTTAATAACTTCTTTAATATATGTGCTAAAATCTTAATTGACATTTATTAAAAATTAGAGAGAGTACATTATTAACACTAACAATATGTTTGGTTGGGGTGAGAAGAGGAAGGAAAAGTAGGGAGGATGTATATTTGGACGTAAACGAGTGATTTATATAGTTTAGTTACGAAATGAAGAACTTTCCCTCTACGTAAGCAAAATAACCTATATAAATTTGGATAGATTGGAGTATAAATAATCATTTACTTTCCTTACACCTCCAAACCAAATAATATGAAAGTAAATTATATATATTCTCACTAATAGAGGTAAAAGTTCCCCCTCCATCTTTGTGAACCAAAAATAGAGGAAAATAGTTACTAAAATACTATTTATTAGTTTAATATATTGAAGAGAGGGACAAAATCCACATTCCCGGAACCTAAATCCACACTTTAAAATTATAATTACATGTATAGTCATTATTACCATTTAACTCTTTTATTTTTAAATCACTATTTTTTTTTAATTTTTAAATTATCTTTTTAATAAAAAAAAGTATACTGATTCTTACATCTCTAAACTCTTTAAATCTTTCCTCAATTGTAAATCCCTTACGATATGTGAAAGTGAAATTCTTGAAGTCTCATCAAATCCCTCACATTTTTAAAAACTTTTTTGGCACATTTTTATGTTAAAAAAAGGGGGGGGGGGATGACTGAAGTGAGATGTTAAATAGGGTTTTAAAAAATACAGAACCATTGTACCCTTTTCCATTAGATATTTTTTAATTAAAAATATAATTCAAAATTTTAAAAATTAATAGTTTGAGAATAAGTCGAAGAATAGTAACAATTATAGTTTAAATGTATTTTTAAGTTATAAGAGTGTGAATTTAATTATTTCTTATATTTTGAATTTGATATTATATATCTTTTTCTTTCTTTTTATAATAAATTTGATTTTTTTAGAAAAAGATTTTTTGTTTTTTGGGGTTGAAAGCTCTATATAAGATTTATTTTTTGGACCAACAAAAATTTGATTTAGGTCGAAAGGCTCGAAATCTAACCTTGGAGTATAAGATGCGCTTGGAGGATAGCTCTCTGTTGTCTTCACCTTTCAGATTGGGATGCCAAAATTGAAGAACTCGTTTTTCCGTGAAGCGTCGTGCATAGAATCAGACCAATATCGTGTGGCGTATTTCTAACGAATACCAATACCAATCTTGACTTGACTCGAGGGAAGAGTATCCTGCTGTAGAGATCAATCAAAATCTGTGGGAAAAATATCCTCCATTTTTTTGGTCTGTGGATCTGATTGCTTACGACTAATTTGGGCAACTTTCTTCTCTTCTCTGGTATGGCAAAGACAGACACCGAACCAAATTTCCAATATTTATCTGTAGAAATTGGTGGTTCCCAGTTCATCCTGTCGATTCCTCCTCGTGATCGGACGACATTGCTGCAAATGGCAGACGGAGTCAATAGCTGGGGCTGCTGTAACGCTAGTTATCAAGTGCCATTGAAGGAAATAGGTGGCGGTGGTGCTATGTGGAAGACCATACTGGTACCAGATTGGAATGCACCGCGCAGTAGTGGTCAGCAATTGAGTGATGACCCGACCTCAGGGTGCTGGTCAAGTGGTTACAATCTTACTCCCAAATAGTTTAACAAGTTTGAAATTACGTGTTTAAATCTTAATTGGTACTGTTAATTTTAGATGATTATATTTATCTTTGGGTAGTGTATCTCGATAGAAATAATATATTTATACTGATTATTCAATTAATTTAATACAGTCGTTATGGATATAAAAGTCCAAACATGAGATAAACATGAGATAGGGGGAATTGTCTTAACTGCCATCACTAGTATTTTTCTTTTTATTCGGCCAAAAAAAAAAAAAGCAATTGAGTGGTGGTGAGCAATTGGGAAGCTATGCTTCCCCACAAACGATAGGGGCTTCGCAAACGGCCCACGTGCAAGTGCTTGGCAAATGCCTTGGCTGCAATTATGCAGCTTTAGTACCACATTGCTGCAAATGGGAGAAGGAATCGGTATCTAGGGCTGCTTTAGAGCTATTTATCCAAATTAGGGTAGGGAGAGGCGTATCGCTTAATTTTTTAAAAATTTTTGGTATTTTTTTAAAAATTAAAAATTTTATTTTTATATTTTTTCTTCTATTTTTTTTAACTTATAATATTATCTTTCAAAAAATTCTTTCGCTCTTTAATTATTAAGAATGATTGAATTTTATTTTATGAGACTTTTTGAATTGTATAATTTGTTGTTGGATAATATACCAAAGAAAACATTCTTTCGTAAGATTATTGTTGAAAATTGTTTTTCTTCTTTCTAAAGGAATTAAAATTACACTTACTAGAATGATCTTGCTATTTGATATATAATTGTTTTGCAGCTTTTCCCCAATATAAAACATTTCAAATTAATTGCAATATGTTTTTTTTTTATAAGAATAATAAAGTAGTTAGGAATAAAAATTGAAAAAAAGAAGATAGAAACTAAGGAGACATAAAAGTGGAGAAAAACTGGGAATTAAATTATCACGGTAGTGAGAGATTTTGGATAATTAATTAATAATTCAGAATTAAGGGAGAGAAGAAAAGTATTGGTTTATACTAATATTAATTTTAATTGACTAAAAAGGTAATGAGTTCATTTTTATAAATTTTGGTGCTTCAAATTCTCTGTCGCATTTTCTTTCATCCTTTCCTCTCCATTCTTATAGAATTACTACCTGCTATAATTTTCATTACACGTGATACAATTACGTAAAACATCGGATACACTTGCACCACATATGCACTCTCCCATAAGAGTGGAAGAAGAGAGAGCGGGAAAGGAATGGGTAGGCAGATGTTAAGGGATATTCTGTCTATAGGAAGAGGACAATTGCATGGCAATATCCCTAGTTATGTAAAACAATGTTTTAATAGAAATTCTTTTAATTTGACATTAGAAGTGGGACCAAGGTGTCCTATATATGGAACCACAGCAATATTGGGAGGTCAGTGAGCGCAAATTCATTACAATAGCTAATATGGATATCCTTTCAAGCGTCTTGCCATTCATATTGCTCTTAGCACTTATAGCCAGCCACAGTCTCTTTAAAAAGAATAGATCGAAACTCAAAGAAAATCAGAAAATTACAGTGCCAGAAACTCCCGGAGCATGGCCATTCATAGGCCATCTCCATCTTCTTGCGTCTCAGGTCCCCGCTGCACGAGTACTAGGAGCCATGGCCGATAAACATGGCCCTATTTTCTCCCTGCGGCTTGGCAGTCGTCCAGCCCTGGTTGTGAGCAGTTGGGAGATGGTCAAGGAATGCTTCACGACAAATGATAGGATTTTTGCATCTCGGCCGGTTATGGCTGTTGCAAAATACATTGGCTATGACCATGCACTCTTTGCACTGGCACCTTATGGGCCTTATTGGCGTGAAATTCGTAAAATGGTCACTCTGGAGCTTCTAACTAACCAGCGACTGGAGAAGCTCAAGCATGTTAGAGCATCTGAGTTAGACAATTTGATCAAGAATTTTTACTTGTTATGCTCAAAGGATGATCCCTCGCCTGCAAAACTCAATTTGAACAACTGGTTTGAATACTTAACATTCAACTTGATTCTCAGGACGCTTGCAGGAAAAAGATTTTCGTCTTGCGATGATGTCAAAGATGAAGATTGGCAGATCAAAGAAGCCGTCAAGAAAGCGCTGTACTTCAGTGGAGTGTTCGTGGTGTCGGATGTAATTCCTTCCCTTGAATGGTTGGATATTGGAGGCCACATCAAAGGTATGAAGCAGGCAGGTAAAGAGCTTGATGAAGTCCTTCAGCCTTGGCTGGAAGAACATATTCAGAGAAGGAAGCAGTCTGATGTTGAAGGTGAGGCTGACTTCATGGATGTGATGCTATCTGCCTTTCCTGAGGGTACCCTCATTTCTGGCCACAAGCGCGAGGACATCATCAAATCAACTGCAGTGGTAATTAAACAGTTACTACAATAGTTTATGTCCGGATATTGACACTTCCAACTTTATTACCATAATTTGTTCGAGCTATTTTTCATCTTTGCTAATGATTTCAAAAGCAACCAATGGTGAAATACAAGGGGTAACAATAAAAGTGTATCTTCATTCAATTTTAAACTAACCTTAGCAACTTTGGCAGAATCTTATTTTGACTGCCTCAGAGAGCACGGCCGAGACACTAATTTGGGCGGTTTCTTTACTACTGAACAACCGTGCGATATTGCAACTTGCCCAGGATGAATTGGACTCCCAGGTAGGAAAAACCAGGTGGGTTCAAGAATCAGATATCAGCAGCTTGAAATATTTACAGGCCATCGTAAAAGAGACGCTACGCTTGTACCCACCAGGTCCCTTATCAGGACCAAGGGAGGCCACTGAAGACTGCTATATTGGTGGCTATTTCGTTCCCAAAGGGACCCGTTTGATAGTCAATCTCTGGAAACTTCACCGGGATCCAAGAGTGTGGACAGACCCATTCGAGTTCAAGCCCGAGAGGTTCATTGATTCACACACCAATGTGAGTTACAAGGGGCAAAGCCACGAGTACATTCCATTCAGTTCGGGTAGAAGAATGTGCCCAGCTGTGAACTATGGCTTGCTAGTGGTTCATCTAACACTTGCTCGTTTGATCCATAGTTTTGACATATCAGCGCCAATGGACACGGTTGTTGATATGAGTGAAGGCCTGGGAATTGCTCTGCCTAAAGTGAAGCCTCTTGAAGTTGTCCTCACTCCACGGCTTCCATTGGAGCTCTATCAGAAACTGTGAAAGTCATATTATCATAAGATCAATTTGGATTTCCCAATTTAATGTAGCAGATATTTGCAACTACGATCATCCTCTATTGAGGCCATCAGTGTTGTAGTCATCTGATTCACTGTACTGTCTCCTTCCTTCACCCAAATAACAGGAGAGATTGGTTAGATGATGTAAATTATATCACATCGTTCCTAATCTTAAACACACAGATAAGACCTCTTAGATAGATTGAAATCACAATTAATTTATAACTGTTACAACAAATCTCACCCATTAAGACCAAGGAGAAAGAGAGGATCTACGTTCTTGAATGCAACCTGACACACAAGAATAAACAGTAATGTCAAGCGGTCAATACAAATGCACAATAATTTTGACTCTTGTCACTTGTCCTTAAATGTGTAGAAGTTAAGGATAAAAGTTTCAAATTTCTCTGGTATCTTTACGAGGAAAGAAAGATGAAATTGAAAAGAAATCTTTGTTCGGGTTTTTAGGATATAAAATTTTAACTGTTAGCAAAACTTAAAGGCCATAATTGAGTGTTTAAGATTATTTTTTTTTCAAAATCCTTTTAATGATTCTAGTAGAAATAGAATTGTTGAGATAGAAGGATCATGAAAGTAGAGTTATATTCGAATACGAACGAATCTTAACTGGTGGTGTTAGTTTTGAGTGATTCTACTTGTCTTTGAAAGATGCTACCTCGACGAAAATAGTACTTATACTGGTTTGGTTATTCAGTTAGTTTAATACGTTCATTATAAATACGAAAGTTCAGATATGTGATAGCGTGGATTGTCTTGGTCGCCATCACTAGTTTTTTTCTTTTTATTCAGCCAAAAAAAAAAGTAATTGAGTGGTGGTCACTGGTCAGCAGTTGGGAAGCTATTAAAGAATGCTTCCCCACAAACGATAGGGGCTTTGCAAACCGCCCACCTGCAAGTGCTTGGCAAATGCCTTGGCTACAATTATGCAGCTTTAGGCTTCGCACCTTATGGTCCATATTGGCGTGAGATGCGTAAGCTGTTTATGCTAGAAGAACTTTCCAGTCGAAGGATAGGGATGCTCATGCACATCAGACTCTGAAATTGAAACAAGCATCAAAGAATTATACTCAAATATTAACAAGAGTTGTAGACTAAGTCCGGCAAAAGTAGTTATAAGTGAGTGGATGATCAATTGACTTTGAATATAATTGTGAGGACAATTTCTGGGAGGAGATACACTGAAAGTGAGGACGGATCAAAAAATTATGCACAATATTTCAAATGTTATAAAATTTGGGTAGTGTTAGAATAAAATCTACACACTACACACTAATAAAACTCTAACTATTCTTTGCACAAGAATTTCTCTCTTTCTTTTCTCTCACAATTTTCTCTAATCTTTCTTTCACAAAATAATGGTGTATTACAAGCTTAGAGAATAGCTCTATTTATAGAGCTCTAATTAGTGGAATACATCATGACATACATCATCTTCCACTAATCTTAATTAGTGGTGTCTCCACTAAATGGTGGACATCTATAAAAATCTTCTCTAATAATTCACAAAAATCCATAATTAGTGGAGCCTCTACTAATTAATGGAGTTTCCAATAATTTTAAGATATTCATAACATTCCCCCTTGGATGTCCATCCATTACATAAAGAATATGACTCGTTAAAACCTTACTAGATAAAAATCCAGTGGGAAAAAAATCTAGTGAAGAAAAAATAGTACACTATTATATATATCTGTTTATTACTCTCCCTGATGAGCTGATTCATTTAAATCTTTAAACCGACGCATACCGATTTTATATCTCAACTTCTTAAATATTGCAGTCGGTAAAGTCTTCGTGAAAATATCTGCGAGGTTGTCACATAATCGAATTTGTAGCACATCAATTTCACTTTTCTTCTAGAGTTTGGTGACCTATGTTGTGTCCGATCTCCTTTAATATATCCTCCTCGTAATTGCGTAATGCAAGCTGCATTGTCTTTATAAAGAGGAGTTAGAATATCTCTGATATATGATAATCCACAACTTTCTTGAATATAATGAATCATTCTCTACTTGTTTCATGAATAGCTGTAATTTCAGCATAATTTGAAGAAGTAGCTGCTTGGAGATATCGAATGACTTGTTTAATTCCATTCCAATGTCGACGTGTTGGTGAAGAACTAAATCTTACTAATAAATTGACAGCAAAGGTAATATTAGGTCGTGTATTGTTAACAAGATACATCAATGCACCAATTGCAGTGAGATATGATACTTCAGGACCAATAAGTTCTTCATCCTCTTCTTGAAGTTGGAAAAGATCTTTATTCACATCTAATGACCGGACGATCATTGGAATACTCAATGAATGTGCTTTGTCCATGCCAAATCTTTTTAGAACTTTTGTTGTATATGTTGAATAAATGTTCTATTTGCCAAATGTTCAATTTGTAAACCAAGGCAAAGTGTAATTTTACGACCATCCTTGATGTCGAATAATCAATTGTTTCTTGGAGCTCTTCAGGAGTTCCAATAAGATTAATATCATCAACATATATAACTAATATCACAAATTTAGAATCAGATTTCTTAATAAAAATACATGGACATACCTGGTCATTTTTAAATCCCACTTTCAATAAATATTCACTAAGACGTGTGAACCACATGCGCCCAGATTACTTCAGGCCATATAATGATTTTTGCAACTTGATGAAATAATTTTCACGAGGATAATGTTTATATGCTTCAGGCATATGAAATCCTTCGGGGATTTTCATGTAAATATCAATTTCTAAATTTCCATACAAGTAAGCAGTGACAACATCTAATAGGCGCATATCTATCTTTTCATATACTGCCAAACTGATAAGATATCGGAGTGTAATAGTATCAACAATAGGAGAATAAGTGTCATTATGATCAATACCTGGTCTTTGTGAAAAACCTTGGGCTACTAACCGTACTTTATATCGTACGATTTCATTCTTTTCATTACACTTTCGTACAAATATCCATTTGTAGCCAACAGGTTTTACACTTTCTGGTATTCGGACTGCAGGTCCAAAGACTTCACGTTTTGTTAGTGCATTTAACTCCGATTGAATCGCATCTTTCCATTGCAGCCAATCTTTTCTATGCTGACATTCATCACCTGATATTGGTTCAGGATCATCATTATCCTGTGTAACATCAAGAGATATATTGTATACAAATATATTATCAATAACAGTTTCTATCCGATTCTAACTTCTACCGGAAGTGGTATAATGGATAGAAATTTCAATATTACTTTCATCAACTTCTGGTTCTTTGTCATCAATATGAACATCTGGAACATTTAATCCTATTTTCTTTCGAGGATTTTTATCTTTAGAACCAAGAGGTCGGCCACGCTTCTGGCGTGTTTTTGGCTCAGCAGCTATAGGTATAATCTTTTGTTCTACTGGAACTTTAAGTTGAATAGGAGTATCTATAGCTGGAATATATGATTTTGTTACTCTTCTGGAGTCAACAAAAGCGTCTGGCATTTGATTTGTAATGCTTTACAAATGCATTATACTGTTGAACTTCAAGTTCACACACGCTTGTATACGGATCAAGATAATTTATAATGTTGTCCAATCAAGATCTTTTTTATACTGTTTCTGTTCTCCCCCTAATTTAGGGAATAATGATTTCATAAGAGAATAATGAAAAAGAAAAGGAAATGTAAGAGCATGATGACAAGTAGGAAATGCCAAGACATTTATTATAAAAATCTCCTTTTTTTTTACTCTTCCCAGTACCGACTTTTCCTCTTCCTCTCTTGTCTTTTCTTCTCTTCCGACCCTCTACTTACCATCTACCTCTTCTTCTTCCTCATACGATATATATATATATATATATATATATATATGTATCGATATATATCTCAATCATTAGTCATTAGTAAACATAAAAAACAAAAACCACAAAGCAGATATGGAGACTCGTAATTCATTTGAGACATGGTCAAATTTTGACTTGGTTTCTGCAGCAAATTTTGATGTATTTTCCTTTCTAAGCCAACCGCTTCCTCCTAATTCTAACGCAGAAGATTTTAATATGTTGTCCTTTCCAAGCCAACCGCTTCCTCCTAATTTCAGGTGAGATCCCTTTAAAGGCTTCCCTTTTTTTTTTTAGTGTGCTTGCTTGATAATGAAATTAAACTATCTTTTGGTTTGTTTTGATGTAAATCAGTGAACATACTGCTTGGGACTAATTTGATCTGCCCATGCAAGAGACTGCTTTTGATGTTGTTCCTCTTGATGCTATTCCTCTAAATGAGGATATGCTTGTGCATGATCCTTTCTACTCCTTAATGGATTTTGAATAAAGCCAAAATATGATTTCAGGTTATCATATATTCAAACATGAATTTTGAATGGTATTATCTTTACTAATATTGTTTTTCTTTTTCTAGGAGAAATAATGAGTGGTATTGGTAATGAAGTCGGAGTGAGGACCCATGATATGCATAATATCGAAGTTCAAAATATTATTTCAGACGAAATTCCTATAGAGAATAAAAGGATTAAGAGGCAGAGAGAGAAGAAGGGCAATAACTCCCAGACACTATCAAGAGAAACCATTTCGCAATACTTTTACCTACCAATCAAAAGCGCGACCAAAGAACTGAATATTAGCAAAACCCGTCTCAAGAAAAGATGTAGGGAGTTAGGAATTCGTCGATGGCCTCACAGGAAGTTGATGAGCTTGGAGACCCTAATCCAAAATGTTCAGGTTCTCTCTCACACACACTTATAATTTGCAAGTATGAAACTATGAAAGATTTATAAGTAAATAACCGATTATATCACTTCGATTTATAGGAGATGCAAAATAAAGAAAAAGGAGGACATATGGCTGAGAAGAAGTTGAAAGAAGCCATTGAGATATTGGAATGTGAAAAGCAGTTGGTGGAAGAAAGTCCTAATACGCAGTTAGAGGACCAAACACAGAAATGGAGACAAGCATGCTTCAAGGTTAAATATAATGAGAAACTTAAGTATAATAAACTTAAGGGGATCATAAAATCCCAAAACTCATTGCGCAGTAACTTCACGGCTGATTCTGCTGCTAGTCTAGATGCTGGCTCAAAGGGAAAGGAAAAGGAGGAGGATGCCGAAGAAGAGGAGCTGAAGTCCATAATTGTTAATTATTTGTCTTCCTCTAATGTAAACATGGAAACAGAACAACTACAAACATTCACCCGAGATTTATCAGCTCTATTAAAAAAGAGCAACTACAAGTATGCATCCTCAAGTTCACGTGAACACCAATGGAATGAATGAAGGAAATAAAAGTGACTTATGATTTTTTTTTTCTTGAACTGTTAGTAGTAATGTAGTATATTGACATTCGAATGTAATATCTCAACAATTTGATGCATATTATTATTGAAAATATCTTTTTATTACTGGACATATCATTTTCCCTTATTATCTTTTCTGTTCCACTTCAGGTGGTCAGTATTTCTCTGTGATAAGGGAAATATTGAGTGTGTCCATGACCATAACCATAGTCATTGCCACAACTACGACTAGAACGATGGCCTCTGCTGGAGCCAACAACATTCACTTCTGAGAGTGCTGTTGAGCCAGTTCATTTGGCTTCATGATTGCTCAATAATAACTCATGTTAAATCTGTACACTTTGGATACTCTTTTTCTCGATATTGTTGCTGCAGGACAATATTCGAAGTATGAAAAGTGGAGAATGTCTTCTCCAATATATCTTCATCAATAACTTTTTCTCCGCATAATTTTAACTAAGATGTAATTTTTTTTATACATTGCGGAGTTTGCGGTTTTAAAATCTTGCAACTTCAGGGGCAATCATTCATACCGTGCAGTTGATAGTACGACCATCTTCAGGTGGTCAAAATTTCTTTTCAGCATTTAGATGCATTTTTGTATCGAGAACCCATCAGAAATATCAAGGGCTATAAATTTGAGTTTAGCCATAGAGATTAATAAATGCGTACATGTCATCTGGCTTTAATAACGACAGAGACTCGTGCTGATAATGTGTTATAAAATTTGGGTAGTGTTAGAATAAAATCTACACACTACACACTAATAAAACTCTAACTATTCTTTGCACAAGAATTTCTCTCTTTCTTTTCTCTCACAATTTTCTCTAATCTTTCTTTCACAAAATAATGGTGTATTACAAGTTTAGAGAATAGCTCTATTTATAGAGCTCTAATTAGTGGAATACATCATGGCATACATCATCTTCCACTAATCTTAATTAGTGGTGTCTCCACTAAATGGTGGACATCCATAAAAATCTTCTCTAATAATTCACATAAATCCATAATTAGTGGAGCCTCCACTAATTAATGGAGCTTCCAATAATTTTAAGATATTCATAACATCAAAAGAGTAGTTAAGGAATTTTTGTATATTCCGCGACAATTTGTTGTTTCAGATGCCATTCCACTTCAATTATTTAGATGGCTCAATCCCTAGAGCCATATTAAAGAGATGAAGCATGTTCTGAGGTTAGTGCTATGTGTGAAACTTGGATCTACGTACATGTCAAAAGTGTTAGAATATGTAGTATTACAAAATGTCCTCAATTTCACATTGAAAGTTTAAAAAGGCTTTAAATATAATATAATGTATTGCAAAAAGTTGAACTAGTATACATTAATGGGGTTTTCATGTGTACGAATTGCGCCAATCCAAGTGTAAATGGTGGATTTGCCCCCTCCCCCCAACAAAAAAAGACTATCTTCTCAGCTTCTTCCTTCATGGAGATGTAAATAAACTAATCTGGGTGTAGACCTCCATCAACTTTTGATTTAAAAGTTTAAAATGCATGGATTTATTTACTACTTTGCAAACTTTATCTAATGATTTATTTAATATCTAATTATCTATACACCTTATAAAGAGGTAAGAGAAATTTGAGAAGTTTGTAGTTGAAAAATACTACTAGTGGCAAATAAACTGGTATAAAAACACAAATTAATGAGTACAATAAATTGGTAGAAGAGCTCAAAACTGAATTAATAGTGTTGGCAAAAAAATTTATTGTAGGTATCTTAATTGAAAAATTATCAAAATCCTAGAATGATTATAAGAATAGTTTGAAACACAAGCACATATCTCTTTCCTTGGATGAGCTCATGACATGCATACTAATTAAGGACACTAACAAGAAGGAAATTAATACTACCAAAGTAAAGGAGATGATATTAAAGGCAAATTTAGTACAAAGTAATTCTTCCAAAAGGTATGGCAATAAATCTCATGATTACAACCCCAAAATTTCTGACCTTAACTTTAAGAAAAAGAAAGGCTTTGTTTTGTTTGTAGAAAACCTAAACATAATGTAGCATAATGTAAAGAAAAGAGTGATAAATAACAAACTTTCAAAACCAAAAGCCAATATGGTTGAAGGAGATGATGTAATTGCTGTGATCATTTCTAAAGTAAACATTGTGTCAAATGTTAAAGAATGAGTGGTAGACTCTAGGGGCTAGTCGACATATTTGTACAAATCGAGAATCTTTTTTTTTATACAAACCTGTAAAGGATGATGATGAAATAGTCTACCTTAGAGATTCAAAAATTGCAAAAGTTCTTGGAAAGGGCAAAGTTATTTTAAAACTTACTTCTGGAAAAAAAAATTTAACCCTAAATGATGCACAATATGTTCTAACTATTAGAGCTAATATTTTCTATGTGGCTTTGTTAAGAAAAGTGGTTGTAAAATGTTCTTTAAGTCTGACAAAATTGTCATGTCTAAAATTAATATTTTTGTGGAAAAAAGATATTGTAATTAAGGACTCTTTGTACTCAATTTTTCCAATGTGATAAATCAAAATGCTTCTTCTTCTACTTACTTTGTTGATCATTTAATTTATGGCCTGATACATTAGAATATGTTAATTTTGGTTATCTTAAAAAAAAGGGGTAAACTATCTTTTAGTACCTTGTACAATAACATATTTACCATTTAGTATCTTAAAGTTTCAATACTTACGTTTTACTCCCTTCACCTTTAAATTAAATGGTAAAACTACTAATCTATTTTAAAATTATTTGCATTAACATCCCTTGAAGTTTTTTGGTATACTAAAAACATTCCATCTTCTTTAAAATTTTATTCCGACTTCTCCTATTATTACTTTTTAGTAGAAGAAATTATTAATTGTCTTTTCCACCTTTTAGAAAAAATTACTCAAAGAAATGTTTTCTACATATAAGCAATGAAAAAGTATATGAAAATAGATAATCTATAAATTCATATAATAACAAATAAGAATATATTTATTTGATAAAAAATATGTTTACTTAATCATCCATAATTTTATTTTAATATTATTTTTCAGTAACAATTGCATTGTTTAATTTTTTTAAAGATGAATTATATATATTATTAAGTATTATTAATAGTATATATATTATTACATGATATCATATATAATATTATATATTATTAAATACATAGTTTAGTATTTTTAATCATAATATGAATTAATAAGTAAATAATAAAAATAAAATCTTATTTATGCAATGATAAAGAATAGAAAGAACTTTTATGTCTATATATATATATATATATATATATATATATATATATTAAAAAATAAAATATGAATATTTAAACATATTTTTAACTATTTTTATTTAAACATGTTACCTTAACAAATTATCATAAATTTCATGTAATAGTATCATATTTATTGTATTTTAATTCTAAAATAATTATTTAAATAAAAATGTAAACTTATAATTAATTTTTTATATTTTTAAAACTAAAAATTTAAAATACAAAATATATTTATTTAATACTTGAAAAAAATTAATTTATATCAATTTATGCTAATAAAATTAATATTTAAATCGTGCACAGTGGTTTATATTATATAGAAAAACTTAAAGGAAGGTCAATATTAAATAATTTTAAAATAAATTAATTACTTTACCTATTAGTCCAAAGTTGAGGGGAGTAAATGGTAGGATTGAAACTTTAAGGTACTAAACGGTATGTATGGTAGAGTATAATGTACTAAAATGTAGTTTATCCTTAAAAAAAAAAATGCAATTTTTTGTTTGATTTCTGGGATTGATTCTTTTTGTATGGAAAAATATCAAATATGCATTCAGACTAAGATAACTAAAAAGACATATTTTTTTGTTATTAGAGAAACAAAATTATTAAACCTAATTTATACAGATTTAGGTGATTTAAAACAAATCATGACTAGAGGAGGTAAGAGATATTATGTAACTTTTATAGATAACTATTTTAGGTTCACTAAATTATATTTACTTAGGAATAAAGATGATGGCTTTTGTGCTTTTTTGTCTTATAAAACTGAAGTAGAAAACAACTTAACAAGAAAATTAAGAGATTAGGTCTGATAGAGATGGGCAATACTTAACCTTAGATGAATTTTGTGAAAAAAGAAGGTATTATACATTAAGTAACTTCACCTTGTTCACCTGAATTTAATGGTATAGTTAAGAGGAAAATAAAACACTTAAAGAGATGATGAATTCTATGTTGGTTAGTTCCTCTACACGTAATAATTTATAAGGTGAAGCTATATTATCTATATGTCACTTAGAAAATAAGATCCCAAATAAGAAAACTGAAAAGACACCTTATAAATTATGAAAAAAGTTATGCTCTAATTTGAAATATTTAAAAGTGTGGGGTGTTTTATTAAAGTTATGCTACTTGAACCTACAAAAAGAAAGATAATTTCTAAAACATTTGATTATATGTTTATTGGATATGCTTAACATAGTGTTGCATTTCTTTTCTTGTTTTGAAAAGTATTGTGATTGATTGTACTACAATTGTTAAAACAAAGAATGCTACATTTTAAAAATTTTCCACTTTCTGATAAGAGTTCTCATGTACCTATTAATAAAGTGTTTGAGGACTCTAGTAAAGAATTAAAAAGGAGTAAAAGGCCAACAAAAGAATCGTCTTTTGGAAATGATTTTTTATACTTACATTGTAGAAATGATCCTTTAACTTTTTTTTGAAGCAATATCTTCTTCTAATGCAAGTTCATGGAAAGAAGCAATTAAAATTGAATTAGACTCTATTTTATAAAATAAAACTTAGATCCTTGTTGATTTACCTCCAAAGGTAAGGACAATTGGTTGTAAGTGGATTTTTTTAAAAAAAATAAAAATAACTCTGATGGCTCAATATAAATATAAAGCCCATTTGGTAGCTAAAGGGGTTACTCAAAAATAAAATATTGACTATTTTGATACTTATGTTCTAATAGCTAGAATTGCTTCATAAACTTTTTGTACATTAAATTGATGTTAAACTGCTTTTCTTAGTTGTGATTTAGAAGAAAGATTTATATGATTCAATTTGAAGGGGCATTGAACTCGAATAAGAAAATAAAGTTTGTAAATTATTCAAATCTCTTTATGGCATAAAACAAGCTCCTAAGTAATGACATGAGAAGTTTAACCAAGTGTTGTTGACTGATGGTTTTTCATCTTTTGGAATGGAGAAATATGAATGCACTAAAGTTGTAAATAACAATTGTATTATTTTAAGTTTATATGTGGATGACATGCTTATATTTGGTACTAGTATAAAAGTTGTGAATAGTAGTAAATTATTTTTAATTTCTATTTTTTATATGAAAGATATGGGCCAAGCAAAAGTAATACTTGGTATTAGAGTTATAAGGAGAGGCAATAACATTATGTTGTTACAAGAATATTATGTTGAGAAATTTTTTAAAAAGTTTGATAATTATGATATGACATCCGTGAGCACTCCTTATGACACTAATTCTCAATTGAAGAAAAATCGTAGTAATCCTATGGCACAATCTAAATATGCACAAATTGTTGGGAGTCTTATGCATCTAATGCATTTCACAAAACCAAACTTTGCATATGTTGTCTGTAGGCTCAGTAGATATACTCATAATCTAAATCATGAGCGTTGATCTACTTTAGTAAGATTAATGAAGTATTTGAGAGGAACCATAAACTATTGTATCCTATATAGAGGTTATCCCACTGTACTGAAAGGGTATAGTGATGTAAATTGGATTTCAGACACAACTAAGTCAAGATCCCCTAATGACTTTCTTTTTACCCTCGATGAGGGTACAATAGTGTGGGAAGTTATCTTTACAAACAATTCTTACAAGATCTTCTCTGGTGTCAGAGTTCATAACTCTAAAATTAGTTGAAACTGAGGTTGATTGGTTAAAACTTTGCTTATATGATATCCCTTTGGGTATGAAACTTATACGTTCAGTATCCATACACTATGATTCAAAAGCGGCAATTTATATTGTGAAGAATAACTCATATAATGGAAAAAATTGACACATGAAATTGAGACATGAAATCGTAAAGCAACTACTAAAAGATAGAATAATTTCCATAGATTTTGTAAAGTCAAAAGTGAGTTTGGCCAATCCCTTGACTAAAACTTTAGGAAGAAACTTAATTTTGAAAATATTGAGAAAATTGAGACTAAAACCAATTAAGTAGTCAATTATAACAGAAACCTAACCTATGTAATTGGAGATTGCATGAAGTAGGTTCATATGGGTAATAACAAGTTAAAATTGACGACGAAAAAAATACTAATATTAAGTCCCTACTACGGTGTGTGACTAGTATTTATAACTGCAAATTACTAAATAAAGTCAGTTAAACTTTTAATAGATTCATATCCCTTATAGGTGGTGTAACTAAACAATATATACTTGATAAATTCTCCTTTATGAGTGTTGAAAGGGAATGATTATTGACTAAATCTCTAGAGTACTCATGAATAACTAGGCATGACACAACCTATTTGTGCAGAACAATAATGGATGACAAAATTGTGAAGTTAAAAGTGTAAATAGTAAAATCTTTAACTTACAATGAGAGGTTGTTAGTTCATGAAAGTTATAAACTTTACCAATAACTCTATAGGTTATATATTGTTCTACGTTTGGTTCATAGTCTACAAGACACCAAATTTAAAACTTTTATCCATGAATATAACCCAATTATGTGTCCTCTTTCGTTATTGGATCCTTTTGAAATAGACAAATTATTAAGTTAGTCTCTGAACTTTTTATATTTGGCAAGATTGGTTCCTCTTCTTTTTTTTCAAATTATTAATTCCCCAATCCTTTTTATTTTGGCAAATTAAGTCTTTCACACCAATTTTCGGCAAGTTAACGATCGGTCAACTAGTCAACTCCGGCGTTAGCCAAATATAAAAGGGCAAATTTATCATTTTATTGTACATCCAACTTAAAAAATAGGTAAATTATTATATTTAATTCCTTTTTTTTTTGGCATGGTTGGTCCCCCTTTTTTTTTTTTTTTTTGACTTTTTAGGTCCCATATCTTTTTTTTTTTGGGCATATTAGGTCATTCTGATCACTTTCGGTAGGCCAACTCTAAATCAATTGAGCCTTTATATATATATATATATTTTAATCTAATAATATTATTTCATATGAATTATTTTAAACCTAAGTATGATTAATTTAAACTTAACAAATATTAGTTTAAATTTAATTTTTAATACTTAATTACCATTTTATTTTTATTTACTAGAATATACTAAATAGTGATAAGTTAAGATTTTCAAATTTGCATGATTCTTATTACAAAAATAAGAAAAGTATTTATTTCAATTCAAGATAATTGTCGTTACTATACATAATGCATAAATTAAGAAAACTTTAACATGTTTTTAGAAAACTATGGAAACTCTCACTAAAAATTGTAAAGTTATTAGAAAATTTAGAAATTAATTAATATTATGACTTAGTAAAACAATAAATAATAAAACTTTAATATTTTTTTAGAAAAAAAATTAAATTATCCTAACAAAAAATTATAAAGTTATTCAAAATTTTAAAATTTTAATTAATATTATGATTGAGTAAAGTAATGAATAAGAAAAATATAATTGATAAAAGATTGATTTTATAAAATAATAAATAATTTCAAGTATAAAAGGTTTTCAAAAGTAATAATTATTTTAAAATAAAAAGTACATTTTTAATCTAACTTTTATCATTTCAAAACAGGTATACAATTTTTTTTTTTTAACTTGACATTAATGGATATGATGTAAGCAAATGAGGGATTAGGACCCAACTAGTCCTAGATAGGGCAGGTGATGATATCTTCTTAGGGTATAAGGTGTTCTAACATATAATCTATGCTTAATATATATATATATATATATATATATATATATATATATAAATATATATAATAGAAGCTGCAGAAAGTTGTAAAAGAGCCACCTAGTGTTGTCTTGCATTGCCATGTGGCACTTTGAACCTATGTGAATTCCGCTATTTGCACAAAATGCGAATCCCAGTGTTCCTGTCTCTTCCGTTCCTCTCACATTTGGCTAATTTGAGTTACCTAAATCCCAAAACCCATTGTCTTCCTTCTCTCAAAGACCTTTCAATGTCGATCAATCTTATCTCCAACGAAAAACCGTACTTCAAAGCCTCAATTCTCATAGGTACTGTATTAGTTTCATCTTCGTTCAATTTCGTTGCGTTTTCCATTTATCTATTTTTGTACAATCTAAGAAATAGCTAATGTTTCAGGTCTTCGCAGTTGATTCAGGAATCAAAACTCGCAAGAAAGATTGGTTAAAATTGGGATGAAGGTATCGTTGTGGTTTTCTTTGTGGATGAATTAATGGTGGTTTATATGATCCCGAGCAAAACCTATAGTCTTTCTTCTCTTTCTATCTTTATAACTCCATCGCCCCCACTGGCGTTGCCACCGCCAGAAACTTCACTCTCCGTCAACTCTCCACCATTATTCCTATTAGTAGTAGTAGTATCATTATTATTATTGTGGTTCAAATCAGCAGTTGATTCGTGAGAAATTGCGGCAGCCATCATCGAGTTGTTGGAAACTTGAACATCATCTCTAACGTTGCTGACGTTTCTCTGCAAAATTGACCTGGAAAGCCACTGATTGGAAACCTGCGATGCCGCAGCGGAGGACTTGGAGTTGGTGTGCAAGTTGAGGAAATTGGCGTTCCCTCCACCTTCGCCAACGGTCTCCTGAAAAGTTTTCCTCACCCGTGTGCCCTCACTCTCTCTTTTGGATTTTCTCCTCCCTTCCAATATTTTATCTTTTCAGTTTTTGGCCTAATGATTTTTTGCTTCAATATTACCTTTTGGAAATAAGGAGGAATCATTATTTTCTGTGGTGCCATATTCTGTGAAGTTTGATATGATTAAACAAATGAAGAATATTTTAGGATAAATTTATGGTTCTAAATACCAACTGCTGCTAGGTGAAAAGTATGGTGTTTGTTGCTCTACTATGTTTAATTTTCCTCCGAAGTTATGTTTTTCAGCATGCATGTATTTGAGAATTCGATGATTTGGGCCTATGGATTTGGATTGGAAGTTGAATTGATTGGAAAACTTTATTGGTTTGTAGGCGACTTATTTGTTGAGTGTTCTTGGTTTTGTTGGTTCAGATGACCATTCACGGATGGTTTATGGCATAATTGTTTGTTAATTTGCTTCAATAATTGTTTAGGCTAATTCTTTAGTGTTTTATTCTGTTATGGTAAACCCACTAGCATTTCCATGTGATTTTGATTTCATTGTCTGAGATTAGTTTTGATAAAATCAAACTGAGCAATATGGTTTAAATGAATCTATAGTAGGTTTACTAAACTTTGCAGAAATTTTTGCATCTACTTTGAAAGTTTGTTTTTTTGTTGTTTTTATTCACCCTAAAAAATATGCATATTGCTTATTAGTACTATTATTGTCTTTGATTTTCAGATATTTATACCTAACAACACTTAAATTGAAATCAAAGCTAGCCAGTTTAACCAACAATGTTGCCAAGTACATGTATCTGTTGGCTTCCAATTGGCCAGCTTTTTCTGTTTTTCATCTTCTTGACGGCTGTTGCAGTGGCAAATGGAGATGTCAAGAAGGCGAATACATAGATGAAGAATTTGGGGATAATATACATATGTTTATGTAAATTTTGTGGGCTTATGAATGATATGATCATGTACCTTGTAGGACTTTTTTTTATCGTATTCTTGAAGGATTCTTATCCACAGTATAAAGAACCTGCAGTTCAGAACAATGTTGATATTCTCTCAACCCTCAAAAGAAGGTTTGTTCTTACCCTTTGATACTTATATCCATTAATGAATTCTATAGATGTTTCCATTTCTTGCTGCATTAGAAAGAAGTTTTCTTGACTCTGGGCTGCCTTCATTGAAACAGTGAAACTAATGCAAGATGGTCCCTGGTCTACAGCTACACAAGAAGCTTCAATGCATTCGCGGCAAAGCTGTCGAAAGATAAAGTTGGCATGTTATGCAATATGAAAATAGTGTCTAGAAATTTGGCTGAATTTGTTTTAAATGCTTTTGTGGGTTGGTTTAAATGAGGTGATCGTTACTAGAATTTGATCTCTTCAGGCATGGATGGAATACTTTTTGTGTTTCCAAATCGATATCGCAAGCTGCATACCACTAAATCCTGGGAATTTATCAGACTAATGATGGTGCAATATGCATATTGTTTTATGAAGAATCCATCCTATAGGCTAGTTGTTTCTATTTGTTTGTTTAGTGAAAGTTCCATTTAAAATGACTTTGTCAAATTCATCTCTTGATTGTGCAGCCCTTATCCCTTCGTTGTTTTAGCAGTTGTTGTTTTGATCATTATTCCTGACTTCTATTCTGAACCTTTTTAACCATTCTGAATCATAAATTGAATGCAAAGATTATATATGAACGAAGATTATCACATGAAGAGTTTTGGATTATAATCTAACAATCCTTTTTAAGACTGCAGGTTTCCCATTGCATAAAAAATTGTGGTCTTCAACGCAGTGGAGCTGTTGAATTCTCGGACCCTTGATTCATTCAAAGAATTGCAGATTGTGCTGACAGAGGGAGATTTGAATGGTTAAAAATTTCCTTTTTGTTTGTTATTTTACTAAGCATTTTTTGTCTAATGACTTTGTCATACTCAAATTACAGGGTTGTTATTTGCTATACTAATAATTGCAGTCATCACTGATTCACTAAAAAAAGGCAACTGGCAGACCTCGACCGGACTTCTTCTGGCGATGCTTTCCTGATGGACAAGATGTATTAAGTCTCTCTGATGTTTATCCAGTCAAAGTTATATGAAAATGCATTTTTGTTTCTTGATTCATATGCTATGCAGTCCTATATTGCTTGAATAGTCAAATCAGTTCTATTAAGTAATTTAATTTTGCTTCTTTTCCTTTTTTTCACTGTTTCCTCCAGCAATAGTCAAATCTTTTGTAAATTTGTTGAATGCATCTTTCTTAACTTTTCAAGAATGTTTCAAAACGAGAATTAACAATCATAAAGAAATCTCATTTCTTCCATTTTACTCTACTTTTCTATTGCAAACTTTCTCTTGAGTCAAGTAATTTGTCTCTTTTATAGTTCTTTGAGTTAAGAGAGATGTTCAAAAGGTTACTGCTCCAATCTGAATTACCAGTTAATCTCTCTGTTCGGTTTATCTCATGTTGTGTAACTACTAAAGTTTTTGTCTTTTTCACTGTTTCAGAAATATAATAAGTGGGGGAATGTTGTATGCCATGGTAAACAAAATGATATAAGGGAAGGACATAAGAGTTTCCCAAGTGGCCACACTTCATGTAAGACCATTTTTAACTTAAACCTTCTATACTTTATATCTGACATGTCGCCTTAGCTGATAACAATAAGAGAAAATTCAAATGTCAACATGCTTAAAACTTGACAGTATTCTTATCTAATTTATAGATACAAATAGTCCGCTGAAGCATTAATCAGGGCAAATAAAGTAACAACTAGTATATAGATATAGCCTTTATCTTTCTCAATTATTCTACTGATTTCAAAAGCACATCTTTTGATCTGAACTTTCAAATGAGCAATATGACTCATGTGCTGAGGTATTGTAAAACAGAAAGGCAGAGGCAAGAAGTTATGATAGATTCATGAACCACTTATTTTGTGGTTCAGCTAAGGTTTTTGTTGTTAGACGCTTAAAGGATTACATTGTCTCATTGTGAAATAGAAAGCAAATATATGGATGAAAGTGGGTAGATGTTTCAAAACCAAAAGCATCTTTTCAATTCATCTTCCCAATAGCCGTGAGCAATTCAAAAACATACAAGCATATTGCAGAATATAACTTGATAAGTGAGAAAACTTTAATAACGTAAAAGGTTCTGAAGAAAAGTTCTGGAAACATCATTGAAGATATTAAAAAAAACTTAAGTTTTGCTTTAATGAGCACAATTATAGAGTGATTTTAGGAATATGAAATATAATTTATGCATTCAAAGCTTTTATAAATGTAAAAGGAAAAGTAATATGATCAATTACAATATCATGATATCCAGTTATTTCAGAAAAATAAATGACTTGAAATTACCATGGTCTAAATGCCTTCCACCCTCTCAAAAAAAAAAATAATAATAAAAAACATGATCTATTTGTTACCAGAAGTGCGAAACCACGATTGCAAAATGACCAGGCAGAGTTTTGGATAATTCTTGCTGATAGTTTAGCAGTAATGCATGCTACCAAAAAATACATTTTATTTTTTCTCTTCTGTTCTCTGTAATTGACTCATTTATTTTATATTTCTCCAGGCACAAAAGAGAAAGTTGGGACTTCTTGAGGATGAGAATGCATCAAATTTGGAAGTAACTATTTCAACCAAAAAATAGAATTTTGGAGAAGACTGGTCTAATACTAATTCGCTTTTAGTTGGCAAAAACAAAGGTTTGTTCAAGATTAAAGTGCTTGATAGATTTTCTTATATAGGATTTAGGTTTTCTATTAGATCTTCCTTCCTAGGATGTAATGTTCTCAGTGCTTTAGTTTTTTCTCTTTGATTATCTGACACCTTTTTTTTTAGACAACTCAGATAGAGCTTTTGATAAGGAGCTGGTCAAAGTAATTGAAGCATCAGATGTCATTTTAGAAGTTTTTTATACTCGAGATCCTCTTGGTACATGTTGTGCAGACATGGAGAACCAAGTTCCGCCAAAGATCATTTCATAAGGTTCCTTCTAACCTTCCTTATAGTTTCGTGGGGGGGGGGGGGGGGGAAATCTTTTACCCTTTTATAAGATCTTAGAGCTCCTGACTGTATTTTAGATTGCTTGTTGTAGCCATGGATGGATCACAAATTATGCTGGATTTGTTACTGTGAACGAAGTGGATGGTTTTTCATATTTTTGATTTTGTATGTCTTTCTTTCTTTTCTTTTTTTTTGTTAAATATATCTGGTTTTTATTTCTTTCTGTGTAACAAGGTGGAAATTTGTTGAATGCAGATTAACATTTGAAAATCTCAAAATTGTATGTATATAAAAATTTGAACTTTGGAATCCTATTGTATTTGGCAGAGCATTTCCTGAAGAGTTGTAATTTATCTTATTAAAGCATTTGTGTAGAATAGAATGTTATAATGATAGTGGTTCCACTGAATTCAATTCAAAATGGATGGCCTGGAGAATGCTTTGGAACATGATTCTAATGGAAAAAGTCTAGCTCAAGTTGATTGCAGTTTCATTTCTATGATTGTTAGGAATAGAGAAGATGTAGTGGGGAACTATTGAGTTTTTTAGATGAGATGGTATACAGATTTGATCAAGCTAATTGATGAATTGATGACTTGAACTGAAAGCCATTCACGAGCATGTACTTATGAGCTAGAGTTTCAGCAAACTTTTGTTTCCTATCCTATTGTTATTACTGTTTGGAAGCCTTTGGCTCAGAATTTAGGGTTTGGCGAGTGGGTTTACAGAATTATCAGTTCCATTTTTTCATAAGCTTTTGGTGAAATTTGCCACAAAAATGCCTAAGGAAATGTAGACTCAAATTTGTGGGATTACGTTGTGTAATATGGAATGGGTTGCATTCATGCAAGTATGATGTCCACGTGCACACATCTGATTCTATTTTGGCCATGCATTCTGATTTTGTTAGAATTATTCTTAAGTTCTCTAATCTGAAGCCTTTTTTTTCCTTTTTTGAACAATTGATGCAGCGTGAATTCATGATATCCATGCTTAAAATGATGCGGAGAGCATATACAAATGGATATACCTATCAGCTGACTAAGGCGATTGAGATTAGTTTTGCATATGCTATTTTTCCATCTTCCTTTAAATTAGAAGCCTTTTTGTTATTTTCTGTACCATTTTGTTTAAAGTTTTTTCTGATACATGTAATGGACATTGAGAATCTTAATATTGTGTATCAAGATTCCTTTGCAGTTAAGCTTCATGTCCCTTATGTTCCGGGCTTCCTTGCATTTAGAGAGGTCAAATTGTTGTTGTTATTTTATTTTATTTTATTTTTTTTGGCTCCATGGATCTGAATTTCTTTTTGGTTCCATGGACTTGGTTGCATTTAGTGGTCCATTGTTGTCTTCATTTCTGAAACTGGTGTTTTATATATAACAATTTTTTCTTTTGGGACCATAGTAAGGATTGGCTTGCAATGCTCCGAGGTCTTGAAGGTTGTAAAAGTTAAAATCTGTCTCAAGCATCTTATACAATGCAATAAATGATGGAATATAACTTTTAAATAAGTCTAAATATGTTAAAGGTAATGGATTTGAACTACATTCCAATCTAAAATAACAACTTAACAAAAGTTATACTCTCGTGCAACGCACGGGCATCAACCTAATAAAAGTAAATGTATCTCCCTATTCTATTTATACTGTATAATAAAAAATATTTATAATTAACAAACTTACCATATTATTAAAAAAAAAAGAAATAGTACAGACTTTAAGTAAATAAAGGATCGATTGATTTAGAGTTGGCTCCTCAGAAGTGGTTAGAAGAACCAAATGCACCAAAAGAAAAAAGATAGGGGACCCAAAAAGTTGGAAAAAAAAAGGAGTAACTATGCAAAAAAAAGTATAAGGACTAATCATAACAATTTACCTATTTTTTAAGTTAATATACAGTAAAATGATAACTTTACCCTTCTATATTTGGTCAACACCGGAGTTGGCTAGTTGATCGAACATTGACTTACCGAAAATAAGTCTGAATGACTTAGTTTACTAAAAAAAAAAAAAAGATGGAGCACTTAATAGTTTGAAAATAAAGAAGAGGGACCAATCTTGCCAAACATAAAAAGTTTAGGAACTAAACTTAATAATTTTCCTTTGAAATATGTAAGAGATTATTGGAATATATAATATTTCAAAAGGTCCTCAATCTCACATTGAAAGTTTAAGGAAGCTTTAATATTGTATAATGTTTACAAAGAATTTGACTAGTAAACATTTAGAAGTAATGGGCCTCGCACACCCGAGTTGAGCTAATCAAGGCTACTGTTATGGTGAGTTGCTATCAATATTTTCTATTTTGTTAAGGAAATAGCATAAACAGGTACAATAGTAGCACAAACTTTATAAAGTGGTTATAACAACTTATCTTATTAATTTGACAATTTCTCTAAAACAAGATGATATTTATGAGATATTCATAATATGGAATTATACAAGACAAGCCCTCTGTCACCGTGCTTTTTGAAGCATGCCATTGGCACAATACTACTGAAGAAGCCAATATTAAGGACAGAAAAAGCAAATGGTAGAAGGATTAATTAATCTTCTTGTGTTTTGACTCTTCTATGATGACTACAATCAAAAGCCCTCAATCCTAACTACTATAACAGAATAAAAACTTGGAACCAAATGGATCGTATTGGTCTAGTTTGTGTCACATTCTTTTCATTGTACTGCTGGATTTAGATTTTTTTTATGAAAACTAGTTTACATTGCTTTAGCTTCATATTGAAAATGATGTAAAACATAATCAATCTATAGACTCCAATATTAACAGCTTACAGAGTGTATATATAAGTGAATGACTATAATGTTTCAAGTTGAACTAGCATTGATCAAACTATTCTTAAATAACCTTCCATGAAGAACCTTAAGAGAGCAAAACCAACTGATATGAATTGCTTCTCACAATGTCTTTTCCTTGTCGATTATACTTTTGTCTTTCGAAGTAGTGTATTAGACTAGTAAACTCGATGTTAGATACTGAGAAAATCTTACCAATTACTTTCTTTCTTCTAATACTATTTCTGTTAATGGGCATATATCCATGGTTATCAAGATAGGAAATTTGAGTTATAGTGCTCAAATAGAAATTTAGCCAATTAATGGGTCATATTGATACTTTCTACTTTGACACAGAATTTGTTAGTATGGTTGAGTTCTTCACTCTTGATAGTGCACTATAATTATTTATTTTTCACTTTTACTTTGCCTTAAAAGAGTACCAAATTGAGGTAGCACCTTATTGCAGGAAATGCTAACCGAGGAACAAGAAAATCCAATATATGCAACCTCCCATAAGAATCAATCAAAATACCAACCAAATTTGAATAATATAACCCAAAATGGAGAAAATACAAATTTAAAACTTCTAACCATTTATCCAAAATATACTTTGTGCCATAGGACATTTAAGGACTTATTGCAGAACTCGTGATTCTTGAAAATTTTCATCCTACGGAATCTTATCGTAGCGGGATCTGACACAACAGGTATTAACTTAACATAGATCTTATCCCTCCTATTGAACAATAGGCATGTTATGAGGAAAGCTCAAGAAGAGATAGATAATGATATTGGTAAAGAGAGATTGGTAGAAGAAACCGATAACAAACACTTGGTGTACCTCCAGGCAGTTATAAAGGAAGCATTGCGATTGTATCCACCAGGCCCTCTTTGTGCCATACCAAGCAAAGACTGTGAGGTGGCCAGTTACTTCATTCCAAAAGATACCTACTTGTTTGTAAATGTTTGGAAGTTGCACCAAGACCCAAGAATTTGATCAGAGCCAGAAAAATTCTTGCATGATAGATTTTTAAATAGGTAAGCAGAGTTGGATGTCTTTGGCCATGATGTTGAGTTCATCCCTTTTGGCTTTGGCCTGACGATCATGTCCAGGACTCACATTTGCAACGCAAGTGACTTGCTTGACTCTTGCTTGGTAGCTTCGGGGTTTTGATTTGACAACACCATCAAACTTACTGGTGGACATAACAGAAGTTTAAGGCATCAACTTGGTTAAGGCCCCCTGTGGAGGCACTAATGATGCCACGCCTGCCTTCATCGTCAGCATTTTACTATTACTAATGATTTATTGCTATTTTTATAAAATGTGCAAACAATCCAAGTATATTGGTATTTTCAAATTACTATGACTGCCTTTAGAGATTATAATACTAACTATTTTCGAGATTCATGTACCAAAAAGATATATTGCGATTCTCATTACCTGGTCATCGGCTTCAGTGAGAAACTTCAACTGCTTCATACATGAGCTTCAACTTTGATAGTGCATAAATTCAATGCTCTTACAAAACTATGAAAACCACTCCAATTTCATATTCTGCTGCTTGCACCATAGACCTCTTCAAACTTCTATTGCCTACTATATCTTATTTTCTTTTTACATGAAAGAGCAAAAAGCAAGGGCTTCCAGATTATCTAATGGACGTAAATCACCTCTAGACCTAGTAGATGATAGGCCTGTCCACCTTCACAATTCGATTGGGAATGCAACAAATACTAGCGGTGAACAATTGTGAAGTTGTTAAAGAATGTTTCACCACCAATGCTAGGCCCTTTACTAGCCATCCAACTTCGAGTATAGGCATATATACCTTGGGTAGACAATGATAGTAGAAGAAACTGATATCAAACACTTAATGTACCTCTAGGCATTTGTTAAAGAATCATTGGCCTTGTATCTTCCAGGCCGTTTCTCAATGCGACACCAAGCCATGGAACTGTGAAATGAACGATTACCTTATTCCAAAAGGCCCAACTTGTTTGCGAACATTTGAAAGTTGTGACAAGACCCAAGAATTTGGCCTGAGCCGAAAAAGTTTTTTCCATAAAGATCCTTGACTAGCCAGGCAAAGGTCCATGGCCATCATTTTAAATCCACCTCACTTGACTATGCAATTAATCTACTTCAGGATTGCTCGGTTGCTTCAAGGTCTAGCTTTTGCAATGCCATCAAACTGCAAGCTAAGCTATACACTTGGTTAAGGCATCGGTATAGGTATTGATGATGCCATGGTAGTTGTTAACCCTTTTTTTTTCCTAGATAGTTGTTATCCCATTAAGTTCCAATAAGTTTGGATTTAATTGGCGCACGAGACCATTAGACATGCATAGTTATAGTGGTTAACTAAAGGATATTGGTGGCAAGATTGATGAATGCCAGCGCATGTTAGCATTGAGTGTACTAGTTGGGTATGTAGGTAAAGAGCTAAAGGCAGTAGTTTGAGACCAAATGAGAACCAATTTAAAAGATAATCGAAGATTGTCCGAGATGGACAAACTTAGTCAGGCGTGTAACGGACAAATGTGGAGTGCATATGGGCCAAATGCATTGGGTGGATTGAATGACTGGTTGGTGCACAAGCTTGACCTATGACATGACCAAAATATCCTATTTCTTGAGGGAGTTTGTTGTGACTAAGTGCACTCTTTATTTTGTAAAGATAAGAATAAAAATTCGAGAAAGATATGGAAACATACCTGGAACTTATGGTTTAAGTTCAAGGTAATTGAGTTCAAATAGGAGTCAAGTTTCCTAATGATTGTGGGGCGTCTCTAAGAGAGCTCTATAAATAGTTTATGACATTTTATTTTTAAACACACCCCATATAATCCACACAACTTGCGAAACTACACAACTTAATGAGAAAGAGATGGAAAGCTAAGAGTTTAGAGTTTATACCTTAGCTAGATTATAGCTTACCTTACCTAAAGTGAGAGAGAGAGAGAGAGAGAGAGAGAAAGTTGAGAGTCTATACCTTGGCAGAGTCAGAGTCTATATTTGGTTTGCCCAAAGTGTGTGTGTGTGTGTGTATAAGAGAGAGAGAGAGAGAGAGCTAAGAGTTTATTGGAAGTTTATACTATAGAATGAGAGAAAGGAAAAGCTGAGTCTATAAGGCAGTGCCTAAAGTAAAATAGAGTCTATACCTTGTCATTGCTAAGCTAAGGGAGAGAGAAAGTTGGGGGTCTATACCTTGGCACTACCTAAAATAGGTGTGAGAAAGATAGAGAGAGAAAGTTGAAAGTCTAAACTGTGGTAATGCCTAAAGTGGGAGAAGGGAAAGTTGAGAGTTTATACCTTGGTAGCAACTTAGCCTGCCTGTAAAGTGTCTGCTTACGTATAAAGTGAGAGAGAGGGAAAGTTTAGAGTCTATACTTTGGTATTGTCTAAGCTGTACGTGTGTAAAAGAGAGAGAGAGAGAGAGAGAGAAAGAGAGAGGGCTGAGAGTCTATACCTTAGCACTACCTAAGGTGGGAAAGAGAGAAAGTTGAGAGTATATCTTGACACTGTTTAAATTAAGGGAGGGAAAAAGTTGAGCGTCTATACCTTGGCACTATTTAAGGTGAAGAGAGAGAGAAAGAAAGAAAGCTTTGGTACTGCCTAAGGTGAGTGAGAGAGGCAGGGAGAGAAAAAAAAAGCGCTGAGAGTCTGCACTGCCTAAAGTGAAGCTTCTAACCTCTTGAAGCTGTTCTCACTCCACAAAAAGCTAAGAGTTTATATGTATCTCTAACCTCTTGAAGTTGCATTTATAGCTTGGCATTGCCTAGCCTAAAGTGAGGGAAGGGGAGTCTATAGCTTGGCATGATAAAAGTCTATATCTACCTCTAGTCTCTTAAAGTTATCCTTACCTCAAGGAAAGCTAAGAATCTATACCTTGGCCACAGCTTAAAGTGAGAGAGAAGTTGCATTTATACATTGGCACTACTTAGGCTAAAGTGAGAAAGAGGGAGTTTATACCTTGGCATGACAAAGTCTATACTTGTCTCTCGTATTTTGAAGTTATCCTCATTCCACGAAAAGTTAATAGTCTATATCTTGGCATTGCCTAGCCTAAAGTGAGAAAGGGGGAATTTAAACCTTGACATTGCTTAAAGTGAGAGAAAAGAAAGTTGAGAGTCTATACCTTGGCACTACTTAAAGTGAGAGAGAGAAAAAGTTGACAGTTTATACCTTAGCAGTGCCTAAAGCGAAGCCTCTAGCCTCTTAAAGTTGTCCGCACTCAGCTAACAATCTATACTTAAGTTGTCATCACTTCATAGAAAACTAAAAGCCTATACTTGCCTCTTGCCATTTTAAGTTGGGTTTATACCTTAGCATTGCCTTGGCATGGCAAGATTCTATACTTGCCTCTAGTTTCTTGAAGTTATCCTCACTCCACGAAAAGTTAAGAGTCTATACCTTGACACTATTAACCTAAAATGAGAAAAGGGGAGCTTATACCTTGGCATGCTTAAAGTGAGAGAAAGTTAAGAGTTTATACCTTGCCACTGCCTAAAGTGAAGCCTCTATTAGAAATTGTGGAAGTCATGTTATCATAAGATTAATTTGGATTTTCCAATTTAATGTAGTTGATGTTAGGGGGGAAAAAATATGATCATCCTCTTTAGCCCATTAGTGTTCTCATGTTGTACTCATCTGATTCATTGTATTATGTCCTTTCTTCACTGGGATGATTGGAAAGATTGGTTTCGTAACCTTGGTCATTGGCGATGATTTCAACACGGTCATATTGCCAAACTCTGACACACGAATAGGTCGTGCCAAGATCAATACCGATTGCTAGTCCATCTCCTTTACTGGTCATAGCTTCTTAGATCTGTATCGGCAAGTTTTGAGAGGCAAAGTTTTAGAGTTGTTCTCTAGGGTTTATAGACGGGAAGGACTGGTTAAATGGTATATCATATTGTTCATTGTTACGTTCCATAATTGAGTATGACATGGCAATATCTCAAAAAGGAATGTAGAAACCTGACCAATCCAACTAATTCTATATACCTAAAATATTTTAAATTATCACTAATTGAACTTGAATTACATTATCTCTAGAATATTGAACAATATTCGATCGTATAAGTACTGATCAAATCCAAAACTCAAATCGTTAGCCTTAAAAAAAACATCCAAACAACATAAAATCCATTCATGATAAGCCAAACCTAAGAAACTCAAAATAAGCTAAGCTCTAAAAACTCATCACTCTAAATCCTCGTCAAACCATTCTTGTCGCTCATCCTCATCTAATTGTGATTTTGCAAAATATTAGATAAAAAGTAAGCTCACTAACTCAATAAGAAACCATGATCAATCCAACTAATTCTATATACTCAAAAGTATTTTAAATTATCACTAATTGAACTCCAATTACATTATCTCTGGAATATTGAACAATATCCAATCGTATAAGTACTTGATCGAATCCAAAACTTAAATCGTTAGCCTTAAAAAAAAAACATCCAAACAAGAAAAAATCCATTCATGATAAGCCAAACTTAACAAACTCAAAATAAGCCAAGCTCTAAAAACTCATCACTTTAAATCCTCCTCAAACCATTTTTGTCGCTCATCCTCATCTAATTGCGATTTTGCAAAATATTAGATAAAGAGTGAGCTCACTAACTCAGTAAGAAAACCTGTCTCACCTGAGATTGAATATGTTACGTAGATATATATATATATATATATTTTCAAAAGTTAAGAAAATATAATGCCATTAAACATTCAAGAGACACTTTTTTTTTTTAACTAAGAAAACAAAACAGTGCCCACGTTAGAAAAAAAAAAAAAAGACCAAACTTGATCACTCATAGAAACAAGAAACAGAGAAAGAAAACTTCTTTTTTTCATACATCTTAACAACTTTAGAAAGCAACAGAGCATTACACAATAATCAACCCCCCCCCTTTTGTTTTCTTCTTGGACGAAACAAACAATAATAGTATAAAAAAAAATGGTAAACCCTTTTTTTTTCCTACTAGGTAACAAGACCAAGCAAAAGCATATAGTACTTCTCCCAACCTCCATTATTCAATTTTCTTTCTTTTTTTGAAAAGGGAACAAATAAAAATGGTCCCCATGTGACTAAAATAAAACTCCAGAAGTGGTACTCACAAATCAACGATAGAAACTTTTTTTTTTTTTTTCGTTGGACATGAACAGTACCCAACCAAGCATTAAAAAGAAAAAAGTGTGGCAGAGTTGACTTCCCCTAAAACATACTCCTTCCATCTTAACTAAATTGATAATGGTTAATTTGGCACGATATTTTATATAAAAATAAAAATTAGAATATAATAATAGTAGAGACAATATAAAATAATAAAAATAGAATATATGTAGGTCTCAAAATACTTTATGTTAAATCTAAATATATAAAAGTAATATATGTTGGTATATTAATTATTTTATAATATATATATATTATATTAGAAACTTTCCATTTAAGAAAAGTATCAAATTTTTTGGAATAATCCAAAATAGTAAGTAGGTCAATTTAATTGAGAATGAAAGAGTTGCAATTTTTTTTTTTAAGGGGGACATGAACAGTGCCCTTTCAAAGCATTTGTCTTCACTGCAAATAAATTTTTTTTTTTCTTTGTTATACTGGGTGAGGGGACTTTAGCTAGGGGTGTAAATAGGTGGGTCGGGTCCAGGTCACCCTATTTCGGACCCAGTCGTGGAACCGTTTAACAAAAAAAGGTTCCAAACTTGACCCGAATACCTAATGGGTCTGGAATAAAAACACCCACACTCGCGTATCTGAGTATCAGATCCGGGTCGGGTGAAAACCAAAAGAGAGAAAGAGAGAGAGAGAGAAGAGATAGATTGAATAGATTTAAAGGACAAGTCCATCGATCAATTCAATTAAATATTTGCTTGTTAATTAACTTTTGTTTTTTCTTCCAAACCAGCTAAAATGTTTTATTTTATTTTTTTCTCAATTTAGAACTTCAACACTTTGATACAATCTTATAAAATTTTTTGGGTAGAATAAGAAATTACATATACAATTGTTACCTTACAAAAAGGGGACTCGATGAAACTGGCGATCGGCTACCTTTCTGATGAATATAAACAGTCCGATAGAAAGATGAATGTGTGAGTCAGACCTTTTAAAAAACGTGGGTTTCTTGAACTTATTATAGAAAGGGTCCAAGAAAGTAGAAATATTATATGCGAAAGCTAATTAGGACTGAAAATAGTGTATTTCGATTGAACAATGAACGAATACAAACGTACTGGAATTTGATATTAAAGTAACATGAAAATGAAAAGTTGGTAATTAAAGGAATAAGGAAAACCTTTCGAAAAAACTAAACAAAACCGTAAACAAAGCTATAAAGAAAACCGTAAAGAAAGTTGTAAAGAAAATATAGAAAAAAGGAATTGAAACTGGGAAAAAATTGGTAATTCTGTTGATGTGATTGTTGTTGAGTCCTTTATTCTGGGACTTATTGCTCATTTTATGCTTGTTGTTGCATGGTTACCGAGTATCCGATCATGAAGAAAATCTCACTCCATGGCTCATCCTTGGCGATTAAGAACGGTAGTGAATTACCAATAGTATCGCGATTTGGGGGTGATGACTCATCGGCTCCTGATTCTGATGTTGACCGAGTACATCAACTAAAGACTTTCTTGACATTATTGCCTGCTTAGCAGAATTTATATCGGCTTCGGCTTAAAGTTACCGTTACAACGGATCGGCTAAGGATGACGTCAACACAGGTCCTCTCGAGTCCCGTTGCTTTAATGGCGCGAACAGGTAAAGCGACGGGAATCGTACCTCTTTTAATTCATAGTCATTCTTTTTCTCACAAAGTTGGAATGTCCTGATCGTTGTAGAAGGTTTCTGACTCCTTGGCTTTGAAGCCTGCGAACGGCTAGTCTTTGAATCTTTTCTTTTAAATAGTCGTGGTCCCCATTGCTCCTTCTTCACCGATACGAAATCCTTTTTCTAAAATAACTCTATCTTGACCAGACTTCTATCTCTCTTATGAAATTCAATAGCATTCCCTGCATTTTTTTTATTAACGATCTCCTAGTCTCTATAGCTGCTCAAATTGATCATACCCCCATGGCTCTGATTCTAGCCGAGGCTAACTTGTATGCCTTGGATCCTCAGCTACTGCCGACGGAAGTCACCATCGATCATTTACGGTTCATCCATCTAGAGGGCTTTGTCATTCCGTTGAATTGGGGCGAATTTTCCACGGCCAATCTACCATTCTCCTTCCGCTATTGGCCGTGTCCCCTGAAAAATTACAGAGAGTGGCGCGATCGTTGCCATGCTACTTTCGGCGCCTTTTGGGATCAGTAAGGCATCCATGATGCCATCATAATGTTCGATTTCGACATGACGTTCGACCGTAACCTTTTTGCCGCTGTTCTGCCGTTCTAATCTCCGACTATCAACGGCTTCATCTTCTCCCACGACATGTTCTCTCCAATTATTATGGATATCTACACCATTTTTTGTCCCCCGATGCGATGGCGATGAAGTACCTAGCCTCCACGATCACGAGAATTTGCTGTTAGGATTCGTGGACTCCTAAACACAGAAAACATCCATGAATCCCTTCTGAGGATCCAAGTAAACGATTAAAAAGATTTAAGGTTTACAGAATTACTTCTGTTTGGCGTAATTGAGATCCTTCGATTCTGATTGTGTTGTCATACGTGCAACCCGAACAATCACCAGGAGCTGCAGTGTGCGAACGTCCTCTATCGGATATATACAGCGAACTGACTCGTTACCCCGAGGGTACTAGTGCCTAGGGTTTGAGAGGTTTTTTCTGATGAATGGAGGCACGAATATTTTCAATAGAACGGGGCTTTTGAAAAGACGGCTAGGGTTTTCTTAAAAAACCCCCGAACCTCTTAAAGTCTAACTCTTATAATATCTTATCATATTTTAATTTAAATTCAAATTAAATTAAAATTGATATGATAAGATTCTGCCATTATCTCGATAATTTAACTAATTAATTTATCGAATCAGATTCTTATAATCTGGACATCATCCAGATACATCGAATGTGGACATATTTTCATATTCATTGTATCTGGTAAATTTTCTAAGTTCGATTAACTTAGACATATTTTCAGATTCTTCGAATCTGATTGCCAAAAAAATAACCTAACAAGTTCGCTTATTGTGTGACCCTATAGGTTCATTTAACACTGGCAGTGTGCCCAAATCATATTTAAATGGCGCACAAGTTATAAGCGGTTTCTAGCAAAATATTATAACTATCCAGGTTAAATGAAGATCGATGATCTCTTTGAACCAAACCATAATTTTATATTTAGTCCTTTTGTCACACGATATCCAGATTAAGCATAAGATACGGAGTATGTCATCCTTATTAAGCTTAATCAATTATTTCTTGATTTTATAGTAGACTGTTCAAACAAATGATATCAATATCTTAGATTGATATATTTGAGCACGGCTATGTATTTTAACAGTCTAACTTATCAAGGGGCCCATGGATATCTCTCCCATAATTGAGAAGGACAAATTCATTTACTATCAATCATATTCCTCTCCTTGATTTATTTTATATCCAATAGTAGTCTAATTTATTATCTGGTTAAAGATAACTTTAGACAATGTCAAAATATAGAATTTATCAAGTAGGAAACTATGATGAATTTATGTCGAATGACTTTTAATATCATTATGACTAGAAAGTACTTATGACATGTTCCATGAAGTACTCTCACAATGGGTCATATCCAATACAATGTTCTCTAACATTTATTTATGTTTTGACTTGATATCACAAATATTCATGACCAGTAAAATATAGCCATCAAATCACAAGCATAGTAATCTTAATTTATTATTGTTCCAATAATAATAATCGATTAGGAACAGTTTTAGAATAGTTATTGTATTTATTGTTAGGTTTTACTATCAAGTCACGTACTTGATGACCACAAAACAAAATATACTATTCATAGAAAGAAAAACCTCATATTATTATATAAAGCATAACGACAATAGTGTAAGTACAAATTGACTCTAGGGCATATCCCTGACATTTGCCTATCGTTGAAGTCTATCTGGACAAATCTACTGCCTCATATAGCAATTTTATGGCCGCCCAAAGAGGCATAGGCGGCGTTCTCTCAGAGTAAGAACAGGCCTCATTTCTATGGATGTGGCTCTGCAAATATGTCCTCTTCTCCTATTCGGCGGGGACAAGCAATGAATACCGATACTATGTATCGGCTATATTGAGGAATAAAAGGCGTTGCGACTTGGCCTCTTTGGTGCTTGCCTTAGTCTATTGGCTGATAAACTAGATGACTCTAGCTCTATCGGTTGGGAGTGACCCGACCAACCTTGACGGCCCCCTCTAGGTCATGTAGCTATGGCTCTATCAGTATATCCCTCAATTTGGCGTCAACAACCTTTTTGGGGTTCTACGGATTCTTCCAACCAAGCCACGGGTTATCGGCTACTAAGGATCCCTGTGAACAGATCTTCTACCGGCAACATCATGTCCTATCTCCATTAAAATCGCCTCCAGCACATGCCGTATTTCTTTCCCTACTCTGCCCGAGAAACTGTCCCTCTCTGGCTGACGACACTTGCCAATGCATCGGAAGGCTCTCAACAAGCCATCTAGGCAAAGATGATATGCCCTAGGGAACTCCTGTTAGGAGCCAAACCAAATGTAAGAAGTGCCAAGACCTCCTGTGAACGGTACAATCCTTTTTGCTTTTCTTGACAATTTGGGTTGATTCAGGACATTCCTGCAAATCATAGTCATATTTCATCTTATAATGTCATGCCCCTTGTATCGACTGAGGAAATACATACTTTAGCCAATAGGACTCTAACCATTCCTCGTTCTTTTGAGTATCGCCACTTTCAAGTCATCCAGGAATCCACGCCCAACTTCACTCTGTGGTGGCAGCTACTAAATGAGATGTCCTTCTCAGCCCCTGTGGAGATGTGACTGCTTCGCCTAGCTGGGTCGGCATCAGCCGTGATGGAAACATCCGTGCCCAGGAAGAGTAAGCCGAGCAAGGTATTTGCTAGTCCTATTGTCATGCCGTTATTCCAAACGTCGCCGGTGGGAAAACCCCTACTCTTCCACTTGTCGATGAGGAAAAAGAAGAAGAAGAAACCATCCTCCCTCTTCTTAGGCGAAAAGTTTGGATTCATGTTAAACATTTTCTTTCGTTTTCGATATTCTTCAATCCCTGACTCAAAGCCAATCTCATACTTCCTTCCTTTGCCAATCTCAAGCTGGTTATATCCGACTCCTCCTCTAAATCATCGGCAACCATACCCCCCTTGTCGCCTGCAAAAATAACAACGGTCAAGGAAAACACTTCGGCTATCTCACATTCATCAGTAGTTGCCCAAATGCTTGAAATGCCCACCTCAAAGCATCTGGCGATTGACAAACCTGTTTCGACCCCTGCTGAAACGGCCTCCGAGCCCCTTTCAGTGGAGCCTCCTAAGAAATTTGTCCCTTCTCAGCAAATAACAACTGAAGCCGCTACGCTACAGCTTCTGCGTAGCCTAATTGGGGAAATCAGCCGATTCTGATATTCTTGTTAAATTGAAGTGCCTGTCGACTGATTACCTGGGGTACATGAGGTTCACCCAACACTTCTTCTCTGATACCAAAAACAGAAGGGACGAAGCTTCATGTCAACTCGAAGCTTTGAGAGCGCTCCGAGAACAGGAGGCTTTTCTGCAGTCGCATCACGTGGAAGCCTCTGTCCGTCTCAGTGTCCTTCGAGTTGAGATTTCCGAAAGAGTTAAAAGAATTGAAGGGCAGAAACAGCTGCAGGAACTCCAGGCAAAGCTGGATTCCGAAAGACGGGCTCTGAAGGGCCTCTGTCAGGAAATGGCCTCCTCAACGAAAGAATCAGTGGCCAAATTCTGAGATGAACGACTCATGCTGGAAGCAGAGAAATAAGTACTCCAAATGAAACTGCAACATTCGAACAAACTGCTTACTAGCATGCAGTCTTCGTGGGATAGTTTCCAATCTGACCTGGCCACTATCTTCCATCATCCCTATAAGGTTGGTCCCTCGGGCACTCAAACTAGGGATGCCAAAACTTGTCTGCCTCCAACGGAAGAAACGGTCGTTGACCCTGAAACAGCCCAGGAAGAACCGACCATTCAGGCAGAAGTAGAGAAGGGAACCCCAACAGCGATTACTCTGCCTAAGGAGGATCCGGATTGGCTTGCCATAATTCTTTTCGCTCAGCCAATCGAGACGCCTTATACTCCTTCTAAGGAGGATTGACTTCATCATTTTTTTTCTTTTTTTTTTCAAATGTAGTAGCCATTTGATCGGCTCTTGTTTTGTGATTAGTCGTTTTTTATGAATACAAACATATTTCTTTTTTTTCCTTCTGTTGTCTTTCTCTCTTCCCTTTTTTTTTTTTTTTTACTCTTCTCCTACCACGGTTCCCTCCCAGAATGTAGGATAAAATTTTTTTCAATATTTACCGTTTATGGCATTACTTACTTCCTTTTCGTTAGGTGTCATCAGCCGATAAGCACCTCTATCGAAAACCTGTGTAACAAGAAAAGGTCCTTCCCATTAAGCGGACCATTTACCATAGCGTAGGTCTTTTGGTGCAACTGGTAATATGATTTTCCAAACCATGTCTCCTACTTGAAAACTCTTTCCCCGCACTTTCCGATTATAAGCTCTTGCTACCTTCTCCTTGTGCCTTCTGATATTCTTTAATGCTATTCCTCGGACTTCTTTGGCTTGGTTCAAACTCATAGCCAGACCGTAGTGATAACTCAGCAGGTAACATTACGTCTTGTCCATATGTTAGCCTAAATGGCATGAAACCTGTAGCGGTCTTGAAAGCGTTTTGATACGCCCACAGAACCTCTTGAAGTGTTTCGTGTCACCTTCTGGGTTAATCCTCCAATGACTTACGGATCATGTTGATCAAAATCTTATTTGTAGTTTCAGCTTGACCATTGGCCTGTGCGTAGTACGGAGATAATGTAATAATTTAACTTTGAATTGAGTAAAGAAGTTGCATACCTTATCTCCTGTGAATATAGTTTCTTGGTCAGCTGTTATGGTTTCGAGTATGCAGAATCGAAAAAGAATATTCTGCTGAAGGAAGGTGATAACGGCAAATTGGGTTACTCTAGTCAGAGCCTGTGCCTCTACCCACTTGGTGAAATAATCAATTGCTACTAAAATGAAGGTGTGTCCCTTAGTCGATGTTGGGTGAATCTTATCGATGACATCTAGAGCCTAGCCTCTGAACGGCCATGGCTTGATGATATGATGCAAGTCCTGTTAGGATTCGTGGACTCTAAACGCGAAAAACATCTATGAATCCCTTCCAAGGATCCAAGTAAACGATTAAGAAGATCGTAGGTTTGCAGAATTACCTCTGGTTGGTGAAATCGATATCCTTTGATTCCGATGGTGCTGCTGCACGTGCAACCCGAATGATCACCAGACGCTGCAGTGCGCGAACGTCCTCTATCGAATACACACCGCGAACTCACTCATCACCCGGGGAGTGCTAGCGCCTAGGGTTTGAAAGGGTTTTTTTTTCTGGTAGAAAATGGCACAAATGTTCTCAACAAAATTAGACTCTTAAAAAGACAGCTAGGGTTTTCTTAAAAACCCCTGAACCTCTTAGAGTCCAACCCTAATAATATTTTATCATATTTTAATTCAAATTCAAATTAAATTAAAACTGATATGATAAGATTCTGTCATTATCTCGGTTATGTAAACAATTAATTTATCGAGTCAGATTCTTATAATCTGAACATTATACAGATACATCGAATGTGAACATATTTCCAAATTCATTGTATCTGGTAAATTTTCTAAGTTCGATTAACTTAGACATATTTCCAAATTCATCAAATTTGGTTACCAGAAAAATAACCTAACAAGTTCGCTTATTGTGTGACCCTATAGGTTCATTTAACACTGGCAGTGTGCCCAAATCATATTTAAATGGCGCACAAGTTATAAGCGGTTTCTAGCAAAACATTATAACTATCCAGGTTAAATGAAGATCAATGATCTCTTTGAACCAAACCATAATTTTATATTTAGTCCTTTTGTCACACGATATCCAGATTAAGCATTAGGCACGGAGTATATCATCCTTATTAAGCTTAATCAATTATTTCTTGATTTCATAGTAGACTATTCAAACAAATGATATCAATATCTTAGATTGATATATTTGAGCACGGCCATGCATTTTAACAGTCTAACTTATCAAGGGGCCTATGGATATCTCTCCCATAATTGAGAGGGACAAATTCCTTCACTATCATTCATATTCCTCTCATTGATTTATTCTATATCCAACAGTAGTCTAATTTATTATCTGATTAAAGATAACTTTAGACAATGTCAAAATATAGAATTTATCAAGTAGGAAACTATGATGAATTTAGGTCGAAGGACTTTTAATATCATTATGGCTAGAAAGTACTTATGACATGTTCCATGAAGTACTCTCACAGTGGGTCATGTCCAATACAATGTTCTCTAATATTTATTTATGTTTTAACTCGATATCACAAATATCCATGACCAGTAAAATATAGCCATCAAATCACAAACATACTAATCTTAATTTATTATTGTTCCAATAATAATAATCGATCAGAAACAGTTTTAGAATAGTCATTGTATTCATTGTAGGGTTTTACTATCAAGTCACGTACCTGATGACCACAAAATAAAATGCACTATTCATGAAAAGAAAACCCTCATATTATTATATAAAATATAACGACAATAGTATAAGTACAAATTGACTTTAAGGCATATCCCTAACAAGTCCGCGGAGGGCGCATGAATCAGAGGGCCATGCTTTTGGCATGCCTCACATCTGGCTACATAGGTTACGCAGTCCGTGGTTATAGGGGGCTAATAAAACCCATGACGTTGCAGTGTCCATTTCAGCTGGGGACTTGCTTGATGAACGCCACATAGGCCCTCATGCACCTCGACTAACGCCTGTGTTGCTCCTTACTTTGACAAGCATTTCAACAAAACTCCAGAATGGCTTCTTCTGAATAGATCATTCCCAATCAACACAAAGTTCAATGCCTTACGTTTTAGCTCTCGTGAAACATAACCTGTAGGCTTCTGTAAATATGAAAAGATATCAAAGCATCAGTCCTCTTAATGTTCTTCTCCCGATATTTGCTGACATATTACCACCCCAACTCTTTTCTTGAAACCTGAAGCCATTTGAGCTAAGTTGTTTGCCTCCTGGTTCTCAGCTCGAGGAACATGAGTCAAGATAAATTCTGAGAAGTATTGCGGCAATGCCTTCACTTTCTGTAGCTTATCTGACAACACAGGGTTAATGTATTTGTACTTACATAAAATTTGTCGGATGACAATTTGAGAATCCTCTATTACATTGACCACTTGTGCATCCAAAGCTTTTAAGATTCGAAGTCCCAAAATGAGGGCATCATATTCCACCTGGTTATTCAAAATTCCTTTTCTTAACTCAAACAGAATTCTTCCTTATCGTCTAGAAGGGGCTTCAATGATCAAACCTGCATCTGCCTTGTACTGGGTGCTAGATCCATCGAACTGCAACGTCCATGGTTTGTATAAGATGTACCCTTGTGCCTCTTCTTTTTCAAAATTGGGTACTTCTAAGTATGGATGTTCAGCCAAGAAATCAGCTATAGCTTGCCCTTTTGTTGCTCTCAACGGCAAGTAAGTCAGAGAAAAAGCTTGTAACTTAATAGATCATTTCATTAATCGTCCTTGCAGCAAAGGGCGATTTAACAGGCATTTTACGAGATCAATTTTGCACAAGACTTGCTCTTCCCTAGGTAATAGATAATGTTCCAGTTTCACGCATGCACAATATAAAGACAAGCACAGTTTCTCAACAGGAGAATACTTGGTCTCGGTGTCCGTCAGGTTCCGGCCGAGGTAATACATTGCTCTTTCAACCCCTAGGCATCGTCCTGAGCTAGTAGGCAGCCGATAGACTCCTGAGCTGCCGAAATGTATAACTTCAAGGGTACCTTGTCACGTGGAGACATCAGGGTAGGTTGTTGTGACAAAGCCGTCTTGATCTGATCAAAGGTCGTCTGATGCTCCGGTTGCCAGATAAATTTTAGAGATAACTTTAAACGGAGCAAAGAAAAGAACACATTTTGCTTACCTGCAGTGATTGCTAGAAAACGTTACAAGAAGTTAATCTTCCCTAAAAAACTTTGGAGCTCTTTTTTGGATTGCGGTGGCCTTACCTGTAGAATATCCCTTACTTTGTTCTGGTCCATTTCAATTCCTCTTTGATGCACTAGGAACTTAAGGAAATTTTCAACTGATACTCCAAAAGCACATTTGGCAGGGTTGATTTTTAGCTAATGCTCATGCATTCGAAGGAAAGCCTGCTCCAGCCACTGTAGGTGTTGTGAAAAAGTGGGTAACTTAACCACTAAATCATCAATGTAAACTTCTATGGTCTTGCCGATGAGATCATGAAAAACAAGGTTCATAGCTCTCTAGAAAGTAGCTCCAACATTCTTCAAATCAAGAGCATAACTAACCATTCGAATAAACTGATAAAACTCGGACATCGGAAGGCTGTCTTCCTAGTATCCTCTTAGGCTATAAATATCTGGTTGTATCTAGAGTATCCGTCCATGAAACTTAAAAATTGATTTCCCGCAGTTGAGTTCACCAATATATCGGCCATCGGCATAGTGTATTCATTCTTTAGTGTGGCCAAATTCAGATTTTTGAAATCAACTTAAACCCGTAGCTTGCCGTTTTTCTTGATGACGGGCATAATATTAAACACCCAGTCCGCATACTGGCAGGTATGGATGAAACCACATTGAAGTAATCTCTCAATTTCTTCTTTGATCCTAGTGTAGAAGAGTGGAATTAAAATGTTGGGTAGGTTGCTTATGGGGTTTGAAACCTTCCTTAATCGGTAAGCAATGCTCTACAATGCCTCTATCCAGTCCTGACATTTTATGATAATCCCATGTGAAATAATCTTTGTACCTACGAATCAGGACTGTTAAGGCATTTCGCTAATTAAGTGTTAAGCACAAGCTTATATTTGTAGTTCTGTTTTCCCCAGGTTCCTCGATATCTACTTCCGTTAGCGAGTGATAGGCGATGAAACCAGGTGTATACCAAACGCCAGGGTCCTTTGTTTTCAAACATTGACCTTCCAACCTTTCCGTTGTAATCTAATTATAAGCCATGGTGAGCTTAGAGTAATGGCTTAGATCAAAAGTAGAACGGTAAAACACAGCCTCGTTCATATGCACTTCTGCTGAGAATGGATTGGGATCGACTGGTATCTTTTTCACTCGTTCACCATCTCAAATCAGCATCATTTGGTGAAGCGTTGACGGAATACAATGGTTCGCATGAATCCAATCCCTACTTAATAAGACAGAATAAGTCGGCTTTGCCGTGATTACAAAGAAAACATTCTTACTAATCTTAGACCCAACTGCCACCTCAAAAGTGACAACCCCTTCTGCCTTGGTTGCATCCCCGGTGAAATTAAGCATTTGGATATCTGTAAGAGATAAATCATGTTTATCCTTACCCAAACATCTTAAGGTTGCCAGTGGCATTACATTCAACATAGCCCCTCCATCGATAAAAACTCGAGAGAAAGGTCTTCCGTTGATATGTGCCTTGATGTACAACGGCTTGAAGTGATTGCTATGTTCTACCATTAGGATTGGGAAAAACATTCCTTCCAATGGCATTTTAAACTCGATGAGATCAACGGTAGCTTCTTTCGTTGCATAATAATCTTCCTCCACCGTTTCTTGCTCGGCCCTTACTCGGAATTATGATGGGAGAATGCTGAGCATGTTCTTACTTATGGAAGTACATATCTACTTGCTTAACCATTTCTCAGGCGCTTGTTTCTATTGAGCTCGTCTTTTTTGTTCCCGTCGTTTCTGAGTTTTTGTAAGATGAGAACGATGGTCCAAGAAAAATGGCTCTTTACGAGGTACATATACTATAAACTTCTTATCTTTCCCCTGAAAATGAGCCGCAAAGGTCGAAACTGTAAGCGAGTGAAAATTGATAGTCGATCATCCAGCCTTTGGAATGTTGTTCTTTCCCCCTCAAAGGTTTTGGACTGCTTCTTAACGGAAGAATTTTCTGGCTCATGCTCCCCGTCTTCTTTGAATGTCTATACCATACTTGCATCAGCCGCTGGGAACGAGTCTGTATCGATTAAGGTTTCCTCGCATTTATCAGCAAATCTCACCCTTCTTGCAAAACCTTCTGTTTTGTGTTCTTGAAAACAACACAGCTATTAGTATTATGAGAAAACGAGTAATGCCATTTACAGTATTTCTTACCCTTCAACTCCCCTAGCCCCAGAACCTTGTAGCCGAAAGGTAGACGAATTTGTTTCTCTTTGACCATCTGGTTAAAGATTTGCTCAGCCCTTGATACATCGAATGTGTATGTGGATGGCCCTACAGAAGAAGCTTCCTCCTTCCCTTTGCCAGGTTTCAAAAAAAGACAAATGTAAGATGTACCTTTCACTAGTTCCGCCACCATCACTTCCAGCAACTGTTCCTCCTCATTATCCGTAACATCGTCCACCACTGATATCATGGTTTGCCTTTGAGAAAACTTAACGGACCGCCTCTTCTCTTTCTCTTTGATCATTTCCTCTATTTTGATGGCCTGAGACAGTAAATAAGATAGGTCAAAAAAGTCATGGAGGATAAGACGCTCTTTGAGTTATGGATGCATTCTACTAGTAGGTATTCTGTCACACTCCATTTCCGACAATTGAGTAGTGCATTTGGTTTTAATTTGCTGAAAATGCTCAATAAACTCTGCTACACATTCGGATGATTTTTGCTTTACTGCTAAGAGATCCGCCATGGAGACCTCAGGAGTTGGTTTAAAGAAACACTCATGAAAATTTTGTTTCATATCTGCCCATGAGTACATGGAATTAGGTGTCAGATTTGCATACCAAGTAAACATTGCCCTTGTTAAAAACAAAGAAAATAATTGCAATTTATACCAGTCACTATTGTCGAATTCTCCACATTGTGTCATGAACCTCCCTATATGTTTCATAGTTGACTTGTTGTCCTTTCCAGAGAATGTGGAGAACTCAGGCAACTTAAATCCTCATGGTAGTATGGCCATAGAATTCACTCATTCGGGATAAGGCTTCTAATACACTGGCCGATACCTCGGTTGTCGACGCAACGCCTCCATCATCGAATTGACATCGGCTGATGGTACTGGTTGCTAATTTTGCATAGGGGAACTTACCACAGTTGATCGAGCACCCTGTCCTAGGAATGGAGTCATCTCAGGGTACCCTACTCCCTGTATTGGATAGGCTATCGTCGTGATAAGATACGTAACAGGGACAGCTACAACATAGCTCAATGGCCCTCCATATGAGGAACAAACATTCCTGTTAGGAGTTGTATTCTGGTCGTAGAATCTTGTGCTCCTATTGGCACCTAGACCCCCACTACCGGATATGGTGGGGTTCTCCCTAGGAAAGGTTTCACAGGAGCTATGTTGGGTGCATTTAACCCCAGACTCCCTTGGTACCCCTGAGCATTAGCATAGGCTGCTCCCGGCGCAACAATTGTACTGACCCATAAGATGGTGCACCAAAGGACGAGACGGGAGGGTATATGCCTACCTGAGATGTCTCGTGGGCATTTTGCCTCTGTTCGAAATTATAGAGCTTGTTCTGAAGTAGAGGTTGGAACACTGTAGCGAACTAAGGAATAAGGCTCTGAATGAATTCACTTGTACACTGCTCCATGGCCTGTCGTATGGCAGTTAAAGACGTGGGCGTCAACTGAGACACCTGGGGAGGAGATGATGATTGTGCTCCCTGCTGCTCAAGAATGGTGGTCTAGGCGTTGCCGGACATCGTTACTATATGATCAAACGCACTCCGTAAAGCCCGAACTGTAAGCCAATCGGAGGAGTCCGATGAAGGTCCTGAGGATTGCTACTAAGAATTCGACATAATGCGTCCTAAACGCAACTGCATGCAACAACTACTTTGGGTCCCACTGGGCGTGCCAATTTATGTTAACTTACAAAAAATGGAGCCGATGGAACTGGTGATCGACTACTCTTCCAATGAACATAAACAGTCCAATGGAAAGATGAATGTGCAAGCTGGACCTTTTAAAAGACGTGAGTTCCTTAAAATTACTATAGAAATGATCTAAGAGAGCAGAAATATTATATGCAGAAGCTAATTAGGACTGAAAATAGTGTATTTCGGTTGAACAATGAACGAATACAAACGTACTGGAATTTAAAATCAAAGTAACATGAAAACGAAAAGCTGGTAATTAAAGAAATAAGGAAACCCTTTCAAAAAAACTAAACAAGGCTGTAAAGAAAATCATAAGGAAAACTGTAAAGAAAATGTAGAAAAAATGAATTGAAAACTAGAAAAAATTAGTAATTCTATTGATGCGATTGTTGTTAAGTCCTTCATTCTAGGACTCCTTACTCATTTTATGCTTGTTGTGGCGTGGTTGCCGACTACCCGATTGTGGAGAAAATCTTGTTTCATGGCTCGTCCTTGGCGGTTAGGAATGGTAATATTTTACCAATCGTGCCACGATTTGAGGGTGACGACTCATCGGCTCCTGATTTTGATGTTGACCGAGTACATCAGCTGAAGACTTTTTTAAGGTCATCACCTGTTTAGCAGAATTCATATCGGCTTTGGCTCAAAATTACCGTTGCAACGGATCAACTAAGGATGACATCAACAACAATAAAGATTAAGGAAAGCATATCATAAAATGTAAAACTATTTCTAAAATTATAAAATGATTTACAATAAATTATTATAAAAATAAGAAGTTGTTTTTAGAATGAAAAATATGGCCTATACTTGATAGTTTGTAAACTTGTTTAATTTGTTACATTAGTATACCATTTTAACATATTATATTATATATAATATAATAAATATTTTATATAATATGTTATATAATATATTTTAAATTAATTGGGTAAATAGGTAATCGAGTTCAAATCTATAATACCCATACCTAAACCTAATTATATAAGTTAAACGTGTTCGGATCGAGTTGAGTCGAGTAACAAAAATAATTATACTATACCCATATAAACTGGGTTTTCGGGTCGGGTCGGGTCAAGCCCAGGTATACCCGACCCGTTAACCACCCTAACTTCAATAGACCCCACTCAGCCACACCAAACAAAAACTGCAAGAAAGCTTTCTTCACGGTTAGCCAAGCAAAATCAAAGCCGATTTCTTTTTTTCTTTTTTTAAACATGAATTCCCACACAACAACATTTAGCTAAAGAAACAGGAGCTACAAACAATGAAACACTTGGATTTCCATAAACAATGCATGTTTTCTTTCTTTTTTATTTATTTTTTAAATTCAAAAAATTCGTATTAAATTCTTTTCCAAAATTGAATCCTACGTGGGATGGATTTTGGCTAGCTAATATCAACTCCTTGTTGGAATATATGCCCTCTAGACTAAATTATCTGATATAATTATCGAATTTATTAATAAAAAAATTTATTCTCAAAATTTATTTGTGAATTTACATTTTATTTGTATACGATTTTTTATTTGGAAAGGACCCATTGTGTTTAAGTAAGTAATCCATGTGAATGGTGGTCTTTCACAGTAAGGTATGGATCACGGGTTACTTAAACAATAAATGTTTGTTCTTAATCGATTGATGAAAATGAGAATCTCATCATGTATAGATTATTATGTTATAAATTCCAAATGGGGAATAGCTTACCTTTAGCCAGCGAGTAGTTCACTCGCTTCATAGCATGTGCGTATTTCAAATACGTAGAACAAGACCTGTAATAGTGGTTTCTGAAAGTATTATTTAAAAGAAACCCAAACTATTACTGTTACAGCGTGGACTAATACTCTACCGCTTGAATATGAGTTAGTGATCTGACGAAACTAGAAGTATATACTTTGATATATTATAGTTGAGGTTCTTTCGTAGAACTAATATACTTGTATGTTATGTATATGTGACTAGTTAGTTAAGACAAACTTGTACAAGATAGTTTCTACACTATATCGCCCATTGTGACTGTTCAAATGATCTAATTATCCAAGACCCTGGGAAACATAACTTGTATGTTTACTTTAGGGTAGCTCCCTTGAAAAGTAGAAGCATTCCAAGAGTCGTGGATCATTGGACTAGAGGTCTAAGGATGGTAGATGTCTATTAGAGAAGTGTTAGTACACTATTCCTCTTTAATTGTACGGCGATGCGTAAAGGGGTATTTTAGTCATTACACATGTAGGTCGAAGACTTTGCTAACACAGTATTATCTTTGGGGTCAATATTTCCTTATGGCGATATTAAAAAATATTTAAAATGTAAGATATAGCTACTTGTATAGTAGGGATATTTTGGTCACTTTAGTAGCCAATGCGATATATCTTTTGGTCTCTGGAATGGCCCTTAAGTTATGAAGGATTTGGATTAAAGAATTGATTTTGATAATTATGGATTTTATTTTATTAGTCTAGTTTATTATTGGACTAGAATAAAATAAAAGATTCGAGAAAGAGTATTTATTTTATCTGGTTTAAATAGTTAATTAATTTTTCAGGGCCCAATGCCCAAATTGAATAATTAGAAAATTAATTTAGATCTAGATAAAATGTATGAAATTTTATTTGGTCTATTTGGGCTTGTTATTATTTTTTGGGCCGTTTAATAAAATCTAAAAAATTAATAATTGAGATTTATTATTTATGGGTATTCAAACTCCTGAATAAATAATTTATCTAGCCCAATGAATAAGACCAAGGTAAAATAAAATTTATTTTTAAAAAATTATTAATTAATTATTAATTTAATTAATTAATTAATTAAAAAAAGACAACACGAGATGGATCCCGTGTTGTTCTGCGTGAAAGATAACAGAAAGTATGAGTGCTTTTTGTTTTTCACGCAGAGAAATTATTCTCTCTCGGGGTGTGTGTATGGATTGCAGAGGAGTGGAGGTCTGTGAATGTTTTTTTTATTTGTAGCTTTGAATTCACATAAGCAAGTGAACAGATCAATTCTGCATAATTCATTTCACACTCTTAGAAGCAAAAACCCATTTTTTCAACTTTTGAAAAAGTTGATCAAAACCTAAACTTCAAACCTTCATCGGCTGTGCTACAAGCATCATTTTAGAAGATCGAAAGCTTTGCGTGGATGAGACGCAGTAGACGTTTGCAAGGATGTGAGCCACTTATACAAACAGCTACACAAGTCCGAAAAGGGTCACTTCATCACAGAAGTAAAATTTTCGTTTTCCCAACATGTCTTCATTTTCATTATTTTTGCTATTTTAAGCCTTCACTTCTAGCTATTATAACCTATTAGGAAAAGGGTCAGAATAGAATCAGGTATTATTTCTCCCTAGTAATGGCCAAATAGAAGAATAAGCATTTTATCCTCCTAGCCATGGGCCAATACACAAAGTTATTTGGAAGTCCCCACCATCATCACCCTTAAACATCAGACCCCTTATGAATTGAAACTCAATATAGAAAAAAAGTTTCAAGAAATTAATATACATAATTTAGAACAAACATGCTACCTTTATCATTAAAAGCATCTAGATACCATAATCAATCCAATTTACATATCAACATAGATTTTCATGAAATTCAGAAAAATAGAGGAAAACTGATTCAGAAACCAATGCTAAGAACGAACAAAAGTGCAAGAAAGCTAAATCCCCTTACCAAATAATGCTAGAAATTACAACTCAACAATTCAGACAACTCATAAACACCATCACAATACGTTAAGCACCTACAAACTCGAACATAAAAAACCCTATTATAAACAATAGAATTCAGAAATTCCTAAATCAAAATCCTACAATCCCAGTCCTAATATCAGAATTAAGAACTCTAGATACTAATTAAATCCTGACAAAAGCACAATGGAATTGAAAATTACCTAAATCTGTAGCTCAAGCTCCACTTCTTCCCCTATCCTCTCTTCTTTGTTGTTCTTCTTCTCCCCCAGAATTGTCTCTGTAATTTTGGTATGATTCAAATAAAAAATAACATAACTGACAGACCTAATAAACGTAAATCAGTCTTAATAATAAATTAATTGTTAATAAACCTTTAAATTAATCCCTCTAATAATTAAGCCATCACATTGCGTAGGCTCAAGCTCACACCAAAAAAGTTATAAAAAAGAAAGTCTCAATTTAAAATTTGGGTCATGCCCACACATTCATAATCTTAAATATATGGTTAAAGCCTCTTAACTAGATTGAAATCACAATTAATTTATAATTGTGATTATAAATTAATTGTGATTTCAATCTAGTTAAGAGGCTTTAACCATATATTTAAGGAATTGTGATTTATAAGAGAGGTTCTATGTTCTTGGATGCAACCTAACAAACAACAATAAATATGTCAATTGTCAAGTAGTTAGGCAGTCAATCCAAATGCTTAAGATAATGTTGACTCGGTCACGTGGGACCTAAAATGGTTTCACACACACGCACGCGCACGTGTAGAATTTATTAATAAAAGACTTAGCTTTCCCAAGAATGTTTGCGAGGAAAGAAAGATGAAATTGAAAAGAATTTTATAGAATTTGGGTAGTGTTAGAATAAAATTTACACACTACACACTAAGAAAACTCTAACTATTCTTTACACAAGAATTTCTTCAAACTTCTCTCTTTCTTTTCTCTCACAATTCTTTTTACAAAATCATGGTGCATTTCAAGCTTAGAGAATAGCTTTATTTATAAAACTCTTAATTAGTGGAATACATCATCTTCTACTAATCTTAATTAGTGGTGTCTCCATTAAATGGTGGACATCCATAAAAATCCATAATTAGTGGAGCTTTCACTAATTCCCTAATAATTTACATAAATCTATAATTAGTGGAGCTTCCACTAATTTCATTCATAATACATTCATAACACTCCCCCTTGGATGTCCATCTATTACATAAAGAATATGTCTCGTTAAAACCTTACTAGATAAAAATTCAGTGGGAAAAAAAATCTAGTGAAGGAAAAAGAGTACACTATTATGTATGTCTATTTATTATTCCCCCTGATGAGATGATTCCTTTAAATCTTTGAACCGACGCATACCAATTTTATATCTCAACTTCTCAAATGTTATAGTCGGTAAAATCTTCATGAAAATATCTGCGAGGTTGTCACATGACTGAATTTGTAGTACATCAATTTTACCTTTCTTCTGGAGTTCATGAGTAAAAAAGAATTTTGGTGAAATATGTTTTGTCCAATCTCCTTTAATATATCCTCCTCGTAATTGAGCTATGCAAACTGCATTGTCTTCATAAAGAGGAGTTGGAATATCTCTAATAGATAATAATCCACAATTTTCTCGGATATAATGAATCGTTGATCTTAACCATACACATTATCGACTTGCTTCATGAATGGCTATAATTTTAGCATGATTTGAAGAAGTAGCTGCTATAGATTGTTTTATAGAATGCCATGATATAGCAGTATTTCCACATGTAAATAGATAACCGTTTGAGAACGTACTTTATGTGGATCAAATAAATAACCAGCATCTGCATAACCTATCAATGTTGGGCTGATTTTATTTGAATAAAATAATCCAAGATCAATTGTACCTTGAAGATATCGAATGACTTATTTAATTCCATTCCAATATCGTCGTGTTGGTGAAAAACTAAATCTTGCTAATAAATTGACAGCAAAGGCAATATCAGGTCGTGTATTATTAGTAAGATACATCAATGCACCAATTACACTGAAATATGGTACTTCATGACCAAGGAGTTCTTCATCATCTTCTTAAGGTCGGAAAGAATTTTTATTCACATTTAATGACCGGACGATCATTGGAATACTCAATTGATGTACTTTTTCCATGAAAAATCTTTTTAGAACTTTTGCTGTATATGTTGATTGATGAATAAATGTTCCACTTTCTAGATGTTCAATTTGTAAATCAAGGCAAAATTTGATTTTACCAAAATCCTTGATTTCGAATTCTCTTTTTAAATAATCAATTATTTCTTGGAACTCTTCAGGAGTTCCAATAAGACTAATATCATCAACATATATAGCTAATATCAAAAATTTAGAACCAAATTTCTTAATAAAAACACATGGACATACCTGGTCATTTTTAAATCCCGCTTTCAATAAATATTCACTAAAACGATTAAACCATATGCGCCCAGATTGCTTCAGGTCATATAATGATTTCTACAACTTGATGGAGTAATTTTCACAAGGATAATGTTTATATGCTTTAGGTATATGAAATCTTTCGAGAATTTTCATGTAAACATCATTTTCTAAATTTCCATACAAGTAAGTAGTGACAATATCTAATAGGCGCATATCTATCTTTTCATATACTGCTAAACTGATAAGATATCGGAGTGTAATAGCATCAACAATAGGAGAATAAGTTTCAGCATAATCAATACCTGGTCTTTGTGAAAAATCTTGGGCTACTAACCGTACTTTATATCGTATGATTTTATTATTTTTATTACGCTTTTTCACAAATATCCATTTATAGCCAACAGGTTTTACAACTTCTGGTGTTCGAACTGCAGGCCACGTTGTATCAGTGCATTTAATCCGATTGAATCGCATCTTTCTATTGTAGCCAATCTTTTCTATGCCGACATTCATCAACTGATATTGGTTCAGGATCATCATCATCCTGTATAACATCAAGAGATATATTATATGCAAATATATTATCAATAATTGTTTATATCTGATTCCAATTTCTACCGAAAGTGGTATAATTGACAAAAATTTCAGTGTTACTTTAATCAACTTCTGGTTCTTTGTCATCAGTTTTCTCTTGATTTTTATCATTCTTTTCTTCAATATGATCATCTAGATCATATACTCTTTTTTTCTTTCGAGGATTTTTATCTTTAGAATAAAGAGGTCGACCACGCTTCTGGTGTGCTTTTGACTCAGCAGCTATAGGTATAATATTTTGTTCTGTTAGAATTTCAATTCGAATAGGAGCATTTATAGTTGGAATATGCGATTTTGTAACTCTTCTGGAGTCAACAAAAGCGTCTGGCATTTGATTTGCAATACTTTGCAAATGAATTATCTTTTGAACTTCAAGTTCACATGCGCTTGTGCGCGGATCAAGATAATTTAATGATATTGTCCAAACAAGATCTTTCTTATGTTGTTTATGTTCTCCCCCTAATTTAGGGAATAATGATTCATCAAAATAACAATCAGCAAATCTTGTTGTAAATACATCTCCTGTCAGGGGTTCAACATACCTGATAATAGAGGGAGAATCATATCTAATGTATATCCCCTTTCTTCTTTGAGGACTCATCTTTGTACGTTGGTTTGGTGTAATTGGAACATATACAGCACACCAAAAAATTCTTAAATGAACAATATTTGATTTTGAACCAAAAGCCAATTGCAAATGAGAGAATTTATGATAAGTAGTTGACCTTAAATATATAAGTGCTGCAGCATGTAAAATAGCATGTCCCCAGACAGACGTTGGGAGATTTATTTTCATTAATAATGGTCTAGTAATTAATTGTAATCTTTTAATAAAAGATTTAGCAAGACCATTTTGTATATGAACATGAGCGATAGGATGTTCAACATTAATCCCAATTGACATGCAATATGCATCAAAAGTATGTGATGAAAATTCACCAGCATTACTCAAACGGATATTTTTAATGTGATGATCAGAAAATTGTGCTCGTAATTTAATTATTTGAGCAAGTAATCTCGCAAACGCCAGGTTGCAAGTAGATAATAAACACACATGTGACCATCGGGATGATGCATCAATTAAGACCATAAAATATTTGAACGGTCCACATGGTGGATCAATAAGTCTACAAATGTCTCTGTGAATCCGTTCAAGAAATACAGGATTTTCAACTCCTACTTTTACTGGTGATGGTCTAACAATTAATTTTCCTAGGGAACATGCAGCACATGAAAATTTTTCAAATGTTAATATCTTTTTATTTTTCAATGGATGACCATATGTATTCTCAATTATTCTTCTCACCATGGTAAATCCCGGATGACCCAACTGATCATGCCAAATGCTAAAAGTAGTAGGATCAGTAAACTTCTGATTTACGAGATGATGAATTTTAATTGTACGTATTTTTACAAAATATAGGCCAGTAGAAAAATACGGTAATTTTTCTAATACAAATTTCTTACCCAAATTAATTTGAGTAATATAAAAATGTTCAATACAATTTTCCTCATTTGTTTCAACATGATACTCATTTCTGCGGATATCTTTAAAACTCAATAAATTTCTTCTGAATTTTGAGGAAAATAGTGCCTTATCAATAGTAATTATTGTTCCTTCAGGAGCTCTTCCGGAGCCTTCAATTACATTTGTACTACCGTTTATTGTATAAATATTTATTTCTCCAATTTTGATATCAGAAAAATATTTCTCATTTTTTAATATGGTGTGTATAGTTCCACTATCAATACACTAAGAAAACTCTAATTATTCTTTATACAAAAATTTCTTCAAACTTCTCTCTTTCTTTTCTCTCACAATTCTTTTTACAAAACGATGGTGCATTTCAAACTTAGAGAATAGTTTTATTTATAGAGCTCTTAATTAATGGAATACATCATCTTCCACTAATCTTAATTAATGGTGTCTCCACTAAATGATAGGCATCCATAAAAATTCATAATTAGTGGAGTTCATCATTAACAACAGCCATCTGAACAAAAAATATATATATGCAAACGTAAATATTATTAGAATATAATGAAAAGTCAAACATATCAGGGTGAGGCATTAGTTCTTTTGGACACTGCCATCACCAATTAAATGGTTTATCCTACCATCTGAGTATTCAAAAAAATTCGATATATCCATATGGGTAATATTGATATTAAGATCTTCAAAATCAATATCATCATCCTCAACATCATTCACTGGATGTTGAGAAAAATTTGCTTCAACATTTTTATTGTTCTTTTTTACTAAAACTTGATATAATTCCACTAAATGCTTGGCCGTACGACCGTTACGTGACCAATGACATTTCATGCCACATCTATAACATGTATTCTCGTACTTTTCTTCCATTTCTTTTTTTTTCCCCTTATTATCTTTTTTGTTCCACTTCAAGTGGCTAATATTTCTCACAACTTGATTGTGACTGTGATAAGGGAAATATCGAGCGTATCCATGACCATGACTACGGCTACGGCCATGACTATAACGATGGCTTCTACTGGAGCCAACAGCATTCACTTTTGGGAGTGCTGTTAAACCAATTGGTCTGGCTTCATGATTTCTCAATAATAACTTATTATTTTTCTCTGCAATGAAGAAGGTAGTAATTAAATCTGTAAATTTTGTATATCTTTTTTCTCGATATTATTGTTGCAGGACAATATTTGAGGTATGAAAAGTGGAGAATATTTTTTCCAACATATCTTCATCAATAACTTTTTCTCTACATAATTTTAATTAAAATGTAATTTTATACATCGCGGAGCTATATTCATTCACGATTTTAAAATCTTACAACATTAGGTGCAACCATTCATACTGTGTAATGGGTAGTACGACCATCTTCAGGTGGTCAAATCTTTCTTTTAAATTTACCCACAGGATATATGGATATTTTTTAGTAAGATATTCTATTTTCAAATTTTTGTCGATATGACGACGGATAAAAATCAAAACTTTGGCCTTTTGTTGTGCAGATGCACTATTATTTTCTTGAATAGTTTCACTAAGGCCTTCAGCACTTAAATGCATTTCTGCATCGAGAACCTATGACATATAATTTTTTCTAAAAATATCAAGGGCTATAAATTCAAGTTTAGTAAGGTTAGTCATAGGGATCAATAAATGCGTACCTATCTTCTAGTTTGTGTAACGGTAGAGACTCGTGTTTTAGTCTTCTAGCTTTTGTAACAGTAGAGACTCGTGCTGATAACGTTTTATAAAATTTTGGTAGTGTTAGAATAAAATTTACACACTATACACTAAAAAAACTCTAACTATTCTTTACACAAGAATTTCTTCAAACTTCTCTCTTTCTTTTCTCTCACAATTCTTTTTACAAAATGATGGTACATTTCAAGTTTAGAGAATAGCTCTATTTATAGAGTTCTTAATTAGTGAAATACATTAACTTCCACTAATCTTAATTAGTAGTGTCTCTACTAAATGATAGACATTCATAAAAATTCATAATTAGTGTAGTTTCCACTAATTCCCTAATAATTCACATAAATCCATAATTAGTAAAGCTTCTACTAATTCCATTCACAATATATTCATAACAAAGAAATATTTGTTTGGGTTTTTAGGAGAAAAGAATTTAACCATTCACAAAACTTGAAGGGCCATAATTTTTTTTTTTTTTTAAGAATTCGTTCAAAATGGTCCTCCTAAAAATAAAGTTTCCGAGAACAAGAGGACTAAGACGATTTTGCAAGAAAATGGTAGCATGAGGATCGTTTACCTTAAAAAAAATGGATCACATATGAATGATATTACCTTTCAAAGCGAATTTGGTATGTGAACCCCAAAAAAAAAAAAAAAATCATGGGAGACAATAGAGTTAAAAAAAATTAAAGACAGAAATGATAATGCGAAAAAAAGTTCCAAGGACCATAACGGGTAATCACAAATTTCAATCATGATACACTCTTTCTATGGTCAACAAAATTTGATAAGTTGGTCGTTCCTTCTCTCATCGCAAAGTTTGGTAATCCATTTGAAGACTAAATATGTCACAGATCTTTAAGAATTATAAGCATTTAAAGATATACTAATACGAGAGGCTAAATTCTCATATTTTTCCTCATCATTATACACACATCCCCTGTCCTTTAATTTCTAAACATTGGAGAGGTCTTGTCTGACTTCTTTTGTCGTTGCCACTAGCGGCCATTGACCTTATCCATACAAAGTGTTCTAAAGTTCAGTTCTCAGACCAATTTCAATATCTGTTGTATATGCTATGGACCTCTTCCCAATTTCGCTGGCAGTTGCCGGGCTTGTGGCAATCTTCTTGCTTCACAAACAGTGGATTACAAGGTCTCGTGGAGCAAAGACTGGTGGGAAATCACCCCCAGAACCAGCAGGTGCGTGGCCTGTAATAGGCCACCTCCATAAACTTGGTGGTTCTAAAACCCTACACCGGACTTTGGCAGAGTTGGCTGATAAATATGGCCCAGTCTTCACCCTCAGGCTAGGAATGAACCGAGCAGTGGTGGTCAGCAATTGGGAAGCTGTTAAAGAATGCTTCACCACAAACGATAGGGCTTTTGCAAACCGCCCACCTGCAAGTGCCAGCATATACCTTGGCTACAATTATGCAGCTTTTGGCTTCGCACCTTATGGTCCATATTGGCGTGAAATGCGAAAGCTGGTTGTGCTAGAAGTACTTTCAAGTCGGAGGCTAGATATGCTCGAGCACATCAGAGTCTCTGAAATTGAAACAAGCATCCAAGAATTATACTCAAACATTAACAAGAGTGGTAGGTCAAGTGCGGCAAAAGTGGCGATCAGTGAGTGGATTGATCAATTGACTTTGAATATAATTGTGAGGACAATTGCTGGGAGGAGATACACTGAAAGTGAGGACGGATCAAAAAATGATGCACAATATTTCAAAAGAGTAGTTAAGGAATTTATGTATATTTCGGGACAATTTGTTGTATCAGATGCCATTCCACTTCCATTATTTAGATGGCTCGATCCTCAGGGCCATATTAAAGAGATGAAGCGTGTTGGTAAGGAGGTTGATGCTATATGTGAAACTTGGATCGATGAACATGTCAAAAGAAGGATGAGGAACAAGCCTGGAACTAGAGATGAGCAAGACTTCATAGACGTGTTGCTTTCAGTAATTGAAGATGAATCCACATTTGGCCACTCGCGGGAGACCATAATCAAGGCTACTGTTATGGTGAGTTGCGATTTTCATATTTGGCTGTATTCTGATTTGAATATTTTCAATCCATAGAAGTATGAATAATACCATATAGTCTCTATCAATATTTTCTAGTTTATTAATGCAATAGCAGAAACAGGTACAATAGTAGCACAAAGTATATAAAATGGTTATAACCGGTTGTCTTATTAATTTGACGGTTTCTCTAAAACAAGAAGATATTTATGAGATATTCATAATGTGGAATTACACAAGATAAGCACTGTATCGCCTTGCTTTCTGAAGCTTGTCATAGGCACAATGCTACTGAAGTAGCCAATTTTAGGGACAGAAAAAGCAAATGGTAGAAGGATTAATTAATCTTGTTGTGTTTTGATGTCTGCTATGATGACTACAATTAAAAGCCCTTGATCCTAACTACTATAATAGAATCCAAATGGATTACCAAAGATAAGCTGAAGTATTGATCTAGTTTGTTTCGCATTCTTTTCATTGTACCACTGAATTTAGATTTTTTTATGAAAACCATTTTGCATTGCTTTAGCTTCATACTGAAAATGATGTAAAATCTAATCAATCTATAGACTCCTGTATTAACAGTTTACAGAGCGTCTATATATAAGTGTATGATTTTAATATTTCGAGTTGCTCTAGAACTGATCAAACTATTCATAAATAACCTTCCGTGAAGAACCTTAAGATAACAAAACAAATTATATGAATTTCTTTCACAATGTCTTCTTCTTAGTGATCATTCTTTTGTCTTTCGAAGCAATGTATTAGACTAGGAAACTTGACGTTGGATACTGTTAAAATTTTAGCAATTACTTTCTTTCTTCTAATACAATTTCTGTTAGAGACATATATCCGTGGGTATCAAGACAGGAAATATGAGTTAGAGGGCTCAAATAGAAATTTAGCCAATCAATGGGTCAAATTGATACTTTCTATTTTGAAACGGAATTTGTTAGTATGGTTGAGTTTTTCACTCTTGATAGCTCAGTGGTATTATATATTTTTCACTTTAACTTTGCCTTACAAGAGTACCAAATTGAACAAACACCTTACGGCAGGAAATGCTAACCAAGGAAAAAGAAACTCCAATATACACAACCTCCCAGAAGAATCATCCAACACACCAACCAAATCAGAACCATATAAGCCAAAATTGAAAAAATGATAGAAATTTAAAATTAATAACCATTTATCCAAAGTGTACTTTATTCCATAGGAGATTAGAGGACTTACCGCAGAACTCATGATTCTCGAAAATTTTCATCCTGCAGAATCTTATCTTAGCAGGATCCGACACCACAGCTATTAACTTGACATGGATCCTGTCCCTGCTATTGAACAATAGGCATGTTATGAGGAAAGCTCAAGAAGAGATAGATAACAACGTTGGTAAAGAGAGATGGGTAGAAGAAACTGATATCAAACACTTGGTGTACCTCCAGGCAATTGTAAAGGAAGCACTGCGCTTGTATCCACCAGGCCCTCTCTCGGTGCCACACCAAGCCATAGAAGACTGCGAGGTGACCGGTTACTTCATTCCAAAAGACACCAGCTTGTTTGTAAATGTTTGGAAGCTGCACCGGGACCCAAGACTTTGGTCAGAACCAGAAAAATTCTTGCCTGAGAGATTTTTAACTAGGCAAGCAGAGTTGGATGTCTCCGGCCATCATTTTGAGTTCATCCCTTTTGGCTCTGGCCGACGATCGTGTCCAGGACTCACATTTGCAATGCAAGTGACTCACTTGACTCTTGCTCGGCTGCTTCAGGGTTTTGATTTGACAACACCATCAAACTTGCTTGTGGACATGACAGAAGGCCAAGGCATGACCTTGGTTAAGGTCAACCCAGTGGAGGTACTGATGATGCCACGACTGCCATCAGCACTTTACTAACATTAAAGATTTACTGCTATTTTCATAAAATGTGCAAACAGTCCAAGTATACTCGATACATGTGGAAAAATTAGTGGTATTTTCAGATTGCTATGACAGCATTATAAGGCACTCACATAAGCATTTGGAGATTATTATTATTATAACGATTTTCGAGATTCATCTACCAAAAAGATCTATTGCGATTCCCAGTGGACATCGGCTTCAGTGAGAAGTTACAACTGCTTCATCGATAAGCTTCAACTTTGATAGTATATATATTCAATGCTCTTACAAAACTATGAAAACCACTCCAGTTTCATATTCTGCTGCATGCACCATAGACCTCTTCCAACTTCTACTGCCCTGTTGCTGGTTTAAGCTATCTTCTTGCTACACAAAAAGGCAGAGAACAAGGGCTTCTGGATCATCCAGTGGAGGCAAATCACCTCCAGAACCAGCAGGTGCCAGGCCTGTCATAGGCCACCTTCACCATTCGACTGGGAATGGGACAAGTACTGGTGGTGAATAATTGCGAAGCTGTTAGGGAATTGTTCATCACCAATGCTAGGCTCTTTGCCAGCCACCAGCTTCAAGCATAGGCATATATACCTTGGGTAGTTGTGCGGCATTTGGTTTTGCACCATAGATCTGTATTGTGGCAGGATATGGGAAAACTTGTTCAAGTACTTTCAATTGGGGGGTGTTGAGACACTCAAAAGAATTTCCAAGGTAGAAACAGGCGTTATACTTTGCCATTAGCAAGCGCAGTAGGGGAAGACCAGCGAAAGTGGTAATGAGCAAGTGGATTGAGCAATTAAATTTGAATATGATTGTTGGGACAATTGCTGGGAGGAGATATGCAGATGAGGATGGTTCCAAAAGAGATGAGAAAGAGGTTGAAACAGTGGTCAAGAAATTCATGTACAATTCAGGCAATTCGTTGTCTCTGTTGTGATTCATTTCCATTGCTACGCTGGATGGATCCACGGAAATTAAAACCATAAAGTGTGTTTCAAAAGAGCTTGATTCTGTATCCAAGATTTGGATTGAAGAACTTATTGAGCAAAGGATGAGAACAAGCCAGGGGGTAAGAGAGTTTTCATAGACCTGCTACTTTTAGCAATTGAAGATGAATGTACATTTGACCGCTCATGGGAGACCATAAGCCTGGGTACTTCATCGTTAGTTGCTCTTTCCAATTTTTGCTGCGGCATAAATGTAATATCAATTACTCCATAATGTCTGCTAAGTTTACATAGTCTGCCATATCATACTAGTATCAGAAACACAAAATATATCACATAGTCTGTACCGTGATTGCAAGATATTGTCCTGATAAAGTTACAGCCTCTAAAAGTAAGAACTGGGAGATATTCACAGTTTCAGGTTATATTAAACAAGGAACGCATCACCCAAAATCATCTGCAATTCGTCATGCTTATTTATTTCCGTTTAAATACCTTTTATACAAAGAATTCTCTGAAGTGCTTACTGTGTAAACATAAAACTAAATGGCTTAACAAGCGGAAACTTAATTAGTGGTTTGAAGGTCTTTTCATCACGCTGTTGGTTTGGGATTTTATATTTGAAAAACAATTCAGGATTGCCTCATTTTTCATACTCGATACAGTGTAAAGAATTAAATTAAAGGAACTAAGAAAATAAATAAACAAGGTGAATGAGAATACTCCTGATTATATTGATTCCACGTAATTTTTGCGTAAAATTATGCTAAAGAAATAAACCAAACCGAACTATGTACAAAGATTTAAATCCATAACCAATTACCTCCCACCGAAACTCAAGATTCTTGAAAATTTTCTACTTGCAGAATCTTATCTTGGCAAAATCCGACCCCGCATCCATCAGCTTGAGATGGCTTCTGCCCCTGATTTTGAAGTGAACAATACGTGACTTATGAAGAAACGAACAGATAGATAACAATGTTGGTAGACAAAGATGGCAGAAGAAACTGACATCAAACACCTGGCGTACCTCCAGGCCGTTGTTAAAGAAGCATTACCCTTGTATCCTCCTGGCCATTTCTCAGTGCCCCACCAAGCCATGGAACTGTGAAATGAGCGTTTACCTTATTCCAAAAGGCACCTACTTGTTTGCTAAGATTTGGAAGCCGCGACAAGACCCAACAATTTGGCCTGAGCCAGAAGAGTTTTTGCCGGAGAGATTCTTGACTAGCCAGGCGGAAGGTAGATGTCCATGGCCACCATTTTGAGTCCACCCCGCTTGACTCTGGGCAGCGATCGTGCCGCGGAATAAGATTTGCGATGCAAGTGAACCACTTCAGCAGGGTTGCTCGGTTGCGTCAAGGTCTTGCTTTCGGAACACTATCATTGCCGGTGGAGATGAGTGATGATGCCGTGCTTGCCTTCAGCCCTCTATGTATGTTAATGTGAGAGTGGCCAAATTCAAATGGGCGCCGCTGGAGGCATCAGCCATCAGGTGCTGTTATTCGGGGCAGAATTTGAAATCAAAAAATTTGCCATTGTGCTTTCAGGAGACTAGGCCCTAGGGCCGTGGGCTCAGCCTGTGAGTAGAGAGAAATGTGGGCCTTGAATAGGGCTTTTGGATTTGGGACCAAGCCAAATTTTAATATTTCTGAGATTTAATTCAACGGTTATGAATTTTTATTTTTATTTTTTACTTTTTTTATTTTAAGTCTTTTCGAATTTATTATGATTTGTTTTAAAATCTCTTTATTTATCTATATTTTTAAAATTTTCTACATAACTTTAAAAGTTTGAGACTGCTAAATTGTATAATCCCAATTTACTTTTAAGCAAATTTGCCCAAAGGCCTCAGAAACAGAAAAATATTTACCTACATCCAATCTTTCTTCATATTTCATGTTTAAAAAAAAAAGGACAAACTAATTGCAGATGATATTAACCTATTGACTCCGTATTTGGATTGAAAGAATATAAACCAAAATAAATTAGAAGCAAGGAAGGAAAAAGCAGTGTAAATAGAAGTATTGAGATTAGTTAAATAGTGGAATTTCACTTTTAGTTTTTTATTAAAAGGGATCCAACATAGAAGAAAATAAAATTATAATTATTTTTTGTAATTTTTTAAAATATTATTAGCTAACAAATTAAATAATTATTAAAATGGAAAAAATGCAAATCAGTAATTAGTACTATTAATAACAATTTAAACTTAAAGAAAAATATGCCATTCCATCCAAACAAGGGCTAACAGAAAAATCCGGTGGTTCTAACATCCTCAACTGCAAACCTTTGATATTTGTCCTTTTTCAATTGCCATGGATTTCTCTCACCTTCTAGTTTATTAGACTCCAAGTGAACAAAGTAACTACAGATAAGTGGTCAGAGACAACTCTAGTTAGGTAAACTAGAGAACATTTGTTGAGTAGTAGGTAAGCCTTCAAGAGCCAATACTATAGCCCCACTTGCAACTTTGACTTTTCTTTGTAGCACTCCTCTCTACTTAAAACAAAGGGGAAAAAATGAAAAAAAAAAATGAGAATGTTATGAATTATTGGAATCTCCATTAATTAGTGGAGGCTCCACTAATTATGGATTTATGTGAATTATTAGAAGATTTTTATGGATGTCCACCATTTAGTGGAGACACCATTAATTGAAGATGATGTATGCCATGATGTATTTCACTAATTAGAGCTCTATAAATAGAGCTATTCTCTAAGCTTGTAATACACCATCATTTTGTGAAAGAAAGATTAGTGAAAGAAAGAATTGTGAGAGAAAGAAAGAGAGAAGTTTGAAGAGAAATTCTTGTGCAAAGAATAGTTAGAATTTTCTTAGTGTGTAGTGTGTAGATTTTATTCTAACACTACCCTAATTTTATAACAGAGAAAAGGTTTTGGTTAGTTAAAGCTACTCTATCACCTCGATTTGGAGTCAAACCCCAATTATACTTTTGTTGTAGAAAATTTAGAAGGAATATCTAGTTGTAGTTACATTCCGAGGAAGTTACAATTCTTCTAAACAAAAATAAAATGCTTTTTTTAAATAAGATTATTTATTCATAATACACGCACAAATTATATATATAAACTATTAAATATATAGTAATAAAGAAATAATACATTCCAAATTTTAGGTGGATAAAATATAATGCATATTCTCTATTTGCTTCGCTATACTTTCAGCATGATTTGAAGAAGTAACTGCTTGAAAATATCGAATGAATTGTTTAATTATATTCCAATGTCGTCGTGTTGGTGAAAAACTAAATCTTCTAAAAAATTAACAGTAAAGGCAATATCAAGTCGTGTATTATTAGCAAGATATATCAATTGCACTGAGATATGGTACTTCAGAATTAAGAAGTTCTTCATCCTCTTATTGAGGTTGGAAAAGATCTTTATTCACATCTAATGACCGGACGATCATTGGAATACTCAATGAATGTGCTTTGTCTATGAAAATCCTTTTTAAAACTTTTGTTGTATATGTTAATTGATGAAACTTGCCAAATGTTCAATTTGTAAACTAAGGCAAAATATAATTTTACCAACGTCCTTGATGTCGAATAATCAATTATTTCTTGGAGCTCTTCAGGAGTTCCAATAAGATTAATATCATCAACATATATCACAAATTTAGAACCAGATTTCTTAATAAAAACACATGGACATACTTGGTTATTTTTAAATCCCGCTTTCAATAAATATTCATTAAGACGATTGAACCACATGCGCCCAGATTGCTTTAGGCCATATAATGATTTCTGCAACTTGATGGAATAATGTTCACGAAGATAATACTTATATGCTTCAGGCATGCAAAATCCTTCAGGAATTTTTATATAAACATCATTTTCTAAATTTCCATACAAGTAAGCAGTAACAACATCTAATAGGCGCATATCTATCTTTTCTCGTACTGCCAAACTGATAAGATATCGGAATGTAATAGTATCAACAACAGGAGAATAAGTTTTATCATAATCCATACTTGATCTTTGTGAAAACCCTTTGGCTACTAATCGTACGGTTTCATTATTTTTATTACACTTTCGCACAAATATCCATTTGTAACTAACAGATTTTACACCTTCCGGTATTTGGACTGTAGGTCCGAAGACTTCACGTTGTATCAATGCATTTAACTCCGATTGAATCGCATATTTTCATTGTAGCCAATCTTTTCTATGCCAACATTCACCAATTGATATTGGTTCAAGATCATCATTATCCTGTATAACATCAAGAGATATATTATATGCAAACATATTATCAATCATTATTTCTATCCGATTCCAACTTCTATCGAAAGTGATATAATTGATAGAAATTTAAGTGTTACTTTCATCAACTTCTGGTTCTTTTTCATCAATTCTCTCTTGGTCTTTATAATTCTTTTATAATATGATCATCTGGATCCTTTCATCCTCTCTTATTTCGAGGATTTTTATTTTTAAAATCAAGAAGTCGGCCATACTTTTAGCATGCTTTTGGTTCAGCAGCTATAGGTATAATCTTTTGTTCTGCTGGAACTTCAATTCGAACAGGAACATTTATAGCTGGAACATGCGATTTTGTTACTCTTCTGGAGTCAACAAAAGCGTCTGACATTTGATTTGCAATGCTTTACAAATGAATTATCTTTTGAACTTTAAGTTCACACACGCTTGTACGCGGATCAAGATAATTTAATAATGTTATCCAATCAAGATCTTTCTTATACTATTTCTGTTCTCCCCCTAATTTAGAGAATAATGGTTTCACAAGAGAATAAGGGAAAAGAAAAAGAAATGTAAGAACATGATGACAAGTAGGAAATGCCAAGAAATTTATTATAAAAATCTCTTTTTTTTTTCACTATTTCCGGTACCATCTTTTTCCTTTCCTCCTTGTCTTTTCTTCTCCTCCGTCCCTTCACCTATCATCTACCTCTTCTTCTTCCTCGTACAGATATGTGTGTGTGTGTGTGTGTGTGTGTGTATATATGTATATGTATCGATATATATCTCAGTCATTAGTAAATATAAAAAAAATAAAAAACCTCAAAGCAGATAAAGAGATTCATAATTCATTTGAGACATTGTCAAATTTTGACTTGGTTTCTAACGCATAAAATTTTGATGTATTTCCTTTTCCAAGCCAACCGCTTCCGTCTAATTTCAGGTTTAACGCAAAAGATTTTGATGTATTTTCCTTTCCAAACCAACCGCTTTCGCTTAATTTCATGTGAGATACCTTTGAGAGCTTCCTTTTTTTTTTTTTAGTGTGCTTAATAATGAAATAATGAAATTAAACTCTCTTTTGGTTTGTTGTGATGTAAATCAGTGGTAGTTCTGAACATGTTGCTTTGGATTTTCAATTTGATCTACCCATTCAAGAGACTGTTTTTGATGATATTCCTCTGAATGAGGATATGCTTGTGCATGATCCTTTCTACTCCCTAATGGATTTTGAACAAAGCCAAAATATGGTTCCAGGCTATCATACATTCAAACATGGATTTTGCATGGTATTACCTTTATTGATATTATTTTTTCTTTTTTAGAAGAAATAATGGGTGGTCTTGGCAACGAATTCGGAGTGAGGACCCATGAAATGCATAATATCGAAGTTCAAGATATTATTGCAGACGAAATTGCTATAGAGAAGAAGAGGATTAGGAGGCAGAGAGAGAATGAGGGCAATAACTCCAAGACACTATCAAAAGAACCCATTTCACAATACTTTTACCTGTCAATCAAGAGCACGGCCAAAGAACTGAATATTGGTTTAACCCCTCTCAAGAACAGATGTAGGGGGTTGGGAATTCGTCGATGGCTTCACAGGAAGTTGATGAGCTTGGAGACCCTAATCAAGAATGTTCAGGTTCTCTCACACACACACACTTGTAATTTGCAAGTATGAAACTATAAAAAATTTATAAGTAAATAATGACTGGAATGAATGTATCTCCACCGATGATATCACTTCGATTTACAAGAGTGAGATAAAGACGAAGGAGGACATATGACTGAGAAGAAGTTAAGAGAAGCCATTGAGATACTGAAATGTGAGAAGAAGTTGATGGAAGAAAGTCCTGATACGCGGTTGAAGGACCAAACACAGAAATTGAGACAAGCATGCTTCAATGCTAAATATAATAAGAAACTTAAAGGGATGAGAAAATCTCATTGCGCAGTAACTTCACGGCTAATTCTGCTACTAGTCTAGATGCTGGCCCAAGGGAGAAGGAAGAGGAGGAGGATGCCGAAGAAGAGGAATTGAAATCCATAATTGCTACCTATTTGTATTTATCTAATGCAAATATGGAAAAAGAACAACTACAAGCATTCATCCTAAATTTATCAGCTCTATTGAAAAAGAGCAACTACAAGCATGCATCATCAAGTTCATGTGAACACCAATGAGATGAATGAAGGAAATGCAAGTGAACATCAGACTTATGATCAAGACGAGATAGATTTTTTTTTTTGAACTGTTAGTAGGAATATATATTGACATCCGAATGTAACATTTCAAAGATGTGATACTTATTATTAATGGAAATATCATTTTCTTTTATTACCTTTTCTGTTCCACTTCAGGTGGCCAATATTACTCTGTGTTAAGGGAAATATCGAGTATGTCCATGACCATAACCACGGCCATTACCACAACTACGACTATAACGATAGCTTCTATTGGAGCCAACAATATTCACTTCTGGGAGTGCTGTTGAGCCAATTGATCTGGCTTCATGATTTATCAATAATAACTCATTATTTTTCTTTGCAATGAGGAGGGCAGTAAGTAAATCTGTGTATACTCTTTTTCTCGATATTGTTGCTGCAAGATATTATTCGAGGTATGAAAGGTGGAGAATGTCTTCTCCAATATATTTTTTTTCTCCGTATAATTTTAACTGAGATGTAGTTTTATACATCGCAGAGCTATTCATTCGCGATTTTAAAATCTTGCAACTTCAAGTGCACTCATTTATACCGTGCACTTGGTAGTATGACCATCTTCAGGTGGTCAAATCTTTTTTTTTTCAACATTTAGATGCATTTCTATATCGAAAACCTATGATATATAATTTTTTCCAGAAATATCAAGGGTTACAAATTCGAGTTTAGTAAGGTTAGCCATATGGATCAATAAATGCGTACCTGTCTTTTGACTTTGATAACGGTAGAGACTCATGCTGATAACATGTTATAAAATTTGGGTAGTGTTAGAATAAAATTTACACACTACACACTAAAAAAACTCTAACTATTCTTTACACAATAATTTCTTCAAACTTCTCTCTTTCTTTTCTTTCACAATTTTCTCTCACAATTCTTTTTACAAAATGATGGTGTATTTCAAGCTTAGAAAATAGCTCTATTTATAGAGTTTTTTAATTAGTGGAATGCATCATCTTCCACTAATCTTAATTAGTGGTATCTCTACTAAATGGTGGACATCTATAAAAATCTATAATTAGTAGAGCTTCCACTAATTCCCTAATAGTTCACATAAATCCATAATTAGTGGAGCTTCCACTAATATATTCATAACAATAATCTTTCTCTTAGCTTCTTTATCTCCATCCGCTAACAAATTAGTAGATATATCCAAACTCAGTTACTTATTTAGTAATTTAGAAAATTTTAAATATTTCAGTAGCTTTAAAACTTATATAGGAAATGGAGAGACGGAGAGATGGTCCAAATCAAGTTTGTATAGCAAACTAACTTCGAAAAAATAGAGTAACCAATGCCAATTTAAGAAAATTGATAAAGAAATTATATTAAAGAGTTTTAAATATTGATAAAAAAAATGTAAAAATAAGATTTTTATAATTTTTGGGGGGAAAAAGAGTGAGAGTAAAAAAAATGAATGAACTTTGGCAAATATCAGAGCTCCGAATGAAGTTGGAGCTCTGATCTGGTGGAAACTGTGCAATTGCTAAGAGAAAAGAAGTTTTGGCTGAGAGATAGAGCTGTCAATAAATCAGGTATATTCGGATCCGAAACTTGTTTTATAACGAATACCTGATTAATTAAAATATATTACACACACACATATAATATTATATTTTATTATGTTATGGAATATAACTCATAGGTGTGGATATGACTTAGACCTGATACTCGTGTGTGCAGGTATGAATCTATTTATTTTATACTTGTCGGATATTTGAATTAGGTTCAGATCTCTATTTGTTAATCAGGATAGGAATAAGATAAATCGGACCCGACCCGTTTACACTCTTATTGAGAGAGCACAAAAGAAGAGAAGGAAGAAAAACTGTAGTATATTGATGAATACAAATTTCAGACCTTTTAATCTTATAAGAAAAATTTACTAATTCAACAAGTATATTACCTCTGCAAAAAATTACAATTACATTCTCTCATTTCTTTTCTTTTTTTTTTTTAAGTTAATCAGAGGAAGAAGGGAACATTGCAGGAACATCCACGCAACAGTAATTGGATAGAATGAAACTAGCGAAGGAATTAAGGTTTGGTTTGGTTCGTGAAGGGGAGGAAGAGAGGAAAAAGAAAGAAGAGTGATACATCTTACTTTCATTAGGAGAAATTAATATATTTATTTTTATCTTATTTAGTTGGAGTGAAAATAGGAAATGAATGAGAGAGAAGAAAAGAGAAAATAATTAATTTAATTTATTAATTTATCCCTCATTATTTATTTTATTAAAATTTTTAATATTAAAAATGTGGTCAATATTATCATTATTATTCCTTCTTTATTTTTTCACTTTCAATCCTTCCAAACTGGGAGGGGAGGAAATACTGATGTGGAGGGAGAGTGTATCTCCTCATAATTTACTTTCCCCCATATCCGCACCTAACTAAACGGAATAAATATCTTATTTATTTTCACATTTACTTTACCTCTTTATTTACTTTTACAAAACTGTCAAACCAAACGAAATTTAAGAGTAGTAATAGCTAATAGTAAATGAATAAGTCATCATCTCACAACTTCCATGTAATTATTGACAAGGAAAAAGGAGTTAGACGATGATCCTATTTTTTCTAACCTTAATTTTAATTCTTTTAGGTACCTCTAACTCAAGTTAAACTTTCAATTCTATTATTAAGGAACAGTTAAAAAAACTATTATCGAGGAGGTAAAATAAATAAAAAAACGCATACTCATATTTAATTTGCTAAATATCAAATAAAACAAATAAAAATCTTTTGTTTCCCTCGAGGATAGATCACCAAATAGGACTTTGTTTATTTTTATAATTATTACTATTGGTTGTAGGAAGAAGATTTTTTTTTTCAATTCAAACTAAATTTTAATTTAAATATTTTTTTAAAAATGATCATACAATTATAATATATTATATTTTCGACCTTATATTTATTTCATATTTAATAATATTTTATTAAAATTTAACAAATTTATCTTAATTAAATTTTATTAATTGTATCTATTGTTGATAAAAGCTAATTAATTAATGAACACACCAATTGATGAGTGTCAGCAGGGACCACACAGTGACGATGCTTATCCGGTATCCACATCTTCAACCACCATTTGTTTAAAAAACAATAAAAATTCAACCAATAATTTATCCTTATCAACTCTAATCACTTCATGCGGAATTTTCACCAAAAAAAAATAACCTATGCAACATAATCCATACAATAATACTTAATTATTGTAAAATTAGCTCCATTTTTCTTATCCCTTAGACAAAAAAACTGATTAAATATTTTTACTAAATAAAATTTAAAAATAATTTAATAATCATGTTTCAAAAGAGTGTTGAAATTTTTTAATATATAATTATTGACACGGTGAGCCGATGAGATAATATAAAAATAATTCTTACTGTATACTATTTGAAAAAATAGCTCCACGCAGTCCATATGGTTGGTGACTAAGGCTTTGTTTGGTTAGCGGAAGAAAAGAAGAAGGGGAGAGGGAGAGATACGTTTATTTCTATTAATAAAAGTGATTATATTTTTTTTATTTTATTTAGTATGAGTAGAAGGAAAGTAAATAATAAATATTTATTCTTATTTAGTTCTATTTAAAAGTGAAAGGAAAGGAAAATATATTTTGTCAAATTTACTATAATATTCATACTATTACAGAAGTAAATTAATTTATTTTATATTTGTTTGGAATGATTAAAAGTGAAATAAATAGTTGTATTAAAATATTGAGACAAAATGTTATTTATTAGACAAGTCATTAATAATTTTTGAAAAATTAATATCATACAAATAAAAAATATTTGATTTATTACTAGAAAGAGTAGTGAAAAAGAATAGATAATATAATAAAAGTAAGAGAAATTTTAAAAACATATATAGAAGTTAATAAATTGGGAAAAATAAAAGGAAGGGAAAAAATTTAATAAAAAAAATGTAAATTAAGGTCATTTTAGCTTTTATAATAGAAGGATTGCACCAATACTTCTAAAATGGAATAGACTAAAAATCTAATATTGAGGAGAAGAAAAATACCTTCATATTTACATCTTACCAAACAAAATAAATATTTATATTCTTTCTAAATTTACTTTCCCGCGTATTTTCCTTTCACTCGCCAGTCGCCACCCATCCAAACAAGGCTAAGAATATGTTATCACAACACGGATATAACCAAAGAATTTGTAATTAAAAAAAAAAAGAAAAAACAGCTCAGTAGGATGAAAACACATCAATTTGCCTACATGGCACAACGCCATTGGTTCTTGTGGTCGCGGAGGTATTAAATACGAACGTTATTTTAGCGTCCTCTGTATCAAAAATCGCTGCAAGCTCTCTGCGTTCCGTCAACGGAAAGCCCAAAACCCATCGAATTCTCCTCAGGCGATTCGTTAATTAGAGGCGTTCTTCGGCCGTGTAAGGTAGTTGGTGGCCATGGGTCGACGGAGGACTTCACCAGTTAACCAGCTCTTTGCGTGGGTCAGGAAGCAGTCGGTGAAGGTCAAGACTGTTTTGGCTGTGACCTCGGTGCTCTTCTTGCTGGTGGCTTTGAAACTGCTAGTCAGAAATCATAGTTACTTTTTCATTGCTTCTGAGTTTGCTCACTTTGTTGGCATCGTAGTTTTGATATACAAGCTCACCACTCAAAAGACTTGTTCTGGTAATTCCTTGTACATGTCCCCTACTTTCTTGATTAGACTCCTTCAATTGTTTGAGAAAAAAAAAAAAAAGCTGCCTTTTTTCGAATTTGGGGAGTGGGTAGTAAAAATTGAGCACCAAGAGGAAATTTTTTTTTGGTGATTCTTTTATGATGATGTTATTTTCAACAGTATTTGTTCCTTTCATCGTTAAGCATGTAGAGAAAGATGCCTTATTTATTTGTTAACAACCTGTCCTGACATTTTTTCAAGCGTGCAGCAGAATTGATTTATGTTCTTTTCTGTTATCCTTCTGAACAAACAGAAAGTTTCGGGATTGTTGCTGAATTTGAGAAGTGTAAAAAGTAATGGTTAAGGAATTACAGTTTAGGTACTTAGATGAGATGATAAAATAGTCTATTGGCTGTATTAGATAATTGAATATTGCTTTTTTTATATATATATGCTAGAATAAAGTTGTCCTGCCAAGCTTTCTGAGATACTAAGATGGCTGTGATTTGAATTGCCTTTGACGAAAATTTCCAATTGGCATAAGCGGGTGAAAGTGGCAACAGATGTGACAGATTGCCCTTGTTAATGCATTTGCTCTTGTGGAACCTACACACTATAAGCACTAACGTATTTTTGTTATGCTGCTGTTTTTAGGACTTTCATTGAAGTCCCAGGAGCTCACAGCTATATTTTTGGCTGTGAGATTATGCTGTAGTTTTCTCATGGAAGGTGACATACACACCATTCTTGATTTTTCCACCCTTGTGTCAACTGTGTGGGTAATTTACATGATCAGATATAAGCTGAAGTCAACCTATGTTGAGGAGCTGGACAATATGCGCATTCAGTATCTGGTAAAAACTTTTTGGCTTTGATGTATTACTTTTGTAGTTGTGACTCTCTATCTGCAGTCTAGTGGTCATTCCTTATGAGATGCTATTGCACACACATATGTTCAATTGCGGATACAGATGTATCCTTAACATACTGAAACGACTGCTGTTAGTCATATCGAGCCAATTGCAATTCATACAAGCTAAATCTTCCAATCGATGATTAGGCCAAAGAAAAAACTTTAATTTAATTAACTCATTCTTATCTTTATCAAGAAGGTTTTTTTTATCCAAAGAAAGTTTTTAAAATTTCAACTCTATTGGTTTTTGCACATGTACAAACATAGACGGTAATATCTACAATGGAATCTGGTGTTGACGAGAACTCTGGTTTGTTCTGCAAACATTGTTATAAATCAAGTGTCTTTTGAACTTATTTGGAATTTACTCAATAACTAGTTTCATCATGAGATTCAAGATGCGAAAGACAATTCGTTTTGTTTGAGTGGTAAAAATTGTTTGAAAATTTACTGGAATATAGTTGGCGCAGGTAGCCATTTGCATAGCATTTTCCATTTACTCTTAATTGACTTGATCCAGCTTCCAGATGACTTCTACAATCATCCCTAAGTCCCAAACGCAAAAGCATGTTGAAGCATGGGGCTTTTTATTGCACAATGTCCTGATTAAAATTGCCTATTTGTATTGTCACTAATCACAGGATTAAGGCTGTCTTTCATCTTGCAACACATCTATAGTTGTCTCTTTTTTAATGTGTTTAACTTCAAACCAGCCAATTTAATGGATTATTTGCCTCGTTCAAAAGTCGTCATATTTTCATAAGTTGCATAAGTACTAGAAATGTTTGATCTTGTGCTAAGTTTGTGTCATCTCTTTGGTAGGTCGTGCCTTGTGCAATTCTAGCATTGTTTATTCATCCGTATACTCACCATGTGCGTATAAGCAGAATGCTTTGGGCATTCTGTGTCTACCTGGAAGCCATTTCAGTATTGCCTCAACTTCGAATGATGCAGAATACTAAGGTATATACATGTTCTATTTATGTTCTTTCTTCTGTGAACTGCTATTTGATGTATATATGAAACTAAATCTTTTTGGTTTCTTGGTGTGTCTCAGATGGTTGAACCGTTTACAGCCCATTATGTGTTTGCTTTGGGTGTCGCAAGATTCTTGAGTTGCGCTCATTGGATAATTCAGGTTAGCTTGGAGATATAAATCATATAATTTCCTAGCTCACTTGAATATTACTCAAATAAAAGTATTAATGATGAGATAGGTTTACATAACTAGGAGTTGATTTTCTATACTATAATGAATGTGAAACAGATGCATGCTTTTTTTGTAAGGATATTGTGGGTGCTGCTTTAATCCATAATGAAGTGAATGGTGTGGAATCTACCTGTTCATCTTTGGGAGATGGGGGCATAAGATTCAAATTTTCCTGTTTAGCAATTTGGAACAGAACACTTAACTGCACAAAATAGATTTTTAAATAGTTGAATAGCCCTTTTCTCAGTCGTTTCCTCTGAAATGTAGTTACCATACTTGATTCTTCTACATTTCTGTAGCAATTACCAGACTTCATTCTTCTACATTTTTGTATCAATTAATGAGCAATTCTATACCAAATGTCTTGGTTGAAGAAGTTATACTATAGCATACCTTAAATACAAATTTATAGTTAATTTATGAATGATGATGAGCCAGTCTCTCTTATTGGAGTTAGTACATGCCATGAATTTCTCAAGTTTTCTTCTTCCCTGGCAAGCTGGTCTTCCGGGAAACAAGTTCTTTAAATAAGCTTGCCGGGGATAACCGTTAGAACTAGGAGAACTGTTTTTTTCCTTGCCCATACAGTTGCTTTTTATGGTCAATTGTCAATACAACTCTTGCAGGAACTAGAAAAATGCAGTAGAATAGTGATAGTGTCAATAAAACCACAAGAACTTAAATACATTTACTCTTCCATCTGTTTACATGAACTTCTAATTACACATCTAAAGATGCTTGGCATGTTCCTTTTGACTTCTTTTGATTACAATTTAAAAGCTTTGATGATACTTGTGCAGGTTTATGATACTTCTGGGAGGTATCTATTTCTGCTCGGAGCCGGGTACCTTTGGATCCCAATGGTTCTCATCGCAGAGATTGTACAGACGTTCATCTTGGCTGACTTCTGTTACTATTATGTCAAGAGGTAAACCATTAGCCTTTCAACTTGCTACAATGCTTATGGGTGTAATTGGAGACTCAACTCATCTCAAATTAAAATCATTTTAATTTTAAAAAATTATTTTTTTATATATTTTTATTTTTAAAAAGCTGTCATATAATGCATCATATTTTATTTCTTTGGTTTCACTTTAGATCTTATATTACCTTACATATTTAATAAAATTTTATTATATTCAAACAAATTTATCTTAAGTGATTATCTAAATCCAATTACTGTTCACATCTAATTTATCTTTATATAAGTGATTAACAAAGCTATGTTGTCTCTTTCATTTGCAGTGTCGTGAATGGCCAACTCATGATGAGCCTGCCTCGCGTCTAACTGTGCCGGAGGAAGACGGTTCAAGGACCATAACTTTGTAAACCTGTCTTTTTTTTTTTTTTTGGGTAAGAATTTCCATATGGTAACCTGCATTGTTGTACTCTACATCTGGAATGCATCTCTCTGCTATCCTTACCATTCACTCTAGTTCTCAATTGCTTATCAAGATTCTCAAATGGTACATTATCAGAGGTGATGAAGGGGTTCGATCCCATTGCCTCCTAATTTCCATGATCATTGCGCTAAACCCGTGAGGTTTATTAGAGCCTATTTGAATAGCTCCGCGGTAGTCAAGTTGGTAGGACAATGAGCGCGGAGAACTTAATGTCACAAGTAAAATTACAAGTTCGAATTTTATGTAGGGATTTGTTTATTAGACTTCTTTATTGTGTCAATTAGTTAGGATTTTTCTAAGTTGATTTATATTTTCGTATTTTTTGACTGGTTATAGTTACAATATAAGTTTTACTTAAGGTAAGAAGAGGAGTTTTATTCAGTGTGTACTTAAAAGGGTAATAGTGTGTATTTAAAAGAGTAATAGCTGTGAACTTTTCCCGTTCTATGAAGAGTCCATTTGAATAGTCATTCACTTCCAAAAAAGAATATCTGCGCCCCAAAGGCAGACCAATGTGCCCTAAAATTTGGATACATGGTTGCACACAATTAGTGTATTTTAAAAATGTCTCCTCCTTAACAAAGCCTATAAGATAATTGCTTTAGATGAGTTCGAATTTGTTAGAGCTCGGCTTCTGGTTCCTTTGAGCTGTTATGGCACGGCTTTTTCGGTTCAAAAATTTTGAATTTTAATAATTGCTAGGAAAACTTGCCGTTTAATATTAAATTAATTAATATTATTTATATATTAATATTAATATATATAATATTTTTAAATAATTTAAAATTTTAAGTTTGAATTTATAATATGTTTTATTAGAATGAAAAAAGAAAGGAAATATTTAGTGGGGGTGGAATAAGAGAGGAAAATGGGCAAAGATTAAATCTGATGAGAAATTGGTGATTTGTGTCGTTTAGTTAAGAAGAAAAAAATAGAATAAAATATAAAACATAAATAAAGGAAAGATTAAACCAAAGTAAATTAAAAGGAAGAAATGTTTCCTTTACGTGTAATATGTTTAAATAGAATATTTATTATTTATTTTAAATTTAATTAAATAAAATTAAAATAAATATAATTTACTTTTATTAGTAAAAGTAAAAGTTCTTTCCTCTTCCCTGTCCCCCTTCTTCTCGCCCTCCTCCTCCTCCATCTCCTTCGTGAATAATGGGTCACTTGGCCATTTCTTTCTTTTTATGAAATAATGGATTTTTGAAACACAACAACATTGGGCCATGATCCAAACCGCTAGACAAAACCAGTTTTCAATGAACAACAATCAACCCAAATGCAGCAGCCTATGGGTTACATAATGAGAGCCGGCTCTCTTCCAGCCTAAAGGAAGCCCGCGTCGCTGCGTGACAGATACTTCATCCGTAACTCAATCCAAAGAACCAAAGATCACTCGCCACGTGTAGCGTCCTACCAGAATCACCCACGTCGTTTTGTCACTGTCTAAAGTCTGAAAAGGCTGTAGAAACATCATAAGTAACTCCCCTCACAAGTCATGCCACTGCATACACGTGTCAAACTTACAGAGGCTCCAATCTTTCTAAATAATACTCCGTCTTATTAAAATTAACAATTAATTAACTTATACGATATTTTATAAAAAATAAAAATAAAAATATAATATAATATAAATAATAAATATATAAATTTTTTTAATATTTTATGTCAAATCTAAATATATAAAAATAATATATATGAAGTATATTAATTATTTTATAATTAATTATATAGTAAAAAATTTTCTTTTAACAAAAATATCAAAATTTTTTAGACAATTCAAAATAGTAAATAGGTCAATTTTATTCGAATGGAATGAATAATATTATGCAACAAGGTACATTATTTTTTATTTTTATATTAATTAATAATATGCTCAATATATTATAATTCTTAATATATCCATTAACAAATAAAACTATAAAATTTATGCTTTGTATCAAATAATATTATAAAATCACTAAATATTTTATAAAAAAAAAATCATACTTAAAGAATGTTATCAATTAAAAGACTAATATCTTTAATACATGATTCAATCTTTTCAAGCAAAAGTAATCTAAATTTATATTTTGGAATATATGGTAAATCCTCAATTATTTATTCTATATACATGCATCTATCGGTTAAAATTTATAAATCTTCACTTAACACGTTATAATTTGACCTAAAACTTTAAAGTGCAAAATCCACATAAAATTATCTGATTTAATATAATTAATTGTTAAAATAATTCAAAAATATTTATAAAAAACTTATATAAAGACATAATATTCAAAAAAATATGAAATTTATATTCTGTCACATATAATATCGTTGATATAAATAGATTTAATTTCTCACAATAATATTTATAAGAAACTTTAATCAGTAAAAAAATAACTATATTTTTTAATCCTAGATAAAAAATTTGATATTCATTAATTCTCTCGGCTTTTGCACATTATATGTATTTAACGTTCGAACAATTCTAAAAATAACTCATTAAGAAACACATATTAAAATATTCCTCTTACCATGGCTGAAAAAATATAGTAAATTGTATATGCTCTCCTATTCCCAATAATCACCATTATCCAACTCTTCCACTCCTATTTTAGTATATATATACACACACTATCAATAGATCCAAAAACATTGATTGAGAAGATAGAGAGAAGTATATATTCTTTGTTAAACGTGTTATTTAGCCTGTAATTTGTTTATATTTTGAAATTTATTAATATTGTAAATTGTACAAATCTTTAAAAGAAAATATCTAATTAATTGATGGTGACACTTGTGAAAGAAATCTCTAGAAGGAATCTATTTAGTCTGTTGAAAGTTTCAAATGAAATATTGCTACTTCGTCTACTGAATTTTTAAATTCTTGAGATTAAATATTACTCCCTCCGTCCCATAATATAAGTCGTTTAATTTAATTTCACACATATTAAGATTCTTGAAAACAAGGTGATTTTATATTTTTTTTCTTCCTAAAACACTCCTATTTAAATGTCTTAAAAACAAGAGAAGAGAGGAGAGGGAAAGAGAATAATAAATAAGGACAAAAATGTAAAAACAGCTTCAAAACCTTCTTGAAAAGTCCCCAACGACTTATAATTTGGGACAGTAAAAGAAATTTTAAATGACTTATATTATGAGACATGGGACGGAGAGAGTAATAGAATTGAGGAAAAAATATAATATTAGTAATTGTTTCACAATATGACCAAATAAACATCTTGAGATACTCAAAATTGAGAATTTCAACTCTTTGGTATTTACAATGGCATAATTAGTATTTTTGGATGAATGTTGTTAGCCGTTGGCAATATTCTATGAAACTAATTCAAAACAATTGAAGTCTTCATTTATTGCACTCTAATGCAATTTTAACCTTTAAAAATATCAGGAGACAACACTATAGTTATCCTCAACAACTTTATATATATGTATATATATAGTTTGATTTTTGCAGAAATTTATGTGAGTATTTGTGTATAAATAAATTATTATTTTTTATTAATTAAAAATGTTAAATAATGAGAATTATAAATTAATAAAATTTGCATTTCTTAAATAAATAAAGTTAATTTACAAATTTAAATAAGAAAAATATATTTGTGTTAAAGAAATAAAATTTCATTTTTATTTTTATTCTAAAATAAGAAATTTAAAATTTGCATAAATATATATATATATATATATATATATATATATATATATATATTGTGTTATACTAATAAAAACACCATCTATATGGGTTGCCATTTAATACAAGTGTGCCAATTTTAACACGAAATGTGTCATTATTATTTGTGTAACAAACAGTATAAAGACAACGTTAATGATGAATTTAAAAGGTTGAGAATGACGTCCATCTCTTCATATTATTAAATTACTTATTTCATTAAATTTTCTTATAAATAATTATACAAATTGTACATCCAATCTTCAAATTTTTTAAATTATAATATTATTTTCTATCATTTTCTCATTGCTCTGTCTTTGATCCCAAGTAAAAAAAAAAAAAATTAATTTGTTATAAAATTAGGGTAGTGTTAGAATAAAATCTACACACTACACACTAAGAAAATTCTAACTATTCTTTGCACAAGAATTTCTCTTCAAACTTCTCTCTTTCTTTCTCTCACAATTCTTTCTCTAATCTTTCTTTCACAAAATAATGGTGTATTACAAGCTTAGAGAATAGCTCTATTTATAGAGCTCTAATTAGTGTATTACATCATGGCATACATCATCTTCCACTAATCTTAATTAGTGGTGTCTCCACTAAATGGTGGACATCCATAAAAATCTTCTATAATAATTCACATAAATCCATAATTAGTGGAGCCTCCACTAATTAATAAAGATTCCAATAATTCATAACACTCCCCCTTGGATGTCCATCCATTACATAAAGAATATGCCTCGTTAAAACCTTACTAGATAAAAACCCAGTGGGAAAAAAATATATAGTGAAGGAAAAAGAGTACACTATTCTATATGTCTGTTTATTACTCCCCCTGATGAGATGATTCCTTTAAATCTTTAAACCGACGCATACCGATTTTATATCTCAACTTTTCAAATGTTGCAGTCGGTAAAGTCTTCGTGAAAATATCTGCGAGGTTATCACATGACCGAATTTGTAGCACATCAATTTCACCTTTCTTCTGGAGTTCATAAGTAAAGAAGAATTTTGGTGAAATATGTTATGTCCGATCTCCTTTAATATATCCTCCTCGTAATTGAGCTATGCAAGCTGCATTGTCTTCATAAAGAGGAGTTGGAATACCTTTGATTGATGATAATCCACAACTTTCTCGGATATAATGAATCATGGATCTTAGCCATACACATTCTCGACTTGCTTCATGAATGGCTATAATTTCAGCATGATTTGAAGAAGTAGCTGCTATAGATTGTTTCGTAGAATGCCATGATATAGCAGTATTTTCACATGTAAATAGATAGCCCGTTTAAGAACGTGCTTTATGTGGATCAGATAAATAACCAGCATCTGCATAACCTATCAATGTTGGATTGGTTTTATTTGAATAAAATAATCCGAGATCAATTGTACCTTGGAGATATCGAAGGACTTGTTTAATTCCATTCCAATGTCGTCGTGTTGGTGAAGAACTAAATCTTGCTAATAAATTAACGACAAAAGCAATATCGAGTCGTGTATTATTAGCAAGATACATCAATGCACCAATTGCCTTTGAGATATGGTACTTCGAGGACCAAGGAGTTCTTCATCATTTTCTTGAGGCCGGAAAGGATCTTTATCCACATTTAATGATCGGACGATCATTGGAATACTCAATGGATGTGTTTTGTCCATGTAAAATCTTTTTAGCACTTTTACTGTATATGTTGATTGATGAATAAATGTTCTACTCTCCAGATATTCAATTTGTAAACTAAGGCAAAATTTGGTTTTACCAAAATCTTTGATTTCGAATTCTCTTTTTAAATAATTAATTGTTTATTGGAGCTCTTCAGGAGTTCCAATAAGATTAATATCATCAACATATATAGCTAATATCACAAATTTAGAACCAGATTTCTTAATAAAAACACATGGACATACCTGGTCATTTTTAAATCCCGCTTTCAATAAATATTCACTAAGACGTGTGAACCACATGCGCCTAGATTGCTTCGGGCCATATAATGATTTACGCAACTTGATGGAGTAATTTTCACGAGGATAATGTTTATATGCTTCGGGCATATGAAATCCTTCGAGGATTTTCATATAAATATCATTTTCTAAATTTCCATACAAGTAGCGGTGACAACATCTAATAGGCGCATATCTATCTTTTCATGTCTTGCCAAGTCGATAAGATATCGGAGTGTAATAGCATCAACAACGGGAGAATAAGTTTCATCATAGTCAATACCTGGTCTTTGTGAAAAACCTTGGGCTACTAATCGCGCTTTATATCGAACGATTTCACTCTTTTCATTGCGCTTTCGCACAAATATCCATTTGTAGCCAACGGGTTTTACACCTTACGGTGTTCGGATTGCAGGTCCGAAGACTTCACGTTTTGTCGGTGCATTTAACTCCGATTGAATCGCATCTTTCCATTGCGACCAATCTTTTCTATGCTGAGCATTCATCAAGCGATATTGGTTCGGGATCATCATTATCTGTGTAACATCAAGAGATATATTGTATGCAAATATATTATCAATAATAGTTTCTATCCGATTCCAACTTCTACCGGAAGTGGTATAATTGATAGAAATTTCGGTGTTACTTTCATCAACTTACGGTTCTTTGTCATCGAGTTCTCTCTTGGTCTTTATCATTCTTTTCTTCAATATGATCTTCTGGATCATTTAATCCTCTTTTCTTTCGAGGATTTTTATCTTTAGAACCAAGAGGTCGGCCACGCTTACGGCGTGTTTTTGACTCAGCGGCTATAGGTATAATATTTTGTTCTGCTGGAACTTCAATTCGAATAGGAGCATTTATAGGCTGGAATATGCGATTTTGTAACTCTTACGGAGTCAACAAAAGCGTACGGCATTTGATTTGCAATGCTTTGCAAATGAATTATCTTTTGAACTTCAAGTTCACATGCGCTTGTGCGCGGATCAAGATAATTTAATGATGTTGTCCAAGCAAGATCCTTTTTATCTTGTTTTGGTTCTCCTCCTAATTTAGGGAATAATGATTCATCAAAATGACAATCGACAAATCTTCTTTGTGAATACATCTCTGTCGGGGGTTCAACATACACGATAATAGAGGGAGAATCATATCCAACGTATATCCCCTTTCTTCTTTGAGGACCCATCTTTGTACGTTGGTTTGGTGCAATTGGAATATATATAGCACACCCAAAAATTCTTAAATGAGCAATATTTGGTTCGACCCAAAAGCCAATTGCAAAGGAGAGAATTTATGATAACTAGGTTGGTCTTATACGTACAAGTGTTGCGGCATGTAGAATAGCATGTCCCTGAGGCAGATGTTGGGAGATTTGTTTTCATTAATAATGGTCTAGCAATTAATTGTAATCGTTTAATCAAAGATTCGACAAGACCATTTTGTGTGTGAACATGAGCTACGGGATGTTCAACATTAATCCCAATTGACATGCAATATGCATCAAAAGCATGTGATGAAAATTCACCGACATTATCCAAACGGATATTTTTAATGTGATGATCCGAAAATTGTGCTCGTAATTTAATTATTTGAGCAAGTAATCTACGTAAACGCTAGGTTGCGAGTAGATAATAAACATACATGTGACCATCGGGATGATGCATCAATTAAGACCATAAAATATTTGAACGGTCCACATGGTGGATCAATAGGTCCACAAATATCTCCGTGAATCCGTTCGAGAAATGTAGGACTTTCAGTTCCTACTTTTACTGGTGATGGTTTAACAATTAATTTTCCTAGGGAACATGCAGTACATGCGAATTTTTCTGATGTTAATATCCTTTTATTTTTTAAAGGATGGCCATGTGTATTCTCAATGATTCTTCTCATCATGGTAGATTCCGGATGATCCAACCGGTCATGCCAAATGCTAAAAGAAATAGGATCAGTAAACTTTTGGTTTATTAGATGATGAATTTCAATTGTACGTATTTTTACAAAATATAGACCAGTAGAAAAAGACGGCAGTTTTTCTAATACCGATTTCTTACCCAAATGTATTTGAGTAATAAAAAGATGATCAATCCCATTTTCCTCATTTGTTTCAACATGATACCCATTTATGCGGATATCTTTAAAACTCAATAAATTTCTTCTGGATTTTGAGGAAAATAGTGCCTTAGCAATAATAATTGTTGTTCCTTTAGGCAACAATATACTAGCTCTTCCGGAGTCCTCAATTACATTTGAACTACCGTTTATCGTATAAATATTTATTTCTCCCATTTTGAGATTAGAAAAATATTTCTCATTTTTTAGTATGGTGTGTGTAGTTCCACTATCAATAATGCATACATCATTATTAACAACAGCCATCTGAACACAAATATATATATGTAAACGTAAATATTATTAGAATAGAATGAAAATGAAAATACAAAAATATCGGGGTGAGGCTTTAGTTCTTACGGACACTTGCCATCACCAATTAAATGGTCTATCCTACCATCTGGGTGTTCAAAAAAATCCGATACATCCATATGAGTAATATTGATATTAAGATCTTCAGGATCAATATCATCATCCTCAACATTATTTATTGGATGTTGAGAAAAATTTGCTTCCACATTTTTATTTTTCAATGAAGCTTGATACAATTCAACTAAATGCTTAGCCGTACGACAGTTTCGTGACCAATGACCTTTCATGCCACATCTATAACATATATCCTCATGCTTTTCTTCAATTTCTTTTTCTTTTCCCTTATGATCTTTCTCGTTCCACTTCGGTGGCCAGTATTTCTCACGGTTTGATTATAATTGTGATAAGGGAAATATCGAGCGTGTCTACGACCATAACCACGACCACGGTCACGGTCACGGCCACGACCACGACTATAACGATGGCTTACTGCTGGAGCCAACGACATTCACTTCGGGAGTCTTGTTGAGCCGGTTGGTCCGGCTTCATGATTTCTCAATAATAACTCATTATTTTTCTCTACAATGAGGAGGGCGATAATTAAATCCGTAAATTTTGTATACCCATTTTCTCGATATTGTTCGTTGCAGGACAATATTCGAGGCATGAAAGGTGGAGAATGTCTTCTCCAACATATCTTCATCGATCACTTTTTCTCCGCATAATTTTAATTGAGATGTAATTTTATACATTGCGGAGCTATATTCATTCATGGTTTTAAAATCTTGCAACCTCGGGTGCAACCATTCATACCGTGCGATGAGGTAGTACGACCATCTTCGGGTGGTCAAATCTTTCTTTTAAATTTATCCACGAGGCCATATGGATCTTTTTTGGTAAGATATTTCATTTTCAAATTTTCATCGAGATGACGACGAATAAAAATCAAAGCTTTAGCCTTGTGTTGTGCGAGATGCACTATTATTTGCTTGAATAGTTTCACTAAGGCCTTCGACATTTAGATGCATTTCGCATCGAGAACCCATGACATATAATTTTTTCCGGAAATATCAAGGGCTACAAATTCGAGTTTAGCGATGTTAGCCATAGAGATCAATAAATGCGTACTGTCTTCCGGTTTTGGTAACGCAGAAACTCGTGCTTAGTCTTACGGCTTTTGTACCGGTAGAGACTCGTGCTGATAACGTGTTATAAAATTAGGGTAGTGTTAGAATAAAATCTACACACTACACACTAAGAAAATTCTAACTTTTCTTTGCACAAGAATTTCTCTTCAAACTTCTCTCTTTCTTTCTTTCGCAATTCTTTCTCTAATCTTTCTTTCACAAAATAATGGTGTATTACAAGCTTAGAGAATAGCTCTATTTATAGAGCTCTAATTAGTGGATTACATCATGGCATACATCATCTTCCACTAATCTTAATTAGTGGTGTCTCCACTAAATGGTGGATATCCATAAAAATCTTCTATAATAATTCACATAAATCCATAATTAGTGGAGCCTCCACTAATTAATAAAGATTCCAATAATTCATAACATAATTCCATTATTGGACAGCATAATCGACTATCTAAATTTCTATGCAATTGCTAATCATAACTTAAATAGGGCCACATGTCTTCTTCACTTTATACTTTTCTGTTTAAATATGTTTTTTCTGCAAGTATTTATATATTTTATTTGTGCAATAGGCACCATTCAGTCGTATAATTGGAGGATAATTATTTAGCCAAAAAAAAAAAAAAAGCACGAAACTCTCTTCATTACTTGCGTCGGATAATGGACCACCAAAGTTGATATCATTATTTTAAGGGGACTTTGTGTAATATATTGAGGATAGTATTAGTGTATTTAGCGATATTTTTATTAATATCGCAGATGTAATCGACATCTTTAAAGTTATCTTTAGAGATGGCTCTCTCAATATCATTAGAATAATAGCTGGCGTTCACTCAATAAGGAATGACTTGGTAAATGATCGACAAATGTTGTGAAATCTATGTTTAGTGAAAGAAATTTTTAGAAGCATATTTTATAAACGTCTTAATATGTGTTTAAAAATTAATAAAAATCAAATAAATAGACAAATATATCAATCCAACTTTTTATTTTAATCTTATTTTTATAGTTGTGTTCTTCTTTTTTTTTTTTTTGGATATTAACATTTTAATCAAGTGAAAATTTTAACATTAACTGTTTTTACAAAACTGTTCATGAAACAAAAAAAAAAAATCACTGAAATTAACATAATATATGTTGTTTGATCCGTATTAATTTTGAAAGAATATTTAAATATTTGTAAGTTAATAGCTCAAAAGAATAGGGAGTTGTTTGGGTGGAGGGTATGTTGAATTGTGCGATGAGAGTGAATTGGAATCTACTTGTTTCTACTTGGTTGGGGTTTGTAAATTTCAAAATGAGAAAATGAAAAGTCTAATAATTTTAAATTATAATTTTTTATTTTAAAATGTGAATTTTAAATTTTAACAACTATTTAAAAATAAAAATTTATTATATTACTCTTTCCATCTCAATTAAATTGATAGTGATTAATTTAACATGAAATTTTATACAAAAAGCAAAAATTATAATATAAAAATAAAAAATAATAAGTCTCGTAATACTTGACATCAAATTTAAATATATAAACGGTATATTTGATAATTTGATAATATATAATATATTATTTTTAAAATATAAATTTTAAAATAGTTTAAAATAATAAGTAAGTTAATTTTATTATAAGAATAAATATTAAAGGAAAATTAGTCACTTTAATCCCTTACCTTTTTTGTTTTGAAATGTTAAGTCTCTTTTCTTTATTTTCACCTAATTAGGCCCCTTAACTAAATTTTTTAAACTAAAAAGGTCATTTTGACTGTTATCGTAAATTCAACCGTAAAATGTTAAGGGCATTTTCGTCGCTTCACTTTTCTCCAAGAATTAATGTGCACCTCATGTGATCATCTTCGATCAGAGGGCAAGATGAATTTATGGCCAATTTCAATTTGAGAGCGAAATGTGTAAACCCTAGCATCTGAACAATCTTCTTCGTCTTCGACACTGGCAAGATCAGGCAACAATCTTTGGAGCTTGTATCGCCACTGTCTCTAGAACAAGCCAAACCCACTGTCTCTAGATGTTAGGGATATGTCCTAGAGTCAATTTGTACTTATACTATTGTCATTATATTTTATATAATAATATGAGGTTTTCCTTTCTATGAATAGTGCATTTTGTTTTGTGGTCATCAAGTACGTGATTTGATAGTAAAACCCAACAATGAATACAATAACTATTCTAAAACTGTCTCGATCGATTATTATTATTGGAATAATAATAAATTAAGATTAGTATGTTTGTGACTTGATGGTTATGTTTTACTGGTCATGGATATTTGTGATATCGAGTCAAAATATAAATAAATGTTAGAGAACATTGTATTGGACATGACTCACTGTGAGAGTATTTCATGGAATATGTCATAAGTACTTTCTAGCCATAATAATATTAAAAATCCTTCGACCTAGATTTATCATAGTTTCCTACTTGATAAATTATATATTTTGACGTTGTCTAAAGTTGTTTTTAATAAGATAATAAATTAGACTACTGTTGGATATAGAATAAATCAATGATAGGAATATGATTGATAGTGAAGGAATTTGCCCATCTCAATTATGGGAGAGATATTCATGGGCCCCTTGATAAGTTAGACTGTTAAAATGTATGGATGTACTCAAATATATCAATCTAAGATATTGATATCATTTGTTTGAACAGTCTACTATGAAATTAAGAAATAATTGATTAAACTTAATAAGGATGACATGCTCCGTGCTTTATGCTTAATCTGGATATCGTGTGACAAAAGGACTAAATATAAAATTATGGTTTGATTCAAAGAGATCACCGATCTTCATTTAACTTGGATAGTTATAATGTTTTGCTAGAAATCGCCATTGAAATATTATTTAGGCACACTGCCAGTGTTAAATGAACCTATAGGGTCACACAATAAGCGAACTAGTTAGGTTGTTGTTCTAGTAACCAGATTCGGTAAATTTGAAAATATGTCTAAGTTAATCGAATTTAGAAAATTTACCAGATACAATGAATTTGGAAATATGTCCACATTCGATGTATCTGGATAATATCCAGATTATAAGAATCTGACTCGATAAATTAATTAGTTAAATTATCGAGATAATGGTAGAATCTTATCATATCAATTTTAATTTAATTTGAATTTAAATTAAAATACGATAAGATATTATTAGGATTGGACTCTAAAAGGTTCGGAGGGGTTTTTAAGAAAACCCTAGCCGTCTTCTCTAGAGAGCTATTCTGTTAAGAATATTCATGCCTTCATCCACTAGAAAAATAAGCCTCTAAAATTCTAGGCGCTAGCACTCCCCGGGTGATAAGTGAGTTCGCGATGTGTATCTGATAGAGGACGTTTGCATATTGCCGCGTCTGGTGATCGTTCGGGTTGCACGTACAGCAACACAATTGGAATCGAAGGATATCGATTACACCTAACAGAGGTAATTTTGCAAACTTACGATCTTCTTAATCGTTTACTTAGATCTTTGGAAGGGATTCGTGGATGTTTTCTATATTTAAGAGTCCACGAATCCCAACACTAGAGCCTTCCATCATTGAGACCACTGTTGTATCCATGTATAGTCCTCCGTTTGAGACCGCCATTGTATTTATAAACAGCCCTCCTCTGTTGAAACCGCCACTATATCTCTCCAAACAAGGAAGAGTCTAGGCCCGCCATAGTTGAATAGCTAAAAATTTAAGGACCAGTATAAGCTGCTAAATGATTATTGTGAGGAAATTAGGAGAAGTAACTCTGGCAACACCATTTACATTTACGTTAATGAGGATGCAAACAGGTAAAAGAGTTTTTAGAAGAATCTATCTGTGTTTGGCAGCATTAAGGGAGGGTTTTCTAAGAGGTTGTAGAAGGCTGGTTGGACTAAATGGGACTTTTTTTAGAGGTCCTCATCTTGGAATTTTGTTTATTGCTGTTGGCGTTGATGCAAACAATGGCATTTATCCTATTGCTTATGCCATTATGGAGGCTGAAACCAGCTCATCTTTGACTTGGTTCATATAGGGGCTTATTGAAGATTTGAACATACATAAATAGGAGGATTGGTGCTTCATATCTGATAGACAAAAGGTACTTTGTTCTTGTTGTTGTGGACTCATTATTGTGGCTTATTAAAAATATGCATCAAACGATTTGTGGACTCACTTTCTTCTTGTTGTTGTTTTTCAGGGATTGGGACAAGCAGTTTCAAAACTACTGCCTTATGTAGAACACAGACGCTGTATCAGGCATCTACATAATAAATTCAAGGAAAAACACCCGGGATATGCGTTGAAGGGCATGACATGGAGATGTGCAAAGGCAACATACCCTAACAAGTTTGAGATTAAGCTGTAACTGTTGAATGAGTTTGATGAAGTTGCTCATGCTTGGGTTGTGTAAGCATACACACCCTAAACGTTGGAGTAAATCCCACTTCCAAACAGAAACCAAGTGTGATGTATTGTTAAACAACCATAGTGAGACATTCAATAGGTAAATATTGAATGCAAGGTCCAAACCCATACTGGGTTTTCCTGAAAGAGTCCATGTGTACTTGATGTTAAGATTTCAATCAAGAAGGTCGTGGGTTTAAAGGCAAAAGACTAAGATTTTCCCAAGGATTAAAAAGAGTCTTGAAAAGCTGGTTGAGGAGTCCGCACATTGTATTGCTTCATATGCTGATGGTTACAAGTTTCAAGTTTAGGAGACCAAAATTTCAGAGCATTTTTCGATTAACACAGAGAAGAGAAGTTGCACCTGCAGCCAAATTAGCTTGCAAGGGATACCAGAAAGCTCCCATCTCCTGTAGGTGCAACTTCTCTTCTCTGTGTCAACCGAAAATTGCTCTGAAGTTTTGGTCTCCATAACTCAGAAATTGTAACAACTAGCGTATGAAACAATACAATGTGCAAACTCCTCAACCAGCTTTTTAAGCCTCTTTTTAATCCTTGGACAGATCTTGTCCTTTTGCATCTGAAACCACAACCTTCTTGATTGAAGTAGAAACATCAAGTACACACGGAGCAAACCAAGTATGGGTTTGGACATTGCATTCAATATTTGCCTATTAAATGTCTCCCTGTGGTTGTTTAACAATACATCACACTTGGTTTATATTTGGAAATGGGATCTACTCCAATGTCTAAGGTGTGTATGCTTACACAACCAAGCATGAGTGATGACCAATTCGGAGCACTAGCAAGTGTACTAGATCTCGTGTATAGTAACAAGGTCGTTCCACAGAGATTAGAATTAAAACTCCTTCCAATAAAATTAACCCTAACTTGAATTAACAGAAAATAAAGATTTCAATGGTTTTGGTTTTGGAAAATTGAATTTAAATAACTAAATTAACACTTCTTCCTGGATAAAGATTATAATGAGATGGTCTAAGGCACCTGATTTCACTAGATTAACTCTTATATTACTAACGTGACCCGTTATTTTAGAGTGTACCTTATCAGTTAATCAATGTCCGGAATTAACCAATATCCTCTTTCAAGGCATATTAATTCTATTCCTCCAAATAACCCAACTATATTTCTATGTTGAATTCAATTCAAAGGAACGCATTCAAGAATACGACATTATAATGATCACACAAACCATGCAAATATATTTCTATTTCACATGTAATTTGTGGTCTGATTACCTGTCCTAATTAACTAAGTCATCTTTCGAATTTTCCTAGTTAATGATAAATCAATTTGAATGGTGATCAGGCATTCAATTGCTTTGAGTACAATAATAAGGCAAAGACTCAGTAACACCCTTCAAATATCGGAATCACAAGATAGCATAATAATTAATATTAGCTACATCAAGGCCTTAGAATAAGAACTTAATACATAATTGAAGAGAAATTCAAGAACAAATTAAAAGAGAGAGTATGAGAAAACATCACAGTATACTAATACAATCTCCAAGTTTGTCCACGAGTAGCCTCCAATATGTGTTCAACAATGGAAAACCCTCTCAAAATTACAACCAAAAAACCCTAGGAAGATAATACCTAAAGCTAATGTGAAAAGAAACTGAACAAAATTCGTCCCTAATGGCCTCCCCCTCCAAAATTCACTCTTTTCGTCTTTTATCTTCACAGTAGGCCTTTGGAGAGTTCAATCCGGCCCCTGATTGGTGAATCCGGCGCCGGATTTAACTCTCCTCAGGAGATCTTTCAAAATTGCTTCTTCAGCCCTGCAACTTGTATACTTTTTCATTCAAGTCCCTAGAAAAATCAAATAACCACAAAAGAGAGTAAATTGTCCAAATAAACCTCATATTGCATTAAATTATAACATGATCTCTCCAAAAGTCACCCAAAATATTCAATGCAATATCACTACATCAATGAGTAGTTTCATCAAACTCCTTCAATAGTTGAATCTCATTCTCAAACTTGTTAGGGTATGTTGCATTTGCACATCTCCACATTATGTCCTTCAAAGCATCTACCTAGTGTTTTTTCTTGAAGTTATTATGTAGGTGTCTTACATAGTGTCTGTGTTCTACATAGGGCAGTAGTTTTGAAACTGCTTGTCCCAATCCCTAAAAAGAAACAACAAGAACAAAGTGAGTCCACAAACTATTTGATGCATATCTTCAATAAGACACAATAACAAGAACAAGGATCCAATGAATTCGAAAGAATTGAACAAGGAGCCGTATGAGGTGAAAATCTCATGTACGGTTCTGTAGAGTGGCAGTAAGGGTGGCTTATCTATCAACTTTTCCACTATCACCCCTAAAAAACCAAACTCTGCCTTACGTAAAGTTGCCAGAGTACGATTAATCTCTGGATTTGAAATCAAGTGAGTCCACAACGACAAGAATAAAGTACCTTTTGTTTATCAGACATGAATCACCAATCACAAATCTTCAATAAGCGCCCCTATGAACCAAGTCCAAGATAAGTTAGTTTCAAACTCTACGATGGCATAAGCAAAGGGATAAATGCCGTTGTTTGCATCGACGCCAACAACAGTCAATAAAATTCTAGGATGAGGATCTTTCAAAAAAGTCCTATCCAGTCCGACCAGCCTTCTACAACCTCTTAGAAAACCCTTCTTTAATGCTGCCAAACATAGGTAGATTCTTCTAAAAACTCTTTTACCTATTTGCATATCCTTATTAACGTCAATGTAAATGGTGTTGCCCGAGTTACTTTTCCTACTCTCGTCACAATAATCATTTAGCAGCTTGTACTGGACCTTAAATTTTCCTTCTGTGCCTTAACTTTATTGAACTAAGCATGCACATTTTCTTAAAATTCAATTGGATTCACACCCTGTTCACTTCTAAAATCATCAACATATTTCATTGTAATAAACATTGCAGAAGCAAGGGTATGGCATGTAGATCTTGTACATGAATGCTTGGAATGCAGTGCTCGAATTTGAAAACTTGAAGTTTCTTCCATCTTATTTGCATATAACAGCCAATCACAGTTTTTTTTCCTTACAAACAACCCTCACTCTAACCCTGTCATTTTTCTTGAACATAATTCTCCTACCCCATTTGATCCTCTGATGGATAATACCACTTTTTAATTCTCCATTTGTTTTAAAAATTAAACCTTCTTCAAATTGAGGGTTTTCTATATCTCTTCCTACATCGAATACTGGCCATTGGTCAATGTAGTCCTCCATTACCTCTTCCTCATTCAGTGGTTTAAAGTACTCCCTACCTGAATCATCACTGCCATCACTAGAACAATGCAATTGTTCAGAAACTTTGCCAGATTCCCTTTGTTCTGCATCCTACTCACTTGGATTCAGTAAATATGCTTTACGGGCCCATTGTAGACCGCCTTTCTTGTTTGGTTTGATGCCAAGTTGCTGAATGTTACTAGATCTTGAAGATAATGCATCAGTTGATCTGGAAACTTATTTTTCCACCTGATCGTGTTGTTGAGTCAGCTCTACTTTCCCCTGTGTTGGCAAAACAAGCTATCTTTGAACTTCTAACTTGACATTTTTCTCAAAATCTGCCATCCACTCATCAATAATCTGTTTAATTAACTCCTCATTTTCCTTATCAGAAAGGTCATAATCGGAGTAAAAAAATTGTTCATTTGTATCAGACTGTTCATCTGCATCAAATTCATCAACATCTTCACCTCCTACATTCTGCTCACCCTCAGTTGGAATGTGAGTTTCTTCTAGCTGCTCATCCTGTTGGTCATTCATAGTCTACTCTTTTTCTATAAATTTGGATGCTAAGTCATCTACATCAGTTAATAACTGCACAATTGAAACTGTGACACATAACCCTTCATCCAAGCACTCTATATCACTGCATGTTGCTGGTTGCTTCCTATTATTGATAGAAATGCCCTCAATATCCAATGTTGGAGCTTCAGTAATGTTACTACCCAAGTTAATTGAGTCTTGAGTTAATTCACCCACATTAGCTGGAATAGCTTCAATAAATGAGCACAAACGTTGTCATTGAACTTTTCTTCACTAAACCAGTCTCTTCTTATCTTCAACAAAGTTGTAGTCATGAAATTAGTTACAAACTATACACACACACACACACACACACACACACACACACACACACACACACAAATATATAGATTTATCAAGATTAGAAATATTTGTGCATCATACGTGGGTTTCTGACGGTAAACTATCATCGCTAAACATAGAATGTTTAGAGACACCTTATATACTTTGCACATACAACCAGATCCACATGGAATTCATCAAGCAATCTTTCCTAAAAGAACTCAATTGAGATACTTATAAAATAAAGTAACCATCATCAACACTAAACCTTGTATGAGCACTAATCATAAACAAATTGGCATAGTATAAGACATAAAATCTGCATTCTTCACCTCCTGTTTGTTGGGGAACTTATTAAACAATTATCTACATATTTAGTTCAGCACCAACATACATCAAATGAACTTTGCATATGAATAGTCCAAGAAAGCAACAAGACGACATAACTTACTGTTGAAACCAACAGTGGAATTTTTTTTAACTATGTATTAGAGACAGTCCTTCCATTTGCATACAGTATGTCCAGTACAAATCTGTTTATAGATTGCAATATTATTAACGGAATGATTTATTTTTAGTCAAGTCATTACTTTCTATGTAATATTGATCCAAGACATTACTTTCTAACATGTGGCTCAATGCTATTTTTGTGGATTATAATGAGTCTAATAATACCATAGAAGGACTCTTTAAATTTGAATTTTCTTCATTGAATTCACATAAAATTAGAAGATGCCAATGTTCCATTGAAAAAAAAAAAAAACATAACAACAAGCATTAAAGATATCATTATTTAACATGTGTGACATGAAAAATGTTTTCATTGAAATAAAAAACGTACCATATCACAATTGGAACAAACACACATTACTTTGAGAAAATGTCTCTTTTCCCAATCCACTGTAAGACTTTCTCCTTGTCATGTGTTGTATAAATACTAAACCACAACGAGTCTACGTGCACAAAAGAGTGTTTCTTCTTATCGGGCATGCCTTTCCAAATTAATCTGATAAGGGTTAACTATTCATTAAACAATATAATTGGATTGCAAATCAAAGAAAAATTTACAATAGGGTATTTGCAAAGCTTACTCAAAATAGTTCTCAAACATTTTTTAGTCCAGCATTCGTGATTGGATATTTGAGTTACTAAATTTTCAATTCCTCAATATAGCCATTTTGGTCCCCTTGGAAAATTAGATCAAATTGATCAGGACCTAAAGAAACTGTTACAAAATATTAATTTTCTTTAAACAAATTAATTGTTAATTAATATTCAAGAGACATCTAGTTACAAAATAATAATAAATGATTACACATGAAACTGCTAGTCAATGGAAGTCATAAACTTTTCAACTCAGATGACTTAAATAAAGACTAAGCATATACAAATAATGTATATGTTGCCAAAGCACTTAGGGTAATCCGTGAAGAAAAAGACAGGAATTTTTGTAAACAAATGACAGAATATGCTTTGGAGACCAGGTAACAGTAGAAATGTTGGGACACATGCTGGCCAAACATGGAAAAACAATAAAGAATAGCATTCTTTGAGAAAAAGACATCACATTTACCTCAACTTCGACTAGTTCACTTCTTCTTTGACAAAAGACATTAGTTTTGTGGGCTTTATCAATTTCCTTGCACTAAATCCCCAAAACACGTTAAACTATGAATTTTGTCACCCTTTGTTTTTAGCTATTCAACTATGTGAAGGCTTAAAATGACAAAAATTATCAAAACGAAAGTATGATAGCAAAACGAAAAATTTACCTCTGTGATTAAATAGCCCTCTTCGCACTGATATAGATATCTGTACAAGGATACTTGAAGCTATTGGATCACGTTCTTGTAAACGTTTACTGCGTCTCGTTCACGTGAAGTCTTTGGTTTTCCGAAATGGTGCCCGTAGCACAGTCGGTGAAAGCTTAAAGATTGGATTTTGAAAAGCCTTGAAGGCTTCTCCGTCGAAGTGCTTTCAGCTGGGTTTGTCTCTGTGATTGTGAAAAAGTGAAAAGCTCATTCACAGAATGCATGAATGACCTTTTTCATTTCCTTTCCACATTCCCTGAGAGAGAGCATCCAACTACGTGAAAACATAAAGTATCCATACTTTCTGTTATCCTTCACGCAAAACAACACAGGATCCATCCCGTATTATTTTTAATTTTTTAATTAATTAATTAATGAAAATCTCATTATGTTTAGGTTAATGTGTCATGAATTTCAAAAGGAGAATGGCTTACCTTTAGCCAGTGAGTAGTCCACTCACTTTATAGTATGAGTGTATTTCGAATACGTAGAACATGACCTATAATAGTAGTTTCTAAAAGTACTATTTAAAAGAAACCTAAACTAATACTGCTACAACGTGAACTAATACTCTACCATTTGAGTATGAGTTGGTGGTCTGACGAAACTAGAAGCATATACTTTGATATACTGTAGTTGAAGTTTTTTCGTAGAGCTGATATAGTTGTATGTTGGATATATGTAACTAGTTAGTTAAGACAGACTTGTACAAGATAGCTTTTGCGCTATATCGCCCTTTGTGACTATTCAAATGATATAATTATTCAATGCTCTGAGGAACATGACTTGGATGTTTACTTTAGAGTAGCTCTCTTGGAAAGTAGAAATATTTCAGGAGTCGTAGATCATTGGACTAGAGGTCTAAGGATGGTAAATGTCTATTAGAGAGGTGTTAGTACACTCTTCCTCTCTAAATGCACGACGATGCGTAGAGGGGTATTTTAGTCATTACATCTGTAAGTCGAAGACTTTGCTAACGCAGCATTATCCTTGGAGTCAATATTTTCTTATGGTAATATTAGGAAATATTTAAAAAGCAAAATATAACTATTTATTTAGCAAAGGTATTTTGATCATTTTAGTAGCCAAGGCGATGTGTCTTTTAGTCTCCGAAATAGCCCTTAAATCATGAAAGATTTTGGTTAAGAATTTGGTCTTACTAATTATGGGTTTTATTTTATTTAAGTAATCTAATTTATTATTAGATTAGAATAAAATAAAAGGTCCGAGCGAGAGTATTTATTTTATCTAGTTTAATTGGTTAATTAATTATTCAGGGCCCAAGGCCCATATTGAATAATTAAAAAATTAATTTAGATATAAAATTAGATAAAATGTATGATATTTTATATTGGTCTATTTGGACTTATTAATTATTTATTGGGTTGTTTAATGTATTAGGATTCGTAGACTACTAAATATGGAAAACATCCACGAATCCCTTTCGAGGATCCAAGTAAACGATTAAGAAGATCTAAGGTTTACAGAATTACCTCTCTTCCTCATAATCGCGATCCTTCGAATCTGATTGTGCTGTCGTACGTATAACCCGAACGATCACCAGACGCTGCAGTGTGCGAACGTCCTCTATAGGTACACACAGCGAATTGACTCGTTACCCTGAGAGTGTTAGCACCTAGGGTTTGAGAGTTTTTTTTCTGGTGAATAGAGACACGAAATTTTTCAACAGAACAGAACTATTGAGAAGACGGCTAGGGGAAAAACCCCCGAATCTCGTAGAATCCAAATATGATAATATCTTATCATATTTTAATTTAAATTCAAATTAAATTAAAAACTGATATGATAATATTCTGCCATTATCTCGATAATTTAACTAATTAATTTATCGAGTCAAATTCTTATAATTTGGATATCATCTAGATACATCGAATGTGGACATATTTCCAGATTCATTGTATCTAGTAAATTTTATAGGTTCGATTAATTTAGACATATTTCCAAATTCATCGAATCTCGTTACCAGAAAAATAACATAACAAGTTCGCTTATTGTGTGATCATATAGGTTCATTTAACACTGGCAGTGTGCATAAATTATATTTAAATGGCCCACAAGTTATAAGCGGTTTCTAACAAAATATTATAACTATCCAGGTTAAATGAAGATCAGTTATCTCTTTGAACCAAACCACAATTTTATATTTAGTCATTTTATTACACGATATCCAGATTAAGTATAAGGCAAGGAACATGTCATTCTTATTAAACTTAATCAATTATTTCTTGATTTCATAGTAGACTGTTCAAACAAATGATATCAATATCTTATATTGATATATTTGAGCACAGCTATGTATTTTAACAGTCTAACTTATCAAGGGGCCCATGGATATCTCTCCCATAATTGAGAGGGACAAATTCCTTCACTATCAATCATATTCCTCTCCTTAATTTATTTTATATCCAACAGTAATCTAATTTATTATCTGGTTAAATACAACTTTAGATTAGGGATGGCAACGGGGCCGGGTCGGGCCGGGGATTAGAAATCCCGACCCCGCTCCCGCATTGCCCCTGTATCCCCATCCCCAACCCGTCCCTGCTACGGAAAAATGCGGGGATCCCCGCCCCCGGCCCGTTGGGGATAAAACAATCCCCGGTCCCGGCCCAACGGGGAAGTTAGGGCCCGTTTGGGCCTGAAAATATTTATAAAGATTTTTTTTAAAAAAAAATTTCCTCCAATATATTTTTATTCAAAACTTTTTAATCATATAAAAAAATTTTGTGGTAGTTTTCAATAATTCATGTATTTATCATATCGCTAGATTAATGATAGTAAAATTGATAATTGATAATTTATAATTGATAATTTTTTTCTTTTTCTATTTTTCCTCTTCTTTTCTATTTTATTTTATTTTATATACATATATAATCTACTTATAATTTATATCGTGTGTGTTTGTGTGTGTGTGTATTAGTATATACACATAATATATATATATATATATATATATATATATAATTTATATAGTATGTATACATATACAACACATATATAATTCACCTCTATATGTATGTGTGTGTGTATATTTATATGATCTACTTATACATACATACATACATACATACATACATACATACATACATACATACATACATACATACATACATACATACATACATACATACATACATACATACATACATACATACATACATACATACATACATATAATATGTAAAGCGGGCCGGGCCGGGCGGGATCATGCAATCCCGGTCCCCGGCCCGACCCCGGTTGGCGGGCCGAAGAATGAAGCCCGCCCCCGGCCCGTCCCCGCTTTAAATCGGGGAATCCCCGGCCCAACCAGGCCGGGCCCCCTATTTAAGCGGGGAAATTACCATCTCTACTTTAGACAACGTCAAAATATATAATTTATCAAATAGGAAACTATGATGAATTTAAGTCGAATGACTTTTAATATCATTATGGCTAGAAAGTACTTATAACATGTTCCATAAAGTACTCTCACAGTGGGTCATATCCAATACAATGTTCTCTAACATTTATTTATATTTTGACTTTATATCACAAATATCCATGACCAGTAAAACATAACCATCTAGTCACAAATATACTAATCTTAATTTATTATTGTTTCAATAATAATAATCGACCAGGGACTGTTTTAGAATAGCCATTGTATTTATTGTTAGGTTTTACTATCAAGTCACGTACTTGATGACCACAAAACAAAATGCACTATTCATGGAAAGGAAAATCTCATATTATTATATAAAACATAACGGCAATAGTATAAGTACAAATTGACTTTAGGGCATCTCCCTAACATAATGAAGCCCAGAAAATAAATGTGTTAACTTACTTAAACACAATGGGTCATTTCTAAACGAAAATCGTACACAAATAAGATGTAAATTCACAAATAATTTTTTAAAATAAATTTTTTATTAATAAATTTAATAATTATATCAGATAAATTAATCTAGAGAGCATATATTCCAACACTATAGCGGCCCCAGACTCTTCATTGTCTAGAGAGATACAATGGCAGTTTCAATAGAGGAGGGCTATTTTATAGATACAACGACGGTCTCAACGGAGGACTGTACATAAATACAATGGTGGTCTCAACGATGGAAGGTTCTAGAGACGGTGGGTTTGGCTTGTTCTAGAGAAGTGGCGATGCAAGCTCTAGAGACAGTCGCCTGATCTTGCCCGTGTCAAAGATGAAGAAGAATGTTCAGATGCTAGGGTTTACACACTTCGCTCTCAAATTGAAATTGGCCATCAATTCGTCTTGCCCTCTGATCGAAGATGATCATGTGGGGTGCACATGAATGCTTGGAGAAAAGTGTAATGTCGTAAATGCCTTTAGCATTTGATAGTAGAATTTACATTAATAGTTAAAAGTATTTTTTAAATTAAAAAAATTAGTTAAAGAACTTAATTAGGTGAAAATAAAAATAATTAATTTTTTAAAATAAAAAACTAAATTGACTATTTTTTCAAAATTAAATTCAAAATTTACTAGACCTCGTTGCATCTATCATTCTCCTTCTTAGCATTCCCATTCACAGCTTGCTTCTCTTGTATCTGTGGCTGACCTTCCCACAGTGCAGCCGTGGGGCCCAAATCTATTTCGCGGCCCAATGTCTGAGAACACCTCGTTTGGCAACCGGGTCCATCTGAACAACTCACCACGGCTCCCTACGTGTCAAACCTCCTGTGGTGAAAGCGACGGTGCAGATTGAAAAGGGCGCAGGAGATCTCATCCCACGTGTCCGTACCTCTACGGTAGGCGCAGAAGTATTACCTGGAAACGACGCGTGTCGCCTCCGTAGACTATAGGCGCACGTGCCTTCCTACTTTGCCACTTGTAATGAGAGATAGAGAAGGCACGCAGGCTGTGTTGGATTTTTTAGCGGAAGTTTAAGATCAACTAATGTTGACCAATAATCCGAAATTAGTGGAACAAAACGTACTTAAAGGCTTATCTTAGTACACTGTTTTCCGTTTTACGTGTCAACAACCGCCCCTTCTCCGCTTTTCTCCTCCTTCCACGTGGCAAGCTTTCAACTCAATTTGCTGGTATTTCTTTTCTGATGGAGGAGAATTCTGTGTTTCCTTTGATTTTCGAGAGGTTGTTTCAAGTGAAAACAGGAAGAAAATCTTCGACATTCAAAAAGCTTTCTTCGTTATGAAATGATATGAAGTTATTTTAGCTGCTGCAACTTGGCTTGTAGAGTTGGTTTGAGAGTTTTTAACAATGTTGGAGGTTTCAAGAGTTGGTGTTGCAGAAGGTGATGATGAGATTGAACTTAGTTTGGAGTTATCAATAGGGGGGAGCTATCGGAAATTAGAGAAATTGAATCAGGTGGAGAATTCAGGCAAAGAAAGTGAGAAAGGTGTCGAACATATTGTTCCAAGACCTGATTTTTCATTTCCGGAGACGATTGTTGGAGATCAGGTGGATACGGAGAGTGGGTCAGGCTCAGAGGTTGTAGATTCGCAAAGGAAACGAGAGATTCAGGCCTTGAGAAGACAAGAAGCAAGAAGGAAAAGAGAAGAGAAGCTCAGAAAATCAGCTGCAAATTCTAAAGGAATAAATGGGGTTACTTTTTGTGTTGGGTTAGCAAAGACAAATGACAAGGTGTGGTTGGAGGCACAGCGGGTGCAAACGAGGGCTCGAGATAGAGAAATGAGAGAAAATGATGCTTTTTTGGAGGATTTAGCCCGCAAGGAGGAGAAAATTGCACAATGTGTTGCAAATGAGAATGTTAAAGACTCAAACTTTACATTCAGAAATGACAGAACTGGATGCGAGGACCATGGTCCAGGCTCGAAGCCAGCCGTTTCTTTTCTGCAAAATGTACCTGTAACACAAATGCAGGGCCCTTATCCATTACAATGTGTAACCCTGAAGAATGGTTTTGGATATCCTCATATGGTGCCTTGTCGTGGTCCTAATGTAGGCAAAGAAGAGAATGAGACCAAGGGGAGGAATATCCTTCAACCAGTGACTTCTGGTGGTTTCAGGCCTTATCCTAACGGGAATGGGAATTTGAAACATGATTCCGGAATAGGTGGTGATTCAGAACATAATACTGGCAAAAGCAGGAGCGGAATCCAGAAAGTTTTTTCCAATGGGTCTCTGGAAAGAACTTCATCGGCCATGTCAGATCATCGAAGCACATCTGAGAAAGGTAAGTTCGAACGTTTTCAACTAAAGCTTCCCATTTTGTTACATTTTTTATTCGGGTTTAGATGGCATTTTGACTGTTTGTGCATTATGAAGGTTTTCCATGTATACTTCAACAGCATTATCACGTCAGAGAAATGTTTTAGGATAACATAATTGATGTCAATGTATTTGTTGCTCGTACTGACATTCTGGGCTGTAGCAAATGAAGGAAACTATTATGCATTCCTCTAATCGCTATATTTAGTGGGTAATACGTGATTGTGTTTCTACAATTGGCATTCCAGACAAGCAGTAAGATATATTTGTGCTGAATCGGGCCTTTGTCCAGTGTTTAGACATTTGCCTGAGTACAAGTCCTCGGGGATTTCCTCTAGATAAAAATAAATTTCGTTGTGGCTATTGTCGTGTGCCTGGTGAAAAAGACTTGTGCTTAAAATTTGTGCAAAAGGATGCTCATCAAAGAAAATAACCCTTTTCCGTTAGGAATTGGCTTTCAATTCTTGAATGGAAAATGCATTTGCCATATATTTTGAAGTTTCTGAGAGATGGTGAGACAAAAATCTTTTTTCTCCTCAACTTTTAACCAGTTCTAATTGGAGTACCTCTGTGTCAGGACCTGGTTCTTTTTTGTTGATTTCTTTCGCTTTTATTCTATCCTTTTGGTTTGCACTGTTCTTATTCTTCACTTGGTACAACCAAAAAACGAAAGGAAAAAGGTCCCCTTATTTCATTCGGGGGGCAGATCGTTTTGTTGTGGACCACCAACTTGTGATAATAATCACCTTGCTCAGGATCCAATCAGTTCCGGCCAGTTGGATTTATTTTTTCAGCTCTGCATTTCGCTGAAGGGCAGGCTGAAAAGAATGGTGGGAATGTACAGAATGGGTGAACCAGTTCAACATGTTTAAGCAAACAACACTGCAGATGTCTGTAAATATCTAAGTTTGTGATGATTACGAGTTCGAAATCCTTTTTCAAGTCTAGGGCATTTGAATGTGTTCCTTGTGATAACCTAATCTTGATATTTTCTAGTCCTTATCTTTCATGCGATTATTAGGACAGCAGAAAATATTATCAAATGTGGTGGCACGAAGGGAAAGCGTAAAACCAAACATGTTGATAAATAATAACCAGTGGTTCTATCTTCTTAACCGGTGTCTGTGTTCTGTTGTAGGTGGAAGCAGTAGTGAAACTGGAAGTCATTCAAGTTCCTTTGGACCAAATGAACAACAGTTTGGTGTTTCAGCAATTACAGACATGATGGGTCAACGTGAAAGTTGTGGTTCCTCAGACAAGAAGGAATTAGGACAAGTTCCTAAAAGAGCAGAAGACAAATCAGAATATAGCAGGGCTGAGGTATCTGGAAAACTTAAACCGGTTTCTCCCACTACAAAACTCAAGGAACCAAGTACTTTGAGGCCAACCAATGAAGCCACAGGCACAATTATGCCTTCTCTTCCTCAAATGCCCTGTGTCTCAACCACGGGAAATGGTCCAAATGGGAAAACCATTACTGGCTTCTTGTATCGGTATACAAAGACAGAGGTCAGCATTGTGTGCGTATGCCATGGAAGCTCTTTCTCACCAGCTGAGTTTGTAGAGCATGCGGGAGGGACAGATATAACCCACCCATTACGGCACATTACTATTGTTCCTTCTTCTTTCGGGTGATCTGCTACCCCTTTTTCTGTGCCCCTCTTCCTTTTAACTTGTGTTTTTCGCTGGACTGCTAGTGTGTTGTTGTGGTGGAAGGGGAAATTAAACTAGAGGTTGTATAATGTGAAATGAGAGACATTGGCTCTGCCTGACAAGTGGAGGAGAGCTATTTTCTTAACATGTCCGACCTTGGATGTGGCCTTCTTGTTGTCGTAATAGAGACTTGGAAAGCCGGCATTTTAGGGACTGCATGGGTAGTGTGGGAGCTTTGGTTGCTAGCATTTTAGAAACTCCACATAGCTCAATCCTCAATAGAAAGCTGTTGGCCAACCGCCTACTAACACGGCCCAGGTAGGTGCATCAAATCTGTCCTTCGAAAATCCTTGTTCTTGTTTCCCTCAAACCAGCGTTGAAGTGGACAAAATTGGTGTCTGCTGGGATTATTTTGTCCCCCAACTGGTCGGTACCCCACCCCTGGTGTGGGGAAACGGCAAATAGTAGGAGGCCGGGGGTTAGGATTTTTTGTCCTTACCTTAGCCCACCTGCCTACGATTGCTATCTCTATTTTTAAAAATTGTTGTTACTGCTTCCCCTTCCCTTGTTTCCCAACACTGGTCTAGACTAAAAGATTATTTTGTACCTGCAGGCCGGATATTCCGGCTGTAACCCATGCTGGGACGGGGAAACTGGGGAGGCGGGCGGGCAGTCTCCTGTCCTGGGCTGCAGGACCGATTGTCCCTTTTTTTTTTTTATTCTAAATATTCGTTACTGTTTCCCGTGGACCAGTGTTGCACTGGACAAAACCGGTCACAGCTGAGATCAGCCCTAACAAGCGTCGCGGAAACAGACCGTAACCAACGTGAGAAACCAAAGCGTTAATTATTTTTCACTATCCACAATCAAATAATTTTCAGTAGTAATATCATTCGAAAAATTTTGTGCATAATTTTTTGCCTTTTGGGGTTTAAAGTGGACTTCATTGCAAGAAATTCTTATTTTTTTCCCCCGAGTTTTAGAAAGAAAAAAAAAATCTTGTGACTTGTTTTGTTAGGGATGAAATGCATGGTAAAATTGAAAAATTCTAAGGGGGTGGGATGATGAGGAAATGATTAAATCATATAGTTGAATATAAAATGCAACAATTTGTGCTTCAAAAAATAATAAAGCAAAAGGCACAACAACAGCTGTTTTCTCACCGGAGTGCGTCTTTCAGTCTTGACGTATTATTCGCATCAAGTTCCGTTAGCCTCTCCAGCGGAAAATTCTGGGACAGAGCAGCCTAATGAGGTACAGAGGGCCGCGCAGAGCAAGACCACCCCAGCCCCAAAGCTTCTAAAGACAGAGAAGGCCCGTTACATGACGGCGCTATGATCCCGTTTTCTTCAATTCCTTGCCCAGAGCAAGCATGTGCTTAGTATATTGCAGTGCAGAATGGTTTCCTCGAACAAACCCTTTTGAGAGGCTCTTTGCATTTTTATGGTTTAATCAGAAGAATTACTGCTACCGCAGGTTCACCTGTAACCTTCACCATCCAAAACTTCAACAAAAACGTACTTTTGACAATCGAAGTTGACAATTGAAATTTTCATTTGGCTAGAAGCTCCAGGCTCAGGCCGGGCACACAAAATACTGTGCAATTCTTAAAATGTTTGATACATACCCAGAAAAATTGAAAGATAAGAAAAGCCTAAAACATATTGCATTTATCAAAGGTATCAATGCAAATGCTTCCTCCTGAAAAATAATTCATCGAGTACAAAAAAATGCCCATGACTGGAATAGAAAAGAAAACTCTCCCTTGGGCCAAGTCAAGAGTGCTTCTACACATAAGAACTACATAACTTGTCTCCTATCCAACTATACTTGCTAAACGATAAAAATCTAAATAAAAATTGTGAGGAATTCAAATGAAAATTTGAGGCAGCCCCGAGGATCCCGTCTATAGATAATACCTAAACAGTTGATCCTTCAATTTCCACAAATAGTACACCTCCTAAAAACCATAACCCCGCTCTTAACCTCTAAGTCTTCAAGCCGATGCAGAAACATGTGGTGTCATATTCTTAGTTGCTCCATTAGCCATTCCACCAGCACCTGTGCGGTTCATGCGGCCACCATTACCGTCAGCCCATTGGTATCCATCACCTCCGCGGTTAGAAGATCCTCCCCGGTTACCACCCCTGTTGTTGAATTCATTCCTGCCATTGAAATCACCTCGATTATAGCCGCCTCTACCACCTCCGTAGTTCCCACGGCCACCTCTCATCCCTTCATTTCTGAATCCTGAACCCCTTCCAGACTGAAATCTTCCCCTATTATTGCCTACAAACAAGAAATGATATTTCAAATGAGCAGAGAGGGATGAACAAACACAGCCTAGGTATTGGACATCAAACCATGATAAATAGCAAACAAGTAATTCAGAGGCCACAGAAGAAAATACATATGTCCTCAAGCATTTTCAGCACACATGTTCACTCAATGATAAATTACTATTACTCCCGGAAAGAGTCATGGAAAAGTAGGATATATTTATTACCAGAAACAATCACACTTAACCAGCACACCAGATAAAAGTAAACTATAATATACTTAGTAATCTCACTTATTACAAAAACCTGCTTCGACCATATGTTAATGCATGTGATTCACCTACAGTTACTTAAAAAAAATTTCAACTTACCTCGAGAATTTGTTGACCTCTTTTCCTCAACAACAATCTGACGCCCACCAAGTGCAATTGGAGAAGCCTGAAACACCATTGTAAGACGTATTATCATAAAGAGGTTATGGAGCAATAAGGCCATCTGAACCTTGAGACTCTTAAGAATCCCAGGTAACACAAGGAAAACCAGTCCTGTTCTGTGGACTGATTAGAGAAACAGTGGACAGCAATCAAAAATAGTACTAGGAAGAACACATTTTTCTGTTTTAAAAAGATAGTTGGTGGTGGGGGGAGGAGGGGAGACAATGCACAGTTACAATTGTGGGGGAAGTTGATAAAAGAGGACTATAGAGGCAGGAATTCCAAACATTCACTTCCCAACTCATGAAGAATAAGTCATTAAATTGAATAGATAAAACAAATCATGAGCGAATTTAAGCTGGGAGTAGTGTTCCTCTGTCTTAGAGTTGAGTTGACACCAAAAAAAAAAAAATCCCATAAAGAACACTCCAGAAAATAATTGCATTAAAAGCTTAGAAGGGAACTGCAAAGTAGTTATTCATGTTCTGGACTTCATTACTTCAACTGTCCATATTTGAAAAAGTAACAAACAGAGTTCAGTCTGTTGCTCATTAATTAAAATTACACAATGTAAGACCTTGGCATAGGAAATAACACACCTCTAGTGCTTTTTGAACTGCAATTGGAACCTCAAATTCCACAAATCCAAAGCAAAAACCCTGTTGCTGCAAATAAGAAATAATATAGTCATAATGCCAAGAAAGATAGTACAATCACGCAACAAATAAGTTGGTACATACTCTGTTGCTTCTGACTTGAATACCTCCAATCCTGATTGGCCCAAACTTCTTGAACTCATTCTCCAGTAACGACACAGTTGCATTCATGGGCAAGCCCTTTATATAGATTGAGTATCCATCTGCTGCACAAGGGCAAATAAAGTGTAACATAAAACCTAGTTGTTGGACATATTACAAAATCAGGACACAGTAATGGAAAAATCAAATGAACCAAAATGGCATGCCTTCTCCCTCTTGGTTATTCCCATTGTCAACAGCATCAGAATGGGGAACTAGTTCAGCTTCTGCAGCGGGAGGTGGGTTTGCCTGCTCTTGGCTCCTTGGCAGATATTTCCGAGGGGCAGGTGCTGGTGATGAGAAAGCCACAGCACTTTCCTTCAGGTCCATCACCTGTGAAAGGATCATAAAAAGGCTTACAACTTGATGATGAGTTCAAACAAGTAGAAAGCTCGCTTCACTTCCAAAGTTTTACTATACCCATGAATCTCGAATAGACTTAAAAGTTTTGCATTTTTCTGTACAACATGCTCAGTGACAATTGGACAAATCATGCAGGAGCCTGGAACTAGAACTTCTATTAGCGTATTAAAAATCAAAACTCAATAAACTTGCTCTAGCAACTTACAATAGAAGCATAAGACTTCTTTGGCACTTCTTCAATTTTGATGTCAGATTCAACCACCATTTGTGATTCACTTGGAACTTCATCAACAACCTCTGCAACTGGCACTTCTTCTTCAACGACTGGGACATCTCCATTCTCAGGTGGGTTGTATACCTCACCCCCATTACCTTCCTCAATCGAAGGAGTGCTCTGTTCAGAAACATGGTTCTCTTGAACAGGAGCAGCAGGAGGAGGAGGGTCTGCCATGCACAAATATGATAATAATAAGTAAAAATATAGAGAGCATAGTACCAGGCTGGAATCAATACTCCGATGCAGGAAGTCTAGGAGATAAGTCAAGTGTTAAATGTTTGTGAAATTACTTTGTTCTGGGGTAACAGGAGCCACAACATCATTTCCTGATCCTTGGTTTCCATCCGGATGATTGCCATTTTCTATGTAGCGGAAGATGTCATTCAAAACAAAATAGCCCCTATCTTGGGGTGCAAGAAAGAAGCTTTGAGAGAAATTCCGCAGCAAGTTGCCCTTCCCAGTCAGATATCCAGTTACAAGAACATGCACGCCCCCATTGAAAGACTCTTGTGCATCCACAGACTTGATTTCCGCACTCAATTCACCATAGTTCAACGACAATATCTTTTCATTGATGCCCTGTAAATTCAAATACAGCATGATAAAGAGAAACCTTAGACTCAGAAAAACATTATTTCGTCCAAAACCATTTCTATACCACTAAATTTCTTTTTTCCTCTTTTATATATCTCTTATAAAAAAAATAATTTTAGGAAATCTTAATTTTGGACTAATTCCTTTACACTTTTCCTATCACCTATGTCAACAACTGATGATACAATCTTTTAGAAAACTGATCACAGAAGCTAGGTCATTTACAAGATCTCTTTATCATGCTAATTAATTAAACCGCACAGTACCAAATAGGGGTAATAACATAATTGTGAGTTTATTCAATTCCTCAGGTTCTTCACCAGAATTTTATGGAAATCAAACAAAATAAAAAAGCTAGCTTCTTTGTTCTGAACATCGAAGACAAAACTAATGCTACCATTTTCTTATACTATCAACAGGGGAAAAAGCACTTGCAAAATCAGCAAACACATAAAACACAATGAAGGAAAGAAAATAAGTTTTTACATGCATAGTAGTAGTGATGCTCATGCTTCCATCATCTTCGGGACGACCAAGCTTACTTATATCCTGATAAAACCTGAAAACAAGCTCCGGCGAATGATGCAGTATCTGATAATACTGCTGCACAAAAGCATTTCCAACCTACTCGACAACCAGAGAATCGAGTCAGACACAAAACCCCATATAACTATTATAACTGTTAAAAGAAATAGCCAGAGGGAAAAAAAATCAAAACATACAACTTGAGCAGACACTGGTTGCTGCGTCGCTGCTGCTGCCGCCATCACCGATGGATCCTTATCACAACCTAACAAAAGTTAGATAAATGTAAAGGTTCAACAAACAAAACCCTAGCCGCGGCGAATCTAAGGGTTAGAATGCTTCACTACATTCCACGCGATACATACAAAAGCACGCCACACACACATACAAAGATGCAAGAGTGATCTGCTGGTTACCTGGATTCGAATCGGATAAAAGAGGAGGCAAAGATAGAGAGAGAAGCTGGATTTCTGTAGTTTCTCTCTCTACTCTTTTTGTTTTTCAAATCTTCTCAACTCTCTCCTCTGAAGCGCGGTGGTGGAAACTAGGGTTTTGCTTGAGCGGAAGCGCGGGTGGATCTTGGAGGCAGCAGAGGAGCCGAGAACGGAGGAGAGAGAGAGAAAGAAAAAGAGGGTTTCAAGGATTTTATATTATCTAGAGAGAGAAAGATCTCGCGTGTGAAATGTGCAAGTCTTTTCAGTGGAGAAAATTATTCGTACTCCTCATTCTCTCTCTTTCCTTCACACTACGGTTATGCTGCAATATGGAAAGAAAAAGGGAGTAAAAGTAAACTGCATATTTACAAATAATTAAATTAAAATAAATTTATTTAAATATAATAAAAAATATTAAATATATAGAATTAAAAATATAATTTGTTATAAGTATATGTATTTGTTTAATATAAATAATTATATAAGTATTTAACATATTTAAATTTGTCAGAAATAATTTTTCATAGTAGTAAGAGGGGTTATTGTTACCCTAAAGGAGTAGTCAAGTTAGTCGAGTAGAGAATGTAGTGATTGAAATATTACAAGTTCAAATTTTTATAGAATACTTATTGCCCTCTTTGATTGAATCGGTCAATAAATTAATTTTAAATAATTATTTATTTAATATTATTTATTATAAAACATACTTAATAAAATAATTACTTAATTGAGTTACTAAGTAAGTTATTAAGAAATAAAAATTATTTAAATTAAAATAAAATAAAATTAGAATGAAAATTGATGAGCAATTATATTCTAGATGGACAGTAAACTTCAATATTTAAAGTTTTTATGTTAAGCCGGTTTTCGATTCGATTTTCGGTTTTAAAATTCAATTTTTTTGTTTTTATTTTTTTTTCAAAATCAAATCAAATCAAAATTTAAAGAAAATTGATAGAACCAAACCGAAATAATTTCAGTTCGATTTTAAACTAAATTTGATTTTTTTTTAGATTTATTGACATAATATAAATTAAATTTAAATCCAAACAAGTAAAATTTAATATAAATTACAATTCAAATCTAATCTAATATAAAATGTAATATAAATTAAAATCTAAATATTTTAAAGATTTGGGCCAAACATTTTAATATAAAGTTATAATCGCGGATGCAAATTGCAAAGATGAAGATTTTAAACTCAATTATTAATGGCTTTATTTTGGACAAAAACAAACAAAATTGAACCAAAATAATCGAAATCAAACAGAAATTTTTTAAAAAATCATAATTTATGAAAATAATTAATTAATTAATGAACAACATTTTAATATTAATTATATATTTTAAATTTTAAAAATTATATTTCGATTTTTTGGTTTTTTATTTTAGAAAACCGAAAATCGAACTGAATTTTTATATAAATTCTAAAATCGAACTGAAAATCGAAATTATGATCAGTTCAGTTCAAATTTTCAGTTTAAACTGAATAATTAACACCCTTATATTGAAGGGATAATATCTTTCATATTAACATTTCTTTCTCTCCCTCTAATTAGAGTTGTCAGGAAAGGAAAGTAATTAACGACCTTGATGATACATTTTGTTTTGCTTTTCACATTAAAATTTAAATAAGAGAAATCAATGATGAAAAAATAAAATAAAATACTTTAACTTGTTGTGAATTTGATTCAGAATAGAATCAGTAAATATAAAATTATAAAATAAAGATATTAGAAGAGGAAGGAAAGAGAGAATCGCTTAGATACGATTTCATTGATTCAAGTTAAGAAATGAATTTATTAACTTTAGAAAACAAACAGTCACAGTATACGAACGGTCACAGTATACGAATAGTCACATTATCTTCAAGATAAATAAATATAATAAAAAAATGAACAGTCACTTAATATTTTCATAACATAACTTAGTTTTTTCTACTCCACTTTTCTTTTATTATACTAAAATACACCCATTATTGGGTATAGGCGCAAATTCACTGCTCCATTCATGTTCCGCTTCTAACTAAAAAAAAAAAACACAAAGATGAAAACAAGTGTTAGTTAATAAAAATATGTGCATAATGCTTATTTATATTCGCAAATCTAATAAAAATAAAAAAAGTCAGAAAATAGTACACAATAAAATAAAAATTAAAAATTAATATGCAAAATTATTAGAAAAATGTGTTGTGAACATTATAATTATGAGTGAATGTTAATATCAAAGGTAATGATTAATAATAAGGATTTCACTGACTTATAACTTTCACCAATAACCTTCCCATTTAATAATAAGGATAATATAGTAACTTATTCATAATTAAATATTCTTATAAATTTTTATTAAACTAAAATAAAATATTTAAATATAAATAAAGAGTGTACATTATGAATTCTTTTATTTGTTAAATAAAACCATTTGTCAATTAATTTTTGTTGAGGTGTAGATTGATCTCATTATATACCTCTGTCAAGTTGCGCAATTTCAAAGGTAAGTGCTTGTTTGAGAGGATAAGATTGGGCGCACCATGTACTGACGTCATCTTTTTGTGAATTTTTTGGGTTGGGAGAGAAACATATTTTATTCACATAGGGAGGGGAAAAAAAGGTTGCTTACAATATTTATTTGTGAAATTGACAAGTTGGGCTGACGTGGAAAACAAAAATTAACATGGAACACGTGGCAAATCTCACCCACAAAATTGGAGGTGTCCTCGGCCTAACCTTTCATTTTTTTTTTAATCCACGTGCCATATATTTGTTATACATTTTTAATAGAAAGAGTAAAAATTTAATATATATAATTTATGAAAACTAACTAGATAAATATTTGTTTACGATGAAAGTACTCTCTTACGAACTAATATGGAAAATCTTCCGAGTAAAATTCAATTTTAAAAAGATTTTTATATGTTTTAAAAAATCAAGAGATATGATACTTGATATTTATCTAATAACGTCTCTAAAAATAGTATAGTAAACCTAATTTTAAAAATCAAGTCTAGAATAGTCTCAACTATTCCATTTTTTTTAAAGATTGATTTAAAATGTACATGGATCATAATTCTTTTAAAAAAATATTTGTTTAAATTGAATAAAATTAAAAGCTGATATAGAGTTTATTCATAAAATGATAATGTTTTAATAGGATATAATATTTTATTCATAAAATGATAATTTTAAAAAATAAAAATTATTTAAAGTGATTATTTTTTAATTAAATTAAAATTTTAGTTTAAATTAAGTATCAAATATACCTTAAAATATACCTTAATTGTTTTGCAGTAGGCCCACCCCTATTATCTTCCATTTGTAACGAAACAGAAAAAGAAAAAGAAAAATGAAAACCCTTAGCCACTGAATCAATGGTTACATGGGAGCTAAAGTGATGCAATTTAAATTAAACTAAAATTTTTAATTCAATTAGATTTTAATAAAATTGGTTCGGTTTAATTTTAAATTTTATATAAAAATTTGAGTCAAATTTTAATATTTTAAAATAAAAAATCAAAAAACCAAAATTATATTTTAAAATTTAAAATATATAATTAATATTAAAATTAATAATTAATTATTTATATATTATGATTTTTTTTAATATTTCAGTTAGATTAAATTTCAATTTAATTTTATAAAAATTTTGATTTAACTTGATTTTATCTAAAGTTTAGTTTGATTGGATTATTTTGTAGAAGTACATGAGGAGAGGAAGTAAATGTAGATGTAAATGAAACATTTACCTCGTTTAGTTGAATATAGATGTATAGGGGAAGTAAATCAGGTACATAAACATTTCCTCCCCTCTCAATTTTGAGGGATTGGAAGAGAGAAAATAAAATAAAAACAATAATGACAATATTTTTAATATTAAAAATTTTAATAAAATAGATAATAAAGAATAAAATAATAAACTAAATTAATTATTTTTTCTCTTCTATAAAAATAAAAACATCAACTTCCCTTAATAAAAATAAAATGTACCACTCATCTTCCCTTTTCCTCTCCCCCTCCCCTTCACGAACCAAATCAAGTTTAAATTTTATAAAATCGAATCAAAAATCAAATTTTAAAATCGAAATTGAACCCAAAAACTGAATAAACAACCATAACGGGATCCAAGTATATCATCCTTGGCAAGATGAATGGTGGTTCAGTAGAGTACTAAAACGAAACCCTCGGAATTTTGATTCAAAAATTCACCCCTTCAAAAAACGGAATAAATTTTGACTATGTTAGGTTAAATTATTTTGTGGAAGTAAATGAGAGAGGAAGAAATATTTACCTTATTTAGTTGAATGTAGATATGGAGAGAAAGTAATCAAAATGGAGTGCCACTCCCCTTTCATATCAGCATTTCCTCAATTGGGGGAAGAAAATAAAATGAGAATAATGACAACATTGATCTTATTTTTAACATTAAAAATTTTAACAAAATAAATAATGAGAGATAAAATAATAAATTAAATTAATTATTTTCTCTCTTCTTCCCTCTCCTCCCATCCCTTCTTCCCTTCGCACCAACCAAACAAAATAAAATAAATGTTATTACTTCCCTTAATGAAAGTAAAAGGTACCTCCCACTTTCCTCCTTTCCCTTCCCTTCCACAAACCAAACAAGGGCGGTATGTTCAAGATTAGGGATGGCAATTTCCCCACTTAAACCCGGAACTTGGCCCGGCCCGGCCCGGCCCGATTAGACTGGAAATTCTCCGATTTAAGTGGAGATGGACCGACGACGGGCTTCATTCCTCAACCCGCCAACCAGAGACGGGGATTACATGATCCCCGCCCCCGGCCCGCTTTACATATTATATTATATATATATATATATATAGATAAATTATATATGTGTTGTATATGTATACATATTATATAAATTATATATATGCATATATATATATATATATGTATGCATACCAATATATATATCCACATACACACACATATATATAAATAAATTATATATATATTGTATATGTATACATATTATATAAATTATATATATATACACATATATATTATATGTATACATATAAAAATATATATATATATATATATACATTATATAAATTATAGGTAGATTATATATGTATATAAAATAAAAATAAAAAAAAACTCATAATTCTTAATTTTACTCTTATTAATCTAGTGATATGATAAATATATAAATTATTGAAAATCACTACAAAAATTTTCTATATAATTAAAAAATTTTGAATAAAAATATATTGAAGGAATTTTTTTTTTTATAAAAATCTTTATAATTATTTCTGGACTCAAAGGGCCCCCGCTTCTCCGCTTTCCCGAACCGAGACCGAGGATGATTTTATCCCCGACGAGCCGGGGGCGAAGATCCCCGCTTTTCTCCATAGCGGGGACGAACCGGAGATAAGGGATACGGGAACATATGCGGAGATAGAGTCGGGATTTCTATTCCTCGACCCGGCCCCATTGCCATCCCTATTCAAGATTGGGGGTGTACACACACATTATTTTTTAAAATAATCATATTTTTTCTTCTAAACTTTTATAATTATCTTTTTAACTTTTTCCGTCTAAGGATATAATTTTTCTTAATCTATTAATCCAATTTCATTGATAATAGTAAGGTGGCAACTTGTTTAGAATAAAATACTTCTTAAAATTTTTGTGTAACTCAAAATAAAACAACCAAATTAGATCAAGACATCCTAGATAGTTCAGAAATTTCTCAACCGCAGATGCAGATGCAGATGAAGATTGCGCATATGAACTTGAAGCATTTATCCAGAAACTTAAAGCAATTAGACGTCCACGCCCTGTTCCATTGTAGGTTTATTTCTTATGACAACCCCACCCCCACCACACACACACAAAAAAAATAGTAGGTTTATTTATAAAATGAGAATGGACTCAAGCTTGGAGTAGGAGACTTCAAATCAGAGGCAGCAGGGAACCACGTTTACTACCTGCCCAAAATACACAATACCCGTAAGAACATTTTCATACACTTGCAAGGGGCAGCATCTACAGGAGGAGGCCAGCTAAGAGTGTCAAACACCCTAATCAACAGCAATGGGCACAGCAGAAACTTAGTTATACCATAGAAATAATCAATGGTAATTGGCAAACTAAACTTCAGACAAAGATCTCAACACCTGATCCAATCAAATACCATTGACCTCAAAATAGGTGGAGTGCCAGAAACATTAATCCTCATCTTGATATTGGCCATTCTTGATGTTCATACTACTGATAACAGCATCTGCATCTATATAGCACCAGAATACAAGCATAATTGCTGGCAGTTTTTTTGTCAACTGCGCATACTCAACCTCTTTCCATTCCACTTGCAGGATTGTAGGGAAATGGAAATCCACACACAGATAGAACCTCCATATTTTTACCCTTAACACAACCAGATTCTTAGAGCACCTTTATCCACACTGCACAAGGAACAAATAAAGATTATAGCATCTCTCAACCTGCTCATGTTTCAAGTCTAAAGTCTAAGGCTCTAAAGCAGTATTATCCATTCGCTATTCACTAATGTTAGTACATTAAAGCCACAGTGCACATGAGAGTCATGCACCTACTAAAGAACACCTGAGGGATGTTCTCTCGTACATTGCAATGTGAAGTTTTCACTGCTAACTCTTCATTAACAAGCATCATCACTCATGAGAGAAAAAGGCCACACTGTTCTTTCCTTATCAATCCTAATCCATCGACTCACCAGTCATTGGTTAGCTGCTGCCAAAACTCCCCTCCCCCAACTGTCAACAAGATAAAGTTGACATGGTGATAAAATTTAGATGAGTCTTACCATAATTACATATCATCTGTTTTCAATATTTTTAACACGGAAGAAGTGATGCTACAGTAGTCAATGCAAGTGACACCAGGGTCATTATGCAAATTTCATAGTAGCACCAACTTCAACACCTTAAAAGACCAAGTTCCAAGACCATGACACACATGGGCCTTCTATTCAAAAATATATTAATACAAATGATGCATCAAATTTAATTCTTTGAAAGACAATGCATCTAATATATATATTTTTGAATAAAAGGACCATGTGAATCAAGATCATGAAATTCTAAGCCTCTCATCTCCCGGTAAGGACAAGACAATGCATCTAATATATTTTTAAATAAAAGGATTATGTGAATCAAGATCATGAAATTCTCCTGAATAATTTGATGGCAAAGCCTCCCACACAATAAGGACAAATTCCAAGGTAGATACAATTGGTATGTGAAATAAAGAGGAAAACATGCTTGAGATGCAAGAACTCTAACCAGGGGATGATGTAGGAAAACCAAGATAGAGAGTAGCCAATAAATGGAAGCATTTTTAGTTTGGATACAGTCATCTATGGCTATGAGATAGAGAAGAGGAGATTTCATGAAAAAGGAAAATAAAGAAGGTTAAAATAAGGAAATAGGAGACAAAATTGCTTGCCAATTTTTGTTGGGAGTTTTATTTCAAACAAAGTACAAAACAAATTCACCTATGCAAATGGAAGTAACAGAACTGTTACCATATGCTATAGGTCTGAACCTTGGTATATATAAAATTGAAAACAAAATATGTTACTGAAGAGAGCCAAGAAAATGCAAATTAGAACTGGATAATCACTCTTTAATACAAATCTGCGTACCAAAATACTCAAGAAGCCAGCTGCATACTTGTGTAATAATAACTACTCCAAAGCGATTGAAACACAGCCTAGGACTGGTTTGGGAGTTACTATTTATAGAAAAAAGAAATGATTTGGGAGGAAGAGACGCAAGCTTCCACTGTTTGGGAGATTTTGGAAGAAAGAAGGAAGAGATTTGGAGTAATCTTGGTCACTCCAAACCCCAAAATCCATCCTCTCCCTCCAAAAGTAGAGAGAAAGCGTCCCATACTAAAAGGAGGGGAAGTAGAACTTTTTCAAATTCGAATTATCCCATTGTCTTCTCCCTTAGCCTGGGTTATCTCTACCTTCGTTCATCCCATTGCCTTCTCCCTTGGCTTAGGTTATATCTACCTTCTTCCACCCCATCTTCGCCACCCTATCTTCGATTCCTAGTGTACTCCTGCCAACACTATTGAAGAATTGGCTTTCCAAGCATCACTAATTCAAGGAGATTGCTAGAGAGAATTCCTTGACCAAGTGGAATTTGAGGAGAAAATCATGAAATTGAGGGAAATTTGTGTAGAATTGATAGAGAAACAGAACCCTAGATTTCTGGGTTTTTGGTTTCTTCTTTCTCAAGAAGCTATGACTCCTCTTTCCTCTTTATTTTTATTTCAGATGTTAACGGAGGGGGAAAAAAACTCTAATTTGAAAGGATTTTTGTAAAGATACGGTTGTTTTAATCTGGGCACCATGACTGCTGAGTTTTCCATGCATTCCTTTTTAAAATAAAAAGGGAATACTTGTAAATTAAACTTCTCTACTCGTTTCTTTCCCAACAACCAAATTAGATAGATTAGGATGTTTTCTTTTCTCTCCTAAACTCCCAAACAACATTGAACATAAATCAGCTCACCTTCCTTTCCCCCATTTTTTCCACTTATAGCTTAAGATTTCCATTCTTTTCTTTTCTTCCCCACACTTGCAAACTAGCCCAAAGTCTCCATCCCCAAGTCTGATCTTTGCTCAATTCTGTCTTTAACTTAAACTAGCACTTTATTAGAATGTGGGATTTGCTCCAGGTTTGCCTTTGCTAGCATAATAAAAGATGACACAGATATGTCAATGTACAAAATTTCAAAACATGACAATCAGAAGCACACTGATGTTAATAACTAACTATTACTTATTGGTAATCTGCTGCACATTGACATCTTTATGCAATAAAAAGAATCCAAAGCTCATTGTAAAATGGTTATATGCGATTAAATCATACCACATGATTCATGTTAAAAGTGTCATAATTTTGTCACTAAGGATATGATACAAATATGAGCTAATATAATTGATATTTTGAAATCACTTAACATGGCATTACTACCAGGTAGCATGTTTGTTCTGATCTATTAGGGTATTTCAGCACTTAAGAAACCCACTTAACAAGGTACAAACCCCTGCTACAATCAAAGGGCGCTGAGAAGAATCAAAGTTTACATCGCACTGCAAGCATATGTTAGTCTTTCCCATACAAAATTATTTTTCCTCAGGATTAATCATCAAAAGCAACTTCATTATGCACCACCCTATTATAATTTATATAATCTTCTGAGAATTCCTATTAGTGAGATCAAAAGGCACAAATTTGCTAATAATTGACTGATCCTGGAAACATCCACAACCACAAATGTTCCAAAACCACCTCTTAACAACAATGAAATGCTAACCTTTCAAAAATGTTTAGATAGTTGGTGCACTGTTAAACAGAGAAACTTAAAATGGCAAATTTTAAATTAAACAGCAAAGAGAGAAACTATGCTTTCACTAAAATATGTTACACCTTGACTGTTTGGTGATTGGCAATGTAAGATCATTAAATAATAAAGCTGGTAAGTAAAACCCTGTAACTTAGCTGTAAACATTTATGAACACTTGAGAACCATAATTCTAAATAATAGCAATGAGGAATGCTAGAACATGAATAGACATGAATGTTTAGGACGCAAAATATTTGCATTGGGTTTACGTGTAGAAGAGAAGTGCAGGGCCTCATGAAAAGGGCTGACATAGCCATCCTCCAAGCTGAGCTTTACCTATAACCATATTTTAAAGAGCAAAATTGCAGGATTGGATGAACTCATTCTCATAGTCAACATATTTTGCCCAAAGCGGCCGGTACTGCATCATGGCAATATCAAGCCATGGTTTACTATTCCCATTGAAGTGCACAACTGCAGCATTTTTAATTTCATCTGCATCAATGCTTGGATTATAACCAAGTCCCAAAACATGCCAGGACTTATCAAGTGGCTTTGTCGTGGAATAGAATGTGATAAGGCCTGGAGGCAATGTTCCCAATTTCCACAGAGTGCGGTTTTCATTCTGCAAAAAACATTACAATTTTCAGTGGCAATACAAAAGGAAAACCTTCCGATCATTGGGTACTGCATGCAGAACAGTGTAAATAGCTGATGATGGGTAAGGGAAACAAGATATGTCTTTCTGATCCCCATAGTAGCAACAAGGTCTCCAAACTGGAATTATTTATGCAATGAACAATGGAAATTCATAATGAGAACGGAACAAATAACCAAACGATGGATGAATTAGTAATGCAGTGTGATTGGGAAAATGGAAAGACAAGTATAAGGAAAAATGATGCTCACACTTCCTGCAAAAAACCAGAAGTCATTTATCAAGACTGAGAGTTGATAATAGCCCTAAAAATTTTGATAGCTGTAGTCTTACCAGGTTCTGCCAGTAATGGTACTGTTCAGTACATTTCTCCCTCCTCCAAGCATCTAAGTCAAAGAAATTCATTCCATAAGCCCAAGCACATGCTTTAGGGTTGAACTTAGCTTTAATAAGAGGATGAGAAAAATTCATGTATTGAGAATATCGGTGAAATGACCCAAAGCATGTCTCAACAGCACCATTCACCTTCCCATCCATATCTATCTTCCAAAGCCCAGTCAAATCCTTTTGCACCACTATATCATCATCCAAGAACAATATTCTGTGCAATTTTGGGTACATTTCTGGCAAATAAAACCTCAGATGATTCAGTATCGACAAATACTTTGGGTTTCTGAATTTCATATTTGTTGTATCCTTTGTTGCATTCTCCAACTTATTCTCAAAGTAAAATTTCTGCAGATTTGCAGATTCAAGCTGTTTAAGCACAGGAACATAGGAAGAATTCAAGAATTTGTAATCTTCCACAGCCTTCACTTCAATGTGAGCTCCACTGTATTCCTTAACCTTGAACATGACTTGCATAGCCCCAAGATTCATCTTATCAGTTACAACATGAAACACATGCTTCCACGGCTCTTTCGCATTCTTGACAGCAGAATTCACTACAACAGAAGCAGCTACCACATTATCAGAAAAAATGGCATAGTGATAAAGTTTTGGATCCTCAAATTCGGGTGGTATAGGCTTCCCCTCATCCACATACTTCTCTGGACGCCTAATACGCTCGTCCATCAACCTCATAGTGATGCAATGTAGGCTCTTGGGTATAGACTTTGCTGCAATCAAGTTATTGAAAGCAGACTGCTTCTTTGCCTTGGTAAGCAGCTCATTCAAAGCAAAAATGCTATCTTTCATCTTCTGAATCTTCAGCTGATTATCATAACTCTCCTTTGCCTCAGTGATAACTTTTCGCGTCACTTTAATTCTTTCCTTCACCTCCTTCTCAAATTGCCTAAGCAGGGACTCGCTAACTGAGCTGGCTTCTGAATCAAACAGAGTATGATAGGAAGGATTCGAGATCAGATCCGTGTAGTTCCGGGAAAGATCTGCAAAAATCCTAACAAGCCTGGAATTCTCGAGCTTCAGTTTTCTACCAAATGAAGCATAAGCCTTAACTTGAATTAGGTACTCATCTGCTTGTTTTCGGATCTGATCTAATCTTGGTTTTAATGGATCCGACTTCAGAGCCATTAACCTTCTAAATAGTCCAACTTCTTTTGTATCGTGAGAAAATCCCTAATTCAACCAAAAGATCAATTCATCACACTATATAAGTTGCATGCAATACCAGAGGAAAAGATGGGGCAAATGAAAATAACTAAATTTTGAGGTAAAGTCATACTGAATCTGTACTGAAATGATTGAAATTCAGAATAAAAGCATAATCTTTGGAATCTTGAAGAATTGCAGAAACAAGCAATAACCATATGCAAAAATAAATAAGAAAATTGACCCCCCCCCCCACCCCACCACCCCCACCAAAAAAAAGAACAAAACTGGCAAGGGATCGAAAGAACTAGAAATATTACTAAAACAAGGGGAAAAAAAATCAAAACTACAGCAATGCTAACTGTTTACGCATAGATTGTCACTATCAGTGGATATAGAACGCGAGAGAGAAAACCGAAATGCGGCATACGATAAATACTTACATGGTTGAGATTGGGATTGGATGGATGGAATAAAGAGATTTGGAGAAGGAAGCACGTAGAGAAAACGAAAACGACAACAGCCAGAGCAGAAACGAAGAGCTTGAGAGTGAAACCTCCGGATGCCCGAACTGCCGCGCCAGCAGGCCGATCCGGTAAAGTCCGACCGCTCCGACCCGCTCCAATCGCCATTTTCACAATCCTCCTATATATCCTCAAAATGCAAGAATGAAACTCAGCAGAAAAGCAAACAAGGAGTACAGAGCACTAACTGTTTGCTCAGATACCGAATATCCGACGGAAAGGAGAGAGAAAGAATAAGCCTGTAGAGGAGAAGCGTGTGAAAGTGGACATGATAGGGTAGAGGAATTGGGTCCCAGTAGGAGTCGTCGTCAATGTATACAGAATAGAAGATCCGTGTTCGGGCTGCGAAGGGACCTGTGAGTGAGTTCCAGCTTTGAGTTGGGCGTCGGTGGGATTTACCTGAGCGCTCGGGCGTGAGGCCCTTTGCAACCTCAATTACGTATTTAACTTTAGTTAATTTATTTATAATATTTAATTAATTAAAATATACTAAATTTATATTATAAATTTTAAATAAATTAAAAATTATTTAAACATGTTAAATACTTATCTAATTATTAATATTCTTTTATACTTAATTTAAAATTTAATAAATTATAATTATTTCATAATTCAATATTTAAATAACCCTTACTCTCATAAGATTACATTCATACTTGATAGTGAAGATTCAAATTTTAGAAATAAGATTATTTTCTAATTTTAAAAACATTAAAGATCCTTTCATATTTATATATATAATTATATAACTTCAATCGTAATTATATTTGACTGTTAAAATTAAAATAAAACTTCAATAAACTTTTTATAATTAGGAACGTAAGATGTTAGAATAAATTATAACTATATAAATTATTATTTATTAACATGTGTTAACATAATTAAAATATTGAAAGAATTTTAATTTGTATGAAGCTCAAGAGGAGCAATTTAACGTTGGAGGGAACTGAAGACGGACAGTAACACCCTTGACCCAAAATTGAACTATATTTATGATATTTGAAAATGAAAAAGAAAAAGCAAATTTACTTTAAAAGATGAACCTCATGTTTGCCATAATTTTTATTTTAAACATAATTCATACGTATGTTATTGTACTCATATTTATTTGTATTTATATCAACTATTTTTTTATGAGTTAGAATTTTTTATATATCAAACGAAGAATCATTTATCATCTCGTTGAATAATTAAATAATGGACAACAAGTTATAAGATTTTTTTTTTAGAGAAAAATATCTTATATATTATTTTTGTCAATTAAGTTATAAAAAAAACTACCTATTTAATCCTTATTCTTATACTTTTTAACCGTTTCAGATAATGTCATTTTTTTCAACTTTATTCGAAAGTTCTTTCTTAATTTTATAAATAGTGGTACATGATTATTTTTAATTGAAGAAGTGATTTGTCTGGTTAATTCCGTTAACGAATGAGATCTGAGCCTACTAACTAGCATCTCTTATGTACTTAACTCAATTTTTTTTTTTATCCTTATCATTTTTTTAAATTTTTTTCATTATTTATATATTTGACTCAATTTTTTTCCTCATTATTTTTTTTATTTTTTTCATTCTTTATGTATTTAACTTAAATTTTTTTTGTCCTTCGACCAAAAAAAGGGACAAATTCAATACCTCATATTACAAAATTTGTAAATGATAATTTTTTTGAAGGTAAAATTAAAATTACACTCATGTTATCGCCAATCTTGACTTTCTATGGAACAAAACATTCGGAGGAGAAAATGACTCAAAATTAAAAGCATCTATGCCAGTGATTGTGATTTGTCCCTGGAACCAGTGAAGGTTGGAAACTTCCGCCATGGATTAAAAATTCAATCTCTCTCTCTCTCTCTCAGTTCAATATAAATCTATGGATGAAGATTTTTTAATCTTGAAGATGGTGGAAATTTTCTCCTTTTTCCCTTCTTGAATAGCATAGTTGAAAAAATTTGTCGGGACAAGTCTTGTGACATGAGATGCCAGATTTATATATATTTTTTTTATTAAAAGAAAAAAAATTTTGATTAAATACATAAGGAATGAAAAAATTGAAAAAGATATTTCAAGGACAAAAAAAGTTTGATTTAAATACATAATGGATGAAAAATTGAAAAAAATAACAAGGATTAAAATAGTCAAGAAATATAAAATTAGAGATTATATAGGTGAATTTTCGTATAAAAAATAATCACTGAATTTATCACGTACTCCTACTTCTCAAGGGAAGAATGGAGGGCCATTTAACTACCTTATCGTAACTAGGGGAAGCCCATTGACTTTTGTCCTTGCGGCCATGCCTTTTTTGCAAAGTTTCTCATGACGTTTCCAGGTTATGATTCTGCCGGCCCACTATTTTGGGCCCAAGACCATCTAAAAGAAAAGGATAATTGAACAGCATCCATCCTGTGGTGCTCCACAATTCTCATCACAGTGGAAATTATGTTTTAGGTCCACTATTATCCAATGCAATAATTTAGTTACGGTATATTTTTTATTTGTTATTACGAGGGTGTAAATAAATAAGCATTTATTTGAGATAATAATAGTTAAATGCAATGAAAACTATTAAATATATCATGAGTATATAATAATTTTTAAAAAATAAAAATTATTTAAATTAATATTTAACATGGAATCCTCTCTTCTCATTGATTCTTGGATATTTCCAGTCACATAGTAATGTGAGTAAACCTGGTGGCAAAGAAGATTTTGTGAAGCCTAGAGATTAATATATAGCTATTGTTTAGGTAATAACATGATACAGCTTTCCTGAGATGTGACTAAAATTTTACCCTACAGCTTCATTTGTCAATGGCTAATTTGCTTTATGAGTATGAGTTGCTTTGCCATTAACAACCACATGAAGGGTGGGGTCAAATTTGAGAGTTTTCTTCCATCCCAATCGAACCATTCCTATATGGTTTATTAATCGAATCGTTCGACAATTTGATGGTTTTGTATTGCAACTGTAATAAGCATGGTTTATCCGTTGTTATAATCAACATAATGGAGAGAAGAAGGGCTTGAAAACTAATACATGTGCTAAAAGATTGAAGATATTTACTTGTAAGAAGTTTCCAAGAGAGTAATAGTAGTACAATCTCACTAGTTAATCACTTATTGTATGAAGCTAATTAAAATCTGTCTCCATTGTGCACCTTCTTGCTCTGCCTGCTCACTTGATGCAACCATCCGATCCCTTTGATGGCCTTGGAAATCCTAACAAGACTAGGCCTTCCCATACCCAAATTCATCTTCCCTGCAGAAAACTTGAGGGCTTGTAAGCAGCACAATTGCCCATCTGATTCATCCTCTCCATCATTTTCATTATCTTCTTCTTCTTCAAAATGGTACTTGACCTCATATTTCTTCTTGTTCTTCTTCTTGAAGTCACCTTTTGGCTTGGTTTTAGTCGATTCGGTTTCATATGTCTCCCACAACAGATCCATTCCTTCACCTCCATCGGCATGGTGGCGTTCCTCAAATAGCTTGCATGCCAAAGTCCTTTTCCAGTCCTTTTCCTTCCTCATTGATCCGTAGCTTCCTAGATTAATATAATCCAGTGCTCTTGAACTTTCAACTTTTAAGTCATTTTCTTCACTGTCAACATTTGCATCACCAATTCTCTCAGAATGCCCCTTTACCCCTGCGGTGTTGTGTCTCCCTTTACCACTACCAACTTCAACTACATTTTGGCTTTTTTTATTACCTGCTGCCTCGGATCCATTTCTCACCTGTGACTTTTGTTCTTGTTTTTCAACTGCTTTATTGGCCTTCGTGCCCGGTGGCTCAATTTTCTTCTCTTCCACACTGGGGCTGATCATACTTTGATCAAACTCATCTAATTGTTGCAAGAAGCCCTCTAATTTTTTCTCCACCATTACAGCCCACTTCGCTTGCAGCTCAGCACCACTGACGTTGCCTGAATTTTCTACTTCTAACCTAGTTGCTAATGCTTCATTTGAGAATGCCAAGACAGGAGCTTCCAGAGATATTGCTGGATCCAAGACCTCAACTGGGCTTTCTTTAGCATCATGGATCATGGGCGTATCAAACACGATCCTGAACACTTCAAAATCCTCCAAACGAAGCAATTCTTCATTATGATCATCGTCTATCTTTGACCGCAGTTTTTCAACCACAGCATGATATGCCGTGATTAGAAAACTCACCTTGCTGCAAGCCGATGATTCTTTAGAAAATCTGTCCTCAATGAGGCCTGGAGAGACGGTAAGTATGGCGAGGAGCAAAAGGGAGGTGGTGATGAAGAGAGGGGAGAGAAAGGAGAGGAGTTTAACAAGGTATGGAAAGAAGAAAATGAAGTACAAGAAGTATAAAGGATGAGAAAGAATGAAGGAGCAGAAGAGGAACAAGTCAGATTTGAGTAGACTGAAGAAGAGTCGAATCTTGGACTTGCTCGACAAGCACAGCTCAGACATTTCTCTCTTGGACTATTGAAAAATTGGAAGACGGTGAAGAAATGGCGAGCAAGATTCTCTCTCAGATGTCTCTGTTTTGATTTAGTAACAGGGGAGATGTGTGTGATTGTTCAAGTGAACGCGGCGTGAATAAAGGGAATGCAATTCTTGAAAGAGAGAGAGAGAAAGAAGGTGTCTGTAACTAACAATTATCAAGGACAGGAAAAGAAGTTTCTTTTGAAAACTTTCTCCCCTTCTATAACCACCAATTACATTACCTTTTTCACCAAAATTTCACCCTGATAGTCTATCCTGAACAAAATCTTCATATATACTAGTAGCTTTTATCAGTAAAACATGAACTGCAAAAACTGATAGGTTAGTAGTCTGAGTTTCTAATGTTGGAGCCCTAAGAAAAGTCAAGAAAGCGCGATACTAGATATTTTTTATACATCTACAGTGTTGCTTCTTATTCCATTTAAGAATAGAATTCACCCATGAATATTATCGATGTGTGCTCTAATGCAGTTATTGTGTAAGAATTTTTTTTTTTTTACCTTCAATAAATAAAAAGATTGTCTTGTTATAAGAATCTAATCGTTATGAAATGTTCTATTCGTCCGTAGACTCACCGGCTGTAATCCTTTCCAACATAACTGAAATCCAGCATTATAAGTTGACTAATGCTAGTCATAGTATATCTAAATAATTGACTTTCACCTCCATCAAAATTCAATATTACAAGTCGATCACCGTAAATATATAATACACTCAAATGAACCTCAATGCTCAGAGCGGAAAGGGGAAAACCTATCACCCCAACCACATGTTCGTTGTTGTAAGAAATATCAATATGTTTATAAAAATACTTCTGCATGCTCAAATAAAATTAGAGTTGCTTTTGAAAACTTTTTGTGTATTAAGGAAACTCTATAACATATCTATAGTTTCTTTAAAAAAAATGAATTTCCCTTATTAGAAATTAAAAATCGAGCATATTATAATTTATTAAAATAATATATAATAAGGATATAATCAAAAAAAATAATAAAGACATCTTTTATTTTACAAAATAATAAATAATCATAGAAAAAAACCTTTAAAAATAACAATAATTTAAAAGTAGTGTATGAATTGACATATGTTATATTACTTTTATATACTTTAAAATATTCACAAATATATATAGAGTGATGCAAAATTTGTTGTACATATATACAAATGTAAATATTCTCACATTTGTATAAATAGATATAGATAATAGTTTCCATTTTATATTACTACCAAAATCTAGCGTGGCTGAATAAAACATGTATCACATGCCGATGGAAGGTAAAATACAATAGCAGAAAGGTACAGTTACACCGCGGGAAGTGGCCTTCTAGTGTAGACATCCATTCTCATCTTCTAGCTTTTATGGTACCAAAAATTGTTGGGTGGATATATAGTATATGATTCCATTCTATGTCTATTGTGGACAAATAACACCAATGGTCAAAGCTAGATGAGTTTCATTTCTGATTAGAGATTTTTAAAATTGATTTCTGAATTTAATATTTAAGTTTATATAGTGTTTACTATATAAGTGATAAATTTTTTATGTATTATAATAATCTTTTGTCCTAAGATCTCAAATTTATACATTTACTTTAAAAAATGACCACGTAGATTTAGTTTTTGCAGAATAAATACATTAAAAATTTGTAATATTTTTTAGAAGATATAGTATACAATGTATAAAATTTTAACATAATAATATATAAAGATTAAATTTATGTAAATATTTTTCTTTAATTTACTAGCAAAAATTGAAATGAAAACATGCAATACTTGTGTCACTTAACAAATTTTTAGCATCTTTCACATTTGGGCAGTTATCTGTCTTCTGAAAAATCTAGGAGCATCCTCTCTTTTATGGTTGAGTTCTCTTGCTTCAGTTCCTCCCTTCATGAATCAAGAAAGATAACCCCAATAAATAAATAAAAAAAGTGAAATTTCTCAAAGAAGTTAGAGTGGTAATTTTATATTAAACTTTTTTTTAAAAAAAATTGATCTAATTAATCATTATTCCTTATAATAATAATAATAATAATAATCGTGAATTTTAACAGGAAGCATATAGAAAAAGGCCTTTTATTTTAATCTAAGAATTAATGCGTCAGCATGGCATCCATCATGATAGCTAAATGATTTTAATCAAAGGGAGAGGCCGTGGAGGAGGAAAATTAGAAAAGAAAATGGGGAGAGAGTTAGTATTACTATTTACTTGGCTAGTGCAAGTCTATGATTATGAAGAGACAGGAGGTGATTGAGGGGGTTAGGAGAGGTCGATGAACTCACATGGGAAACCACTCAAATGCACACTCAAGTGTGTGCCATGCAGGCACGCCCCCCCAGTGGTATCCTAGCTTTTCCTCAAAGAGCGGGGACCCACGTTGTCTGTTGTTGTTACCTTTTTAATAATAATAATAATAATAATAATAATAATAATAATAATAATAATAATAATATCTTACTCAGAGTCAAGCCATTGAAGGCTCAGCTTTCAGTTTTAGGAATCAGAAAATGTGGTTCGGGGGATTACTAATGCCTCAGAATTTAGGAGAAATAACTATTCTTCAGAATTAATAATATCACAATATATTATTTAATAATAATATAAATAATTATAATTTAATTACATTATTCTATTTTTTCCTTTTTATAAAAAATCTATCTTGATAATTATGAAATTATTTTTTAATCTCAACTGTTATTGGAAAATCTTTAATGTTATTATTGTTGAAAAGAAATATTGTCCGAATTTAGTAACTTCAATTCCATTATTAACCATTTTTTAATCTTGTTTTGGTTTATAACTTGTTTTTATTACATGTTCTAAATCAAACTAATCTATCCACCCCAAATCAATAAAAAAGAGTGATTCGATCCAAGATTTTGGATTCATTTGATAAAATTAAAATATAAAAATTTAAATTTAAATATTTAAGTATTGAATTTTAAAAATTGAAGTTATTAAATTCTGAAATTTGAATTAATTATAATTTATTTTTACTATATTTTATTATAATTTAGATTAAATACAAAAATATTAATAATTAAATAAATATTTAATTTATTTAAATTTTAAACTTAAACAATTTTTAATTAACTTAAAATTTTAAATAAAATTTTAATACGTATTAATTAATTAATTAATTAATATATATACTTATTTTTTAAAAAATCTAAAAAATGAAAACCTTTTCATTGTCTCACCCACTCGTTCCTTTTCTGTTCTTCAGGGTACAAAAATGTCCAATTTGACTGGTTACTACCCGGTTCCATAAGGACCCGATAATAGTGGGGCTTGTAATTGGTTAACCTTTTTCAAAAGATGTATCTGCATGCATCATTTGGCTTCCTCTAGCTGTTTGTATGAATGGTAAAATTCTTTGCCGTGATAGATTCTAAGACGTACCAGGAAAGAATTTTTTTTTAATTTGAATCAAAATTTTAATTTAAAATAATATTAATTTAACTAATTTTTATTTTTAAAAAATTATCATATAATTAAAATACATTATATTTTTCTCTCATTAATAAATATATATTTCTTTCTCATTAATAATTAAATAATATATTTATCTTATATTTAATAATATTTTATTAAATTTTAACAAACTCTTTTCAATTTAATATTTATCTAAATACAACCTAAATAAAAACTAATGCAATCACCTCCGACGCCAGGAAAACAAAAAGATTTCAAAGCTCGTACTATGCCCGACACAAAAAGGGCTTCTTCTATTTGAAGAAACGTATCAAAATGTATGGTAGAAATATTTATTAGTAATTGTTAGAGAAACTAGTAAAGCATACCATAGTTACCACGGCAAGAACAATGATTGACTAAGACTGCTTTGCCCACAGCAAAAAAGTAAAAGAAAGTAGCAAAGTAGTATCATTCTAATGAACCTTTCCAGGTTTGACTTGTTCGCCCAAACCTTCTCCAAATTTCTCACCCTTTTCATGGCACAGAGATCCTTACTATTTTTCGTATCACAGAATGTACAGAGTGTATCATTTTACAGGTGGTAATAATTCCCGGCCAAAACTCATGTCCTCGCCCTAGCATCACCAAATTAGAACTTCAAAGTGAACTCTAGGCCTGAAAATGAGTGTTAGCCTACCACAGCTAAACTTTTATGCAACTAAACCTTGAGCTAGAAAAGATATACCCACGTTGAATGGAGCAAAAGCTGCAAATAAACTCCAAATGATACCCAAGTCTACATAATAATTCCCTCAAGATAATATTTTTAAAGTTGATATGTTTATCAGACAAAATCTCATTCTCCTCGGAAAGCAGAATCTAAAAATTCATATCCATCAACAGCAAATTGTTTCCATAACATAGAAGGCTGCTTATAGCGGCAAAAACTAAATACAAGGAGTTTCAGGTTACAGCATTCTTAGTGGACTTCTAAAGCATACCCAACCTAAATCTTTCAGCCATCACTCATTCATAACAGGCTTGTTCTCACTTGCCTTTGGCTTCTGTTCCTTTGGCTTCTGCTCCTCAGTTTTCCTGGAAATAAATTTCACATTAGAATGATGTCTCAACAACATCACTAAGAAAGGTTAAAATTACAGTTTCCAGTGAGTAAATCATGTCGACCCTTTCTTCAAGGGATTTCATTAATAGATTACAACTTTAAATGGAACAAAAGATAGGCAAGGACTCTTCTGGAAACAGCATGGAATGTTCATAGACCATGAAGAATTGCAACTAAATTCACCTTGAAAAGTGGATTTTCAACCAAAAACCTTCGAATAATAAATTTCAGTATAGGCCATACAAACTTTCCAAATACATAATTCCATAGTCTGCACAGCTTTTCCACAACTCATACATCTTTACTTTATAATTAAGTAGCAAAACAGGGTCTGTTGATTCAAGCAAATGTGCAACTTCGAATGTTGAATAGGTAACACCACAAGCCCAGAAATGAATGATAAAAATATAGAAGGAAAAAGACACAAGAAGGGGATGTCCCTAGGCATAGCAACGGAGCAGATGTAATCCATGTTTTTAACCATCACTAAATAAAGACAATCAAATTACTCATCCTACAGCAAAAATAGCAAGAAAATACCTTGACAGAGTTAGATCATTCACTCAAAGCAAAAAATTTGGGAATTTGCAGTTAAAAGAAGACAAAAGTGGCACACATGTTAAGCTCAAGCACTAAAAACACCATCTTTTATTCTATTGCCCATGCGTTTCACAGTGGAAGAACTGTGCTTGAGGAGATAACCAAAATTTCCAGTTATAAGAAGACAAAAGTGGCACTCATGTTAAGCTCGAGCACTAAAAACAGCATCTTTTATTCTATTGTGATGCATGCATTTCACAGTGGAAGAACTGTGCCTGAGGAGATAAAGATTAGATCTATGTTCGATACTCTTCTACAAAATTTATGCCTAGGCATTACAAAATCCCATAATCTTCTAAATAAAATAATCCAATTATGATCCAAAGAAACTCAATCCACAGAAGGGAGCAAATAACTAAATAACACCAATCACGGTACTACATCAAACTTTGAACTAATTTCAACGCGCAGATGCTCCATATGAGCAAATAATAAGCTTTACCACTTCTACATGAACCGTTGCAACCATGCAACGAAACCACAAGCTCTAGTAACGGGGACAACTATAACGAATTTACAAGCGACCCAGCTGCTTATACTAAAGATTTTCGGCTTGAACAGGTTTTGGTTGCTTCTAAGTTCTACCCGCACAATCAATTATAGTAAAAACAGATTTTTGCCTAGCTCGTCAAAATCATATGAAAAGAACATAATCAACAGCTCGGACATAAAAATCTCCATCGAAATCACTTCTAAATTACAAGAACAAAACAAAGGAGCAAGAGAATGATTGAACAATAGAACAGATGAAACAAAGTCCCATCCCTTCCGAAAACCTACTATACGTTTAAGTATCAGAATACCTCTTATCTGAGGAACCTCCTTTCTGGCTAAGGAAGGATCGGAAAAGGGGAGAGTTGACGTCGTAAATCATTATGGTCGGCGAACGTTGGAAAGAAGAACCCTAGCTGTTCCTTTTTGTTCGCTGCTGCGGCCTCTATAACCCTCTCAGAAATACGGACACACCGTGGACGCAGCAGAACTGAACCGAACGATAGTGGGCACACCCGCCCCTTAAACCCTGTCAAGTCAATGATGAAGCCCAGTCTAGCTAGGAACAGTATTTTCAGAGGGAGGCCCAACTTCAAAGGCCCACAAAAATGGGATTTTTTTTTTCGTGCTTTTTTTTCCATGTATTTCTTTTTAAGTGAACGATAAATTATATAAAAAATAAATTTGGGTGTTAGCGCAAGTCAATTTCCCTCAATTTTGATTCTTCGTTCTAATCATTTCTATTTATTTTAAGTTTTGCACTGCTTTTAAAAATAAATAAATATATAAAGCAGTTTTAACATTTACCTTATATTTATTTGGGTTGAAAAATAGAAGATTTAGGGGAAGAAAAATAAACGTAAAAAAATAAAAAGCATCATATTTCTTTGGGAATAATATAAAGAAAAAGTAAATTAAGAAAGAGATGAATCAAATAATCTTAAATTAAAGATAAATATACTATTTTTATACTTTTTAATAATTAAAACTCTATTAAAATAATAAATATAATAATAAAGCTAATATAATAAACAATCCTTCATTTGCTTCCCTTCTATGTTAATCAAATAAGATGCAGTTAAAATACCACCTCTTTTCCTTTCACTCGTTAACCGAACATTTGTTTGACCTTTCTTTTCTGTTTTTTTTTTTTTTTTTGTTTTAAATAAATTTAAGAATATGCCAATTTTGATCTTAAAGCTGGACTTTAGATGGATTTTGGGTCTAGTCAGACCAAAATAGTTCAAGGAAGTGTCAGCCTTCGGCTTGATCGATAGTAGGTTTTTGCTGCCTTCTGACTGAAGAAATAAAGAGACGAGAAGGGGTATTTTAAATGCATTCCTCCCCATGTACACTTTCCATCGTGAATCAAGTCCCTGCTGGAACATAAAATAGTGTGAAGATTAAACAGGGAATCAAATACATGTTTATTTGCAAACAAAGGAATTTGCAATCAAGTACAGGCAAGATTAAACAATTTTTGAATTGCTTTTCCAGTCTAATGACTCATTGATCAAACAAAGGAATTGTGATACACAGGCTCCTTTCTTGTGCCACAGGACTCCAGGTTTGATTCCAACCTAATGGCACAGGTTGAGGCGCCCCGCATCATCTACCACCATAGCAATCTTTTGCGCAGCAAGGGCCAAGGTCTCATTACTTTTGCAAAATGCAAACCTGATATATCTGCTTTGGTAGTTGAGTGCTGCTGGAGAGGACAGTTTTTGAGAAGGACTAGTGTGAAAAAATCCACAACCTGGTACAGCTACCACCCCTGCTTGTTGAATTAATTTCTCCACAAATTCAACCTAAAAGCCATGGATTAATAATTAATGACACCAAGAACATAAATATCAAAACATTTCGTACTTGGCAGCAAAGTTAAAGCTAGGATGGTTGCTAATCCATACTCAAAACTGAAAATTCGAAGAAAGGAATTATCATATTCAATGTGGCATCAAGAAGTAAAAATTATAGCAAACATCAAGAAACGTGCCTTCCAATGATGCAATTATTGACTGTAATGTATTAAAGGATCTGCAATCAGAAGTCAAATGCCTACATAATATATTGTTCGAAGAAACTAAACAAGTTCTCAAAAGGCTTTCCACCCTTGAGAGAGAAAAACAGTAAAAGAACTACGATGTAAAATAGCACTCTCAACAAAGCACGTACATAAAAAGAAAATTCACCACTGGTTCTAATGCCATTAACGAGTGTTGAAGATACTCCAAACATGCTCATAAGCCCAGTTTAAGATGGAACATTTTTCAGCATAAAAAAATATCCCTAGTCAGATATGATGGAACTGTATATTGTAATTCGTCATCTCACATTAGCAATTTAGCTGACCCAAAGTTTCTTGGGATTAAAGTTTAGCTGATGTTATTGTTGTTATATTCCAAACAAGATTAGACTGTGTAAACGGCATCAAGAAATTCAGAACTTGCTGTCATGTCTCAACTCAGAATTAATTTCTGACATTAACCAAGCTTGATTTTTTTAATATGAAAAGGAATAGCTTATTCATTCATGATGCATCCAGAAGAAGTTAAGGTACCCACATCAGAGAGAGAGCAACACTCAGGAAGCTCTGCAAATACAAAAAATGAACCCTTCGGCTGAAATTGCATTTGGAAACCAACTTTTCCAAGCAACTTAACAATGTAATCTCTTTTTGATTCATAGTCCTGAGCATCAAAACACATAAATCACCAACTAACAAAATATTGTTTTATGCAAAAATATATTGTCGAGTTAACTATACCGTCCAGGGGTCTTACCATCCTTAATGAATGGAAATATTCAGGGGGGCTTCTTAAAGCAGTCAAGGCCGCTTCCTGGAAAGGTGCAGGAGCAGAATCAGTAAGATTAATATGGATGTTCCTAATTGCAGATGCAATGTAATCTGGTGCAACTGCCCAACCAATCCTCCAACCTGAAAATGCAGACCCGTGATACAGCACAATCAATCCAATGACGTTAATTCAAGCTAAACTCTTGTCCAAAGAGTACAACAGAAAAGGGGTGTTTGGATATTGAGCTCCCTTTGATAAAATAAAACAGGGCTAGAAAAAACTAAATTGCATTCTTTTCAAAGACCAAAAATAGAATAGAGCAACTTGCTACAGGAAGTGATCTCCAGACATTTACCAGTTACACTGAAAGTTTTTGACAAGGATGATGTGATAATTGTGCGCTTCTGCATTTCTGCGAGGGTGGCAAGAGATATATGCTTTTCATTGTCAAAAGTTATACGCTCATACACCTGAAAATTAATGAACTTGAGATGACCATTCTAGAATCATCAAGGATAAATAAAACCTGTGGACGTTACTGAATCATTCTTTATAATCTCATAAGCCTCAAAATTTAGGCATATCATATTACATATAAGGAGCCATCAGTCCAGGACAGGGAGATTTTATTTACTTGAGAAGAAATTTATCTGCTTTAGCACCACATAACTGATTATTTATTGAAAGGCCAAAAGAGAGGATCTATTCAGCTAAAAGAACTCCCTCTACCTAATACCATTCTCATACACAAATTGTCAGCAAATTCAGGTATCCATATACGGACAACAGAGTAATGACTACAGAATAGGAGTTTGAATTATTATATCATGATAAAAGGTACCCCAAACTTGAGAAAGTAAGTTCTCAAGCAATTTGATAACCATTGATTGACCCTGTTGAAAAGAACTGTAAGAAATACTGAATAGACTACTGTCATTTCATATATGCTGCATAAAGCACTAGAATGCTCCTTGGCACCACAATGCGGAAGGAAAAGAAATAACATCAAGATTGTATCAAGCAATCAAAGGCAGTTTCATACTTCATCCGTTATGGCAAAAATATCCCAGGTTCTGCAAGCTCCAGCAACAATCTCAAGCTCGTCCTTTGTAAAAACTTTCCCAGTTGGGTTATGAGGACTGTGCTATACTTTGTATCAGTACATTTCTAATAGAAGAAAAACAGATCATTGACATGATGATTTTTAACATTGAACAGACTAAACCAGAAAAACAGGGGAGGGGGGACTCCAATCACCAAGAGAAGGAATAGATAGTTTTGAACTCAAAGACAAATTTTGATGTTAACTAATAGATAGTTTGAACTCATAGGCAAAAATTTGATGCTAATAGCCCATCTTTAGCGAACAGAAAATTTTCTGAAGTAGACAAACTTGCTTTTCTTTCCTCACTGACATGGTTTTCTATTCCAGCCCAAAGAAACTAGTACCTGTTTAAAACAATAGCTTTCGTCTGCTGAGTAATTGACTTGATAAGTTTATCTGAATCCAATTTCCAATAAGGTGGATCAAGGGACACATACACCTATAGAATTCAATGCAAGAGGCGACAATATCATCAGTTTGAAGCTGACAAACCTAAGTTCATAAGATTATAGATTACTCAAACAATGCTTGTGATAAGCTTACTGGAACTCCTCCAGCCAACCTAATGCATGTATCATAAGTCTCATACGACGGATCAAAGAGTATAACTTCTTCACCCTGATTAATAACTGATGCAAAATAAATAACCAAAAAGATGTTTCCCCTGTTAAACCCCAGAAAACTCAGCAAATACAAATACAAATACAAGAATGGAAAATGTACTTGCGAACATAGCTGCTGCAAATGCCTCCGATTGACCACAGCATATGACTATATCCCTTACAGAATCAACAACTAGGCCTTGCATTTCTTTCATTTTAGAAGCCACATAATCACAAATTCCTTGCACATGCCTCCAATATCAGGAGAAACTAACAGTAAATTACTGAGAATTAAGCAATAAACAGTAAAAAAGAAGTAAAACAATCGGACACGAAAAGAGACCTGTACTGATTGAAGTCGGAGTTGATGGCGGAAACTGCAGCAGCTTTAATGTCGGAAGGCGCGGGAAAGTCAGGGAAGCCTTCGGCGAGGTTGATGGCGTTGCATTTTTGGGCAAGGTACGATAACTGTTGGATGGGAGAAGGCGCTAGAGACTTCGCCACCGAGGATAGCTTCTCCTCCATGTCTGTTTTCCCTTATCCTTCACTTCCCACCGGAATTCCCTTTCGGTGCTGCACCCCTGGAACAAACTAGCCAGCAAAGCGATCTTTTCTGGTTCGCTTCAAAAACGATGTCGCCTCTAGCCGAGAAAGGTCAATTTTTTATCTATTTATTTTCGTTCTCTTTCGTTTTAGAGAACAATTTTTTTTTTTTAAGCAATAAAGTATAAATTGTTATGAATATATTAGTGGAAGCTCCACTAATTATGGATTTATGTGAACTATTAGGGAATTAGTGAAAGCTCCATTAATTATGAATTTTTATGGATATCCATCATTTAGTGGAGACACAACTAATTAAGATTAGTGGAAGACGATGTATTCCACTAATTAAGAGCTCTATAAATAGAGCTATTTTTCAAATTTGAAATACACTATCATTTTGTGAAAGAAATAATTGTGATTGTAAGAGAGAGAAAGAGAGAAATTTAAAGAAATTCTTGTGTAAATAATAGTTAGAGTTTTCTTAGTGTGTAAATTTTATTCTAACACTACCCAAATTTTATAACACGTTATCAGCATGAGTCTCTGCCGTTATCAAAGTCAGGAGACAGGTACACATTTATTGATCCATATAGCTAATCTTACTAAATTCGAATTTGTAACTTTTGATATTTCTGGAAAAAAAATTATATGTCATGGGTTCTCGATACAAAAATGCATCTAAATGTTGAAAAAAAAAAGATTTAACCACCTGAAGATGGTCGTACTATTAAGTGCACGGTATAAATGATTGCACCCGAAGTTGTAAGATTTTAAAACCGTGAATGAATATAACTCTGCGATGTATAAAATTATTTCTTAGTTAAAATTATACGGAGAAAAATATATTGGATAAGACATTCTTTACCTTTTATGCCTCGAATATTATCCTGCAGCAATAATATCGAGAAAAATGGTATACACATATTTAATTACTACCCTCCTCATTATAAAGAAAAATAATGAGTTATTATTGAGAACTCATGAAGTCAAACTAATTAGCTCAACAGCACTCCCATAAGTGAATGATCTTGGCTCCAGCAGAAGCCATCGTTATAGTCGTAGTTGTGGCAGTGGCCGTGATTATGGTCATGGACACACTCAATATTTCCCTTAGCACAGAGCAATACTGGTCACCTGAAGTGGAACAAAAAAGATAATAAGGAAAAATGATATTTCCATTAATAATAAATATCACATCTTTGAGATGTTACATTCGAATGTCAATATATACTATATTACTGCTAACAATTTAGAAAAAAAAATCTATCTTCTCTTGATCATAAGTCTTGTGTCACTTGCATTTCCTTTATTCATCTCATTGGTGTTCATATAAACTTGAGGATGCATGCTTGTAGTTGCTCTTTTTCAATTGAGCTAACAAATTGAGGATAAATATTTGTAGTTGTTCTTTTTCCATGTTTGCATTAGAGGAAGACAAACATGTAGCAATTATGGATTTCAGTTCTTCTTCTTCAGCATCCTCCTTCTTTTCCTTCTCCCTCGGGCCAGCATCTAGACTAACAGTAGAATTAGCCGTGAAGTTACTGCGCAATGAGTTTTGGGATTTTCTCATCCCCTTAAGTTTTTTATTATATTTAACCTTGAAGCATGCTTGTCTCAATTTCTGTGTTTGGTCCTTCAACCGCGTATCAAGACTTTCTTCTACCAACTTCTTCTCATGTTCTAATATCTCAATGGCTTCTCTGAACTTCTTCTCAACCATATATCCTCATTCGTCTTTATCTCGCTCCTGTAAATCGAAGTGATATCGTCAGTGGAGATATATTCATTCCAGTCATTATTTACGTATAAATCTTTCATAGTTTCATACTTGTAAATTACAAGTGTGTGTAAGAGAGAACCTTAACATTCTTGATTAGAGTCTCCAAACTCATCAACTTCTTGTGAGGTCATCGACGAATTCCCAACTCCTTACATCTATTCTTGAGAGGAGTTAAGCCAATATTCAATTCTTTGGCCGCGCTCTTAATTGACAGGTAAAAGTATTGCGAAATGGTTTCTTTTGATAGTGTCTTGGAGCTATTGCCCTTCTCTTCACTCTGCCTCCTAATCCACTCATTCTTTATAGGAATTTCGTCTACAATAATATCTTGAATTTCGATATTATGCATTTCATGGGTTTTCACTCCAAATTCATTGCCAAGACCACTCATTATTTCTCTTAGAAAAGAAAAAACAATATCAGTAAAGGTAATACCATGTAAAATTCATGTTTGAATGTATGATAACCTAGAACTAAATTTTGGCTTTGTTCAAAATTCATTAGGGAGTAGAAAGAATCATGTACAAGCATATCCTCATTCAGAGGAACAGCATAAAAAACAGCCTCTTGAATGGGTAAATCAACAGCATCAAAAGCAGTCTCTTGAATGAGTAGATCAAATTGAAAATCCAAAGAAACATGTCCAGAACTACCACTGATGTACATCACAAAAAACCAAAAGAGAGTTTAATTTCATTATTTCATTATTAAGCACACTAAAAAAAAAAGGAAGCCCTCAAAGGTATCTTACCTGAAATTAGGCGGAAGCGGTTGGCTTGGAAAATTAGACGAAAGCGGTTGGTTTGGAAATAAAAATATATCAAAATATTATGCATTAGACCTGACATTAGGCAAAAACGGTTGGCTTGAAAAGGAAAATAGATCAAAATCTTCTGCGTTAGACTTGACATTAGGTGGAAGCGGTTGGTTTGGAAAAGAAAACACATCAAAATCTTCTACATTATAAACCAAGTTAAAATTTGACCATGTCTCAAATGAATTACGAGTCTACATATCTACTTTGAGGTTTTTTATTTTTTTTATATTTACTAATGGTTGATGACTGAGATATATATTGATACACACACACACACACACACACACACACATATATATATATATGTACGAGGAAGAAGAAGAGGTAAATGATAGGTGGAGGGACGAAAGAGAAGAAAAGATAAGGGGGAAAGGGAAAAGATGGTACCGGGAAGAGTGAAAAAAAAAAGAGATTTTTTTCTTGGCATTTCCTACTTGTCATCATGTTCTTGCATTTATTTTTCTTTTCCTTTATTCTCTTATGAAATCATTATTCCCTAAATTAGGGGGAGAACAGAAACAGTATAAGAAAGATCTTGATTGAACAACATCATTAAATTATCTTGATCCGCGTACAAGTGCGTGTGAACTTGAAGTTCAAAAGATAATTCATTTGTAAAGCATTGCAAATCAAATGTCAAACGCTTTTGTTGACTCCAGAAGAGTAACAAAATCGCATATTCCAGCTATAAATACTCTTATTCAAATTGAAATTCCAACAAAATAAAAGATTATACCTATAACTGCTGAGTCAAAAGTATGTCAGAAGCATGGCCGACCTCTTAGTTCTAAAGATAAAAATTATCGAAAGAAGAGAGGATGAAAGGATCCAGATGATCATATTAGAAAAGAATGATAAAGACCAAGAGAAAACTAATGACAAAAAACTAGAAGTTGATGAAAGTAACACTGAAATTTCTATCAATTATACCATTTTCGGTATAAGTTGAAATCGGATAAAAACAATTGTTGATAATATATTTGCATATAATATATCTCTTGATGTTATACAGGATAATGATGATCCTGAACTAATATCAGTTGATGAATGTTGGTATAGAAAAGATTGGCTATAACAGAAAGATGCGATTCAATCGGAGTTAAATGCACTGACACAACGTGAAGTCTTTGAACCTACAGTCTGAACACCAAAAGGTGTAAAACCTGTTGGTTACGAATGAATATTTGTGAGAAAGCGCAATGAAAATAATGAAATCATACGAGATAAAGTATGGTTAGTAGCCCAAGGTTTTTCACAAAGACCAGGCATTGATTATAATGAAACTTATTCTCCTGTTGTTGGTGCTATTACACTCCGATATCTTATCAGTTTGGCAGTACATGAAAAGATAGATATGCGCCTATTAGATGTTGTCACTGCTTACTTGTATGGAAATTTAGAAAATGATATTTACATGAAAATCCCCGAAAGATTTCATATGCCTGAAGCATATAAGCATTATCCTCGTGAAAATTACTCCATCAAATTGCAGAAATCATTATATGGCTTGAAGCAATCTGGGCACATGTGATTCAATCGTCTTAGTGAATATTTATTGAAAGCGAAATTTAAAAATGATCAGGTATGTCCATGTGTTTTTATTAAGAAACATAGTTCTAAATTTGTGATATATATTGATGATATTAATCTTATTAGAACTCCTGAAGAGTTCCAAGAAACAATTAATTATTCGACATCAAGGATGTTGGTAAAATTACACTTTGTCTTGGTTTACAAATTGAACATTTGTCAAGTTTCATCAATCAACATATACAGCAAAAGTTCTAAAAAGCTTTTATATGGACAAAGCACATCCATTGAGTATTCCAATAATCGTCCAGCCATTAGATGTGAAGAAAGATTTTGACCTCAAGAAAATGATGAAGAACTCCTTGATCCTGAAATACTATATCTCAGTGCAATTGGTGCATTGATATATCTTGCTAACAATACATGACCTGATATTGTATTTATTGTCAATTTATTAGCAAGATTTAATTATTCACCAACACGATGACATTAGAATGGAATTAAATAAGTCATTCGATATCTCCAAGCAGCTACTTCTTCAAATCATGCTGAAAGTATAGCCATTCATGAAGTAAGTAGATAATGTGTATGGTTACGATCAATGATTCATGATATCCGAGAAAGTTGTGGATTATCATCTATCATAGATATTCCAATTCCTTTTTATAAAGATAATGCAGCTTGTATAATTCAATTACGATGATGATATATTAAAGAAGATCAGATAAAATATATTTCACCAAAATTATTCTTTACTTATGAACTCCAGAAGAAAGGTAAAATTGGTGCGTTACAAATTCGGTCATGTGACAACCTCGCAGATATTTTCACGAAGACTTTACCGACTGCAACTTTTGAGAAATCGAGATATAAAATCGGTATGTGTTGGTTTAAAGATTTAAAAGAATCATCTCATCAGGAGGAGTAATAAATAGACATATAGAATAGTGTATTCTTTTTCCTTCACTAAATTTTTTTCCCACTGAGTTTTTATCTAATAAGGTTTTAACGTGGCATATTCTTTATGTAATGGATGAACATCCAATGGAGAGTGTTATGAATATATTAGTGGAAGTTTCACTAATTATGGATTTATGTGAACTATTAGGGAATTAGTGGAAGCTCCACTAATTATGAATTTTTATGGATGTCTATCATTTAGTGGAGACACCACTAATTAAGATTAGTGGAAGATGATGTATTTCACTAATTAAGAGCTCTATAAATAGAGTTATTCTCTAAACTTGAAATACACCATCATTTTGCGGAATAAATAATTGTGATTGTGAGAGAAAGATTTAAAGAAGTTATTTTGTAAAGAATAGTTATAGTTTTTTTAGTGTGTAGTGTGTAGATTTTATTCTAACACTACTCAAATTTTATAACATAAATATGTTTTTCCTTTTTGTTTTTTTAGAAAAAGACCAAATGATTTATAAATTGATACTCTTTCCATCTATATTGATATTTTATTTATTTTAAAACAAAATTTAAGAAAATATTTACTTAAATTCAAGTTATCACATTATTCTTTATTAACTAAAATTTGGATTATTAAATACATAGGTTACTATAAATTATATCCCCATATTTTTTATAAAGTTAAAATTAAAATTTTAAATTTTAAATTATTTTTAAAAAACTGGAGAATTAATATTGGATTCAAAATTTTTAATTTTGAATTTGGATGTTAAACTAATTATAATTATTTTTTACACTATATTTTATTAAAATTTAAATTAAATATAAAAATAATTAGATAAGTATAATCTTCATATTTCAAACTTAAATATTTTTTCATTTCATTTAAAATTTAATTCTTAATCAATTAAGTAATGTTAATAATTTGTTATCAAATGTATTAAAATTAACTAAGCATGTAATTCTATTTATTATTTAACACATTTCATTAATTATCTTTAAATTAAGTTACCAAACACTCAACAATATGAATATGGTATAATTAGACTCATTTATGCTATGTCGGGATTGAAGGTACTGGAAAGAAGGGAATGGATCGAAGATGAATTTAGGCATTTAAAATTAATTATGTTATAAAGAAATTAAAGAAAAGGATAAGTCAATTATATATTGGATAAATAATTTACCTTAGAGTAGAGTGTCCTCCGATATTCATATATAATCTGCCCAATTGGCAAAATTTTAAATTAAGAGGAATTTAATACTTGTTAGCAAAAAAAGAAAAAGAAAAGAAAAGAAAAACAAATTATGTTTACAATAAATTTATATTGGAGTTCGATAATAGTAATACTATAAAAATTAAGTTAATCTTACACAAGTTATTCGTGCGATAGATAATTCTACATTTGGCTAAGTTTTACTTTCTTTTGTAAATATAAAACAATCTATTTAAATAAAATTAGTTATTTTACAATAAAACACTACCCTAATAAAGAATACTTTATAATATAAAATTGTGCCATTTTGTGAATTGGACGAGTGCGCAAAAAAAATTCGTATCGGAGATGTGAAATTTTTAATACCAAATATTTCGGTCAACTAAAGAGACCAGATATAAATTTTTGAGCTGTATCTTGCATTTTTAATTGGACTAAAATAAAGTAGTTTGGTTGAAAAGATATTCCTAATGTAATTAGAATTATGAAGTTACTATTGTCCTATATATATTTGAATTATAAAATTACCCTTCCTATAATCCATGTAAATTAAGAGTCTTATAATTTAGTACTTATATATAGATAGAGTCATAAACTTTATAGAGAGTTCTAATTTGTTTTAAAGTATCCAATGTTATAGGGTCTATTGGTATAGATTAAGTGAGTGTATGAGTGGTGCGAGATAGGGTTTAAGTAATACGGTAGACAAGGAAGTTTGGATACAATTTATTTTATTTTATTTTATCAAGATTAAAAGAAAATTATATATTTTAATATTAATTAATTAAAATTAATCAATGAATAAATATAATTTTTTTTGGATTAATACAATTGGACCATCATCAAAAGTCCATTAAATTCAATGTATCATGAACTTGCACTATTAAAATTTGGTTATTGTTAAATGTCCATTTCATATTAAATATAATATATTATGAGTTAAATGGAATTGAGTTAGACCCGAAAGTTGGATTTTTTAAAAATATCCTAACCTAAATATAATGTGAACTAAATAAAATTAAGTTAAAATATAAATTAAACCTAAGTCATTTTAAGCCCAAGTCCATTATAATTTGTTATGAGACTTCTTAAAAATCTCACATCGAGTGTTTATGCTAAAATCAAGGGAATTTTGGCCTATAAATAGAGTCTTTTTTCAAGGGTTCAAGGCATCCTAAAGCATCAACAATAAAGGCACCCCGAGTGCTTCAACAAATAAGAGGCATCTCTAACTTCGATCAAGCTTTAACAAACAAGAGGCATATCAAGTTTCAACAAGCTCAAGCTCAAGCATTCAAGTTTCATTAAATTTAAGGTTCAGAATCTTCACCAAACTTCAAAGCGTTCATCTTACTCAAACAAGTTTCGAAGGCTTGGTAATCAAGTATTCATCATCAAATTCCATTCGATTCGAGATCAAACTCTTTAGCCCTTGAATCAACGTTTTTCAAAAAGAGAAGAATCGGATGACTCATCCTGCAATTTAGAACTTCTTCAGAGATGTGTAACAACTTTTCATATTTACTAAATATCTTGAATTTTTTGATAATTTTCTTATCTTATTTGCATATTTGAAATTTGTCATTTACAAATACCTTGTGTAAATCTACCAATGACACTTAATAAAGTGTTTCATCTATTGGTGGCACTTAATAAAGTGTTTTATCTACTGGTGGCACTTAATAAAATGTTTCATCTACTGGTGGCACTTAATAAAGTATTTTGTGATATTTGAAATTGATGTAAACTCAGTTAGATAAGTCGAACTATATAAATCAGTAGCTTATTTGAAAGTAAATAAAAATATTGAAAGTGCGGTACAATTTTCAAAATAAGTTTCAGTTAGTAGAGGTTGAAAATTATTACTATTACAAAATTCAATAAGTTGGGTTTGAAAAGGTATAACACTTTCAAACATATTCAAAGTTGAGTTCTATCTAATTTTATAATCTAAACTAAATATTATGAAAGATACACCTTATTCTCGGCATAATGCCTTAAAATTTTGTTGCCTAGTCGGGGAGGTTTTAATAAAGAAAACAACATTTCTAATTATATTAACAATATCATCAATATATTTATATCCTTTTTTAACACACAAATTAAATATATGACAAGCACACCTAGTATGAAATAAAATACCATCTAACATAAGATTCATAGTATTTTTTTAAAATTGCTATAGCGGAATCATTATTTGAAGCATTATTTAAAGAAATAGAAATAATTTTATTTAAAATCCTATATTCACGACATGTTTGAGTAATCATTCTAGCTGTACCACTACCTACATAAGGATGTTCAAATAATTTAAAACAAATAGTTATTTTTTGTACTAACCAATCGTGATCTATCCAATGACATGTAATGCACAAATAAGATTCATTAGTAATTGCAATCCAACCATCACAAGTAAAAGCAAATTTCTAATTACAAGAATCAAACATAGCAATTAGATACTCTTTTGTTTCTTTATATATCTTTATTATATCATTTTTTAATGTTGTTATAGGAATTCTTTTCCATGCTGGTTGATAATTATTTTGCATATATTGTTCATAATATGGATTTTTTACAAAATTAAAAGGTAATTTAGTTTGAACAATCATTTTAGCAAATGCACTTTTATTTTTTTCTATGATCATATTGAAAATTACTAACAATTTGACCTTATGTAGTACGTATTTGTTGTTGTTTAAATAGGTTTTCTAACCAATCATTATGTAACCTTTTCATATGTCTAACTAATGTTCTTGTCTCTCCTCCCTTCTTATATGCATATATCACTCTACAAATTTTACATGTTACCCTATCATTATCATTGGGTAACAATTCTCCCAGGCGGGCCGACCCATAAACCCCTGGCCTGGACTGGACTGGGACCTAGGCCTGGCCCGGTGCACAGTGACCAGTTCGGCTATCGGGCCGGCCCACTGGCCATTGCTAAAGTTGGTGTTTATTTGGGTTGCACTTGAATGAGATGAGTAATGTGAGGTAAATATAGGACGGATCATTAATGAGAGAGAAAATATATTGTGAGGAGACATTATTGCATTGATCGAGTTCATATAGACGGGATGTATTAGTAACTTATGTCGTACAATTTGTATTGTATAGAGTATAATACATCAATGCATTTAATCAACGAATCAGGTCTATATAAGAATTTTTGTATTGTGATTATATGATAATTTTTGAAAAATAAAAATTAGTTAAATTAGTATTATTAATTTAAATTAACATGTTAATTTAAATTAATAAGAGTTTGTTTCCTAATACAGTCTAATTAGTATAATTAAGATTGCCAATAGCATGAAAATGACTAAATTGTGCTACATGGGAGGGGGCGTGGAGTGGGGTGGGGCTGGATTGGGTTGCCGGGGTGGTGTGCCGGGGACTGTTCGGATGGACTTGGGGTTGGGACGTTATCCATTGTACAAGATAGAGATAGAGATAGGAAGAGAGAGGGCAACTAAATGGCAGGCCGTCTATCCAATCATCGTTTCGTCGGTGCTTTTCCTCTTCCCTTCTTCCCCTCTCGCTGGCTGGCTCTCCTTCGTCTTATTATTACTTTTCTTTTTTTTTTTTCCTCTTCCAATTTTCTTTGGTTTTTATTTTTCCGCCAACCAACTCGGCTTATTAATAATTGGCTTAACCCCTTTTAGATTACCTCACTCCGTTTTCCCATTTCCCAATTAGTCCCTCGTACGGTCTATGGTCGTTTTATACTGTCCGCCGTACTGGGTATGGTGATATACGCGGTTCAGCATCTAAAATACCATATTTGCCCTTCAGTGACACAAGCGATATAAGTTCTCTCCCTCTCTATAGGGAAAAAGCTTACGTTATTTTTATTACTCAATGGAAATAATAGGATTTTTTTTGGGTAAGTATTAAATTCGAGAATCGCTATTTATATTTTGGTGGGTGAATTATTAGCTTCTTGTGCTATTATTCTTCTCTATTTGTCTTTTTTTAGAAATATTTATGTTATTTGTTTTAAAACTATTTTAGAATTTTATAATTTCAAATATATTATTGCCCAAGTTGAAACTTATGTAGATAATATATTATTCTCTAAATTTTAAAGTCTAATGATTTCTTAACTTTAAGATGTTCTTTAAATAGGAAATAGTGGTTGAATTTTTTGATGGATGATTTAAGAAACTATGATTTGAATTTGAATAAATAAAAAATAAATAAGGAAATGTCTAAATAAACTTCTTTCAATGAATGATCTTGTAATATATTCTTTTTACAATCTAATTAGATTTTAAATATAATAATTTTGCATTTTTGATTTGGTTTCTAAAAAATATAGTGTGTAAAAGAAAAAAGTCAATAATTTTTTAACATTCATATCCATACATAATATGTTAGTATTGAATAGATAAGAGGCAAAAATAAAAAAGTAAAACACCAATCCATAGTCTAGATTTAAAGCTTTAATTCCCTATTTGAGATGCCATTGCCTCAATTTATTGACAACTTATTTTATCCTCAAAAAAATTTATCAAATAATTTATTACTAATATAATATCTAGATAAACGCATATGAATTTGTTTAAAAAATAAAAATTTTAATATTTAATTTTTTATTGCTATTTACAAAAAATCTAAGCTTACAAATGTTACACAAATGTGTTATGGTTGTTATAAAACATATCATTAACAAGTTGAAGGTCAATATTATCTAAGTATTTTAATTTTATTTAATATTTTTAATAAATAATTAGCAATTCAATTATATATCTATGAATTACATATCGCAAATAATAAATACTCTTTCCGTCTCTATTTATCTATCACAAATAAAAAATTTTAGTATCCTTTTTTATTTATTATATTAAAAAAATTTAGGTGTCATTAATATTAATTTTACTACTATACATTTGTATTAAATAATTTTAAAAAATAAAAGTGTAATAACTTTAGAGTGAGAGTTGAACAAACAAATCAAGAAAATAGTTGTGGAAAACATTAAATTCAATGATACTTTTGAAATGTATAAACAAAATTGTATGAATTTAAGAGATTAACTAATTTTTTTTTAAAAATTATGTGAATTAGTTAGTTGTGACAGATAAATAGAGATGGAGAGAGTATGTAATAAACTGACTTTATATTTTATTTTTTCACCGTTATGATTTGATCATTGTATGTGAATTATTTGAATAGACTCACTATTTTATAAAAAATATTGAGTGTAAATAAGATATTTTACGATAAAATAAAGTTAAAAAAAAAAAAAGAATGATAACAAACGCAAAATCGTAGTATTAGTATGAGATAAAAGGGTACTATAGTCATTCTAATAACACACCAAAATACCTAGAGCGTGGTGTTTGGGAAACCTCCGTACGGGTGATATCGTCCTTTCACATATAAAAGAATAGTAGTAGTCGTTCCTCTTCTCTTCTCATTCAACCACCTCTCTCTCTCTCATCCTCCTCTCTTCTACTCCTATAACTTCTCTTTCTCTCTCTACACAACCCCATTAGCACCAGCAGGCACCACCACCCTCACATAATGAGTGTAGAAATAAAACAAAAGGTGGTAGATGCATGAGTAACAACATCAACTACTACGACCTCTTCCTCCTCCTCTCTCCTCCCTCATCTTCACCACCCTCCTCCATCCTTTACAAGAATTCACCACCCAAAACACAAAGAAGTTGACAATCCTCGGTTTCCACGCTCCACCAACCACCGCTCTCTGTTCTCTCTGACTCAGGTGGCCATCATAGAGACTCTAAAAATCACAATGGCTTCGTATTTTGGCTTGACAGTTGACCCTTCTCTGTCTTAGCATATTTGGCTAGCCCGTGTCTTATCTTCTTCTCTGGTGTTCTTGTGAATATATGTTGACTTGTTTACTTTTACTTGTACATGGTTTTAGGGGTTGGGTATTTAGGAAACTGTTTTTCCCTTGAATTTTACGGCGTGTGGGTTTTTGATCTTGTGGGCATTTTGGGAGCTGCTTCTTTTTGTTGGGTTTTGTTTCTCTATTTCACATACTGCTTCATGAAAGGTGGTAGGTTGGTGGGGTTGACTTCTTCTTGAAGAAGGGAGACGGTCAATTATTTAAAAGGAATGCTCGGGGTATTAATGTTGGATTCTTCAAAATTCAATATCTACTTGGCATGATGAGTTTCTTGGTCGTTTTTGTGGTGCTGGATTATTTTTTTTTCTTGTTGCTCGTCAGGCATCTGTTATCACCTAATATGAAGTAGGCGTTCGGATATACAGTTTTGCCACCTCGGTCTTCTGGATTCAATCATTCGAATCTGGTTTATTTATTTATTTTTTTTAAAGACACTTACCGAATTTATTCAGTATACAACCTTGGGTTCTTGCATGAAATGATTTTGTAGAGCTTCAGCTATGCTCTCTGTCTGTGGTCTGCTGGGTTTCTATATATCCTCTTTCTATGGGATTGTGTATGTATGGCCTTAGATTCTAGATAATTAATTCTAATTGCATGAGAAAAATTTTCTTGAAGGTGTTTTTACTAAATTTTATTCTCAAGAGAATTATCAGACTATTGCATGATATGGCAAACGCACCAATTCTTAGAACCTGTTGATATCTTCGTGTTCGATTGATAAACAGAACTGAAGCAATAATATGTGATATTATTACTGTCGCCTATGGATGCTTAATTTACTTGCTCATTGCAATGTATCTTTTAGCATTTCAGTATTTGTTGGTTATGGATTCTGGCGAAGGGCTGTCTGATCTTATGCAACAGAACACCCTCATTGAATTGGTCTAAGTCATGTCAAATTACTGACATGATGAAAATTTCCCCAGTAGAAGTTGTCTTAATGTGTTTCCCTGTAAAATTTTCACTCGAGCATACTTCAAATCTAGCCATTCCAGTTGTTCTTTTCCCCCATATTTTGGCAATTCAAACTGCATTATCAGTTGTCCTGTGGTAATTGTTCTATCTACTTTGTGTTAAAAAATTCTTCTGTTGAACTCAGTACTAAAATGTCTCCTTTTTCTTGTTCTTATTTGGATGCTTTTTCTATATTTGATTTTCTTTTGTGAAAGTTAATGCCATTATCCTGATTATTCTTTTGTTCTTAGTAGGATATCTGAAGTTAGCTATGGTGAGCATTCGAAGACGCAAGCTTTTAGGTGGTCTTTGTGGTGGTACGTAGAATTCAGATACATTAGGCTGATGATGTGTTTCTTTTCAGCAGTCTCATGTTGGATTAAGTTATACTTTTGTACATACCTTTGTCTTTTGGTTCATTTAAAGATAGATGATGAGTGTATATATATATATATATTTTAATACTTCTAGTCATGATATATTGAAAACACTGATGCTATTTTGTAGGACGCAGTTCCTTTCTGACTCCGCTTCCCAGGTTTTCTGATAATGCGTACTCTCAGGAGAACCGCATGCAGAACATGAAACCAGTTAGTGTGCATCCTATGCCTTCAAGTGATATTGATCAGAAGAAGGGGGTATTTGGACCAGTCGAAGTTTTGCACTTCTACTTCAAGTTTCCTTATCACTAATCTCGATTTTCTACATATGGCCTATGAATGACTAGTTGAACTTGCATCTGATGGAGTGCAAGAGATCCTTATTGATTCCTCTGCTTTTGAATAAAAGTTCAGTGACATACATGCATATTATTTTCTGTATGTGTGCATGTGAATTTAGTGCTGACCTGCCTCATAATGGATGCTTCATCTCTGCGAGTATATGAAGGGAGGTTTTGTAACAGGAATACAGGATCCATTTTCTGATTAGTTGGACTTGATTTATTTATGACAAAGGAGCACAGTACTTCCAATGCTTTTGTGACTTAATCTTTTGTAGCTAATTCATCTTAATCTGATCAAGATCATTCCAGTGTTACTTATTTCTGGTTCTTGAATTACTATTGCTCACAACACTGTTGTTTCTTTTCTATTAGTAGCATATGCCCCACACAAGATTGGTTCAGATTTCAACTTGATTAGGACAATGAATGTTCTTTCTTTTCTTTCTCCCTGGCTACCCCTTTCCAGTAGAGATATTAAGTCTTATCTCTGCAGATTGAGGATATAGATAGTTGTAGGTTCGATTTCAATGGAGACTCAGAGCTCTGTTCTTTACAAGCTCATTTGTAGTTTCTTTACTAGAGTGAAACTGTGGTGAGGTTTTTCGCATAATCTTGCCCTCAGAAATTTACAGGGTTTGGAGCTAAAGTTAAATCCGTTATGCCATAATGGCATTACAGATAATAATAGAGACAGTGAAAGGAAGAAAGGAAAAAAGAAAAAGAAAAGGAGAAACCTTTATGGTTTTCTGGAGTTATTACTTCTTAGGCATACAGTAGAAACTCTGCTGAGTGTTTTCTATTTGGCTAGATGACTTTTACGTTGTAAAAACATATTTATGATGGAGCCCTAGACTGAGTTGTTCTGGAGTTCAGCTTGTAACCATGATCAACTCATTAGCAAAAGTCTTCGTTGAATTATTTGAATGGATCTGCAACTTAAAGTCCCATGCTGCTATGTTCGTTGAATACAAAAAATCCTTCCCCCAAAAAATTTATGGAAAGCTTCTTTGATGTTTTCAGAAATCCTCCCTTCCACATGGTCCTGGATCCTTTAATCCGTCTACTTCTGCGGCATCAGGCGAGCATCACATTCAACCGTTCCCAGGTTTGTCCTTCTCTATTTATTTGACCAATGATTGGGTCAATATGTGCATTTCTAAAATAGAACCGTATTACTTATGCTATATCTTTAATTTGTTATTTCCAAAGAATAGAGGAATTTTGGAAGTAGATTACTCACATGATGCCTAAAATGAGAAAGGTAACTCTGGGATTCTTTTACCTTTTCCAATGTTGTAAAATTACGGTATTCGATGAATAATGAATATTTTGCGGCTGTGAAGGAAGAGCAATAAAATGGCAACTTTCAGATGTGCTTAACTGCTGGTTCAACACCAATAGGTTTAGAAACTGAGAAGTAGGACCACTTTCATCTAGGTAGGGAATTTGGATTATCTGGGGGCTGCAATTGCAGAAAGGTTGTTTACTTCTGACTTGCCCTAACTTTTGGAAAATAAAAAGACTTTGCCATGGATGCAGATTGAGTAAGAGAAAAACATATCAATCACAAATTAGATGACAAGAGAAATGGGTTGTTTAGGAGACGAATGTCAAGACAGTTGTATCGAAATGACCTAACAGTGGTATGACATCTGATATGCGGTTCTTCTATAAATATGATGACAGTAGAAAGTATAACATTTTGTGCTTGTGTGTGTGTGTGTGTGTGTTTGTTCTAGATGAAATGAGCTGCTTTGCTTGACAGGCAAATCCTTCTTTAATATTTCATGTTTAAACAGCCAAGAACACCTTTTTTTGTTGGAACATTCTGGAAAGTTAATAGGAGCAAATTTTACCACTTGAGTTTTACCATATAGAATTGAATCTCATGACAAGTAAAAATCTGAAAGATCAGCCTGAAACTGATTTTTCAAGCCAAATACAATAACAAGTTATAGCACAAACTTGCTACAGTTGTGATGGTTATCTCCAAAGAGTAATTTCTATTTTCTGTCACTTAATAGTGACTTTCTATCCACTTTTTGTGTTCCCCATCTTTACTGCAACCTCTTAAATAGTAGCAAGCTAAGTTTGATAAATCTGTTGATTCCATGTGAACATTTACTGCTGTCAATTTACTTCCTCTCATATTCTTGGAACAAAAGATCCCACAGTTTATGAAACACATGTATGCTGGATATATTTTATTTCTGGTTGTTGAACAGAATGTTGCCGCTCTCCAGATAATCTTTTTTGTTTATAACATACAATTCTACTTATTCATTATTGCAGAAGTTAAGCGCAGAAAGAGACACAGGAGGAAGCATTCTGAAAACCAAGAAACATCTGTAATGAGAGGCGTCTACTTCAAAAATATGAAATGGCAAGCAGCAATAAAGGTTGACAAGAAGCAAATCCACTTGGGGACAGTTGGCTCTCAAGAAGAAGCTGCTCGGTTGTATGACAGGTAATGACTAGCAATTCCAGAATTTTTAACTCACTTGAGGGTTGGCGAAGTTTGCCTCTGCTCTGCAGAACTCGTCCTTGTACTCTTGTAACTTGAGATGCACAGTTGATGCTCTAAAACTTCACTTGCACTTCTTCTTCTTCTTGTTTATTTTTTCAAATAACCAAAACCTGTTCTTGCTTATTGTGAAGTGAAGTTTATCTATTTTAGCCGGACAATAACGGATGACAGTGGTTTCCTGAATTTTCAGGGCAGCTTTTATGTGTGGTAGGGAACCTAACTTTGAACTCTCAGAGGAGGAGAAGCAGGAGCTCAGTAAATTCAAGTGGGACGAATTCTTAGCAATTACTCGTTCCGCAATTAATAGCAAAAGTAACATACCCCGACTACCATGTTGGCCTAAATTTCATCATTTCAATCTTTTTTTCTGCATTATGTTTATATTATGGAAATTTGCAGAGCACAAAAGAAATGGAGCAGGTTCGCGAGGAAAGTCCGATCCCTTGACAGTGAAAACTGACTGGGAGAGTGAGCAAGGAGGCAATGGTCTTTCAGCTTCGGATGATGGAGCAGACCCAGACACACCAGGGTCCTGAAAATTTTCTAGGAGCCTGCTGTATACAACCCTTAAGATGTATCTTATATTCTTGTTTCATTTTTGACCTTTTTTTTTTAATATCGGAAAAGACAGAATGGTACACATTATAGGTTTAGTTCAATAACTAGTCCAATTCCAACCATACATAATATATTTAGCAGCAAGAACAAGCAATCTACTCCATTGTATTTGTCATTTATACATGTAATATGCTATTCTTGCCTTTTGTTATTGTCTCTGCAAGAAAGTTGTAATTTAATTATTAATTATTCACAGCGTGATCAATATAATTTTGTCTAATATATTGATAGAATTAAAAAGATGAAATTTTGTATGTCTCAATATTCTTTCAGAAATTATAATGGTATCTTCTAATTTATAATTTTTTTTTCATATAGTTTGACCATTGTCCTCCTTTCCCACCTCAAATTTTTTATTCAACTAGTAACTAAAAAAATAATAATAATATTGTTATGAATTATTGGAATCTCCATTAATTAGTAGAGGCTCCACTAATTATGAATTTATGTGAATTATTAGAGAAGATTTTTATGGATGTCCACCATTTAGTGGAGACACCACTAATTGAGATTAGTTGAAGATGATATATGCCATGATGTATTCCACTAATTAGACCTCTATAAATAGAGCTATTTTCTAAGCTTGTAATACACCATCATTTTGTGAAAGAAAGATTAGTGAAAGAAATATTAGAGAAAGAATTGTGAGAGAAAGAAATAGAGAAGTTTGAAGAGAAATTCTTTTGCAAAGAATAGTTAGAATTTTCTTAGTGTGTAGTGTGTAGATTTTATTCTAACACTACCCTAATTTTATAACACGTTATCAGCACGAGTCTCTGCCGTTATTAAAGCCAGAAGACAGCGCGAGTCTCTGCCGTTATTAAAGCCAGAAGATAGGTATGCATTTATTGATCTCTACGGCTAACCTCGCTAAACTCGAATTTGTAACTCTTGATATTACTAGGAAAAACTATTTATCTTGGATACTAGATGCTGAAATGCATTTAGCTGCAATGGGTCTGGAAGATACCATTGTAAAAGGAAATCCATCATCATCACAAAATAATGCTAAAGCTATTATTTTTCTCCGTCATCATCTTCATGATGACTTAAAGGTTGAATACCTTACTGTGAAAAATCCACTTATTTTGTGGACTAATTTGAAAGAAATGTTCGATCACCAGAAGATGGTCGTCCTTCCAAAGGCACGGTATGACTGGATGCATTTGCGATTACAATATTTTAAATCTGTTAGTGAGTATAATTCTGCTATTTTTAAAATTAGCTCGCAACTAAAACTGTGTGGAGAAAATATTACTGATGAGGATATGTTAGAAAAAACTTTTTCTACTTTTCATGCCTCGAATGTGCTCCTGCAGCAGCAGTATCGAGAAAAGGGATTTAAGAAATATGCAAAATTGATATATTGTCTTCTCGTAGCTGAGTAAAATAATGAGTTATTAATGAAAAATCATGAAACTTGACCAACAGGTTCTACTCTATTCCCGGAAGTGAATGATGTTAGAACTCGTAATTTTGGCCCGGGAAGAGGTCGTGGTCGTGATCGTGGATATGGCCGTAGTCGTGGACATATATATAGTCGTGATAAAAATATTCATTATGATCGCAACAGTCAAAATAAAGTTACGAGAAATAATGACAACCACCAGAAGTGGCTAAAAACTAACGTGAAAGGAAAAGGAAATGATGTTCCTAAAAATTATGAAGATAAATGTTATCGTTGTGGCATAAAAGGCCATTGGTCTCGTACCTGTCGTACTGCAAAACACCTTGTTGATCTGTATCAGGCGTCTATTGAGAAGAAAGGCAAAAATGTTGAAACAAATTTTACTCTACAACATTCTCTTCATGATAATAATGATATCAACCTTGACAATGTTGATGTAACTCATTTAGACGTGGCTGATTTCTTTGAGCATCCTGAAGGAAGAATTGAACATTTGATTAGTGATGGAAGTGTTCAAAATAATTAAAAGTTTACTTTTAATATGTTTCTTTTATATTTTATATTTTTGGCATTGTAATAGTACTTATCGTTTAAGGTTTTTATTGTTTGAGTATTTACATTTATAAATGTTTTGTTATACCCAGATGACTATTATTCCGCTTATCGGATACACAAATGGCATTGAAGATATATACCTAATTGATAGTGGTACAATACACACCATATTGAAAGATAAAAAATATTTTTCTTACCTGCAGATGGGAGAAACAAATGCTAATACTATAGGTGGTAGTGTAAAGTTGATTGAAGGCTCTGGAAGAGCTAATATTGTATTACCCGGAGGAACAAATGTTGTTATTCCTAAAGTGTTATTTTCTTCAAAATCTCGAATAAATTTATTAAGCTTTAAAGATATTCGCCGAAATGGATATCACATTGAAACAATGGAAGAAAATAGTTTTGAGTATCTCTGTATTACTCAAATAATGTCGGATAATAAATTTTTATTAGAAAAGCTACCATCTCTTTCTTCTGGCCTATATAGCACAAAAATTCATGCAATTGAAATGCATCATTCAGTAAATCAGAAGTTTACTGATCCTGCTACATTTATCATTTGACATGACCGTTTGGGTCATCCAGGAGCTATTATGATGCGAAGAATAATTAAAAATACGCATGGTCATCCTTTGAAAAGTCAAAGGATTTTGACATCTGATAAATTTTCATGTGCTGCATGTTCTCAAGGGAAATTGATTATTAAATCATCTCCAACAAAAGTGGAGTTTGAGTCTCCAGTATTTTTAGAAAGAATTCATGGTGATATATGTGGACCAATTAATCCACCATGTGGGCAATTCAGATACTTTATGATTTTAATTGATGCATCGACCCGATGGTCGCATGTTAGTTTATTATCAACTCGCAACCTGGCGTTCGCAAGATTGCTTGCCCAAATAATTCGCTTAAGAGCGCAATTTTCAGATTATCCGATCAAAAGGATCCGTCTAGATAATGTTGAAAAATATTCCTCCCAAGATTTTGATGCTTATTGCCTGTCAATTGGCATTACTATTGAACATCCAGTAGCTCATGTTCATACTCAGAATGGTCTAACTGAATCATTCATTAAACGGTTACAATTAATTGCTAGACCGTTATTAATGAGAACAAATCTCCCGACAACTGCTTGGGGACATGCTATTTTGCATGCTTTGCAAGCACTTGTACGCCTAAGGCCAACAAGTTATCACAAATTTTCTCCCTTACAATTGGCTTTTGGTTCCGAGCCAAATATAGCTCATTTAAGAATTTTTGGGTGTGCTGTATATATTCCAATTGCACCAAACCAACGCACAAAGATGGGTCCTAAAAGAAGAAAGGGGATCTACGTTGGATATGATTCTCCCTCTATTATCAGGTATGTTGAACCTCTGATAGGAGATGTATTCACAGCAAGATTTGCTGATTGTCATTTTGATGAATCATTATTCCCTAAATTAGGGGGAGAACCAAAACAGCATAAAAAGGATCTTGCTTGGACAACACCATTAAATTATCTTGATCCGCGCACAAGCGCATGTGAACTTGAAGTTCAAAAGATAATTCATTTGCAAAGCATTGCAAATCAAATGCCAGACGCTTTTGTTGACTCCAGAAGAATTACAAAATCGCATATTCCATCTATAAATACTCCTATTCGAATTGAAGTTCCAGCAGAACAAAATATTATACCTATAACTATTGAGTCAAAAACACGCCAGAAGCGTGATCGACCTCTTGATTCTAAAGATAAAAATATTCGAAAGAAAAGAGGATTAAATGATCCAGAAGATTATATTGAAGAAAAGAATGATAAAGACCAAGAGAAAACTGATGACAAAGAACCAGAAGTTGATGAAAGTAACACTGAAATTTCTATCAATTATACCACTTCCGGTAGAATTTGGAATCGGATAGAAACTGTTATTGATAATATATTTGTATACAATATATCTCTTGATGTTACACAGAATAGTGATGATCCTGAACCAATATCAGTTGATGAATGTCGGCATAAAAAAGATTGGCTGCAATGGAAAGATGCAATTCAATTGGAGTTAAATGTACTGACAAAACGTGAAGTCTTCGAACCTGCAGTCCGAACACCAGAAGGTGTAAAACCTATTGGCTACAAATGGATATTTGTGCGAAAGCACAATGAAAAGAGTAAAATCATTCGATATAAAGCGCGATTAGTAGCCCAAGGTTTTTCACAAAGATCAGGTATTGATTATGATGAAACTTATTCTCCTGTTGTTGATGCTATTACACTCCGATATCTTATCAGTTTGGCAGTACATGAAAAGATAGATATGCGCCTATTAGATGTTGTCACTGCTTACTTGTATGGAAATTTAGAAAATGATGTTTACATGAAAATCCCCGAAGGATTTCATATGCCTGAAGCATATAAACATTATCCTCGTGAAAATTACTCCATTAAGTTGCAGAAATCATTATATGGCCTGAAGCAATCTGGGCGCATGTGGTTCACACGTCTTAGTGAATATTTATTGAAAGCGGGATTTAAAAATGACCAGGTATGTCCACGCGTTTTTATTAAAAAATCTGGTTCTAAATTTGTGATATTAACTATATATGTTAATGATATTAATCTTATTGAAACTTCTGAAGAGCTCCAAGAAACAATTGATTATTTAAAAGGAGAATTCGAAATCAAGGATTTTTGTAAAACCAAATTTTGCCTTGGTTTACAAATTGAACATTTGGAAAGTGGAATATTTATTCATCAATCAACATATACAGCAAAAGTGCTAAAAAGATTTTACATGGACAAAGCACATCCATTGAGTATTCCAATAATCGTCCGATCATTAAATATGGATAAAGATCCTTTCCGACCTCAAGAAAATGATGAAGAACTCATTGATTCTGAAGTACCATATCTCATTGCAATTTGTGCATTAATGTATCTTGTTAATAATACACGACCTGATATTGCTTTTGTTGTCAATTTATTAGCAAGATTTAGTTCTTTACCAACACGACAACATTGGAATAGAATTAAACAAGTCCTTCGATATCTCCAAGGTAAAATTGATCTCGGATTATTTTATTCAAATAAAACCAGTCCAACATTGATAGGTTATGTAGATGCTGGTTACTTATCTGATCCACATAAAACACGTTCTCAAACGGGCTATCTATTTACATGTGGAAATACTGTTATATCATGGCGTTCTACGAAACAATCTATAGCAGCTACTTCTTCAAATCATGTTGAAATTATAGCCATTTATGAAACAATTCGAGAATGTGTATGGCTAAGATCCATGATTCATTATATCCGAGAAAATTGTGGATTATCATTAATCAAAGATATTCCAACTCCTCTTTATGAAGACAATGCAGCTTGTATAGCTCAATTACGAGGATGATATATTAAAGGAGATCGGACAAAACATATTTCACTAAAATTCTTCTTTACTCATGAATTTCAGAAGAAATGTGAAATTGATGTGCTACGAATTCGGTCATGTGACAACCTCGCAGATATTTTCACGAAGACTTTACCGACTGCAACATTTGAGAAGTTGAGATATAAAATTGGTATGCGGCGGTTTAAAGATTTAAAGGAATCATCTCATCAGGGGAGTAAAAAACAGACATATAGAATAGTGTACTCTTTTTTCTTCACTAGATTTTTTTTCCCATTGGGTTTTTATCTAGTAAGGTTTTAACGAAGCATATTCTTTATGTATGGATGGACATCCAAGGGGGAGTGTTATGAATTATTGGAATCTCCATTAATTAGTGGAGACTCTACTAATTATGGATTTATGTGAATTATTAGAGAAGATTTTTATGGATGTCCACCATTTAGTGGAGACACCACTAATTGAGATTAGTTGAAAATGATGTATGCCATGATGTATTCCACTAATTAGAGCTCTATAAATAGAGCTATTCTCTAAACTTGTAATACACCATCATTTTGTGAAAGAAAGATTAGAGAAAGAATTGTGAGAGAAAGAAAGAGAGAAGTTTGAAAAGAAATTCTTGTGCAAAGAATAATTAAAATTTTCTTAGTGTGTAGTGTGTAGATTTTATTCTAACATTATCCTAATTTTATAACAAATATAAAATTATTTCAAGTGGTAAAAAATCGGAGGGCCATTGACGGTGCGGGCCGCTATTACTCCATCGAGAAGTTTTGGGCCTTAAAAAGGTCAATGGTCTATTCATCGATCCAAAACAAATCTTTAACGAGCCCAGCATTCTACCGTCGAAATCACGCCCTCACCGGCAGCCACAACTGGGAGGATTTTGCGCTTCCTGTTTTACTTTCAGGTGTCTCCAAAATCCGGAGTAACCACCCTACAGTTCTATGGGTTCTCCACCTGCCGGCAACAAAAACATAGAAGAAAATGTTGCCGCTTCTTCCCCGTCCTCGCCAGATATTTGGAAGGATCGAATAATAATCCCTACTCTTCTTGCAGGTTCTAGTATTAGTACTTTCTATGTCAGTGGTAATTTCTATTTTTTAGGTTTTCTGGGAATTTTATTGAACCCTTGTTCGTGCTGTTATTGTTGGCTTATTAGGGATTGCTGGTGGAGGTGTTGGATTAATATCCAAGCATCGGAAAACTCTGGGCGTTAGTAAAATATCTGCTACTTATGCAGCTAATTTCGCCATTGTAACCGGCTGTTACTGCGGTAATTTCTTAGCTCAAAGAATAAATTACATTAAGAATAGATGAAGTGGAACTACTGGTGTTTCTACTTTATTTGTTATGTGATCCAGTGCTTGTTTTTATATTTAGGTTTTGCTATTTGATCAGAATGTGTTTGGTGTTTATTGCCATTATCTATCATCTTTCCAAAAAGCTTCACATACAAGTTTGCTTTAAGTTGTTTGGTGGTGTAAATGGTTGTAGTCGTATGCCTCGAACTGAGTTTCAATTTGTCTACCCAGTGGTAAACTCTACTCCTTAAATGATTAGGAAAAACTATCGGTGTTTTAGCAACTTTTGAGTAAATAATGACCTTAGATGCTTTTGAACTAGGAATGATGATCAATGTGGAAACTGTGGAATTTGCTTGAAAACCTTGATATTTAGCAATAATTAGGTATGGAGGAATTTCCCACCTCATCGCATTAGCCAGCTCTACACTTGCCACTATCATTCACTGCATTTTTAGAGGGTAATCACCCAAATACATCAAAGTTTCGGTTAGTTCCATTGTTGCTGACCTTTTGATCTGGCAGGTGCACGTGAATTTGCGAGGGTGTGCCGAACTGGTAAACCTGATGACTTACTGAATTCAGTTATTGGAGGTTTTGGTAGTGGTGCTATGCTTGGACGCCTTCAAGGTACTTTCTTTCCTCCAGCTTCTAACACTTTTCCTCTGGCTGTATGCAAGTTTCTGTTGAATGCAACCATTTAGCATGACATTCAAGCAGTCTTACATAGTCATGATGTGTTGACAGTTTAGCAGGATTCATGGCATAGAATGATAATGTTGGGCACCGTGTGTATTGAAATAGGCAAACGCATTAAAGGTTCACTAGAGTTCTTGTCCGCTTGTTGAGTTCACTTGAATTATTGGAAATTTCCTGATTCACTAGATTGAAGAAATCTAACTTTGTTTATGACGAATAGAAAGAATCAAACATGCATATCAAAAGGATAAATTTGGTGTTGTCTCTGGGCTTTCTTGGCCCATCCGTTCGCAGTTGAGCCATGGTTGGATGATTCTCTTAGACCTTTAGTACGGTGGCTGTACTGGGAACCTGTTTGGGCAAGTTGTCTTTAATCCATCAGAAAGTTTCTATTATGTTTTTCCTGGAGCAATTTAGTGATACCCATCATATGATTGTCCATTCCTGTAATACCTATCAAAAAACAGCCCATTTTTCGTATAATATTTTTCAATAATATTTTTTCAAGCTGATTATGTGTGTATACTTCCCTCATCACTACACTTGAATCCTAATAAGTTAAAAAAAGAAGGAAAATGTTGGTGCTTTGGCCACAGGACTCTATTGATGATAATGACTCCAGGATGGTTCAAGAGGGAATCTAATTATCATGTCTGTGATGCAAAATTCTTCTGAGATAGATGCTCAGATGAAAAGTTTCACATTGGCCGAACTCATACTATGTTGCATTGGAACCCTACTGCTTCATCTGCTATGAAAAATCTGATACCTTATACATCGTCAGTATTCTCTTCATCATGTTTCTAAATGTTAATATAACAGCTTATGAAAGCAATGAGCTTTTTGCTTACAGTGAATAATGTTACAAGATTTTTCAATCCTTGATATTTGTTATATTTATCCCCTGTTCTTTTAAGTAATTGCATAGACCCGGTAGTTTATATTTGGCCCCGACTTAGTATGGTAATCTGCCTATTTGATTTATCATCTCAGTGTAGGATGGCTGGACAATTAGCTAGTCACCCTCTATATTTAAATCTAATCATTAGTTGAATGTTTGTGAAATTAATTCAGGTGGCCCAGTTGCTGCTGCTCGTTATGCTGTCATTTTTGCAGTTGTGGGAACAACCGTGGATTATACTGCTATAAAACTAAAACCTGTTTTGAGGAGCTTCTATGACACACTGGTTGGTACCAATGGCAAGAATGATGACTGGTTCAAATTGCCGGAATGGTCTCCAATCCAAGTTTTAGACGAAGAAGCCCTTGCTGCAAAACATGCCAGAGAAGAGCAAATGTATCATAATCTAAGCAATGAAAAATCCTGAGATTTTATCATCAAATTTTGTGTATCTTTGAATTGCATTTTCATAAACCTTTTGGGTCAGAAAAGTCGAGTGCTTTCATCCAATATGCTTGTAGTGTAAAAGTAAAGAGGATTTTTAAATTTGTGAGACAAACCTATCAAGTTTAAGATGTTTTCTTTATAGTTCTCAACGTCCAATTTTAAATCGGTTCGGCAAGAAATTTGAGCTATTTGTTGCTCATGAACTGCTAAGAATTATGTGTGCTTGGGTACCTACTCTTTTGACAGTAATTACGAAAAACAGAAGGGGATGGCATATCTGCATCTGTACACCCCATTTATATATAAAAAAATTATCGTAATATACTTTCAGCGAAATACACGAAGCGATCCCAGGAATGACTTTACAAATTGAATTTCAAGGAATGGTTTCTAAGTATTATTGTCATGGTGCAATTTGATTTGACTTTAGTCACTTATAAACTAGACAAGCCACAAAATTTCCTTTTACCATGATATTGTAATTTATAGAAGATTATCGGATCAGAAAGGGCAAAATTTGTTCCACCAACAGGTGGGATTTGTGCCAAACTCATCGTTTCTTCTATCTTTATGCTTCTGTGGGAGACATCCAAAGATGCTGCTGCCAAAATTTCTTATTTTGAAGTTTATCACGGTAGAAGTCAAAAGAGCATGTGCATGAATTGAAGCAAACCTCATAACATTTTCATATCCCCATCAAGGTTTTACATCCCAAAACATTCATGAATTTCCTGCTATGTTACAAGTTAAGTTTCATGTTCTCACGAAAGCAGTGAGACAAGTGAGACAAACTCCAGCGTCACCCGTCCCTTGGACCTTGTATTGATAACAAAGTGCTCTGGATATTTCCTTAATAGCATAAGCAATCCATACCAGGGTTTTCCCTTGGCTTCAGGGGTAGGATAATCCTCAGATGTAAGGTATCTCCTCACACGACTATGATGCCAGACATTACTGTATTGTTCCACCAACTGACCAAAAGAAGAGTCCTTATTAGCCAAATTTTGCAAACAATGGCACATAATAAAGAAATATAGCAAATATATTAACATATGGACTTGTATCCATTTCTTTCCTGAGTTCAATCATCTAGGCCAAACGTGCTCTTATTTCTAGAAGGCCACAAAGTTCTATATTTATTTACAGGCCAATTTGCAATAGGGTGGCATTCAAGATAATTTTGCAAGTCATCATCAGGATAGCTTGCTAAGTGAAGCACCACTAGAATGCACTACAACAGATGCGTATGGATTTTTCTATCCAGTTTTGTCCTCACAAGGCAAGACTGATCACATCATCGTGGATCCTTGTTAAAGATACACTACAATACTATATTGAATTATCTTCAAAACAATCTGTTCTGATGAGTTCTTGAGAATCAACAAGAATAGGCCAACTTTTACCAATTTTCTAAGAGCATCCATGTATATTTTCCACTAACATCTCTTACACCCTTCAAATATACAGCCAGAATTTGGTTCAGAACCAGAAAGGCATAAAGCTTTGTGATTGTAATCAGAAAACTAACATAAGAACCACATGACTTCATCTTCTTTTTTAACTTTTTTTCTGTGATGAGAACAAGAAATTCCTCAGCCAATGGTGCAATGAGAAGGACGAAATATATAAAGCCAAAATCTTTTATCTCCAGTACAAGAAAGAGTAAGCCACTTCATATCAGTTTATAGAAGTATAGAAAAGCTAGATGTGGCAATTTGGATTTATATTCAGTGCATATCCAAATCCATCGATCAATACAAAAATATGAATAATCAAAATTAAGCTAATGGAGATAAAGGATGTCCATTTAAATCCATTAAATTAGTTTGACTTAGATGGATATCCATTAGAATCTAAAATATCCACCTAGATGTCAAAAAGTCAACCGAGGTCCATCATTTAAGGAATGTGTTCCTCTAACATATAGGTACCCACTCCTGCTCTCTCTCATTAATAAAGGTATGGTGGTAAAATAAAATATTTATTTATTTGATTTAAGTGATGAACTCGATTAACATATAGGTCCCACCATTTATCTCTTCAATTAACAAAGGAAAAGTAGTGAAAAAAATATTTATTTATTTGAGAAAAAACATATAAATGGATAAATGAATATTCAAAATCCATTTAAATCCATCTAATAAATGAATGTTAATGGATTGCACTCCATTCAATTGTCCAAATCAAAATGGATATCCATATTGCCACCACTTAAAAATGCAAAGACATTATTAAAACCATCTCAATATCTTTCTGGAACACACACTTGAGTTTGATAGGTAAAGGAACATTTGCAGAGCACATGTCAAAAAGTATGAAATATGTGTTCAATGTTTACGTTATATTCCTTTCGCAATGAAAATGAAAAGGCACGCTGTGCATTATCAAGTAAATTATGAAACGGAAATGTGCAGTAAATTAACTGTACCAATAGCAGTGAAAATTCGAGTAAATTCCCTTAACTCCTTGACTAATGCATCTTTCTCACACAGCTCCTTCCACTTTTAATTGCATCAGTACCTCCCTCCTCTCAGACTTTTAATTGTCCAGTTTACTACAATTCTCTAATTTGATTGATTTTAGAACTCCTTTAACATTAATAAAAACTTCATTATGAGATCATTGAAAAGAATATTCCTTTTTCTTGCCTTCGTCTTTACCAATGGCTATTGAGTCACATTTGTTTGCAGAAAAAATACTGTGTGACAAGACAGAAATGCCTCCCAAACCAAACCCCCTCCCCAACAAAGAAAACAAATCACAAAGACAAGGAAAAACCCCTGGCCCACATGCACACATCACAAGATTCGACACAGAAAAAACGTGGCAAATGTCCTTCCAAAAAGCACAATTTAAGTTACAGAGTACGTCATCCACACACACAAGCAGAATGCGTACAAATTCTATACCTTCACTCTCACACAAAAACTTCACAACAGGTCTCACATGCATAGAGACAAATAAAAATTTTGTGATCAGATATATATAAGGTTTATTTGCTGTTTAGGGTAAGGGATAGGATCTTCTGCCTGTGTCTGTCCATTTCCTGAAATCTAGCCTCTCAACCATGTGAGGGTGATGTGTAAAGAATTTTAGCTGAAACAAGCATGAGTAATTATGCTCTGCTTCTGGTTCAGATGATCTACTCATACTGGTTCGACTCTAGAAGCATATTACTTAAAAACTGACTTCCAAGAAGTTTGACAACAAAGATTCACCTAAACCAGAATGGGCAGAACTTCTCCAAAACTTTCATTGTCAAACATTTCAATTGGAATCGGCAGATGTATACAGGCATGTGTAGTTAGCTATAAATATATATTACCTCTGAGTGAAGTTTCTCCATTGGCATCCATTCACCAGGACCACAAAGATCAGAAAGCACAGTAGCAACAGAAGATACAACATCCTTCTCTTCTAATTGCAGGAGCTGCTGATTGTCAGCATCCCTATCAACACGAGATCTTCCATCCAGCTTCTTATCTGCAGGAAGAAGTCAATGGAAGATGTTAGAAACTAAAACTTAAAAGGAATTGTTTGAAGCATTTTATCCTCAAAATTACAAGGCATGGTGAACTTACACAATGGACATCCTAGATTTATTCAGACTCTTCAATATGCTAATTGGAAGAGCAAAGAAAACAACATCCAGAGTCTAGACTCTCAAGAAAAGCAGAACTATAACCAAAGAGGACAAATAGCAGTATTTTTAAATGATGGGAACTGGAAAGGATGAAAAGAGAGGGAAGAAACAGGGATCAAGGTAAACTAATGGTTTCGTTTCCCTCTTATAACCCAAATTCTATATCAAAGGGGAATAAAATGGAAAATTTTGACTGACTTTACCACCATGCAGTTTCAATAGGAAAGAATAGTCTTAGGAGTTCCTCGAAGTAAAGAATTATATTAAGGCGCAAAGCTAGCACTGGTTTTTAGTTTTAACAGTTATTCAACTCCTTTTATTTTCAAATGATTCCTCCGTAATATGTCTATGTAACTGAATACAAACAAGGAAAAGACATTGTTTTCCTTGTAGAAATAACATGATTCTTATTTTTCATTGGCTAACCAAATTGTTGATAAGTGCCATGCAAAATGAAGCCCAAATCCAGTCTCCATTCCTGACTCCCGCAACATTTGGCATACTTCTTTAGTTATGCAAAATTCTATCAGATGCAGTTATTGGAAATTACACGCAAATACACAGGTTAAGCATTGTATGTTCTCAAAAATTGAGCACCCTTCTTGTGGCAAAGCAACTGACCTTCTCAAAATAAAGTAAGCAAATAACTACATGCCACTAGTAGAGGTTTAACTTGAGATAAATCGTTTACAACTGAATATCACAGTTTCAACCATTGTGAAGGATTTTGCTTGACTAATGGTACATAGTGCATAGTGCATGATTCCCTAGAGAAAATAAAGATTTATCAAATCAATGGTAACTTACACAAAAGCACATTTTGGAAAGAACGGCAACCCCAAACTCAAACACCGTCACATGCTCAAAGACCAATCATCTTAACCAGTAGGTGTTTCATCAAATTTTAGAATACATTCTTGTGAAATTGAATTAAAACATATGGCAAATTAACTTCCAAATTTTGCTCAAATAATTACTGAAAAGAATCCGATTACTGTTACATTGTTTACAGGTTTCCCAGTTTAGCTTCCAGAATTTCAGCCATCCCAAAAAGGGAATGCTAATCACAACTGTATACAAAAGTTTGCATTCCAATGGAACTGGGGAGATGCAGATAATCAAGGTCCTAAAGGTTCAGAATCATTCCAAATTATGACCCATTTGAAGAAGACATTACAAAATGCACTCATGCAGAAGTCAAAAGGCAATTGAACCATTCATCGTTAGCTAACAAACCAGTGCACATAGATGCAAATATGCTCTAGAGTGCCTTTAGTATGAGAATCTACATTCTGCAATTTACAGAAAGGAACTGAAATTTACCACAAACTGTATCTTAATCATGCACATCTTGCAATTCCGCATCCGCCACCAGTCTGCAATAGAATTATCACTATTCAACTCTCTTTGCTACTAATGCAATACACCAATTTGAGATGAGGTTGCATTCTGTAGTCCAGATAAAAATCTTTCCCCCCATATAAACTGATTGCACTAAGTTATTAATTCATCAATTCCAAATGGACACTCTACAAAAATGAAGAATGTAATCACTATTTGAACACTCTCGCTCAAAAAATTTTCCAGCAAATTGAACATTTAGAAGCACCAAAAATCTCAATTTTAATGTTTCAATTTATTGGTATCAGCATTTTACAACCACCTCGTTCCAAAAGATGGGGTGGGCAAAGCAAGAATTTGGCTGAACTTAGTAGCATAAAAACTCATCCTCCAGATGCAATATATCCAAGAATCACAAGATGCATCTCTATTAAACAAAAAAATTCTGCAAATTTATTTTCTTTGTAATTACATAACCAAGATTTACTCTTTTAAGGGAGTAGAATCACTCACCCAGTTGTCCCGAAATGGCCGCCTTCCCACCAGAACTCCCGGAGCCATAGCCATAACCACCCCCACTACCGTCAACGCCATCCCCTCTCCGATTTTTCTTAGACCCACCAGAGGCACCATCTTCCCCACCTTCCTCCTCATACTCCTCCTCGTAATACTCCCTACCTCTCGCAGAACCCTTCTTTCCCATAACCCCTCCATACCCGGAACTTGCACCCGACGGTGGAGGCAACGCATGATGCTGACCATGATGCGGCAAAGCCGGTGAAGCCCCAGTACCACTCGAGGTATGACCCGGAGGGTAATTTACATTGACGTGATGCCTTGGCCCAATTGGCCCACCAAGAATACTCCTAACAGGCAACAAAAAATAGAACTCCTTGTCACCGATCTGAAGGAGGTCTTGTGAATCGAGCTTGACAGGTGGGTTCCCGGGCAAGTGAAGAACTCCCTCAACGAAGCAGCCGTTCTTTCCGAGCACTTCGAGTGCGAAACGACGGCGTTGGAAATCGTAGAAGATACGGGCGTGGTGCCGGGAGATGTTCATGCCGCCGCCTAAGGAGGAAAGGTCAACATCGACAGTGGATTTCTTGGAATTCCGACCAAGGATTATGGAATAGGTTTGCATGTAATACTCAAAGTCTTCGCCCTGAAGCTTTGCGAAACCCGCTTCCACATCGCTGCCGCTGCTGCTTCCCATCCGGGTTGGGCTATTCCTCCCCTGTTAGGTTTCTTTGGACTCGTTCCCCTGCGGGCTATGCCCTTCTTTCTGCAATTTCTTATCTTACGAGAAGAAGAAAGGAGCACATTATGCTTTCTACGAGTGCAGTAACCCGACGGAATTTTTTGAGAGGGAGAGGTAAATTTTCTTCTGGGAAAAAAAATTAAAAATAATCGGAGATAATACCATGCTACTTTTGACTTTTTTTTTTTCTCCATGGCTTCTTTTGTTTTGTTTTTTGTTTTTGTTTTTTTTTTGTTTTTAACCTTTTTTGTCTTCTTAATAATAATTTCTCTGGAATATTATTTAACTGTTATAAAATTAGGGTAGTGTTAGAATAAAATCTTCACACTACACACTAATAAAACTCTAACTATTTTGCACAAGAATTTCTCTCTTTCTCTTCTCTCACAATTTTCTCTAATATTTCTTTCACTAATCTTTCTTTCACAAAATAATAGTGTATTACAAGCTTAGAGAATAGCTCTATTTATAAAGCTCTAATTAGTGGATTACATCATGGCATACATCATCTTCCACTAATCTTAATTAGTGGTATCTCCACTAAATGGTGGACATCCATAAAAATCTTCTATAATAATTCACATAAAACCTTAATTAGTGGAGTCTCCACTAATTAATAAAGATTCCCATAATTCATAACACTCCCCCTTGGATGTCCATCCATTACATAAAGAATATGCCTCGTTAAAACCTTACTAGATAAAAACCCAGTGGGAAAAAAAATCTAGTGAAGGAAAAAGAGTACACTATTCTATATGTTTGTTTATTATTCCCCCTGATGAGATGATTCCTTTAAATCTTTAAACCGACGCATACCGATTTTATATCTCAACTTCTCAAATGTTGCAGTCGGTAAAGTCTTCATGAAAATATCTGCAAGGTTGTCACATGACCGAATTCGTAGCACATCAATTTCACATTTCTTCTGAAATTCATGAGTAAAGAAGAATTTTAGTGAAATATGTTTTGTCCGATCTCCTTTAATATATCATCCTCGTAATTGAGTTATGCAAGCTGTATTGTCTTCATAAAGAGGAGTTGGAATATCTTTGATTAATGATAATCCACAACTTTCTCGAATATAATGAATCATGGATCTTAGCCATACACATTCTCGAATTGCTTCATAAATGGCTATAATTTCAGCATGATTTGAAGAAGTAGCTGCTATAGATTGTTTCGTAGAATGCCATGATATAGCAGTATTTTCACATGTAAATAAATAACCCGTTTGAGAACGTGTTTTATGTGGATCAGATAAATAACCAGCATCTACATAACCTATCAATGTTGGGCTGGTTTTATTTGAATAAAATAATCCGAGATCAATTGTACCTTGGAGATATCGAAGGACTTGTTTAATTTCATTCCAATGTCGTCGTGTTGGTGAAGAACTAAATCTTGCTAATAAATTGACAGCAAAAGCAATATCAGGTCGTGTATTATTAGCAAGATACATCAATGCACCAATTGCACTGAGATATGGTACTTCAGGACCAAGGAGTTCTTCATCATTTTCTTGAGGTCGGAAAGGATCTTTATCCACATTTAATGATCGCACGATCATTGGAATACTCAATGGATGTGCTTTGTCCATGTAAAATCTTTTTAGCACTTTTGCTGTATATGTTGATTGATGAATAAATGTTCCACTCTCCAGCTGTTCAATTTGTAAACCAAGGCAAAATTTGGTTTTACCAAAATCCTTGATTTCGAATTCTCTTTTCAAATAATCAATTGTTTCTTGGAGCTTTTCAGTAGTTCCAATAAGATTAATATCATCAACATATTTAGCTAATATCATAAATTTAGAATCAGATTTCTTAATAAAAACACATGGACATACCTGGTCATTTTTAAATCTCACTTTCAATAATATTCACTAAGACGTGTGAACCACATGCGCCCAGATTGCTTCAGGCTATATAATGATTTCTGTAACTTGATGGAGTAATTTTCACGAGGATAATGTTTATATGCTTCAAGCATATGAAATCCTTCGGGGATTTTCATGTAAACATCATTTTATAAATTTCCATACAAGTAAGCAGTGACAACATCTAATAGGCGCATATCTATCTTTTCATGTACTGCCAAACTGATAAGATATCGGAGTGTAATAGCATCAACAATAGGAGAATAAGTTTCATCATAGTCAATACATGGTCTTTGTGAAAAACCTTGGGCTACTAATCGCGCTTTATATCGAACGATTTTACTCTTTTCATTGTGCTTTCGCACAAATATCCATTTGTAGCCAACAGATTTTACACCTTCTGGTGTTCGGACTGCGGTCCGAAGACTTCACGTTTTGTCAGTGTATTTAACTCCGATTGAATCGCATCTTTCCATTGCAGCCAATCTTTTCTATGCTGACATTTATCAACTGATATTGGTTCAAGATCATCATTATCCTGTGTAACATCAAGAGATATATTGTATGCAAATATATTATCAATAACAGTTTCTATCCGATTCCAACTTCTACCGGAAGTGGTATAATTGATAGAAATTTCAGTGTTACTTTCATCAACTTCTGGTTCTTTGTCATCAGTTCTCTCTTGGTCTTTATCATTCTTTTCTTCAATATGATCTTCTGGATCATTTAATCATCTTTTCTTTCGAGGATTTTTATCTTTAGAACCAAGAGGTCGGCCACGCTTCAGCGTGTTTTTGACTCAATGACTATAGGTATAATATTTTGTTCTACTGAAACTTCAATTCGAATAGGAGCATTTATAGCTGGAATATGCGAATTTGTTACCCCTTTGGAATCCAACAAAAGTGTCTGACATTTGATTTGCAATGCTTTGCAAATGAATTATCTTTTGAACTTCAAGTTCACATGCGCTTGTGCGCGGATCAAGATAATTTAATGATGTTGTCCAAGCAAGATCCTTTTTATGTTGTTTTGGTTCGCCCCCTAATTTAGGGAACAATGATTCATCAAAATGACAATCAGCAAATCTTGCTGTGAATACATCTTCTGTCAGGGGTTCAACATACCTGATAATAGAGGAAGAATCATATCCAACGTATATCCCCTTTCTTCTTTGAGGACCCATCTTTGTACGTTGGTTTGATGCAATTGGAATATATACAACACACCCAAAAATTCTTAAATGAGCAATATTTGGTTCTGACCCAAAAGCCAATTGCAAAGGAGAGAATTTATGATAACTAAGTCTGGTCTTATACGTACAAGTGTTGCAGACATGTAGAATAGCATATCCCCGAGCGAGATGTTGGGAGATTTGTTTTCATTAATAATGGTCTAGCAATTAATTGTAATCGTTTAATCAAAGATTCGACAAGACCATTTTGTGTGTGAACATGAGCTACAGGATGTTCAACATTAATCCCAATTGACATGCAATATGCATCAAAAGCATGTGATGAAAATTCACCAGCATTATCCAAACGGATATTTTTAATGTGATGGTCCGGAAATTGTGCTCGTAATTTAATTATTTGAGCAAGTAATCTCGCAAACGCCAGGTTGCGAGTAGATAATAAACATACATGTGACCATCGGGATGATGCATCAATTAAGACCATAAAATATTTGAACGGTCCACATGGTGGATCAATAGGTCCACAAATATCTCCGTGAATCCGTTCGAGAAATGTAGGACTTTCAGCTCCTACTTTTACTGGTGATGGTTTAACAATTAATTTTCCTAGGGAAAATGCAGTACATGCGAATTTTTCTGATGTTAATATCCTTTTATTTTTTAAAGGATGACCATGTGTATTCTCAATGATTCTTCTCATCATAGTAGATCCCGGATGACCCAACTGGTCATTCCAAATGCTAAAAGTAATAGGATCAGTAAACTTCTGGTTTACTAGATGATGAAGTTTAATTGTACGTATTTTTACAAAATATAGACCAGTAAAAAAAGACGGCAGTTTTTCTAATACCGATTTCTTACCCCAAATGCATTTGAGTAATAAAAAGATGCTCAATCCCATTTTCCTCATTTGTTTCAACATGATACCCATTTCTGCGGATATCTTTAAAACTCAATAAATTTCTTCTGGATTTTGAGGAAAATAGTGCCTTATCAATAATAATTGTTGTTCCTTTAGGCAACAATATACTAGCTCTTCCGGAGCCCTCAATTACATTTGCACTACCGTTTATCGTATAAATATTTATTTTTTCCATTTTGAGATCAGAAAAATATTTCTCATTTTTTAGTATGGTGTGTGTGTAGTTCCACTATCAATAATGCATACATCATCATTAACAACAGCCATCTGAACACAAATATATATATATATATATGTAAATGTAAATATTATTAGAATGGCATGAAAATGAAAATACAAAAATATTAGGGTGAGACTTTAGTTCTTCTGGACACTGCCATCACCAATTAAATGGTCTGTCCTACCGTCTGGGTGTTCAAAAAAATTCGATACATCCATATGGGTAATATTGATATTAAGATCTTCATGATCAATATCATCAGCCTCAGCATTATTTATTGGATGTTGAGAAAAATTTGCTTTCACATTTTTATTTTTCAATGAAGTTTGATACAATTAAACTAAATGCTTAGCCGTACGACAGTTTCGTGACCAATGACCTTTCATGCCACATCTATAACATATATCCTCATGTTTTTCTTCAATTTCTTTTTCTTTTCCCTTATGATCTTTTTTGTTCCACTTCAGGTGGCCAGTATTTCTCACAGTTTGATTATAATTGTGATAAGGGAAATATCGAGCGTGTCTACGACCATAACCACGACCACGGTCACGGCCATGGCCACGACCACGACTATAACGATGGCTTCTACTAGAGCTAGCAACATTCACTTCTGGGAGTGCTGTTGAGCCAGTTGGTCTGGCTTCATGATTTCTCAATAATAACTCATTATTTTTCTCTGCAATGAGGAGGGCAGTAATTAAATCTGTAAATTTTGTATACCCCTTTTCTCGATATTGTTGCTGCAGGACAATATATGAGGCATGAAAAGTGGAGAATGTCTTCTCCAACATATCTTCATCAGTCACTTTTTCTCCGCATAATTTTAATTGAGATGTAATTTTATACATTGCGGAGCTATATTCATTCACGGTTTTAAAATCTTGCAACCTCAGGTGCAACCATTCATACCGTGCAGTGGGTAGTACGACCATCTTCAGGTGGTCAAATCTTTCTTTTAAATTTACCCACAGAACATATGGATCTTTTTCGGTAAGATATTCCATTTTCAAATTTTCATCGAGATGACGACGAATAAAAACCAAAGCTTTAGCCTTGTGTTGTGCAGATGCACTATTATTTGTTTGAATAGTTTCACTAAGGCCTTCAGCATTTAGATGCATTTCTGCATCGAGAACCCATGACATAATTTTTTCCAGAAATATCAAGGGCTACAAATTCGAGTTTAGCGAGATTAGCCATAGAGATCAATAAATGCGTACCTGTCTTCTGGTTTTGGGAACCGCAGAAACTCGTGCTTAGTCTTCTGGCTTTTGTACCGGTAGATACTCGTGCTGATAACGTGTTATAAAATTAGGGTAGTGTTAGAATAAAATCTTCACACTACACACTAATAAAACTCTAACTATTTTGCACAATAATTTCTCTCTTTCTCTTCTCTCACAATTTTCTCTAATCTTTCTTTCACAAAATAATGGTGTATTACAAGCTTAGAGAATAGCTCTATTTATAGAGCTCTAATTAGTGGATTACATCATGGCATACATCATCTTCCACTAATCTTAATTAGTGGTGTCTCCACTAAATGGTGGACATCCATAAAAATCTTCTATAATAATTCACATAAATCCATAATTAGTGGAGCCTGCACTAATTAATAAAGATTCCAATAATTCATAACATTAACACATTTCTTTTTTCTTTTTTAATAAACTATCATATCTCTTGACAGTCTTGAGTCTTATTATTAAAGAATTTTTTTTTCCTCTTGAATTTTTAATCACTTTGTAATTTAGTTTAGAAGAAAAACTCCCACTTTCGAGAAATTAGCCTATTTGATTTATAAAGTTTAGAGTTAGTAATGTCTTGATTTTAAATAATTTTTTCTACAGTTATGGTTTCTAATAAATTTTTGTTGTCATTATAATTCTTAATTTTTTATTTTTTGATACCATAATGACGATTTTTAGAGAACATACTAGCATAAAAAATATTAAGAATCATAATGATAAAAAAAATTATTAAAGATAAAAACTTTTTTTTTGGCTAAATTATATTAGTTATTAACAAGAAAAACAAGTTACACAGTTTAATCAAATGGTCCATAGTAACAAAATAGAATCACACATCTAGTCCTCCATAGGTAAAGTACAACACACAAAAAAAACAAAACAAAACAAACACACACACGCTATCCGAAACGCCACAACCAACCTTTACACAAAAGAATAAGCAAAGATCCTAACTTTTCACTAGATACCTTGAAAAGCCAACCAAAAAACTTTGGATGAATCATCAGTCTTGAGATTTACTTGGGAACCGGAGGAAGGCTAGGAGAAGAGCCCAAACAAACGTTGGGACAAAAAAGATCCTAACCTTCCAATGGATACTTTGAGCAGTAAACCAATAAATTTTGGACGAATTATCGATCTTGAGATCTGCCTGGGAACTAGAGGAAGACTAGGAGAAGGGCCAAACAAACGTTGGGTTTGAAGAAGGAGAGCTACGTAGACACTATGGTAAGGAAAGTCAGAGTAGAGAGAGAAGCCAACGGAGGTGACGGTGAGGTTTTGGGACAAAAGAGGGAATGTAAACCCAAAGGGAAAGCATTAAAAGGACAAAGCTTAGTCAAAATCCAAGCACCGACTTTACCAAATGATATGAGTAAGGCATGACTAGCTATAGCGGTCAGTGGGAGCGCATGCTCCTCTCATATACACCCGCAGTTGCAGAACCGGACTTATACCATCACAGGGACTGCCCAACATGCTCTCCCTTTCACGAGAAGATTCGACCTCGAACTTTAGGCAATCTTAGCATGAGTTCCACCTGAGAGTCGAACCTCTGATACTAAATGATATGAGTAAGGTATAATCAGTTCTATCAAAAGTTAAAACTGTCAATGCGGATGCATGCCCCTCCCATATACATCCATAGTCGCAGGACTGGACCCATACCACACAGGAGCTGCCCAATATGGGATCTGGCCAAAAGTGAGAGAGAGGTGGTGACGAAAGATTTGACACAGAGCCAAAAAAAAAAATGCAAATTTTAAATTTTAAATACTAAATAAGTTAATTTTTCCCGTTATATACGGACATCTCGGACTGAAGGGACTAATAATCTAGTTGGGCTAGTGTTAGCCCAGTTAGCTAGGGCTGGACTCCTGCCAAATTCCCATTGACATATGGGCTAGTTTGGGCAACAAGGGCGGCAAGGAAGTTAGAGCCCAACTGACCAAACCCGACAATGAGCCGATAAAACAAAATTTCTCGGTCCGAGTTCCGAGGTTTTGCCATCGATCTCTTGCACACAAGAGGGGCGAGAGAGAGATAAACAGAGAGAAAAAGAGGCGGCGAACTAGGTCTTAGAAGATGATCATTCCAGTGCGTTGCTTCACCCTGCGGCAAGGTAAACTTTCAATGGCAGATATTATGTTTATATGATTATTTACCCAACAATTTTTATCATTAGTTTTTGTTTCCTTCTTCTTTGGAACTCGGGGGCGCTCAATCGTTCAAATTTGGTTGCTTGTGCTGTTTAATAAAATTTTTCAGGTGATTGGGAACAAGTGGGATTCCTATCTCGATCTTCTCCAAGCGGATTATCCCGAAGGGTAGGAATTTTACTTGTTTTTCGTTTTTGTCAATTGTTTTTTAGGAATACCCTCTTACTATTTGGTTGTCGGCAGCATTAGATAGGGTTTTTGTATGTAGGTTCAACCCGGAGATGTTTTTACCTGCTGTTTGCATATATGCATGCTCTTTGAATCTATGTTGTGCTCTTTGGGGAGGTACTGGGGTTATACTAGGTTTAGAGGTAGTTTCATTATTTAAAAATAATTAAATTGTTTCGTTTTGTCTCCTTTGCTTTTTCTGCTGCTCCTTTTACTCTGAAGATTGAACTTCCTTTTTTAAAAAAAAAAAAAAGGCTGGAAGTATTTCTCAGTGCTGATTACATTAGATTTAAGCAAAAAATTGTTTCTTTGTTTGTTTTCGCATCTTTGGAATGTAATTGTTAAGACTGGTTACATCTGTGGAGGTGTATCGATAATTTGAGGGTTCTAAATATATTCTTGAGGCCAGGGATTTTGCCCTTCCTAACATAATCATGGGGTTAGGTATCATATTCCTGCATTATTAACTTGTTATTATTTTAGATAGAAACAATAAGTTATAGGATGTACTTCTGAATTTTTGAATTTAGGATCATTATCGAAGACAATTTGTTTTCATTGATCTTTATTCACTGAGTTTATCTCATCTTTTGAAGTACACATGACTCAAGAAACGAATTCATGTTCACATGATGAGGGTTTTTGACTGCTGCATTGCATTTGGCTTAGATGAAGAACTAATGTGCCGAAATATTGATATTTGTTCTCATCTTTTTATGTTGAGGTTTGCTTTCTATGTACCATACCTATGGTTTGCTTTTCTAAAATTTTTAAGTTCTCTATAAAGATTGTATATACCTAAACTTACGTGTTGCAAATATGAAAGTGTCTTGTCATCTTTTAGATGAGGCCAACAATGAATAGGATTTTTCTATGCTACTTTATTAATTGTGGGAGTTAGCATCCTTGTAACTCAATACTGCTTGTTGCTAGAGTATTTGTTAGTATTAGCATTAGCACACTCGTTATGAATGAAGTTTTTACCTTATTCATGTTAATCTTATGAGTGAATGAGCATCTTTCTCTCCAAAGCTTTTATGCTTTCTATTTCACTAAGCTGATGTGGGATGAAACAAACAGAACAAGTGTACTGCCTGCATTCGCAACATTTTTTTTTTTTACCTCTTCTCTATGTTAAGATATGGTATTATCTAATCTCCACCTCCAATAGGATGTACAGTGAAGTTTTATTCATGATAACTTACTCGGGAAAAATTCATGCAGTTGAGTTTGAAGAGTGTTCAGGGAACTAGATTGCCTTCTGAATGCTACGTGTAGAAATATTGTATTTCGAATGCCTGATATCCCATCATCTTTGGATGTGATTAGTTACTTCATGAATTTTTATGTAGGACAGCATGAAATTGTTTTCAAACAATTTTTAGTGCCTTGGTTTATTTCATAGAAATTGTTTTTGATGAACTAGTAATTCTGGGGAGTTAAGAACTATATTGTAGCAGCATGATAATGTGACACCTTGACGAAACATCTTTTTCTTGAAGCTGGGAAATCATCTATTGATTAATTTTAGAGCTTTAGTTACCTTTATCTAGGCATGAAGACCTACATTTTTTGGAATTGGGAATCTGGAAGTAACCCTGAAAATTTCTTATTACACAGTGATGCCCTTGATGCTTTTGGTTTGGTTTGATACTGCTTTCGTAGAATGCTGATGACACATGTGGATTTGATAGAGAAGCTTCTGAACTACACAGTACTCTCTCTCTCTATATATATGTGTGTCTGCATTCATGTTTGTGATGGAGTGTCTGTACAGAATCTTTTGTCATTTTGCTGCTTTTGATTCTTTACGAGAAGGAATGGGATATGGAGGGCTCAGTTTTTGTTGTGTTTTGACATAATGCTGCTTGAGAAGGCAAAATTTGTTATATTGTTTGCTTGGTATAATATGATAAGTACTGACAAAACTTCAATTTGTATATATGTGCCTGTGAGACGTGCATAAGTTAAGAGGGTTTATGGGCACAAATTATTTGTCAGTTTGCTGCCTTTGACTTTAGGACTTGGGGAGCAGTGCTAGGGAGTTCTTAATCTTGTAGCTTTTTGCTGTCTACTTGTAGTGACCAAAAATATTTGACAGGACAGAGATTATCCCTTGTATTTATTTGCCATAATTCAAGATACATCACATCCATTCATGCACGTGTATGTATGTGGGACTTTGTGTTGCCCATAATGGAGGTTCATTTGTTGCTTAGCTGCCTTTGATTCTTTAGGGCGAGGAAGTTGCATGGAGAGTTCTTTTTTTGTTGTGATTTGGTGTGTACTTCTGATGTAGCATGCATTATATGATTGTGTACTTCATTGGGTGGAAATTCATTGCTGTCGAGCTTCATTATTCTCAATGAAATCTAATACAACAATTATACAAATGAGAAACTTTTTGTTTTTCATAATATTTGTTACAACTAATTTTATAATGTTATTTTTTTTTTCAAATACAAATAAGCGATTGATTTTAATTATTTGTGAAAGAACAGTTGTGTAAGATTTGTAATATATAGCATTATTACAAAGTTTTACTTCTTGAACTTTCAAAGGCAGCGGATTATTTCTTTCATTTATTTCAAAACAAGAATGCTAAATTTACAAGGCAACTCGAAATTCCAATAGCCAACATGAGCAAAGCACAAGATCTCAACATTACAAAAATTACCGACGATGACATGTCACATATGAACGACTTAAGCAGAAGAAACCAATAATTCCAAAAACTCCCAAGACCTTAACAAGAGGGCAAAAAGAAAGAAAAATTCTGAGTTATTGCATCATAGTTTGAATTATTTCATGGACTCACATCAAATAGAAGCCCAGGTCTTGCTTTCAGGAATCAACAGATGTTGAACTGGATTTTTATCAAGCCCACCCAGCCTACCCATGAGCCTCACGAATAAGTTGCCAACTGCATATGCAATTCCGGAGGCCAAAACTGCAGAAGTAACATAGTACAGCACTGTTTTGGTGTATGATATGAACTTGTGCTCCCCGCGGGTATAAGTCTTCGCAATTGCAAGAAAAACAACGCACACGAGGGAAGATGCAGCAACTGCCAAGATCTTGAAGCTCCTATCGTCAGTTTCACGGAATGTGAAGCCATATGCCACGGCTGGGATGAGGCCAAATACAATATATGATAGTACAGCAAAGAAAGTGTGGAGAAGGAAATTCTCTTTGCGCCCAAGTAGCTCTCGATATCTGCTTTTTACTTCTTCATTTGCTTCATTGGATTCCTCATATATCAAGTCCTTCAGCTGCAAGGGTTCATGCAAATTCAGAATTCATGATTGAGACTCAAATGTTAATAAGAAGGGAAGGAAAGGATATGTGAGTTGCGAAAAGAAGTTTAATATCTTTGGCTTCACATGTAATAGCTTTTAATGTTATTTAGTGCAAAGACAGGAAAAAAGCTCGTTGTTTCGTTGCTTATCTAATCAGAGGAAAACAGATAGTATATTTGAAATGACTGCAATAGTTGTATAAGAACTATGCTGAGAGAGATATTGGAGGGAGAAGAACTCACATTATGAAAAAGCACAACGAGCCCACCTACTAGATTTGCCAATCCAAGAACCACAATGTTCACTGAGGAATCCAACACAAGTTGTTAGAAAAGCGTCTAAAAACCATGAAGAGGAAGAAGGGACCAAAATGTTGCTGATATGTTAACCCTTTAGGCTTAAATTAACCTACATGAGTACTTCAAATAGATACTACTATCCCTTAATAGCAATGCAAACACTGGCAATGTTAACAATACTTGAGCTCAACACCATAATTGACCATTGAATCTTCCATAGTGAGACAAAAAACTACAGAAACGGGAGTACGAATGGTGCACCCACCAAAGCACTCGGTGCACGTGCACCGGGTGCACCTAAGAATTTTCCGTAGGAATGTGGCAAAATGATACTGCTAATGACTCACGTGTAGTAGCATCAGAGGCTGCAGCAGATGACACAATACTCAAGCTTGCAATTGATTCCATTAATCCTCCGTATACAATGCTTTTCAATATCTCCACTGGTTTAGAACTTTGTGTTTCCCTTGCAATTAGTGGTGTGCTCGTCGGAACTGGTCCTTGTTCCGGAGGAAATTGAACACCACCTCCTGTATTTCAGCAGACTATATCAGAAATTCAACTTTCTACAAGCAAATGCTTAGAGCTTGAAATGAAAAGTAAAAGTGGATACAAATGATGTTCGAATAGAATACATAGATCAGAAAAAGATTGCCCTGTAACTTCCCTCTGAGTGAAGTTTATTATAAGCTATAAAGGGTTCCGAGGGAGTAGTATAGATGATAGAATAAGTTTATGGCTTGGTTGGTGTGATTATATACCTGGATACTGGCCACTTATGATGTTCTGCCCCCCTTCAATTTCATTTATGGGTTTCATAGGAATTTTTGTCCCTTGAGCTGTTCCATCTACACATAATCCGAGAGCATTAAAATTCTGGGTAGCATAGGAAAGTCGGACTCAATCAGTCCAAATAATTGAAGTACCTAATTTATCAGGGATATCAATGATCACATTTCCATTCGATATGGAACCATCAACACTAGAAACTCCATTACTTGTTCCAGCGGGTAGCTTTCCATCTGTTACCGTACCATCAACGTTATTACCAGCTAAAGCTCCATTTGTAGTAGTAGGCAAGCCTACTTCAGCATTGTTGTTCAGTTTCACCGGCTGACTCGCTGCACCAAACAAAACAAGAAATAAAGGCAACAGGTTAATTCTAATAACAACATAAACTTGGTTATCATCATCCAAACTGAGAGTCACTGAGGTAAATTAAATCCATGATACAAACTGATCTAAGAATTTATACCTGGTGGTGATGGCTGTTGAGAACTTGATGCATCTCCGTTCACTGGGAGCTTTCCGGAAGTCCAAGAAAAATCTCTTCCTACTTCAGGACAGCAGTTGAAAATTTGATGATGTTACTTGACCAAATGGTGAAGAAGCAAGGAAATCAACTAATTCCATCTTTATAAATGGAATTCTAAAGGTTCTTGTAACTATTAATAACTGCTAAACAAATCATTCACAACTATGGAGCCTGTGACTCTAGGATCTTAAGTCAGCTCATAATGATTATACTTTGCAGCAACTACTTAATAAACATATTTACCTATATCAGTTATGGAGCCGTGAGGTGTATGTTGCTGTTGGACAGTAGAACCAGGTGCAAGTGAGGGTTGTTGCTCTTGCGGAATTTGTGTGCTTTCAGGCTTCTTCCAACTTCCAAGAATCTTGAATGGATTAAGTATATTCCCTGTTTTAATTTAGCAAATCATTAAACTTGATGTAGTTCCTAATATAATGGGAGCTGACAATATGCACCAATCAAGTAATAGACATAGAAAAGCAATCACTCAGACCACACAAAGTGATGATGTCCGCTAAACTTGATGAGAAAACATACATTCTGCTCTTGAAATCAGTAGGCAGTTTTTGAATTTCTACCTGGGAGTGGGAATGGGAAAAATAAACGAAACAACGTCTTCAGCAACATTGTTTCTTTATTTTTTTATCTTTCTCTTTCAGAAAGAGAACAAGGACTCATGCAGAAGAACAGTAACCCGGGAAAATTGATCCAGTTCTGGGATTGAAGGATCTTTTTCTTGGGTTTTTTAAAAAAATTAGACTATCAGTAGCATCAGATTCAAGAACTCATATATTCTTTTGATCAAGCACTAATGACTGCCGGGACTGAAATTGTTTGGGGGACCTAACGTAGACTTGGAGCGGTGTTAGTTGCATGTTCATAAAATTTCCTGTGGGACATGATGGTCATGGTAGCAAAAAGGGAAAAGGAAGCGGAAAAGATAGTAGTACAGCCTTAAAAGAAGATTACTATTGTAAGCATTACATTGGTAGAGTAATATGATGCTTCACTAAACAATGATAGATCATACGACACAATCCACACCATTCAAATAATCTCTTTTGTTGTTTATCAACCGAGCGAGGGAGGTTCTTTCCCAAAGACAGGAAAATAAAGATGAAAATCAAAGGGAAAGAAAGTTGTACCTTTTGGAATAAAGATGCTGAAGCACGATAAGCAACCAACTAGGTTCCGTGGTTGAGTCCTTTTTTCTCTTTTTTTCCTACAAAGAATCACCTTGGTGATACGGTTGCTACAATTTGGGCAATACATGTTATACTCGTGTGTATGCATCTTCTCTACTGCCCTCTCAAATTCCAATTCTATCACTTCCTCATCAACTTCATCCACAAGGTCAATTTTCAAATGTTCAGTTTCGTTATTGATCAATCCCACAGAAGTACCATCTTCTTCCTGTAGCTTTGTTGAGGTTGGCATAGTGGAACCAGATGAAAATGTTTCCTGCAGAATCTCCACGTCTTTGCCATTGATCACAGCACTGAGAACTTTTTGAATGTCTACATCCTTCAGTTTGCTACACACAGTGTCTACTTTAGGAATTTTCTCCAAATGAGACCCTTCCTGCGTAGCACCTGCAGACCGTGCATTTTGCATAACAGGGCAATTAGAGAGATTGGAATGGAAAAACAGTAGCTCAAGTTTAGATCAAAACAGTCTTTAACAAAAAAAGGGTCCTTGGTTCAATTCACATTCTTTCCCCTTATGTATCTAATCAACATGTGACAAAGTTCAGCAAATTGAAACATGATTCTTGATAATTTCCATTTCAGACAAGAAATTGTCAGACTATGCCACTCTTACGTTTTTGGGTTACCACAACTGAGTCAATCTTGTCTACAAGGACATTGCATGATAATTTTCTTAAGCAAAATCACGGCTATGGGTATAAAAAATCCCTAATATCATGCAAGTGATTACACGGAAACATCTACTAACCTCTACAACCAAAACTGTATTTCTGATGAATATGATCAACCCAAGGATTTCCAATTTGGTAGGTCCAAATGCAGTGACGACATTTCCACAGTCCTTCATTGTCAAGGAGAAAGGTAGCCGCAATTTTATCAAACATTAAAAATATCCCAGAATTAGATTGCTATGAAAGATGTGCTTTCAACTAGTGCTACTCTTTTAGGGACAGGACAAAACAGTAAGAGGGATCCATCTGATTACGAGTATGTGGGCAAATTATTACTAGTTCAAACTGTTATCAAACATGTATCCTGCACGTTTGGATGTAATAGTCATCCTTCATGTTACAAATCTTCTAATCCATCTCAAGACTTTAACTCGATAGAGGTCAATGGCACACGCACAGAATCTGGGTTTTAGCTCTCTTTTATTTCCCCATTTTTGAGAACTGATCAATAGCTGAATCAACCCGTAAGAGCTGATCTGAACGGCGTTTCTTGAAAGAAAACAACATATGACTTTGGAGTGCAGAGCTGAAAAAGGAAACAAGTACAGGCAGGGGAAAAAGGAAAAAAAAAAAGAGCGCAAGGAAATGAAAATTGGATTCGAAAAAGAAGAAGAAGAACGTTTATCATCTGTTTATCTCATATGATTTTCATTATTTTCATGTTCGGGAAAAGAAGGGGAAAAAAGGGGGGAAAAAAGCTTCCATTATTGTGCCATTGACCTCACAGCTCTCTCGGTACAGGCCAAGTAAATTTCTTTGCATGCAAGAATTATTGTTGCAATATTAAAACTAGCCTAAACAAGTTCAAAAAGGGAAAGATGTCCATGAATATCACCGCTCTGGCTAGATTGAAACTTGTTTAAACAGTACAAATTCAAGAAAATTAGAACAAAAACACTAAAAAGAATCCACAAAATAATTCTGCAAAAGTCCACTGCTCCCCAAGAGAAAAAATTTGAGTTGACCAAAGTAGATGAGACCAAAAAAAAAAAAAAAAAAGGGCGCTCACCTGCACTTTCATCCAGATATACACTCTGTTCAGGCTTGTCCTCATCCTCATGACTATCGTCGACTTCCTCAACGAAGGCCCGTTTCATCTCTGCATCCAGTGAAACACCAACGATCTTATAGTCACATCCAGCACCTGCACAGCTGCTCTGAATACAACTTTCATCACCGGAAACGGTAGTAGTAGCAGTACCACTGGCAGCATCAATTGAACGTCGAGAACAACGCCCCACCAACTTCTCTTCTATTACCTCCTCCACCTCGTCCTTGATGTGGTGCAACACTTGTTTCTTCTTCTCCACCTTCTCTTTCAGGTATTGCATGGCTTCCATAATGGGTGAATGTTAACTGAAAGTCTGAGACACCACCACCCCCAGAAGCAGCAGCAGCAGAAGATCTACCCTCTACAGACTTCTCAGTCAGTCAGCTTCTTATACAAACTAAACACAGCCTTCTGCTCACGCTTTAAATAGCCAAGATTTGGACGCTGAATAATGAAGATTCTCAATGTATGAAAGCAACCTACTAAGGTCAGCGGAATGACTAATGGCAGGTCTTTGGAGTTATTAGTTGAACAGATCTTTAATTCTGTAAAAGACAAATGTACGGCGGCTTCACTCTAGGTAAAAGACAAATATACATACCCTCCAGTATGTATATTTTGTTCTCAATTTTTTTTTTTAAAAAAAAAGTTTTGTTGCTAAAGTATATGCATTTTCTTTTTCTTCCATATATTGACTTTATACAAAATATTCTTATAGCATTTCATCTAAATATATATACTAAGAATGAAGAGGGGATAGAAATGTCATAACATATTATTTCAATAATTTTTAATTTCTTTTTCCTTCAAATATTTTAAAATCTAATGGTTTAAATTTTAGAGTTTTGTAATGAATGAATAAAATTTTATCAAGAACATTATATTACTCCTTGTATAGTTCAGATTCATTTGGTCGTCATGGTTAGCTTAGTCATTTTATAATATTTTTACTTTTTCCCCTTCCTCTTGATTTTAATTTTAACAGTTTAGATATAAAAAATGTAGATTTGTGTGGCTCTGATTTCCCAAAATTCCTACCCCATTCCCAGCCTAACCCTGCGTCTTTCACCGTTCCTCTTCCAAGGGTTTTCAACTCCCCTTCCCTTTTGCTCTGGCTTCGTCCTCCATCGGGATTTCTCCTTCAACTGCATATTCCAATTGATCAGTTATTGTTTTGCATTTTTCCTTTTTCAAAGGCTTTTGAATTATTGGAAAGAAGATGTCAATGACTCTAGATCAATCCCGAAAAGTGGGCATTGGAGTAGCACCAGCATCTCCGACTCCATTTCTTACTCCCAGGCCCGAAAGGCAGAGGCCGGATTCCAGAGGGAGTGAATGGAATTCCAATCGGCAGGACAGAGATAGAGAGGTCAATGTGCAAGTTTTGCTAAGATGCAGGTGGGTGTTATGTAATCATTTTTCTCTTACTACCATGCCTACAGATGTTTCTTAAGGAGCTAGCCACATAAATATATGTGCGTACAAGGCAACCATAAGGAGTGTTGTTATTTTGTCTTTTCTATCTCTTTTTCAGTTTTAGATAGGTTTCATTGATGGGAGTTTCAGAAATTCTGTTGTTTTTTATACAGTTCAAAGTTTGATTCAAAATTGATGTCAGCACTAGTGAGCTTTGTGTATGGTGTTGGTTTTTTCTCTTGGTTTTCTTTAAAGGGATTCAGATAATTCTTCTGTTTTTGGTGCCACCTGCTAGCATGGGGACGCTTGGGACTGTAGTAGTGTTGTGGGGGCTAAGGATTTTGATAGTGAGAAATTAAGCATAATCTAGCATGGGATAGTTAAAAAAGTTTAAAGGAAATGACTAATGAACCATTGTCTTCGTCTTCGTCTTCACAATTGCTGTTTATCTTTAGAATAAAACCCAAACAGCTTAGGGTTTATCTCTTTCGCAGAAATTTTTCTTTCTTAGTCATGACCGAAACTGAAGCTCCAGAAACCCCAATCAAGGCAGAGAAAGCGGAAGCTCCTATTCAAGAGATGGATATAGAGGCCCAGGCAGAGGAGGGTAGATGCACATGTTGGATTTGATTCAACATTGGCAAAGATACGGAACTTGCATAAGGATATTGGACCGTGCCATTGTTGATGCCTTCCATCCCTTATCTTTGGAGTCTAAAAGTGGATTGTACTCGATTAGATGATTCTTCACTCAATTATATAATTCGACCTTGTTTGCAGGAGGTTTGCCTGCACAATTGTGTTGATTTTAGCGAAAAGGTTCTCTCACATATTGGCCAGAGATGCAAAGACCTCGTGCATGTGCTTTTTCCTTTTATCAATTCTATGTGTATTTTCTATGATTCTTTACTCGTGAACCAGAAATTGTTACTCCTGTTCTTTCTTTGAAGTGTTTCGATCTTTCTTTTTATTCTTTTCCCTACTTTTTCTATGTGCCTCTGGACTTTGAAAGCCATGATATTCACTGCATTTCGTTGTTAAGAACCATTGTTATTAGATGTATCGTATTTTATCTTGTTCAGGATTCTAAACTTGAGTTCAGTCGCAGAGAAATGAGAGAGATCCATTGATGTATCTCAATTTTCTGGGTGAATGGCCGTTGACATTGAGACTTCTGCAGGTAGAAATGATTTATTCAGCCTAATAACTTACGCTAATTTGATTAATGTTATTGTAATGGATGCTAAAATGTTAGTGTCTTTTTGGTGTGGAGCAGGAGAAGAACATACCAGAAATTGATAAGGAGACACACCGTCTTGTTGTTGTCAATATGGATTGGAGCCAAGTTAAGGTGAGTATTGGAGCTCAAAGTGACAAATTAGGCATCATGTTTTGACTGTGTTTTTGTAAAGTAAAGCATCTTATTTTGCATGATCATTTTATTTCTTGTACTTCTAAAGTGAGTCTTCATCTGCATGCCCACTTCTTTTAGTGTTTTAAGATTGCTTTCTTCATGACTTTAGAGTTTTGGAATGTAAAATAAAGTTTTGAGGTCTGAAATCCCAAAATTATAGTACCCAAGTATAGGAAATTGTTGAGCCAAATCAAGTAATTGGCTTAGACAAAGATATGAAGATGAAAAGTAGATCTTGAATCAGAAATGTGCGCAGTCAACTTCACTTCATAAATGGCTATATATGTGTGTATGTGCCTATGTAGGAAGTGGCTACAGATATTTGGTTCATATCAGGTTCCTTCTTGAATGGTGAGGGAAGCAATTGTGAAGGTGAGTAGGGAAGGGACAGGTTTTTATAGATTTCCTTTTTGACTTTTCTTCCTCAATGTCAATATTTTCATATTCTGGTTAATTGCATTCAATGTGAAGGAATCCGCTTATCATAATTTTCCACAAAAACATTTTGGCAAACTCTTTTATGTAAAGTGTTATATGGCAAACTCTTTCGTGTAAAGTGTTATATATATTATAGCCGATTGTGGAATTTTCTTTAAGTCTTTGTTGAGCAACACAAAATTAGGAGCACTTGCTCTAGTCTTCACTTCAACTATTGCAGGAAGAATATGAAGTAGAAGTTGACTTCATATCTTGATGAAAGTTTGCATCGCTGCAGATTCCTTCATTAACATATTAAGCTACATTTTTTAGGTGACAAAATGAGTTCATCTGAAGTATTTTAGGCATTGAATGTTTCCTCAACCAGTAATGCTAAGCTAAATCAATAATGCTGATCTTTGACTTAAAGTTTGCTTGGTTTTGTTTTGATGCCGATAATTTACACGATAGCATTGGTAATTTTGAGTTTAAAAGATGAGGTACTACATCCTATTATAGGAATTTCATGAACCTATCTTCATGTCCAAATGCAAATCTTTTTAGATACCTTTCATGTGCTGAGTTCCAATGAAAGGAATTCTTATGTATTGAACATCCATGCTCAATTTTGTGCACTGAAAGTGAATGGTTGATAAATGATACACTTGATATGGATTGATTCTTATTATGGGTTCACAGCTCATTTTTTTGCTTTTATTGTGAATATAATTTGTGTTTTCATTTTAGATTCTTCATTTATGTGATTGGAACAGATGTTCATTATAACTTATCCAAATAATGTAGATATTTTAAACTTACCTTGAGTGCCCAAAAGAATATGGGAAAGAGGTTTGCAAAGTGGAAGAAAATGGTGGGACAACAGAGAGGAAAGCTCTACATAATGAGGGTTTACATAACCATACTTTTGTGTTAGGACAAGTACTCATATCTAGTCTCATAGATGCAAAAGAGGCAAAGTATTATGGTGCTTGGAGATTCTGTTCAGTCTTTGTATATGCTTTTCTGGTCCTTTTTCTTCTGTTCTCTTTGGCTCATTCCATTGAAAGTTTTGCAGATTATTGTAAATGTAGTCTCTTAGATTATTCAAATGTACAAAGACAAATATCCATATGTTGTATGGCAGGACTGCGACAACATTAATCACTGATCTAGCTAATATTTTTCATATATGTTTTTGTTTTTATCAAAAGCTTCCTTTGTTGCTAATTTTTACATGTGACTCAAAGCAGAAATGCAAAGCAGATAAAGCTGCATGCATGCATGCATTGTTTGCTTGTCAACAACTACTCAAGAACCAAATCTGAGGCACCGGTTTAGATGCCCAATAAGAGAAAACCAGCATAGTAAAATGCAACTTTATATAGACAAGGTACTGATTCCCTTGGCTCTGGATTTGCCTTTCTTCTAAGTTCCACACAACTTTTTTGGTCCTGTGATTTTTTGATAATCTAAAGCCTGATAATCTGGTCAGAATTGAGTTCTAATTAGGCCATTAGTGATTAGAAGCTCTACCATTAGGTTCTTTTAGCCAAATGGTGCTTGACTTACATGGATGGATAGATGATGATAATGAAAGATTCACCGGTCTTGTCATGACTTATCTTCTTTTTACTTCTTTTGTTTCCTAAGGGCTTGTCGTGTTATTAAATGTGGGAAGTGGGAAGTTCGGCACACTCATTAACTAAGTCTGCCGTTAAGATGACAAGGACCTTGGTTATCGGATCATCCCACCATATGCTAGCAGTTTTAGCTGACAAAAATTAATTAATTTCGCTATCTTTTCAAGAACATCAATCACAAAATAGCTGGAGTTTTCTTGCTTTTTTTCTTCTTCTTTTGCTGGATTCCTAGAACATCAATCTAACCACATTCTAGCCCTGTTAAGGTACCGAAAAAGGCTTGTCCTGTGACTCCTAATTTAGTTTGACAATCTACGTGTTGGTAGGATTTTAAAAGCTAAACAAATCCGAATCACTTTTTTTTTCCTAATGGTAATTTAAAGATGCTGGTAATTTTGATGATGTTGAATTTTGAAGTTCAAAGTCATTCTATATAACCCTGCTAGGCATTTAGCTTGTGGTAAGGCAATGACAGTATCTACTGCTTTTGTCAAATTGAGATACCTTTTCAATTGGGTTATGATTTTTTGCCTTGTCTTTTTCCATTTGCATTTGATAATTAACTAACATTTCCATTTTATTGAGAAAGCATCAGAAAACTCTGGTTTGGACTTATCAAATGTCATTGCCTTTGTCCAAAAAGAAATAAGTACTAATAGTAGTTCTACACTTCATATTGTTAAAATATGTGATGAAAATAAGGGCGAGCTAACTTTTTTTGCTCATGCTGTTGTTGCAACAGTTGCTATGGCATCTCGTCTTATTACAAGCCATCCATGTGAAAGTTTTGCATTTCCTCCTCCCCCTCTTGGCGTTAAAAGAGGGTTTAGACCTCATCATAAGTTTGAAATGTTTTACAAGTCTGTGTATTTTGACTTTTGGCGCAAAAGTAGTGAATTGTCAGTGTAGTTCATAATTTTCACAATACGTTCAGGTTTGTTATTTATTTATTTATTTATTTATTTATTGGTGGTGGTTTGTTGTATGAAAGTTTTTTGTGTTTGTGTCTTTCTTTTGCCTTTAGTGTGTTTGGTAGAACATTGTTGATACAAGAATGGGATACTATTTTCAAAAAAGGCAGAAACCAAGCCTAGGGAGCTTGTGGTTGATAGAAGTGCTTACTATCTTTGGGAGGCAGTGTCTATAAGTCATAGAGTGACAACTAATAAGCTAAGTTAGTATACTTAGACTAGTGAAGCTCCGCAGCTGAGGTTCTGTAAATGAAATATTGGTGCAACTGGTCTTCAGCTTTTATTAGAGATTATCAGGAATTTTCAAGTTTGCATATATTTTTTCACTTAATTCCCTTAATTAATCTTATTGGATATAAGTTTCTCATGTTGGTATGTGATTTTTAAGTGTTTTTTTAAAAGTTTTCTGTTCTCATTTCTTTTTCTTTTTTTTTTTTGATTATGCTTTGTAATATGCCTATTGTTAAAGATCCTACCAATTTTTATTGGTCAGTTGTCGTAACAGTTTGTGGTGTAATCTCAGGTGGAGTCTGGTTTATTAACTAAGCCATTGTGTGATGCAACAAGACACAGTGACAGTAGCTGAGCCATAGAAGGAAGAGCTTACCTTAGTTTTTAATAGCATGGTTTTTGAATGACTACCAATGTGATTTAATATTTTTTTTGAGTACTCTTTTTTCATTATTACTCAATTTGTGAGTGAGCTTTTTAAGTCAATAGTTGACCTTCCAACGTTCAAAATCCATATAATTGACTTCCTTGTGAAATCAAAAGAATTTTCAACTTAGGTAGGTGTGCCTCCATTATATTTGTTTAATTTGGATATGTTATAAGCTTAGTAGATCTGCTTGTGTGCTAAGTATATTGGGTGTCTATATAAACATGATTGGGCAACCATTCGGTGTTTTGCGACAATGGTTTACCATCAAAAGCCCACGTATGATGCACAATGTCATGAAAATGTTAACGTATTTGGATAAAATATATAGGGAAAAGGCATAAGGATGGAGCTAAATGAATAAAAAAAATCGAAATCAGAAGCATATCCATCTGTTTTGTATCTCTGTTATGGAATAGGACCTTTTAGCTTCTCATATTCTAATTTTCATAGTTAGTGAGCTGAAAATATGTATAATGCACTGAAATATTGTGTTGGATATGCTATACGCGTAGTGGATCTGATTTTGTGCTAAGTATATTGGGCGTCTATATAAACATGATTGGGCAACCAATCAGAGTTTTGCGACGACGGTTTACCATCAGAAGCCCACGTATGATGCACAATGTCATGAAAATGTTAACATATCTGGACAGAATCCACAGGAAAAAAGCATAAGGAAGGTGCTCAATGAATAAAAAATACTGATATTTGAAACATATCCCTCTGTTTTGTATCTCTGTTATGTAATAGAATCCTTTAGCTTATCATTTTACAATTTTTATAGTTACTACACTGAAAATATGTACAATGACCTGAAATATTGTGTTGGATATGCTATAAGCCGAAGCTTTGATATATATTGTAAAATTTGACTTGACTTTATTTGTGATGCTAATCTTTTCTTTTTTGCTTTTTTTGGAATATATTAAAAAAAATACAGGGAAGAAAAAATTTTAGAATCATAGAAAGTAGGATTCTTCTACTTGGTTCTGGTCCAGAAGTTCAAAAAACAAAATGTAGAATGCAACGAAATATTGTGTTAGATATGCTAAAAGCTTAATAGATCTGATTGTGTGCTAAGTATATTGGACGTCTATATAAACATGATTGGACAACCATTCGGTATTTTACAACGATGGTTTACCATAAAAAACCCACGTATAATGCACAATATCATTAAAATGTTAACATATGTGGACAAAATCTAAAGGAAAAAAGCATAAGGAATGTGTTAAATGAATAAAAAATACTGAAATCTGAACCACTTCCATCTGTTTTCTATCTCTGTTATGTAATAGAACCTTTTAACTTTTCATTTTCTAATTTTCATAGTTAGTGAGCTAAAAATATGTACAATTACTACAATGCATTGAAATATTGCGTTGGATATGCTATAAGCTTAGTGGATCAAATTATGTGCTAAGTATATTGGACGTCTATATAAACATGATTGGGTAACCATTCGGTGTTTTGCGATGATGGTTTACCATCAGAAACCCACGTATGATGCACAATGCCGTGAAAATGTTAACGTATTTGGACAAAATCCATAGCAAAAAAGCATAAGACTGGTGATAAATGAATTAAAAAGACTGAAATTAAACGTAGTAAATGATGATACAACACATTATGATTAGGTTTTTTACTACTCCCCCCCCTTTTTTGGATTGGTTATACCTTCTCGGCTGAATATGGTTATAATTATTGATGAATACCTATTCAGTTGGTATACTTAGAATTGATAGACCATTTTCTAACCAGAAAAAGCAAATTGATTCAAGTTTGGTAATGGTTTAATACTCTGAAGAAAAAGATGTCTTGTTGATATTGTGTGTAATCTGTCTAATATTTTTGTCTCCAAACTTTCATATTTAGAACATTGAGGTCTTGTTGTATGCCATTTAAACAAATGGCCTTATTACTTTGTTATGTATCTTTAGTATTTTCTTGGTTTGCATCCATTACAAGGTTGATAGCAAGGTGACTCCACCCTGGCAGCCGGCAAGTGTTCTAGGCTCAAGTAGACTGAAATCTTTGTTTAGTGCTTCATCTTATGTTTACTTAGATATTAGGGCACCTTCAAGATGGTCATAAATTTACATAAAGTTGTATTTTTTAAGAACTAATTCTACCAAAAAAGATAATTTGCAATTAGAATGGTGATTATTCATATTTGGAATAATATTAAATAAATTATCATGGGAGTTTCTTGTTATTATATGGTGGGTTGTGGGTATGTTATATTTTTCTGCATTTATTGTTTAGAGACCTAAGTAGTTAATGGGAATTAGGAGACACCAACTGCCCAGGAGCTACTCTTCTTTTGTAGACAGTAAGAACTCTGCGAAGTTAGAAAACTTGAGATGCTTGTGTTTTGACTTGAGGGTTTGAGGACATTTGTTCTATGTTATAGGTTGACATGGTTGCTTTGAAACAAATGGGAGACTGCGATCTAAAGGAGTTGGGGAATACCAATGGTACTTTTACTCTCCTGAAAACATATAAGAAGTTGTCCTTATTTAGCTGTGGTAATTGATATTGGTTCTGTTTCAAGTGCACCTTACTCAAGAGAATTGCAGCTTCCCATTTGTTTGTAAATGTAAAAAGATTGTTTCTTGTGTAAGGGAAATGGTTTGGGTGTTTTTTATTTTTTCCCCTGCTGATTCTCTCACTCAAGTGGTGTGTTGCTAACATGGTTAATTGGCTACGGTGGCAGCGTGGTGGGCTTGAAATTTGATTTCGTGGTGTTCAATTTAACCAAACACTCGTCTTATCTTATCTACAATGCTTCCCTTTTCTTTAGCTCTGTCGTTTAGCGGCTTTACCGCAAAAAATACGGCTTTGATCAGGTTGCAATCACCTTTTCCCTTAACTAGCTATTTTGCGTATTCATTTGCGACTTTGCATTCTTGGGAATGATTAAATTCCTTTTGAAATGGAAAAAATTGATAAGTTTTGATGTTGTTGGGAGCAAGACATTCTACAGTAGCTTGTTGGATTGTTGACTCTACTGTTATAATTATAAATATTGTACATGCATTTCTGATGTTTATTGCAAGAATATTGACAAGAACAATGGTTTATTGTACTTGCTTCCTCTCTCTTAGTTTCCCTGTGAATATATGGGTGCAGGGATTTGCAAATTTAAGAACTTTCAAATCTCGATTTCCAACTTACTTTTACGACTATTTTTTCTAGCTCATTTGTTTAATTCATGGTCCCTTCAATATTTTTTCTCGTCCATAACTGTGCAGAATGGTTGATGACACTGGATTGGATTTCACTGATCAAATAAATGCCTTGGAAATCAAGTATGAGCAGATACTCTCTCCCATTCAACTTACATGTTATATTTCAAGCTTTTTTTTGTTCAAATTACGTGTCATGTTAAAGATCCAAGGAGACATTTATTGTGTTTTTTCCTTAATTCTACACTTCTTGGTATTATTCTACTAAAATTTGATATTAATTATTTTACATGTTATTTTGGAGAACCAAGAAGTTCAATTTAGATATTTTTCTTCAAAAGTCCATAGATTTGAGAGTTTTCTTAATCTATTTATTTTCTTCAAATGTGATAAGTAAATCGAATCAGAGGAAGTATCTTTTAAGTGTTCAATTGATCTTTGTTAACTGTGTTCCACTTTTGCAACAAAATCTCATACTGTGCAGTAGTGGTGTTGATAAATTTATGTTACTAGGTTAACATTCATAAAAACTACCCTTCACTTGGCATGTATCTCCAAGAATATCTTCAAGAAAGGAAAAACTGACAATTTTGGCTTTGCAGTCTAAAGTTAGTAATCATTCCATTTGCAATTCTTATGAAATGGGAATGGCAGGATGCTGGACAATCTTCCAGTTGCTATTATTAGACAAAAGCAGGATGGAAGTCAGTCAACAACATATGAACATGGCTTCCGTGTTGGGTTCAAGGGAAATTATGCAGGGGTTAGTTACAATAGGCTGATTTCTGACTTTTTTAAGCTTATAGCTCAGAAATTCTCGTGAAAGTTTTTGTAATTTTCTGCATATGCAGAGCAAAGAAGAGAAGTAGTTTATCAATAACCACTTGATCTTTAAAGTCATGTGTCATAAGGATCCAGAAACAGATTTTGCTCGCATTGTTGCGTTTGAAGTTAGCCCAAACAGGTGCATTCTTTATCACATGGTTTTTTGGGTTCCTTTATATTTCTCATATCTTTTTGCAGTAACATTACAAAGTTATATTACAATTTTTATCTATAGCTAATGTGCATCTAGAGTTTGTTACAGGTAGAAAACATGTTGACTAACGTGAATGGTGAGGGCTTTCGCTTGTTAGAATTTTTTAATTGATTTTTCTCTCACCCATTCTTTTTATACAGTATTATCATGAGTACAAGGAGTGGGATATATAACAAGAACCCTCGAGTGACAACATGCAACCAGAATACAAAGAATTTAGTTCAAGGAAGCACTGTCCCACATGAAGTAGATACAGATAAGGAGGTGGTTTTCATTTATGATGTTACTTTCAAGGCACACTACTAATGAATCCTTCTTGAGAAAAATTTTATGCAGATGCTAATTCATTTTGACCTGCAAAACCCTGTGTTTCTGTCACCTCTTCTTTTTCAGGAAAGTGATATCAAGTGGGCATTTTAGTGGGATACCTACCTTCTCATGAATGATGACCAGATCCACTGGTTTTCTATAATAAAATTTTTTATGATTGTCCTCTTCCTTTCTGGTATGATTGCCATGATCATGATAAGAACACGTTATAGAGATATTGCAAAATATAATCAGTTGGAAACACAAGAAAAGGCCCAGGAAGAAACTAGCTGGAAACTTGTTCATGGAGATGTTTTCTGTGCACAAATCAATTCTGGCTTGCTGTGTGTTTATGTGGGAACCGGTGTTCAGGTTTTTGGGATGACACTGGTGACGATGATATTTGCAATGCTGGGTTTCTTATCACCATCCAATCGAGGTGGACTTATGACAGTTATGGTTCTTCTGTGGGTATTTATAGGCTTATTCGCTGGCTATTCCTCACCTCGCTTATATAAAATGTTTAAGGACACAGAGTGGAAAAGGAACACCCTGAAAACTGCTTTTATGTTTCCTAGGATTCTTTTTGCTATCTTCTTTGTTCTGAATGCTCTGATTTGGGAGGAGAAATCTTCACGAGCTATTCCTGTTGGTGGATTGTGTGCAATAGAATTTCTATTTGCAGGTACTGCAGCATCTACTCAACAGGCTGAAGTGATTGCATGTTGGAATATATGCTCTCTAGACTAGATTATCTGATGTAATTATCGAATTTATTAATAAAAAAATTTATTCTCAAAATTTATTTATGAATTTACATTTTATTTGTACACAATCTTTTGAAAAAGACCCATTGTGTTTAAGTAAGTGATCCATGTGAATGTTGGTCTTTCACAGTAAGGTATGGATCACGGGTTACTTAACACATAAATGTTTGTTCTTAACCGATTAATGAGAATGTGAATCTCATCATGTATAGGTTATTGTGCTATGAATTCCAAATAGGGAATGTCTTACCTTTAGCCAGTGAGTAGTCCACTCGTTTTATAGCATAAGTGTCTTTCGAATACATAGAATAAGACCGATAATAGTGATTTCTAAAAGTACTATTTAAGAGAAACCTAAACTGTTACTGCTACAACGTGGACTAATACTCTACTGCTTGAGTACGAATTGGTAGTCTGACGAAGCTAGAAGCATATACTTTGATATACTGTAGTTGAGGTTCTTTCGTAGAACCAATATACTTGTATGTTTGGTATATATGATTAGTTAGTTAAGACAGACTTGTACAAGATAGTTTTTACGCTATATCGCCCCTTGTGATTGTTCAAATGATCTAATTATTCAGGGTCCTGGGGAACATGACTTGAATGTTTACTTTAGGGTAGCTCCCTTGAAAGGTGAAAATATTCCAGAAGTCGTGGATCATTGGACTAGAGGTCTAAAGATGGTAGATGTCTATTAGAGAGGTGTTAGTACAATATTACTCTCTAATTGCACGGCGATTCGTACAAGGGTATTTTAGTCATTATACCTGTAGGACGAAGACTTTGCTAACGCAGCATTCTCCTTGGGGTCAATATTTCCTTATTGTGATATTATGAAATATTTAAAATATAAAATATAACTATTTATATAGCAGGGGTATTTTGATCATTTTAGTAGCCAATGCGGTGTGTTTTTTAGTCCCCGGAATAGCCTTTAAGTCATGAAGAATTTAGGTTAAGGAATTTGTCTTGATATTTATGGATTTTTATTTTATTAGTCTAATTTATTATTGGACTGGAATAAAATAAAATGTCCGAGAGAGAGTATTTATTTTATCTAGTTTAAATGGTTAATTAATTATTCAGGGCCCAAGGCCCAAATTGAATAATTAGAAAATTAATTTGGATCTAGATAAAAGGTATAAAATCTTATTTGGTCTATTTGGGCTTGTTATTATTTATTGGGCTGTTTAATAAAGTTTAGAAAATAAATAATTGAGATTTATTATTTATGGGTGTTCATGCCTAAGAATAAATAATTTATCCGGCCCAATGAATAAGACCAAGGTAAAATAAAATTTATAAAATAAAAAAATTAATAATAATTAATTAATTAAAATAAAAAAAAACAACACGGGATGGAACCCATGTTGTTTTGTGTGCAGGATAACAGAAAGCATGGAAGCTTTCTGTTTGCACGCTAAATGTCTTCTCTCTCGGGCATCAATCTGTGTAATTAAAATGAGTCTTGACATTGGGTGAGTTGAGGCTTCTATCAGATCACAAAACATCACAAAAACCAATTCTAGGAGAAAGGCTTCGTCTGTGAAAAAATCACAGAAACCAAAATTATGCCAAGCCTTTCAAAGTTGATCAAAACCTATACTTCAAGCTTTCAGCGGCTGTGCTATGGGCACCATTTTGAAAGGTCGAAAGCTTCGCGTGGATGAAATGCAGTAGACGTTTGTAAGGACGTGAGCCACTAGTTTCGAATATCATTATGTAGACAATTACACCAATTCGAAGAGGACCACTTCATCACAAAGATAAAATTTTCGTTTTCTTAACATACATTCGTTTTCATTATTTTTGCCATTTTAAGCCTTCATTGCAATGTCAAAGGTGACGTATTTCTGCTTGGTGATGCATTGACTTCTTATGCTGATGTTTCTTCATCTAGACCATGAGCCCTATTCACCAATCATTTTTCGCATGGATTTATTTATGATTTCATTTGCATTCTGTCTCTTATGCGGATTACCTGCTTGGTGCTTCCTCATAAGAACAGTAATTTCCTGCAAACCAAATCAATCTTGAATGTAGATATAGAGAAACGTCCACTTGTTGAGCACATATTGCACTTTGACCCAGTTGAAACTAACATCTATATCTGAAAGGAGGATCTGCAAGAAAAAATTGTGCAGGAAATCATTTTTTACTAGCTATTTATTGTCAAATATGCCATCCTATATCACTCATACTTAATGGAAACTTGTACTCTATGGTTTTAACAGTTCTTTACTCATAGGAATGTGTCAAATATGCCGTTTGTTAGGGAAGAAGTTGCCAACTACTAAGGATATTTGTACAGTCTTGATGAGTTTGTTGTTGGACAAGACAGAGATAAAAATGTTTTGCACTTTTCTTGTTTCAATGTTGCAACTTTGGTGGTGGATTTTATTTGGGTGTGTTGTTAGTGAAAAGTGGAAAACTAAAAAGTTAAATAAGTAACCTTTTAAATGTGATGATTAGCTTACTTCAAATAGTTTTGGTTGGCTTTTGTTGTGTTTGAGGTTTTCAAATTACCACAAATGTGATTGTCTTTAGTATTGTTATGTTTATCCTCAAAATATACTAAACTTGTCTGCATTTGGTTTTATGAGTTATGAAAATGTATATATGATTTTTCCAAGAGAATTTGGTTATTTCATCTTTAATCCTGTACATCAATTATTTTATCCACCTAATAACCACATGCACACAATCCATGTATATATATCCACATATCAAATTATTTGAGTTGACCTTAATAATATAATAAAAATAATAAAAAAAGAATCCAACATTCCATTTTCATTTCCTTTTTTATTAATTGGTCAAACTCGGGGAAGGTGGTAAAGTGTGCCTATTTCATCCCTTAGGCTGCTTTGTATGAGAGAGTCATCTTACTACTTTGCTGTGTTCTGTGTTTGTCTTTTACTCTAAGTGTAATTTCCTTTTTACCTTAAACTGTTTGAAAGGGATTGTTTGCAACAAACAAAGCTCTTGTTTGGAGATGTTTGTTTTCTTGAACAAAGTCCTTTTTAAGTAAAGAGAAATCAATAACAAGCAAAAAAAATATAGTTTTGGTAAAAATACAAATATTTAAATATATATATATATATATATTAAAATCTTTTTTTAACACGACGGGTAAAAACTCTACGCGTAGCATGGACCCGTCAACTAATCATATACGAATTATTATATTTACTGTTATTATTACTAATTAGAAAAGTTAATAATGAGACTTAAACTCTTGTTTGGTAGCAAAGAGAAATGAGTAATAGGAAGGGAGAAGATGACAGTTTTTACTTTTACTATGGCCAATTTACTTATAATTGATTAGTGTAGACAAAAAATAAATAAAAGACTTTTAATGTACTAAATTTATTATTGTATATTATATTTACTACTTTAATTATTAGTACAAATTATGAAAGAAATAATATATTTATTTGTTTAATAAATTAAAAAAACATATTTATTTTTTATAAATTAATTTACTAACTTTGCATGAAGATTGTTAAGTTATGATCAATACAAAATTTACTAATACAAAACCTTAAGAACATCGCATGCATTCTGAATTGCCAATGTTATTGAACCTAAATGGTAGATTCCAACTTTCTATGCTTCTAAACCCATAATTTGCAACCAACACATTAATCAAAATCAAAATGTACATTTTACTCGCTTGGTTTACAGACTTTATTTTTGAATAATGCCTGCTTTTATAACCCCTATTGTTAAGACAAAATTCCGTACAAAATCAAATTTATCACACTTTAAGGTTTCAAAAAATAAATACTCCATCCGACCCAAATTATATATGTCCTATTTATAACTTAATTTTTGTCTCAAATTATTTATTTTGTTAGCAAATTAAGATTTAACATACTAAATTTGTCTCCATTTAATAACACTTTAATTTTTAAATATATTAAATAATTTCTTTCCCAATAAGATGATCTTATTTAAATAACAAGAGAGAGAAGCAATTTGGAGCACATTAAAGTTTTGAAATTTGAATACTTCTTAATAAATAGAGAGAATAAATTGAATTTTAAGGGTAAAAATAAAAATAAATGTTTAATTAATTAAAAAACTTACTTATCTTAATACTCGCATAATCGGTTAAATAAAATAGATAATTTGTGACAGAAAGTGTACTATATAAATAAAATCCAGAGAAACAAGGTGACATTCGTCCTCGAAATTTTTTAAAATTATATATTAATTTTAAAAATTAAATTTTAAAAAATATATTTTTAAAATTTTATTTTTATTCTGATTAAAAAATTATAATATTATACTGTAATATAATATAATCTAAATCTAAATATATATTCTAATTGTGAAGAGGGGAGTGATTTGTACTTACAAAATTTTTGGTGTTTTTTAAATATTTTTTAAGTTTTTAATTAATGATTTAGATTTAATAAAAGATATTTATTTTTATAAATAATAATTCAGATCTATTTTTTGAGATAACATTTTGAATGATCAAGATTTATTTGGTCGTGATATTCAATTTAGTCGTTTTATAATATTTGTAATTTTTTTTACTTTTCCTTTTTAAAATTTGTAACTTTTGTCTTAAAGAACACAAAAACACAGCAGTGCCCCTTGTCCATATGAACCCATATTCTCCATTGAGGTACCTTTAGGTTCTTGTCTTCCTATTCCTGTTCCTCTTCAAATATTGGCAATATTGGCTACAGTAGAGAGATCACTGATTAGTTTCAGTACCATTTTCTGTAAATATGGAGCGAAAGCAAGGATTCTTTTCAGCATTGAAGGAGGAAGTAGTAAGAGGTTCATCACCGGGAAGGTCGAGGGGAAGGAGCCCATCGCCTTCAGGTTCGGGACTAAGGCGGCGGAGGAAAGGTGGCCATTTGCTCCGCTGGAGGTTTTCATTTCGTGATCGGGGAGTTTGAGACCTAGTGTGGATACTCTGTCACCATTGAGGGAAGGACCGGATCCGAATGGGTCTGAGGATGGGGACTCTAGAGGTGAGAAGTAGGGTCATTAGCTCTGTCGTGCTCTGTCTGTTTTGACTGCCGGGTCCAGGTTCGGGTATCAGAAGTCCGATCTAAGGTTGCTGCTTGGTGTCTTGGGTGCGCCTCTTGCTCCAGTGCACGTCAGTAACAACGACCCTTTGCCTCATCTCAGCATCAAAGACACCCCCATTGTTAGTATCTTGCTTTTTCTTTCTTACGCACTAGGAGTAATTATTAGAACTTCCAAAAAAAAGAAGTATTGAAATGTTGCACTATAGTTGTTTTACTATTACTACTTTCCCTTTTCCTCCATAGGTTTTCAACCTTGTTTTTTGTTTTTTTGGTGGACTTACGTTATAGAGTTGATGGCTTGGATTTTAATGCTTTTCAGTGTTGACTAAAGAAAGTGTATCTTTTGACTAATTCTTAAAAGTAAAAAATAGATTTTTAGTTATAATGGTCATTTCGAAGGTTTGCAGTCATGTGTTTTAGCGAATGGCTAGGGCCGTAGCTCCATAAAATGCATGTGTTGGTCAGGCAGTATCTGGTATATCCATTCTCCTTTGAGACTGTCCGAGTTTTATAATCACTCTACAACACGTGGTTGGTATATCAAGTTACTTATTTTTCCTTTTTGTGCTTGGTCTCTGGCTTTTCACTCTGGATGAGTTTGTTCAAGCATTACATGATTATGGAAGTGGTTGATGCCCTCTCTTTCTTGTGGATCCGAAGTTAATCATTGTACTCGCTTTTTTATGTGGCACTTGTTGTTGCTCACAATTCAAGATTCAAGGTTACTAGGAGAAATACACATAGCTCTTTTGAGAACCATAATAAAAGATATTGAAGATGTTGAAAGGACTCCTGCCACTGCTATAGGAGCCACTCAAAATAATGTTGCAAATCTTGGAGGTGGACATCAACAATTTGTTGAAGGGGTACGTCCTACCAATTTGTTGTTGGTTGTTAATTCTTAAGCATTGAAGTTGCAGCTTGCAGAAGATGTCAGTTTGTTTTGTTTTGGTTTCTTGTACCAGGTTTGTGTTTGGGGTTTTGAAATACGAAATTGGCAATAGCACTTAAATCCATTGACATGGCCAAAAATTCTGCGACAATTTATCCATACGAAGTGTGCCAGGATGACGCTCATGCCAATGTCCATGGCGTTGAACACATCACATTGTAAGCATTACATTGAAAGAGTTACATTTCATAAGTTCAAATCTTATGAGAATGAGAATCAGATTTTACTTGTTATTGTTCAAAGTCTTGTCTCAATTGATGTCTTTCTGTATCATGATTTTATGGAACTTTGATCAAATGACTTGTGTCATTAGTACAATATTCCGGTATCAGAATTAGGAGTTGAAGAGTTTTTCCTTGTAATTATGATAACTGTAAAGGGTTTGAAATGATAGGAATTAAGAATGTTTTGGGGCACGGCCTTACTGTATTTCTTGAAAAATCTGATACATGTAATAGTTATAAGAGCTGTGATTCCTCCACCCTTGAGGAGGGAATTTAGTGATGTTTAGATTGCTATAGAATTCATGCATATTGATCTTCACCAAATAATTCAATCTAATCAAAATCTATCCGAGAAGCATTGTCAGGTAATAGAACACCTGGTTCATCTTTCTGCTCTAACTATTGGATTTTGAATTATCAAAAACTCATTAAGTTTGAAAGAAGGAACTGATCCTTTATGGTATTTTTTCTATTCTTTATATCCAGGAAACCCATTATTATTTTAGTTTACAAGGAGTTTTTCTCTATGTAACTGAGTTATATTTCAAAGAAAGAAAGAAGACCCACTTTTATGATCTTATTGTTGGTTTTATGTTATATCTCAGGTAGAGCAAGGTCAGGTATTATTATGCTGCCTTGTGGTGCGGGAAAGTCTTTAGTAGGTGTTTCTACTGCCTGCAGAATTAAAAAAAGATGTCTTTGCTTGGCAACAAATGTTGTGTCTGTGGATCAATATGGGCTTTTCAATTCAAGTTGTGGTCAACAATTCGGGATGAGCAAATCTGTCATTTTACATCGGATAGTAAAGAAAGATTCTGTGGTAATACTGGGGTGGTAGTAAACACATATAACATGGTTGCATTTAGTGGGAAACGTTATGAAAAATCTGAAAAGATCATTGAAGAAATAAGGAACAGAGAATGGGGATTATTTCTAATGGATGAGGTGTTTGAATATCTATCTAATTGAGCTGTTTTACATATGAGACTTCTTACTCTAGATGGCTCATGCAAGTTCTGTGTGAGTTGACATTTCATTTTTTTTTCAGGTGCACGTGGTCCCTGCTCATATGTTTCAGAAGGTCATTAGTCTTACTAAATCTCACTGCAAACTCGGGCTAACAGGTGGAGTTTGAAAGAATATGTTGATATAAACATAGTGACTATCCTTAGCTTACTATTGTGAGGGGAATAAATTTAACTCCAAATTAAATGCAGCAACACTGGTGAGAGAGGATGAAAAAATTATAGATCTGAACTTCCTGATTGGTCCCAAATTGTATGAGGTAAATTGGCTAGATTTAGTGAAAGGTGGATTTATTGCAAATGTGCAATGTGCCGAGGTGTAGTGTCCTATGACAAAAGAGTTCTTTGTTGAATATTTGAAAAAGGAGAATTCTAAGAAGAAGCATGTATGAGTGCCTCAAACATTTTTTTTTTTTTAAATTTCAGTACTGTGAACAGACAATAGTTCTAGATAATAGAATTTTGGGATCATTCATACATTTCTAGGACATAATTGAAAAGCTGGGAGAGTTTGAAGTTGCTGCATATAATATTTCTGAGCTAATGAATCTTCTTCGAGAATTTGCTTCTCACTTTTGCTAGCGGTCAATGGAGGATGATTTGAACCGTTTTGCAAAATGTAGAGTTTAACTTCTGAGAATGAGAACAACTTTTGAATGTTTTTTCATCAAGGAATGACCATTTAGCTTGCAGTTGTATCTTTGGATGCATTATTATACAAACATTAATACCTCAAGAATCTTTTGAAGGATCTTTATTTGCTGATTACTGGTGTTTCTGTGCTCTTTCTTTATGTTTTGAACTTCAGCTGATGCTATTCCCTTGGCACTTTGCATTTAGGAATTCATATTGTTTGTTGGACATCTTGTCGTTTTCAATCTCATTACAAACACAGATAGAATTTTGATTTTGAGAATCTTTTGGTTCAACATTATTTAGTACTCTATATCATTTTTCTATGTGGGCAGTACTTAAGTTTGGAGCAATTAAGTTGATGGTAGTGTTTATCTTTTCATCTTCTGCCCAGGCACTCTATGTAATGAACCCAAATAAGTTTATGGCTTGTGAGTTTCTTATTTGATTTCATGAGCAGCAGCGTGGTGATAAGATAATTGTCTTTGCTGACAATCTCTTCGTTCTTACTGAATATGCCATGAAGCTTCGGAAACCTATGATTTATGGTGCTACTAGGTTTGTGTTCTGTTTAAGTGACTGTATTACTATCATTCTTTGGCGACTGTAATCTTATAATGAATGTCAATTGTGTGATCTTAAGATTTGTGATTTTGGTCTTGCCTGTCTAAACATGGAGAACAAATTCATGACAGAATATGTAAAATAAGCGTGCTTTTTCTAACTTCATTGAGAGTGATTCTCGGTTAAGTGATTAGATAAACTTCTGTTGATAGAGGTAATAGAAATTAGTCAAAAGGAAACTGAAATATTTTGCATTTCAGAAGCTTCAAGATTTTAATCTTCTGTGTAGATAATAATCATTCTATTGTATAAAGTTTCCAAAACTTCTATGCATATGACAATGTACCTTTGTATTCTTGTATTGAAATTTAAAGAAATGAAATCTCATTTTCTTAGTGAGGTGTATTTATTAAGGAGTCTACTAATTTTTCAGTTCTTTTGTACAATATTCCACTTATTCTACTTTTTCATTCTTTTTTAAAAATCTATTCGGTAGTAGGATTTAAATGTTTATATTCATATTGTGATATTCCAACATATGGACTTTGTCTAAAATTTAAAGATGTTTTGGCAGATATCAAAGAATAATTAAGGGTTATACTGTGTGAAGGAAATTGAGAGAGAATAATCTCTTTTTCATATATATCAAAGATTACAATGAGTTGATTATATACAAGTTGCCTAAGGCACAAATATGGCGACTACCCGCTAATAAATTGATTCACAAAATCTCCTAATCAATCCCCTAATTACTGTCCACAAAATCTTCTAATCTCTTATTACAAAATCCCCTAATTTAAGGTTCAAATTTTCCTAATTCTAGTGGTACAATATTTACAACCGTACTTTCCTAAAATACACCCTTTAGCTATATTTTCCCACACTCCCCCTCAAGCTAGTGAATAGATATTCTCCATTCCCAACTTGGATACAATATTTTCAAACACTGAACCACTTAACCCTTTGGTTAACACATTAGCAAGCTGATCATTTGTAGACACATAAGGTGTGCAGATCAATCCACTCTCCAATTTCTCCTTGATAAAATGTCTGTCAATTTCGATATGCTTTGTCCGATCATGCTGCACAGGATTGTGAGCTATGCTAGTTGCAAACTTATTATCGCGGTAAGGTCTCATTGGACCCTCCAACTTGATCCTTATGTCTTGTAGAATGATCTTTAACTAAAGTAACTCACATACTCCTTGAGCCATCGCTCGAAACTCAGCCTTTGTACTAGACCGTGCTACTAGATTTTATTTTTTACTCTTCCAAGTCACAAGATTTCCACCAAGGAACGTACAATATCCAGTGGTCGATTTTCTATCACTTAATGACCCATCATAATCAGTATCTGTATAGGCTTCAAGCATTAGGCCCCCACTTCTCCTAAAAAGAAGTCCTCTTCCTGGGGTACCTTTAAGATATTGCAACACCCTGTGTGCTGCTCGAAGATGAACCTCTTTTAGACTGTGCATAAATTGACTAATCACACTCACAACATAAGCTATATCCGGTCGTGTGTGGGATAAATAAATGAGCATTCCCACCAAACATTGGTATACCCCTTTGTCCACCATAGCATCTTCCTCTACTAGTCCAAGCTTTATATTTAGATCTATCGGAGTACTCACTGGTTTGCATGCGATTTTTCCTATCTCCTTGAGTAGATCAGTTACATACTTCTCTTGAGAGAGAAAAATACCCTTCTCTGAATGTGCCACTTCAATTCCGAGAAAATACTTTAGCTTCCCAAGTGTCTTAATCTCGAATTCTTTTGCCAAGCACTCACTCAAAGAACGTCTCTCCTCATTATCACTTCCTATAACAATTATGTTATCCACATAAATTAAGAGGACCGTAACTCCTCCTGAAGATGAATGCTTGATGAACAAAGTATGATCTCCTTGACTTTGTTTGTATCCCAACATCACCATAACCTTAGCAAACCTGCCGAACCATGCTCGAGAAGATTGTTTAAGCCCACACAATGCCTTCCTTAACCTACAGACTGTATGATCAACAACTCTTTTCCCATAACCTGGAGGTATCTCCATATATATCTCCTTTTGGAGATCTCCATGCAAGAAAGCATTTTTTACATCAAATTGCTGTAAATCCCATTCAAAGTTGGCTGCCACAGACAATAGGACTTTAACAGTATTCCATTTTGCAACTGGGGCAAAAGTCTCTAGATAGTCCATTCCATACGTCTGAGTATAACCCTTGGCAATCAGCCTTGCCTTGTATCTTTCTACTGAACTATCAGCTCTATATTTCACTGTGTACACCCATTTACACTCCACTGGTTTCTTCCCTGTTGGTAACTCCACAAGTTCCCATGTTTTGTTCTTTTCCAGTGCCTCCATTTCTACATTCATAGCTTATTTCCATTTTTCATTAGACAAAACTTCGGATAGATTAGAAGGAATGACAATGGTTTCTAGGTTAATGAGGAATGCTCTGTTTGACGGAGAAAAATACTGAAAGGATAGGAAGTGTGCAAGAGGGTATAAAGGTCTTTTAGTGCACTCTCTCGTACTTTTTCTCAATGCAACGGGTAAGTTTATGTCACTACTACCCCTATGGATCTCACTCTCTACCTCTGGTTCTGTTTCAATCTGTAATGTGGGTTCAGAAGTTATTACCTGATCAGAGTCTTGTACTTGCGTAGGGTTGGGGGCAGCCATCTTCTTCCTTGTATACATCTTTCCTTTCCCATATCTAATATCCTTGGGAACAGATTCAGTGTTAGATTGAGCAAATACATGTTTAAATACAGGTTCAGAGTGAACTGACTCAGATAGCTCAGAGTGAATTGAGACAGGATCACTAGTGGATGAGGAAGTAGGATGATTAAAAGTTGAAAGATCCAATAACAAATCAAAACCCAAACTCTCATCTTCTCTCACAAACTTCTCCTCCTGAAGATAAGAGGTTGGAAAGTACGATTCACGTTCATTAAAAGTAATATCTATAGAAACAAAGGATTTTCGGGAGGGTGGATGATAGCACTTGTATCCTTTTTGGGTTGACAAATATCCCATAAAGACATATTTTATAGCCCTTGGATCCAATTTTCCTCGGTTGTGACTATGAACATGGACAAAGGATGTACATCTAAACACTCTAAAAATAAGATTATTTGTAGTGTGGAAGTTAGGATAGAAAGTAGACAATACATCCATTAGACTCTGAAATCCTAGGACTCTAGATGGCAATCGGTTTATAAGATGTGTTGCTGTAAGAACAGCCTCCCCCCAAAAGGTTTTAGGTACATCATATTTGAACATCAAGGAGATCTCCATTTTTCCTCTTTGCAACTCCATTTTGCTGCGGGGTATTCACACAAGATGACTCCTGAATTATCCATTCCTTTTAAAAATATGGACTTAGAGTTTGATTGAAATAGTCTTGTGTATTATCAGACCTAACTCTCTTGGTGGTCACTCCAAACTGGTTTTTAATCATGGAGCAAAAATTTGAAAAAACAATATTGACATCAGATTTTTGTTTAAGAAGGAAGACCCAGCAAACGCGAGTACAATTATCAATAAAAGAAACAAACCATCGTGCCCCAGAAATATTAGCAATAGTAGATGAACCCCAAACATCACTACGGATTAAATGAAAAAGAATGGAACTTCTGTTATTACTCACTGGAAAGGGTACACATTTGTGTTTGGCAAGTTCACATTTTTTACAATGAAATGATTCAATATCGAAATATCAAAACAAAGATGGAAATAAGAGTTTTATAACTCGAAATGATGGATGTCTAAGTCGACGATGATGGAGCCAAATTTTCTCCTTATTGGATGACAAATATTTGGAAACAAATGACACTAACTGTTTACCCTTGGGGATAGTTGGTTGACTTGTCAAGAAAGTAGAGGCCACCCCATTCTCTAGCATGTCCAATCATCGTCCCCGAACTCTTGTCCTGAAATACACAACCATTATGATGAAAAACCACCATACATTGTAAATCATGGGCTACTTTTTAGATGGATATCAGATTGGTAGCTAGTTTAGGGACATGGAGAACATTTTTCAAGGTTAACAATGGGTTAATTTGAACACTTCCAATTCCTGCCACAGTGGTTAAAGAACTATCTGCAATGGCTATTCTCCTACTGCACGGGCACGGGGAATAGGTGGTGAAGATATTTGGTGAATGGGTCATATGGTCGGTAGCTCCTGAATCTATGATCCAAGATGTGGAAAAGGTTGTATCCGAAATATTTAATCCAATAGAAAGTGGAAACTTATCTGAATATGCCACAGAACAAGTACCTGAGGGCTTTTCTAAATGGCTTATGAGTGCTCTCACCCTTTCCAATTCATCTTGGTTGAGACCAGCAATATCTGACTTTGGTGGCTCAGCAATTTGGCCAGTTGTTATATTGGCGTGTCCACTTTTGGATTGTCCCCCATTGTGTTCCTATTCTCGGCTGGGTGACTTCCCATGAAGCTTCCAACAACGCTCACAGGTGTGCCGCTACTTCTTACAATATGTACACCATAACTTGTCTCGGTCTTAAGTCCTAAAGCCTCCTGTCTTCATGTCAAGCACCGGTTTTCATTCATCACCAGCAACCTTATTTTCAATGGATATATTCAACTTATTTTCATTACTTGCAAATATTGTTGAGCTGATTAAAACTTATGGCTCCAACATCAGACTTCGTCGATTTTCCTCTCCTCGAACTATAGCTACGACCTCATTGAAGCATGGGACTTCGGATTTCCTAAGAATCTGAACACGCACCTAATCGAATTCTAGATTCAACCCAATAGGGAAATCATAGACTCTATCCTGTTCAACGAAAGTCTTCAAAACAGCAGCGTCATCTGGACACTTTATCTTTTTGACTCTGTATTGGTCTAACTCTTACCACAGAGCACTTAATTGATTGGTGTACTCCGTGACTGTCTTATTCCCTTGCCTTGCTGCCATCGTTTTAACATTTACCTCATACACTTGAGCTGCGTCCTTTGCCTTTGAGTATGTTAGTTGAATCGCATCCCATACTTCTTTGGCAGTGTTTAGAAACATGCATGTGTCGCTGATTTCTGGGGTCATGGATCCTCATAGCCATGCCATAATCATTGAGTCCTCTTCCTCCCATGCTTCAAAGTTCGGATTACTGGACTTCGGACCCGTACCCATGAGATGGCTAATTTTCCCTTTGCCTTTCAAAATGGTCCGGACTAATTAGGACCACTTCAAATAATTTTTTCCATTCAATTTGTATGCCATTGGAACATGCTGCAACTCTCCGGGTTGCTGTGAACGAACTACCTCCTTCGATTGGGCTGTAGTGGTCTCCGTAACCTCAGACATGCTACTCGGTACATTTCAGTATCACACAATGGGAAACAACACTAGTAATAAAGGCCGGCTATATAGCACCTTGGAGGAAGAAAAATAGAGAAAAAATACCAGCAATTAAGGCTGGCTAGTCGTAGGAATTATAATGAAAAAAACACCACCAGTAATTAAGGCTGGCCGGCAGAAGAAAAAGAAGCAAATGATAGGCGCAAGCAAAAAAATTAGAAGCAAACCAGGATGAACTGCTTTGATACCATGAAGGAAATTGAGAGAGAATAATCTCTTTTTTATATATATCAAATATTACAATGAGCTGATTATATACAAGTTGCCTAAAGTACAAATATGGCAACTACCCCCTAATAAATTGATTCACAAAATCTCCAAATCAATCCCTTAATTACTGCCCACAAAATCTTCTAATCTTTAATTACAAAATCCCCTAATTTAAGGGTCAAACTTCCCTAATTCTAGTAGTACAATATTTACAGCCATACTTTCCTAAAATACACCATTTAGCTATATTTTCCCACCCTGTGTGAGTCTAAGTGAAATATTAGCACTAAGAGGAAAGTTTAAATCAAATGATACTTTCTTTTAAACATGATATTGTGTGTGTCAATTTAAAGGAGAACCTGCTGAAGTCATTTCAAAACATGGCTTTAAGTAAGACTTAAAGAGTAAACTGCCTGCTTTTTCTTTTGTCTATGCTCACTTAGCTTATATGCTCCATTATGTGTAGATATTGGGCACTTAGCTTATTAAAGCTTCTGATTTGTATTGCTTGTGTTAATTTTACTCTATTTTATTTATTTTTTAGTCTTGTTTTCGTTGAGCAAATAAAATGTATTTAAGATATATCTGCATGTCCTTTATCATTTTCAAAAATAATTCCATTAAAGCATGTTATTGACAGCTAGGATTGCACGAAAAAACCTAATTGGATATGCATGGATTTATTGAACCCTAATATTCCATTATTTGTAACAACACAAAGAATGAAAATTCATGAAGTGAAATAAAAAATCTTGTTTTTAATTTCTATATTTTCAGTATATATGGATGTGTATGTGTGTGTGTGTGTGTGTGTGAGAGAGAGAGAGAGAGAGAGAGAGAGAGAGAGAGAGAGAGAGAGAGAGAGAGAGAGAGAGAGCGAGAGATAAAAACCTCTCTTTATGTCATCCTATACAGTTGTGTCTATATCTTATTTGCTCCAACCTTCTAAATGTTTTCTAGAGCTTCGTTCTCCCAAAATGGCTAGAATTGCTTTCGGGCGCTTTAATGATTCTTTCAGTTTTGAGTCTTTCAAGCACTATCTTGTTGAGTTCATCTCCACATTGTTCTTTATTTTCGCTGGAGTTGGTTTAGCCATAGCATTCAGTTAGTAAACCCTTACCTTTCTTTAGATCATTTAGCTCTTCTACAGCTAGCAGAACCAAAGTAGAATCTTGTAGTTACTACTAAGAATTAGAGATACAAAGGGCCAACACAATATAGCCTATTTGAATATTAATATTTGTTTTAATATTTGATTTTGTTGAAATATTAGTGTTGGCAATATTTACACAGTAGAAACATCTCACCCATATTGACATATGAAATTTGAACTATAATTTCTAGCATATTCATTTGTTTTGTATCTCTGTTATGTAATAGAACCTTTTAGCTTTTCATTTTCTAATTTTCATAGTTAGTAAACTAAACATATGTACAATGCACTGAAATATTGTGTTGGATATGCTATAAGTTTAGTGGATCTAATTGTGTGCTAAGTATATTGGGCGTCTATATAAACATGATTGGACAACCATTTAGTGTTTTGTGACGATGGTTTATCATCAGAAGCTCACGTATGAATATGATGCACAATGTCATGAAAATGTTAACATATCTGGACAGAATCCATAGGGAAAAAAACATAAGGACGGTGCCAAATGATTAATAAAGACTGAAATAAGAAGTATATCCATCTATTTTGTATCTCTGTTATGTAATAGAACCTTTTAACTTATTATTTTCTAATTTTCATAGTTACTAAGCTGAAAATATGTCCAATGCATTGAAATATTGTGTTAGATATGCTATAAGTCGAAGCTTTGATATATATTGTAAGATTTCACTTGACTTTATTTGTGATGCTAATCTTTCCTTTTTTCCTTTTTTCTGAATATATTAAAAAAAATACAGGTAAGAAAAAAATTTAGAATCATAGAAGGTAGGACTCTTTTGCTTGGTTCTGGTGCAGAAGTTCAAAAAAATATGTAGAAAGTAATGAAATATTGTGTTAGATATGCAAAAAGTCTACTTGATCTGATTGTGTGCTAAGTATATTGGGCGTCTATATAAACATGATTGGGCAACCAATCAGAGTTTTGCAACGACGGTTTACCATCAGAAGCTCACGTATGATGCACAATGTCATGAAAATGTTAACATATCTGGACAGAATCCACAGGGAAAAAGCATAAGGAAGGTGCTCAATGAATAAAAAATACAGAAATCTGAACCATATCCCTCTGTGTTTGTATCTCTGTTATGTAATAGAACCTTTTAGCTTATTATTTTCTAATTTTCATAGTTAGTGAGCTGAAAATATGTACAATGTACTGAAATATTGTGTTGGATATGCTATACGCTTAGTGGATCTAATTGTGTGCTAAGTATATTGGGTGTCTATATAAACATGATTGGGTAACTATTCGGTGTTTTGCAACGATGGTATACCATTAGAAGCTCACATATAATACATAATGTCATGAAAATGTTAATATATTTGGATAGAATCCAAAGGGAAAAAATATAAGGAATGCGCTAAATGAATAAAAAAGACTGAAATCAAAAGCATATCCTTCTGTTTTATATCTCTATTATGTAGTAGAACCTTTTAGCTTGTCATTTTCTAATTTTCATAGTTACAACGCAGAAAATATGTACAATGCACTGAAATATTGTGTTGGATATGCTATATGCTTAGTGGATTTGATTGTGTGCTAAGTATATTGGGCGTCTATATAAACATAATTGGGCAACCATTCGATGTTTTGTGACGATGGTTTACCATAAAAAACTCACGTACGATGCACAATGTCAGGAAAATGTTAACATATTTGGACAAAATCCAAAGGGAAAAAATATAAAGAATGTGCTAAATGAATAAAAAAGATTGAAATCAGACGCATATCCATCTGTTTTCTATCTCTGTTATGGAATAGAACCTTTTGTTAGAGATGATGAGGAATTTTCAAGTTTGCATATATTTTTTCATTGAATTCCATTAATTAATCTTATTAGATGTAAGTTTCTCATGTTGGTATTTCCTTTTAAGTTTTTTTTTTTTTTTAAGTTTTCCATTCTCATTTCTTTTTCTTTTTCTTTTTCTTTTTTTTTGTTCTGTTTTGTAATATGCCTATTGTTAAAGATCCTACCAATTTTTTTTGGTCAGTTGTCGTAACAGTTTGTGGTGTAATTTAAGGTGGAGTCTGGTTTATTAAGTCAGCCATTGTGTGATGCAATACGACACAGTGACATCAATTGAGTTATAGAAGGAAGAGTTGACCTTAGTTTTTAGTAGCATGGTTTTTGAATGACTTCCAACCTGGTTCAATATTTTTTTGGAGTACTATTTTTTCATTATTACTCAATTTGTGAGTGGGATTTTTTAGTCAAGTGCTAACCTTCCAACATTCAAAATTCATATAATTAACTTCCTTGTGGAATCAAAAGAATTTTCAACTCAGGTATGTGTGCCTCCATTATAATTGTTTAATTTGGATATGATATAAGTTTAGTGGATCTAATTGTGTGCTTAGTATATTGGGCGTCTATATAAACATGATTGGGCAACCATTCAGTATTTTGTCATGATGGTTTACCATCAAAAGCTTACACAGGATGCACAACATCATGAAAATGTTAACGTATTTGGACAGAATACGTAGGGAAGAAGTATAAGGACAGTTGTAAATGAATAAAAAAGACCAAAATCAGAACCATATCCATTTGTTTTGCATCTCTGCTATGGAATAGAACCTTTTACCTTATCATTTTCTAATTTTGATAGTTACTAAGCTAAAAATATGTATAATGCACTGAAATATTGTGTTGGATATGCTATAAGTTTAGTGGATTTGATTGTGTGCTAAGTATATTGGGCGTCTATATAAACATAATTGGGTAATCATTCGGTGTTTTGAGACGATGGTTTACCATCAGAAGCCTGCGTATGATGCACAATGTCATGAAAATATTGATGTATTTGGACAGAATCCATAAGGAAAAAACATAAGAAATGTGCTAAATGGATAAAAAAAAGACTTGAAATAAAAAGCATACAGTGGATCTGGTTGTGTGCTTAGTATATTGGGCATCTATATAAACATGATTGGGCAACCATTCAGTGTTTTGCGAGGATGCTTTACCATCAAAAGCCCACGTATGATGCACAACGTCATGAAAATGTTAATGCATTTGGACAGAATACATAGGGAAGAAGCATAAGGATAGTTGTAAATGAATAAAAAAGACAAAAATCAGAAGCATATCCATTTGTTTTGTATCTCTGCTATGGAATAGAACCTTTTAGCTTGTCATTTTCTAATTTTGATAGTTACTAAGTTGAAAATATGTATAATGCACTGAAATGTTGTGTTGGATATGCTATAAGCTTAGTGGATCTGATTGTGTGCTAAGTATATTGGGCGTCTATATAAACATGATTGGGCAACCATTCGGTGTTTTGCGACGATGGTTTACTATCAGAAGCCCACGTATAATACACAATATCATGAAAATGTAAATATATTTGGACAGAATCCATAGGGAAAAAGCATAAGGAAGGTGCTCAATGAATAAAAAAGACTGAAACCAGAAGCATATCAATCTGTTTTGTATCTCTGTTATGTAATAGAATCTTTTAGCTTATCATTTTGTAATTTTCATAGCTACTGAGCTAAAAATATGTACAATGAACTGAAATATTGTATTGGATATGCTATATGCCGAAGCTTTGATATATATTGTGAGATTTCACTTGACTTTATTTGTGATGCTAATATTTTCTTTTTTCCTTTTTTTGGAATATATTAAAAAAATACAGGGAAGAAAAAAATTTAGAATCATAGAAAGTAGGATTCTTCTACTTAGTTCTTGTCCAGAAGTTAAAAAAAAAATGTAGAATGCAACGAAATATTGTGTTAGATATGCTAAAAGCTTATTGGATCTGATTGTGTGCTAAGTATATTGGATGTCTATATAAACATGATTGGACAACCATTTGGTGTTTTGCGACGATAGTTTACCATCAGAAGTGAAATCAAAAGCATATAATGAATATGCTTGTGTGCTAAGCCTATTGGGTGTCTATATAAACGTGATTGGACAACCATTCGATGTTTAGCGACGATGGTTTACCATCACAAGCCCACGTATGATACACAATGTCATGAAAATTTGAACGCATTTGGATAGAATGCATAGGGAAAAAGCATAAGGATGGTGTTAAATGAATAAAAATTACTAAAATCAGAAGAATATCCATATGTTTTGTATCTCTATTATGGAATAGAACCTTTAGCTTATCATTTTCTAATTTTCTTAGTTAACAAGATGAAAATATGTACAATGCACTGAAATATTGTGTTGGATATGCTATACGCTTAGTGGATCTGATTATGTACTAAGTATATTGGGCGTCTATATAAACATGATTGGGCAACCATTCGGTATTTTACGACGATGATTTACCATCAGAAGCCCACGTATGATGCACAATATCATAAAATTGTAAACATATTTGAAGAGAATTCATAAGGAAAAATCCTAAGGAATGTGCTAAATGAATAAAAAAGATTGAAAGCAGAAGCATATCATTCTGTTTTGTATCTCTGTTATGTAATTGAACTTTTTAGCTTATCATTCTGTAATTTTCATGGTTACTAAGCTCAAAATATGTATAATGAACTGAAATATTTTGTTGGATATGCTATATGCCGAAGCTTTGATATATATTGTAAGATTTCACTTGACTTTATTTGTGATGCTAATCTTTGCTTTTTTCCTTTTTTGGGAATATATTAAAAAAAATACTAGGTAGAAAAAAATTTAGAATCATAGAATGCAGGATTCTTCTACTTGTTTCTTGTCCAGAAGTTAAAAAAAAATGTAGAATGTAACGAAATATTATGTTAGATATGCTAAAAGCTTATTGGATCTGATTGTGTGTTAGTTAAGTATATTGGGCGTCTATATAAACATGATTGGGCAACTATTCGGTATTTTGCGACGATGGTTTACCATCAGAAACCTACGTATGATGCACAATGTCATGAAAATGCTAACATATTTGGACAGAAAAAGTATAAGGAAGGTGCTAAATGAATAAAAAAGACTAAAATCAGAAGCATATCTATCTGTTTTGTATATTTGTTATGTAATAGAACCTTTTAGCTTATCATTTTTTAATTTCCATAGTTACTAAGCTGAAAAAAGGTGCAATGCACTGAATCAAAACCGTTTAGTGATAGTGCATGTCTTTTTGCAAATTCGTCCTGATCATCAGACTCTTTACTGGAGTGCCACATGGCCTAAGAAAGTTGAACAACTTGCAAGGTAGTTTCTATTTAATCCTTACAAGGTAAGAATCTTCCAATAAATTGACCACTGGTGACAATTAGTTAGCAGTCTTTCTATAGAACCTAAAACAGAGTACTTGTTGGACAAGAAGTTGATAGTTCTGTTTTTGTAATGGACTTCAAGTAAGGAATCAGATTTAATTAAAGATGCCCCCACTTCTACTTATCTTACATGTGCGTTGTATTGTGGATTAAATGAAAAGTTTATTCTTCTCTTTCTTTTTATATTATATTTTTGAACTCTTTTGGCTGTCGGCTTTGGTGATGTTTAATCCCGTCATTGTGTAGTTTGTGATGTAAAAAGTATCAAGTCTTTTTCAGTTTGGTGTTGAAATGTACTTATTATCTAATACTTCCACTTTCTGTTGGTCATTATAGGGTCAGAAGATTTGAAGGCTAACCATGCAATCCGTCAGCATGTGGACATTGTCTTTGAAACTTAGAAATACAATAAGTAGGCTGGAATTTTGCCTCTTTTGGATTTTCCCCTTTAGCTTTTTATATTTCAACTTTCTTCGTAATGTTTACTCTATTTGTTTGTGTTTTCCTATAAAAAATGATTATATGCAGATTAGTGAAGCTTCTTGAAGATATTATTGGATGGTAGTCGGATTCTGATATTCATGGATACCAAGAAGGGTATCCATGATCACTCGGCAACTGCGAATGGATGGTTGGCCTGCACTCTCAATTCATGCAGATAAGAATCAAGCTAAAAGAGATTGGGTCATTTCAGAATTCAAAGCAGTTAAGAGTCCTATAATGATAGCAACAGATGTTGCTGCTCATGGTCTAAGTAGGCCTGCATGGTCAAGCTAACTATTAGATAATCTTTAGCTGCTAGATGATTCAGTATATGACTTCTTTATCGAATGATTTATGTTATGTTTTAAGTTAAACATAAGTTTCTGTAATGTTTGTTAAATTTCTGTTTCTAAGGCATGTAGACGTAATATGGAGTACTCTATTATAAGATTGTATGTGAATTCAAACATGAATTGTCTGGCACCCCCCTCCCCCTCCTCTCTCTATCTCTGTCTCTATGATAAATCTCACTCTTTTAGGTGGAGGTTCTAATAACAAATGGCAACTACATATTTCCTCTTTTCCTAACATTAATTGCATTGATGCTCTTCTCTCCCCACCCCCCCCCCCCCCCGGCCAAATACGAGTGAAGATAGACCTCCAAGACTTAAAATGTCCGCTCTATCTTCTATATGTTCAACTGAATTCAAGTGTGTCAGAGTGCTTTTTAGACTTAAATTTTGTGAAAGATGACTGTCCTTTTGGTTCCTGATTCTACCAATAACCTGTTGTGGTCTGGTCTTTTTCTTATTTATATTATAGTTGGTGATTTGGTGTCCTAATTTACCTCTTCCTAGTGTACTGGAAAATCATGTGGTTTAAAATGTGTGAGACATCTAGAGTTCCTTTAAGCTAAGCACATTCTTGTCAATAATCTTTGCTTGTCCAATTCTAGCTATATTTATTAAAAACAATGATTCATTTTCTATAAACAATATACAGATACCTTTGGAGTAAGGTATGCTAAGATTCTAGAAGTTTGGACAGAATCTCATGCCCTTAATTGGTGGAAGTTTTTGGAAGAAAGATGATAGAGGCAAGCACTGCATTTCTAACGAACAGAATATTTAATATGCTTCTGATTGAACTTCTGATGCCTCGTCCGTACCCCCCAACCATTTAATATTAAAACAACTAACAAAATGAAAAGATTAAATTTAGTATACTAAATTTTCCTTTCAATTTAGCATATTAAATTTTTAGTCATTTCTGGGCTTGTTTTCTTGTCTTTTACCCTTACACCAACCATTTTCCCCCACCTTTTAATATTCCCGTCAGTGTGGTCATTTTATTATATTGATTTGGGAGTAAAAATTGTCTTTAGGTTCTTGAAGATGGCATTGTTGATACAACACCACTATGGTTCATATATTCTAATCTCCAATGCATTACGCTAGCACTACTGATGTGAAGTGGCATGCAAAGCCCATATTATTGCTGCTGCAAACTTTTACATTGTGGGTTGAGACCCTGCTGGCATGAGGTATCCACTAGAGAAAAGAGTTATGTATGACTCTAACCATGCGATGAAGGTTTTCAGCATGCCTTCAGGAGTGGAACAGTTGAACATGCTACCTTTCAAGGTACTAAATAATCCCGTCATGAATCAACTTTATGCCCTTGTTCTTTTTGGTTTAAATGGTTGAAGATTAAAACTTTCACAGTTTTGAAAAGATATTTGAAAATTGACAGGTCAACTTTTCCACTAGGTCACTGCAAATGACAAAACTCAAAGTAAAATGGCATTCTTCTATCCATCAAGGGCACAAGATTTTATTTTCATATCAAGCACCAAGGTATTCATACTTGAAATTATTCTATTATACACTTTATTTTTTATATAACCTAACCTAAAATGGCTTGAGAAAAGAAACAAAAAAACATTGGCGATGAAATGTTGGCAGGAGAGACAAAGAAAAAGAGGGAAACTGGGAAAGTAAAAGCAGCAGAACTAAATAACTGCTGCTTAAGCAAAGAGGAATGGCTCTATAGAAGTGGAATTTTGATATCTAATTTCTATCCCAAATTCTTTTCAAGACTATTTCGGGTTTTTTGGCTTGTATCATTCCTTTACTATTTCTAATAGTTCCCTGTTAGTATTACCATGTTAGTATTATGTTTTTCCTTATTAGTATTTTGATTATTCTTATAAAAAAAAAGGCAAAAATTTCTGATATAGTCTGCTGACATACAGGTGTTGTTCAATTTCCTCTGGAACAAGGACCAGTTCCAACTGAACCTACACAGGTTACAGAGGATTTGGCTGATACTAGCACACCACTAATTGCAAGGGAAACACAAAGTTCTAACCAGTGGAGATATTGAAAAGCATTGTATACGGAGGATTAATGGAATCAATTGCAAGCTTGAGTATTGTGTCATCTGCTGCAGCTTCTGATGCTACTACACGCGAGTCATTAGCAGTATCATTTTGCCACATTCCTATTCCCTTTTCTGTAGTCGATTGTCTCACTATGGAAGATTCAATGGTCAATTATGGTGTTGAGATCAAGTATAGTTAACATTGCCAGTGTTTGCATTGCTATTAAGGGATAGTAGTATCTATTTGAAGTACTCGTGTAGGTTAATTTAAGCCTAAAAGGTTAACATATCAGCAATATTTTGGTCCCTTCTTCCTCTTCATGGTGTTTAGACGCTTTTCTGACAACTTGTTTTGGATTTTCTCAGTGAACATTGTGGTTCTTGGATTGGCAAATCTGGTATATTACTATTTCTTATACCTCACTCTGTCTTCATGTCTTCCAGTATCTTTCAATATCCCTTGCATTCACAAATTGGCAAAACACAGGGTTGTTGTCCAGCTATACAATAAAGACATTGTAATAATCTAATTAAAAGTAAAATTTCGTACCAATTTTTGAACAATGTAAAATTAATCGAACAAAAAATTTTGGAATGACAGGAGTTGTTATTTATCAATAATATTTTACAATTAGGACACTTGGTTAAAATCTATGAAATCATTTTATATATCGAAGTTCATTAATATTTAAGTAGGAAGATTGTTAAGTCTTAAATTTGACACCCTTCTTTTATTAAAAAAAAGAAAAACTTTTTTAATAAAGAGAAAATCAAGTGCACTTCTTGAATAATGCAACATTACTTCTGCTTCTATATGACAAAAGCTTACCCATTTCTGAATACACCTACCTTTGGCATTTTCCAATTAAGGAGATGAATACTACGCTTACATTAAACAAAAGTACTACTTTTGCTATTAAATCATTGAGAAGCTTTTTTTAATGGTATAATTATTTGTTAATTTGTTAAACAAATAATATATATATAGATATTTATTTATTTTAATAAGTGTGAATTTTTAAAGAGTCACAATTACTTAAGACTAAAAAATATATACTCAATTATTGTAAAAAACGTGGGTTGCGTTTTCGCGTACAACTATTGACTTTGTTTTAACGGAGATGGGAATAAAAAAATTGGTCGTGAGGCCTCATGTGAGACTTACTGCATATTAAAATATTAGTTACTCCGTTTAGGCAAGTTTTTCTAAAGACATTTTAGTTGTCCGAATCCTAGTCCCCAGATTTTTCCTCCTTTTTAGTTCTACGGCGCATTCGCACTACGTGGATTGCTTGCCTCACCGCCAGTTGTGCTGTGATCAACTGTATCGTCAGGGGAAAATAAATAAATAAATAAATATATATATATATATATATATATATATATATATATATATATATATATATATAAAAGATCGTTAGAAAATCAAAAGACAAATAGGCTGTTGATGTAGTGGGGTGTAGGGGCATCCATTTGACGTGGAAGAGAATTACTTTTTATTGATTTTTTTTTCTTAATTAAAAATTTTGGACAATGTGAATAATTACTTTTGTTTTATGTAAGAGTCTTTATTTATTTATTTTTTTTACTATATAAGTCGTTAGATGTACCAAGTAAGGAAGAAGGAATTAATTGTCTAAATTGGTTTAATTCTATAAGTTTTTCACCAAGTAGGATTTTACGATAAATTTCACTCAGTGTGTATCTCTAACAACGGTTGAAGTTTTCTGATTTCGAAAGGAGGAGGGATTAAGTTTTCAAAATAAATAAATAAAGCGTATTCTCATTTGATTTTGATTAAATTTCTTTTCAAATAATATTAGTGTTATGAATTATTGGAATCTCCATTAATTAGTGGAGGATCCACTAATTATGGATTTATGTGAATAATTAGAGAAGATTTTTATGGATGTCCACCATTTAGTGGAGACACTACTAATTAAGATTAGTGGAAGATGATGTATGCCATGATGTAATCCACTAATTAGAGCTCTATAAATAGAGCTATTCTCTAAGCTTGTAATACACCATTATTTTTGTGAAAGAAAGATTAGTGAAAGAAAGATTAGAGAAATAATTGTGAGAGAAAGAAAGAGAGAAGTTTGAAGAGAAATTCTTGTGCAAAGAATAGTTAGAATTTTCTTAGTGTGTAGTGTGTACCCTAATATTATAATACGTTATCAGCACGAGTCTCTACCGTTATTAAAGCCAGAAGACAGGTACGCATTTATTGATCTCGCTAAATTCGAATTTGTAGCCCTTGATATTTCTAAAAAAAAAAATTATATGTCATACAGAAATGCATCTAAATGCTAAAAAAAAGGAGATCCATATGTCATGTGGATAAAAAGAAAGATTTGACCACCTGAAGATGGTCGTACTACCCACTGCACGGTATGAATGGTTGCACCTGAAGTTGTAAGATTGTAAAATCGTGAACTCCGTGATGTATAAAACTACATCTTAGTTAAAAATTTTACGGAGAAAAAGTTATTGATGAAGTTATATTGGAGAAGACATTCTCCACTTTTCATGTCCTACAGTAACAATATCGAGAAAAAGGGTATCCAAAATTGACAGCTTTAACATGAGTTATTATTGAGAAATCATGAAGCCAGATGAACTGGCTCAACAGCACTCCCAGAAGTGAATGCTATTGGCTCCAGCAGAAGCCATCGTTATAGTCGTAGTTGTGGCAGTGGCCGTGGTTATGGTCATGGACACACTCGATATTTCCCTTATCACAGAGAAATACTGGCCACCTGAAGTGGAACAGAAAAGATAATAAGGGAAAAAGATATTTCCATTAATAATAAGCATCACATCTTTTATTTATATCACTAGTGTTCATATGAACTTGAGGATACATGATTATAGTTGCTATTTTGTAATTGAGCTGACAAATGTAAGATGAAGGTTTGTAATTGTTCTTTTTCAATATTTACATTAGAGGAAGACAAACAATTAGTAATTATGGACTTCAGCTCCTCATTTTCGACATCCTCCTCATTTTCTTTCCCCTTTGAGCCAGCATCGAGAATAGCAGCAGAATTAGCCGTAAAATTACTGCAAAATGAGTCTTGGGATTTTATGATCTCCTTAAGTTTATTATAATTAAATTTCTTATTATATTTGGCCTTGAAGCATGCTTGTCTCAATTTCTGTGTTTGGTCATCTAACTGCGTATTAGGACTTTCTTCCACCAACTGTTTTTCACATTCCAGTATCGCAATGGCTTCTTTCAACTTCTTCTCAGCCATATGTCCTCCTTCTTCTTTATTTTGCATCTCTTGTAAATCAAAGTGATATCATCGGTTATTTACTTATAAATCTTTCATAGTTTCATACTTGCAAATTATAAGTATGTATGAGAGAGAACATGAGCATTCTTGATTATGGTCTCCAAGCTCACCAATTTCCTGTGAGGCCATCGACGAATTCCTAACTCCTACATCTTTTATTGAGACGGGTTATGCCAATATTCAGTTCTTTGGCTGCGCTCTTGATTGGTAGGTAAAAGTACTGCGAAATTGTTTCTCTTGATAGTGTCTGGGAGTTATTGCCCTTCTTCTCTCTCTGCCTCTTAATCATCTTCTTCTCTCCAGGAATTTTGTCTGCAATAATATCTTGAACTTCGATATTATGCATTTCATGAGTACTTACTCCGACTTCGTTGCCAAGACCACTCATTATTTCTCCTAGAAAAAGAAAATAATATCAGTAAAGGTAATACCATTCAAAATCCATGTTTAAATGTATAATAACCTGGAAACATATTCTGACTTTGTTCAAAATCCATTAGAGAGTAGAAAGGATCATACACAAGCATATCCTCATTCAAAGGAATAACATCAAGAGGAACAGTATCAAAAGCAGTCTTTTGTAGGGGCAGATCAACTTGGTCCAAAGCAGTATGTTCAAAACTTCCACTGATTTACATAAAAAACAAACCAAAAGAGAGTTTAATTTCATTATCAAGCATACTAAAAACAAATGGAAGCCCTCAAAGGTATCTCACCTGAAATTAGGAGAAAGCGGTTGGTTTGGAAAGGAAAACATATCAAAATCTTTTGCGTTCGAATTAGGCAGAAGCGGTTGGTTTGGAAAGGAAAACATATCAAAATCTTCTGTGTTAGAATTAGGCAGAAGCAGTTGGTTTGGAAAGGAAAATACATCAACATCTGCTGCAGAAACCGAGTCAAAATTTGACCATGTCTCAAATGAATTACGAGTCTCCATATCTGCTTTGTGATTTTTGTTTTTGATGTTTACTAATGATCGATAATCGAGATATATATCGATACATATATATATATATATATATATATATCTGTACGAGGAAGAAGAAGAGGTAGATGGTAGGTAGAGGGTCGGAGGAGAAGAAAAGACAAGAGAGGAAGAGGAAAAGTCAGTACCGGGAAGAGTGAAAAAAAATGAGATATTTTTCTTGGCATTTCCTGCTTGTCATCATTTTCTTATATTTCTTTTCTTATTCTCTTGTGAAATCATTATTCCCTAAATTAGGGGAGAACAGAAACAGTACAAGAAAGATCGTGATTGAACAACATCATTAAATTATCTTGATCCGCATACAAGCGCGTGAACTTGAAGTTCAAAAGATAATTCATTTGTAAAGCATTACAAATCAAATGCCAGACGCTTTTGTTGACTCTAGAAGAGTAACAAAATCGCATATGCCAGCTATAAATGCTCCTATTCTAATTGAAGTTCCAACAGAACAAAAGATTTTACATATAGCTGCTGAGCCAAAAGCATGCCAGAAGCATGGCCGACCTCTTAGTTCTAAAGATAAAAATCCTCGAAAGAAGAGAGGATTAATGGTCCAGATGATCATATTAAAGCAAAGAATGATAAAGACCAAGAGAAAACTTATGACAAAAAACCAGACATAAATGAAAGTAACACTGAAATTTCTATCCATTATACCACTTTCGATAGAAGTTGGAATCAGATAGAAACAATTATTGACCATATGTTTGCATATAATATCTCTTGATGTTATACAGGATAGTGATGATCCTGAACCAATATCAGTTGATGAATGTCGGTATAGAAAAGATTTGCTGTAATGGAAAGATGCGATTCAATCGGAGTTAAATGCACTGAAAAAACGTGAAGTCTTCGGACCTGCAGTTCGAACACCAGAAGGTGTAAAACCTATTGGCTACAAATGGATATTTGTGCGAAAGCGCAATGAAAAGAGTGAAATCGTTCGATATAAAGCGCGATTAGTAGCCCAAGGTTTTTCACAAAGACCAGGTATTGATTATGATGAAACTTATTCTCCTGTTGTTGATGCTATTACACTCCGATATCTTATCAGTTTGGCAGTACATGAAAAGATAGATATGCGCCTATTAGATGTTGTCACTGCTTACTGGTATGGAAATTTAGAAAATGATGTTTACATGAAAATCCCCGAAGAATTTCATATGCCTGAAGCATATAAACATTATCCTCGTGAAAATTACTCCATCAAGTTGCAGAAAGCATTATATGGCCTGAAGCAATCTGGGCGCATGTGGTTCACACGTCTTAGTGAATATTTATTGAAAGCGGGATTTAAAAATGACCAGGTATGTCCATGTGTTTTTATTAAGAAATCTGGTTCTAAATTTGTGATATTAGCTATATATGTTGATGATATTAATCTTATTGGAACTCCTGAAGAGCTCCAAGAAACAATTGATTATTTAAAAAGAGAATTCGAAATCAAGGATTTTGGTAAAACCAAATTTTGCCTTGGTTTACAAATTGAACATCTGGAGAGTGGAACATTTATTCATCAATCAACATATACAGCAAAAGTGCTAAAAAGATTTTACATGGACAAAGCACATCCATTGAGTATTCTAATGATCGTCCGATCATTAAATGTAGATAAAGATCCTTTCCGACCTCAAGAAAATGATGAAGAACTCCTTGGTCCTGAAGTACCGTATCTCAGTGCAATTGGTGCATTGATGTATCTTGCTACTAATACACGACCTGATATTGCTTTTGCTGTCAATTTATTAGCAAGATTTAGTTCTTCACCAACACGACGACATTGGAATGGAATTAAACAAGTCTTTCGATATCTCCAAGCAGCTACTTCTTCAAATCATGCTGAAATTATAGCCATTCATGAATCAAGTCGAGAATGTGTATGGCTAAGATCCATGATTCATTATATTCGAGAAAGTTGTGGATTATCATCAATCAAAGATATTCTAACTCTTCTTTATGAAGACAATGCAGCTTGCATAACTCAATTACGAGGAGGATATATTAAAGGAGATCGGACAAAATATATTTCACCAAAATTCTTCTTTACTCATGAACTCCAGAAGAAAGGTGAAATTGATGTGCTACAAATTCAGTCATGTGACAACCTCGCAGATATTTTCACGAAGACTTTACCGACTGCAACATTTGAAAAGTTTAGATATAAAATCGGTATGCGTCGGTTTAAAAGGAATCATCTCATCAGGGGGAGTAATAAACAGACATATAGAATAGTGTACTCTTTTTCCTTCACTAGATTTTTTTTCCCACTGGGTTTTTATCTAGTAAGTTTTAACGAGGCATATTCTTTATGTAATGGATGGACATCCAAGGGGGAGTGTTATGAATTATTGGAATCTCCATTAATTAGTGGATAGGATCCACTAATTATGGATTTATGTGAATAATTAGAGAAGATTTTTATGGATGTCCACCATTTAGTGGAGACACCACTAATTAAGATTAGTGGAAGATGATGTATGCCATGATGTAATCCACTAATTAGAGCTCTATAAATAGAGCTATTCTCTAAGCTTGTAATACACCATTATTTTTGTGAAAGAAATATTAGTGAAAGAAAGATTAGAGAAAGAATTGTGAGAGAAAGAAAGAGAGAAGTTTGAAGAGAAATTCTTGTGCAAAGAATAGTTAGAATTTTCTTAGTGTGTAGTGTGTAAATTTTATTCTAACACTACCCTAATTTTATAACAATTAGCAACTACATCATAATTATTACACAAGATTACCTAAACCTAGCAGTGGCAACTGGGCCGGTCCGCACGGTTTTGGGTCGGGCCCGGTCCCGAAGAGGGGCGGGCCGGTCCTTGGGCCAGGACCGGGACCTTGGCCCGTGTGGCCTGCGGGCCGGCTCGTGGCTTATTCTTTTTTTTTCTACTTAACATAATTTTTTAAAATTATAAAAAAACCACCTTGAAGTGGTGGGGGGTTTGGCTTGGACCCCTACCTATTTTATTAATTAATAAAATAAAAATTACATAAGAGGGGGACTTGATGCCTAAACCTCTTAAAAATATTACAATGATTAAAATTTAAAAATATAATAAATATCCTAAAAATAAAATTAAATACATAATATTACTTATCCTAAATTCCTTATTACAAAAATACTAAACTAACTACTTGGTTCACCCCATTCATCATCTGAGTCATCATCAATAATCCACGAATTAGTCGTCATATCTTCGACTGCAAACCAACTACCACAACACATTAACATCTCCAAAGTTTGAGGAGCCAATCAAGATCTTCTTTCATCGATTGTTCGAGCGCTCTCACTGAAGACGCTTTCCGATGGCATTGTAGAGACTGGTGGTATCAAAAGATCACGTACCATTTTAGATAAAATGGGGTATTAACTTACATGAGCCTTCCACCAACCACAAATATCAAAATGCTGATCTTCATTTTCTACCAATGGCTGCATCCCGTAAATTGCCATCTCGTTGTAGGTAGTAGTCGATCTTTTTTTACGTTTTATAATACCCCATGGATTAAATACTGATGGAATTGATAAGGTAGATTTTCGCGGAGGTTGAAAGTGACTACTAGATGATGAAGCTTGCCTACTTAAACTATGAGAATTAGAACAAGAAGACTCAAACTCATACAAATTATACATGTCAGATAAAATTTTACCTGTTTTATCTTTTATGTCTTTTATCATACATTGTTTAAGTGGTTGTGATTCATCAAAATCTAATGTTTCATATAAATATTCAATAATACTATGAAAACCAAGCGTCTTTACTCTAGGATCTATACACAATGTCATACAATATAAAATAGGAATATCTTCATAATATTTTTTATATTTTTCAAACATACTTCTCATAAAAAAATCATATTGGGGATGATACATATATTCACCAAAAATATGTGCTACCTTAGCAAGTGTTGGAAGAATATGATGAGTAGTGGGATAATAAGATCCCGATAAAAATTCAGTAGCTTATTTGAAAGTAAATAAAAATGTTGAAAGTGCAGTACAATTTTCAAAATGAGTTTCAATTAGTGGAGGTTGAAAATTTTACTATTACAAAATTCAATAAGTTGGTTTTGAAAAGGTATAACACTTTCAAACATATCTAAAGTTGAGTTCCATCTAATTTTACAATCTAATCTAAATTTTTTAAAAGACACACCTTATTCTCGGCATAATGCCTTAAAATTTTGTTGCCTAGTTGGGGAGGTTTTAATAAATAAAATAACATTTCTAATTATATTAAGAATATCATCAATATATTTATATCATTCTTTAACACATAAATTAAGTATATGACAAGCACACCTAGTATGAAATAAAATACCATATAACATATGATTCATATTATTTTTTAAAATTGTTATGGCAGAATCATTATTTGAAGCATTATCTAAAGAAATAGAAATAATTTTATTTAAAATCCTATATTCGCGACATGTTTGAGTAATCATTCTAGCTATACTACTACTTACATGAGGATATTCAAATAATTTAAAACAAATAGTTCTTTTTTGTACTAACCAATCATGATATATCCAATGACATGTAATGCATAAATAAGATTCATTAGTAATTGCAGTCCAACTATCACAAGTAAGAGCAAATTTCCAATTACAAGAATCAAACATAGCAATTAGATACTCTTTCATTTCTTTATATATCTTTATTATATCATTTTTTAATATTATTCTAGGAATTCTTTTCGATGCTGGTTGACAATTATTTTGCATATATTGTTCATAATGTGGATTTTCTGCAAAATTAAAAGGTAATTTAGTTTGAACAATCATTTTAGCAAATGCATTTCTATTTTTTCTATGATCATATTGAAAATTACCAACCATTTGAACTCTTGTAGTATGTATTTGTTGTTGTTTAAGTAAGTTTTCTAACCAATCATTATGTGACCTTTTCATATGTCTAACTAATGTTCTTGTCCCTCCTCCCTTCTTATCTACATATACCGCTTTACAAATTTTACATGTTGCCCTATCACTATCATTATCTTTTTCAAAAAGATTCCAAACCATAGATATTTTTGCTTTAGTTGTAACATATGTTGTTTCAACATCATCCTCAACTATATTAGATGCGTCGGGATTAATTATTAGAGTTGATTGTGATTGTGAAACACTAACACTAGGCCTACTAGGACCTTCATCTTCATTACCTATTTCATTATTTATTAAATTCAAAGCTGGATCTATATTAAAATCAAAATGTGCAGATGATTAGGATGAAGAAAAATGATGATATTGATTTGGATCCATTATTTTTTTTTAAAAAAAAACAAGCAATCAAAATTCAAATAAAAGTTCAAAAAAAAAGTATTAACAAATAATGAAATAAGAGAATTGAAAAATATAAATAAAAAATTAATTTAAAAATTAAACAAATAACTAAAACAAATAAACAACTAATAAAGCTAAAATAAAAGAATGTAAGATTAAGAAATACTAACTCATTGATGACCAAGATTCAAGAATAACAATACTTTGTTGAGCTTTTAACTTCTTGTATCCACTATTCCGCTACTCAACAATCTTCCAAAATATGAAGACTTTCTTGAAGAATTGAAAAAGTATAAGACAAAAATAAATTCTATTCTAATATTCTTTGTAGAGAAAATAAATAAATTTGAGGATTATGAGAGAAAGATGAATGAAAATAAGAGAGAATTGGAGAGAATTTGAGAGAGTTTGAGAGAATTGGAGAGTGTTGATGAGTTTTGGGTTGAATTGGAGGGTATTTATAGAGTTTTGGGGGTTAGGGACCAAATTGCAAAAAAAAAAAAAATCAACCGTTTTAGGGGCTAAGTTGCAAAAAAAAAATAATAAAGGACCAAATTAAAAAAAAAACCAGAGAGAGTCGTTGGGTAACTGCTCTCTCAGGCGGGCCGTGGGCCTAAGTAGGCCAGGGATTTTACCCCCTGGCCCGGACCGGCGCACCGTGCTTGATCTGTCGAGCAGGCCGGACCGATCCAATTGTCATTGCTACCTAAACCTATCAAGTCAAAGGAACGATTTCAATAAATAGAATTCCTTATTATATTCTCAAAAATTTTGAAAGTTTTGACATAATGAATGTCATCTAACTCTCAATAATAAGAATAGAATGAATAATTTAAATTAAAAATAAATTATATTATGAAAATAATATTATAATTTTTTTTTAAAAATTAGAAGATAAATATAAAATTTTTAAAAATTAAAATTTTAAAAATTTTATAAGATAAATTATATAATATTTTTAAAAATTTTCGGGCCTCCCACGTGGCCGCGCAAGCAAGAAGAGAGCACGGAGGGGGAGGTATCAGGTATGGTAGGAGTAGAGATTTGGAAAGAAAATATAGGGCTGGACTCCTGCCAAATGCCCATTGACAAAATGGGCTTGTTTGGACGTCAAGGGCGGCGCCGGGCGGCAAGGAAGTGGCCCAACTGACCAAACCCGACAATGAGAGATATAAGAAAATTTCCACAGTTCCGAGGTTCTGCATCGACCTCTTGCACACAGAGGGGGAGAGAGAGAGAGAAACAGAGAGAGAAAAAGAGGCGGCGAACTAGGTCTTTGAAGATGATCATTCCAGTGCGTTGCTTCACCTGCGGCAAGGTAAACTTTCAATGGTAGATATTATGTTTATATGATTATTTACCTAACAATTTTTGTCATTAGTTTTTTTTTTCCTTCTTCTTTGGAACTCGGGGCCGCTCAATCGTTCAAATTTGGTTGCTTGTGCTGTTCAATAAAAAATTTTCAGGTGATTGGGAACAAGTGGGATTCCTATCTCGATCTTCTCCAAGCGGATTATCCCGAAGGGTAGGAATTTTACTTGTTTTTCCTTTTTGTTAATTGTTTTTTGGGAATACCCTCTTACCATTTGGTTGTCGGCAGCATTAGATGGGGTTTTTGTATGACGTTCAACCTGGAGATGTTTTTACCTGATATTTTGCATATATGCATGCTCTGTGAATCTATGTTGTGCTCTTTGGGGAGTTACTGGGGTTATACTAGGTTTAGAGGTAGTTTTATTATTTAAAAATAAATTGAATTCGGTATTTTCAAGGTAATTGAGGGTACTTAGCTAAACTCTAGGGTAGTTTTCTATAGGTAATCGATAGCTATTGATCAAAGACGTTATGCTGACTCTTAAGGGAGGTCGGTCTGTCTCCTTTGCTTTTGCATTTTCTGCTGCTCCTTTTACTCTGAAGATTGAGCTTCCTTTTTTTTTTTTAAGGCGCTGGAAGTGTCCCTCAGTGCTGATTACATTAGATTTAAGCAAAAAATTGTTTCTTTGTTTATTTTCACATCTTTGGAATGGAATTGTTAAGACTGGTTACATCTGTGGAGGTGTGTTAATAATTTGAGGGTTCTAAATATATTCTTGAGGCCAGGGATTTTGCCCTTCCTAACATAATCATGGATCTAAGTATCATATTCCTGCATTGTTAACTTGTTATAATTTTAGACAGAAACAATAAGTTATAGGATGTACTTCTGAATTTTTGAATTTAGGATCATTATCGAAGACAATTTGTTTTCTTTTACGTCATTGATCTTTATTCAATGAGTTTCTCACATCTTCTGAAGTACACGACTCAAGAAACGAATTCATGTTCACATGATGAGGGTTTTTGACTGCTACATTGCATTTGTCTCAGATGAAGAACTAATGTGCCGAAATATTGATATTTGTACCATATCTATGGTTTGCTTTTCTAAAATTTTTAAGTTCTCTTTAAGGATTGTATATACCTAAACTTCCGTGTTGCAAATATGAAAGTGTCTTGTAATCTTTTAGATGAGGCCAACAATGAATAGGATTTTTCTATGCTACTTTATTAATTGTGGGAGTTAGCATCCTTGTAACCTCAACACTGCTTGCTGCTAGAGTATTTGTTAGCATTAGCATTGGCACACTCGTTATGAATGAAGTTTTTACCTTATTCATGTTAATCTTATGAGTGAATGAGCATCTTTCTCTCCAAAGCTTTTATGCTTTCTATTTCACTAAGCTGATGTGGGATGAAACAAACAGAACAAGTGTTACTGCCTGCATTCACGACCTTTTTCTTTTTTTTACCTCTTCTCTATGTTAAGATATGGTATTATCTAATCTCCACCTCCAATAGGATGTATAGTGAAGTTTTATTCATGATAACTTAGTCGGGAAAAATTCATGCAGTTGAGTTTGAAGAGTGTTCAGGGAACTAGATTGCCTTCTGAATGCTACATGTAGAAATATTGTATTTCGAATGCCTGAAATCCCATCATCTTTGGATGTGGTTAGTTACTTCGAATTTCTATGTAGGACAGCGTGAAATTGCTTTCGAACAATTTTTAGTGCTTTGGTTTATTTCATAGAAATTGTTTTTGATGAACTAGTAATTCTGGGGAGTTGAGAACTATATTGTAGCAGCATGATAATGTGACACCTTGGCGAAACATCTTTTTCTTGAAACTGGAAAATCATCTATTGATTTATTTTAGCGCTTTAGTTACCTTTATCTAGGAATGAAGCCCTACATTTTTTTGGAATTGGGAATCTGGAAGTAACTCTGAAATTTTCTTATTACACAGTGATGCCCTTGATGCTCTTGGTTTGGTTCGATACTGCTGTCGTAGAATGCTCATGACACATGTGGATCTGATAGAGAAGCTTCTGAACTACAACAGTACTCTCTCTCTCTCTCTCTCTCTCTCTCTGTCCATGCATTCATGTTTGTGATGGAGTGTCTGTACAGTATCTTTTGTCATTTTGCTGCTTTTGATTCTTTACGAGAAGGAATGGGATATGGAGGGCTCAGTTTTTGTTGTGTTTTGACATAATGCTGCTTGAGAAGGCAGAATTTGTTATATTGTTTGCTTGGTATAATATGATAAGTACTGACAAAACTTCACTTCGTATATATGTGCCTGTGAGACATGTGCATAAGTTAAGAGGGTTTCTGGGCACAAATTATTTGTCAGTTTGCTGCCTTTGACTTTAGGTCTTGGGGAGCTATGCTAGGGAGTTCTTAATCTTGTAGCTTTTTGCTGTCTACTTGTAGTGACCAAAAATATTTGACAGGACAGAGATTATCCCTTGTATTTATTTGCCATAATTCAAGATACATCACATCCATTCATGAACGTGTATGTGCGTGGGACTTTGTGTTGCCCATAATGGAGGTTCATTTGTTGCTTAGCTGCCTTTGATTCTTTAGGCCGAGGAAGTTGCATGGAGAGTTCTTTTTTTGTTGTGATTTGGTGTGTACTTCTGATGTAGCATGCATTATCTGATTGTGAAAATTTGAGAAATTTTGGCATACGCTCTGGTTATAATAATTTGTTTGAGAAGTGCTTTATGAGATATCTTAAGCATCTCCTTGATTAATTAAGGCACTTTTTCCTCATCTTCCCATCCTGTGTGTGATACATATTTATTCTTTTTTGAGTAACTTATATGAAGGATCTTTTTTCTCTCACCCATCAGAGCGAATAAATAGAAGTTCAAATTTTTCCTGGACATGAATTTGAGTTGTTCCTCAAGCTTCAGCGTACGGGAGTGTGGTATCATTAGATAGTAATAGTACAGAGATATAATAATGCAGATTTAGTGTTGTATAGATTTTTGCGTCTGTACTATTGCTCTTGAATTAAAGAGGGTTTTTTTCTCTTTGCAGCTTTAGAGAAGTCTGAGGGAACCTGATGCAGTGCGGCAAAATTTTTCTCTTCAGCTCATATTTGAGTGTTAAATTGTATCTAGCCTTGTTGCATTGTCTGAGTTGTTGCCCTGCCTATCTGTGTAGGATAGGCAGTACTATTATGTGGCTGTGGATATTTTACCATCACCATTGTTATATTTCCTACTTCCTGTTGTGGTAAAAAAGAAGCTTAAAAACGAAGTGAACCTCTTCGGCCCTTGGCTTTGATTCTTTGCATGAAGGCCCCAGATCTCATGTGGTATGTTCTAAACAAATGGTGGAAATCGAATGATATTCACTTTTTTTGAGGGGTAAAGACTCACTGGTCCAAAACTTGCATATTAGCCGAGGAATCACCTTTCAAACTAAATAGTTAAAGGTAGTACAAGCAGTTGAGTTCCATGATTGGAATGGAGGTGCTAGTATCAATCAATTTCAAAGTTGTTGGGCGTCCTTATACATGTGACATGCTCGTCAGTCGTCATATGAATGTGATGGCTCTTGAAAGCTGTTTCTTTCCATGCAAAGGCGCAAATTCTCTGAGGTATTTCTTAGGCGTTCTCCCGGGAGACTCTTATATTTCTGTTAAACAAAGAACGTGGTCTCGGGGGAACAATTTCTCAGACCACCATTTATAGCCAACGCCATAATTGCAGTGATAATGCAGCAGTAGGATTTCGGTGGATCTATGGATCCGTTTCCTAACCATAACATGCTGGAAATCAATACCCCAACTATATCCTGCTGCCTACATTTCCTTCTATCATCTTTAAGCTCCAATTGGATGGTTATGGCCTCTCATGCCGATCAGAATCATCATTTTCTTACCAAATTGAAAAAATTTGTCAAATAAACAACTGTAGTAAACTATCACGTTGTCATTTGTCATTCCACAAACCATCTTAATTTTATCTTTTTTCATATTCAACTCTTTAATATTTAATCAGTGGATTAATAATATCTCGAGCAATAAATTTACTATTTTATCATGTCTTCTAGCAGCATAGTTGTAAAACTCAAAACAGCTGGAGAAAGGCAACTTCATACATGATGGCCTCTGTTTTGAATTCGTACTAAGAATTCAAGCTCCCAGTCAAACAAAACGCCACTTACTCTTCTCCACATAGAGTTACAGGTTGTCCCCGCCAGGCAAAACCTCTTCCCCTCGCATTCTCTCTCTCTCTCTCATCGACACGATAGACGCAAGAGTTGTACAGACAGCACGGTCATATTTCCCCAGTATTAAGGATAAATAAAAACAAAAGATCCCATCTTTTTCGCGTTTCGTTGAGCTTCTCTTACCCCACCCGACATCATTTCTCTGTGAAGCAAGTTACCCCCCCCGCCTCTTGTCTCTCCTCTCCCAGTTACACTCTTTCCGAGCTCCCACACCATTGATCACTGCAAGAAGAGAAGGGATAAACGAAGATACAAAATGCCTTTTTACGGGCACTTCTGGATCTAAAATCCCATTATTATGTGTTATTCAAGCAGAATGAAAATGGGGGTATTGCCAGAGTCGTGGTGCTTTTGTAATGGTGGAGGCAAGTCCGAGAGAATGAAAGCCACCATTTTCTCCGGAAAGGGTCCGGCCATGGCTAGAATAGGCGCAGCTGGAACCGGCTTTCTCATCCACCGTAATCTTCTCCTTACTACTCATGTCAACCTTCCGTCTGTTGCCGCAGCTGAAGCTGCCGAGATCCGCCTCCAAAACGGGGTCGCTGCTTGCCTTTTCCCTCATAGGTCAGCTTACACACGTCCTGAATAACATGAAGGAGTAAAATGCTCGTTTTTTGAATTTATGCTATTTGCTCAGCTTAAAGGTATTGAAAAGAACAGATTTTGTGACGATTAATTTAGCATTTGTAGGTAATGCTTAATGCAGATTTTGAGATAATGGATCTGGTTATAATTCTATTACTTCAAACTGGTTCTCAATTAACCAACTTTTCTCAATCAATCGACTGATTTACTGATTCTTCAAGCTGCTTAGCTTATGTAGTTTTAGTGTGTTTAATTGTTTAGACGCTATGTAGCCATTGCTATAAGTTCAAGAGAGCAGACTGAAACAGAAACGAGGTGCAGGTTAATGGCTCACCTGAACGCTGTTAGCTGTTAATTTGCTCATTAGCAAGTTAGGTTCCTGGGTCTGGAATGGTTTTCCAGTTGATTGGTTCGACAGTTACATACAGTTATATATGCTCATATTACATGGTACTTGTTAGATAGTTCGGAAGTTTTTGATCTCTCTCTACATATTGGGATGGGTACATTGGTTGGTTATAATATGAAGTCACATTGGTTAAACAATGTATTCACTTTTAATAATTCAATTTCATACGGTTTTCCCATGCTTAATGCATCTTTGGCTAGGAAATATAGTTGCTTTTTATCATAATAAATGGTGAACAAGCAACTTGAACTCCATTTTGTTGAGAAATGGGTGGTGAAGAAGCAGATCACGTGTTTTAGACTTAGGAAGAAAGCTATAGTTGTACTGTGACCATGGAGTTTCACTATTCATACATCAGTTTATATAAATAGCCAATGCAGTACATAATTTTCCCATTTTGATAGACTGCAAGGCCACCATGTGGCAGGCTGCCCAGGACAGCAGATAGCCTAAGCATTTTGCTAGGCAGTTGTGCCATTAGAAACGAGTAAATATGATACATTTTGGCAAAGAATTTGAAGCGCGATTAGATTTGCAGTACTCGATGTTTGTAACTTCAGCAGTCTTGTTGGACTAAACGGATACACACTGACTTTGTTTTCTTTAGAAAAGACATTATGAATCTAAAGCAGATAAATGGCTGCAGAAAACTTAAATTTGTGAAAACCTCTCGAGTTTAATGGTGATAAAGCCTTAGCCTGTCTTCCTCCCTAGAAACCACATGGGTAGAGGCTGTTGGTTTGGTAAAGATAAGATTCTGGTGTCCATTGCTTTGTAAAAGTCATTTACGTCCACTGTTAGAGGATTTTCTGATTCTCGATGCAATGAGTACTCATTTGATTCTTCCTATGATAGCTTATAGTTTGAGGACATTTAATTCTGACTAAATCTGCGTAACATACCTACTTCTAAGTTGATTATCATCTAAGGTTCAGAGATTGAATGTTTAACTTCTTTGATAACAGGTTCTTTATTACCAGCTCTGTTCTTGATCTGACTATAGTAGGCCTTGATGCCATGGATGGGGAAACAAGTGCACCAGTATCACATACTCACCACTTGAAAACCTGTTCAAAACCTAATCTGGATCTGGGTAGTGTAGTTTACCTTCTAGGGTACACAGAAAATGGGGAGTTGACTGTGGGTGAAGGAAAGGTGGTAATAGCCACTGACAACCTGATCAAGCTTTCTACAGATGGAGTAACCTGGAGCCCTGGATCTGCTGGTTTTGATGTTCACGGAAATTTAGCATTTATGGTCTGTGATCCTATGAAGCTAGCAACATCTCCGAATGCAAAATCCTCTACAACTTCATCATCCTCATCATCGTCGTGGAAGAAAGATCTTCCCATGCAATTTGGTATTCCGATACCCATCATCTGTGATTGGTTAAACCAGCATTGGGAGGGACACCTTGACGATCTCAACAAGCCAAAGTTACCCCTAATCCGGTTGATGTCTGCTGGACAGAAGAGTGAACACTCTTGTGCATCATTTACAATGCGGCGAGTTTTTAAGTCAACAGAAATTGAAAATGATGGAACTCCAACTTCATCAAATATGATTTCAAATCCTATAGAGCAGTTTGGAACTAGTTGTTCTGCCATTGCTAATAATTCTGGTGATGAACCCATAACTGGCAATCTCCCTGCTGCTGCTCATCTACAAGGGATCCCAACGCCAGAAATTTATGAGTCACCAAAATTAACATCAATTCCAGTAAGGAAGGAAAGCACCCAAATCCAGCTCTTGGATATAAATTTTCCACCAAGGATCGCTAAAGTCACTGCCTCACCACATCCTCCTGGAAGAATGCAGCCAAACTTGGATGAAAATTATGTCAAGGAACCACCAATAGAGCAACCAGTGATTGAGGATCGATCTAGTGACAGAGGACACTCTGGCCCCATAGCAAGTGTAGACAAATCCTCAACAGGTTCAGTGAATGGTGCTGGGAGTGAGGTCCAATCTAGTTCATCTCCAATCGAGATCACTGAGGTGCAACATGAATATAGCAGCGAAGGTGAAACCACAATGTATTCAGCTGAAACAGCTGAAAGTCGTAACTATCCAAGTCCTAGAGAGGGAAGATATAACCATGTAGGGAGGAGCCAAAGCTGTGTGAACTACAATAGATGGGGACCTATCCAAAAACTTCCAGTTGCTCGTAGGACAATGTTTGAAAAGCAGAGAAGCTTTATGCAGGGAAGGAAGGTATACTCGCAGGGGGCAACATCCCAAAGGAGTAATGACTACTTCAGTCCAACTGTTTCTTCAATTATGAAGAAGAGGAACAGCATGGAGCAGCAGCAGCAGCAGCCGCCAAACAGGTCCCGTCAAAGTACTGTTCATTCATCTCCAAGATGGAATTTCTAAGTATCTCATACTGATAGAGTTGTTCCATAGTTATGGTCTCTTTTTCTGGCCTAACTAATTCCACACTCTTATTTTCCTTTGCTTACACTGTAACTAATTTATGACCATATATGCAGAACATATGCAAGACAAATAAGAAAATGAATGAGCTAATTACATTCGGCATCGGCAAGAAAGTGTTGTTCCAACTTTATTGCATGCAATGTCCTTGAGAAAAGTTCAATTACTTTGTTGTATTCTTATTATCCCAATCTTTTTTTTTCTTTCCCCTATCAAGAATCTATACACATCGCTACCATATAGTAGACATAATAAATATATTTTGGTGCAAAAAGTTGTACATGGTGTACAAATTGGTCTATAATTAGACCGGCCCTCGAATCCCATTTGAACCTACACTCAGATTTTCCTCTTGGTTGTTCTACGTGTCCCAGTCAGGTAGCTTACTCAGGCCTTCATAATGCCTACTAATGTGTTTTCCTTTAAGCTTTAAGTACCAATGCAATCATTTCGTATTTCCAATACCGATTCATGGCAAAGTCAAAAGTTAGCGACACCAGAAGGGAAGGGACAAAAATGGTAACAGAATAGCTTCAATGTCTAAAGTCTTTTTATAAACTCTGCATATGAGAGAACCAAACATTTCATCAGAAAAACAGAAAGAATTAAGCTTGACATCTTTTACCCTACCTTTGATAATGCAATTGCACAAGATCTGCCCTGTTTGTATGAATGCCCATTTCTGCAAATTTGGGCAGTTTGATTGATGTCTTGTTTATTATAAAAATTAAGGTATAAGGAGCGAGTTATGAACTGTCTATTCTTTTGCATGTCTTGCATGTAATAGGGCCTCCTCTTTTTATTTTCCATGATATTGAACGGTTATGTTCAGATTTTATTCGGGTGTATTCTGAATTTGGAGCCAAAGGGCATTGGAGAAGCTGGAACGCTATGTGTTCTCCGCATAAGGAGAATGGGTTGCACATCCTTAAATGATTTGAATGTTGCTCTTGCGATCGGGTTATGGTGGAAATTCATTGATGTCGAGCTTCATTATTCTCGACGAAATCTAATACGGCAATTATATAAATGAGAAATTTTTTGTTTTTCACAATATTATGTTACAACTAATTTTGTAACGTTATTTTTTTTAAATATAAATAAGCGATTGATTTTAATTATTTGTGAAAGAATAATTGTGTAAAATTTGTAATATGTAGCATTATTATGTAGTTTTACTTCTTGAACTTTCAAAGGCAGCGGATTATTTCTTTCACTTATTTCAAAACAAGTATGCTAAATTTACAAGCCAACTCGAAATTCCAATAACCAACATGAGCAAAGCACAAGATCTCTGCTAGTTAATAAGATTGATCGATATGCTTATATGTCAATCAAATTAAACTTTGAGAATATATGAAAACGGATCATACCTTTGTAGACATCGTCTTCACTAATACGATTCTTAAAGTCTTTGGCCTTTTGGTAATGCTCCAGACCCCAAACCTTTTTCAATGTAATTTTCTTGAATTAGAAAATTACTAATTGTATTTTGTTTCTCTCTTTGTTGAGAGTGGACTCACACAAAGTTGAGAGAATAAACTTAAAGAACAACAACGATGTTTTTCGCGTAGCAATGGTAATTGGGTCGGCTCGTACGGTTTCGGGCCGTGCCGGTCCAGGGGTCCCTGGGACCAGACCGGACCAGGACCTAGGCCCGTGTGGCCCGCGGGCCGACCCGTGGCTTATTTCTCTTTTTTTTCCTCCTACTTAATATAATTTTTTAAAATTATAAAAAAGCCACCTTGAAGTGGTGGGGGGTTTGGCTTAGACCCCTACCTATTTTATTAATTAATAAAATAAAGATTACATAAGATGGAGACTTAATGCCTAAACCTCTTAAAAATATTACAATGATTAAAATTTAAAAATATAATAAATATCCTAAAAATAAAATTAAATGCATAATATTACTTATCCTTTATTGGAGAGTGTTGATGAGTTTTTGGTTGAATTGGGGGGTATTTATAGAGTTTTGGGGGTTAGGGACCAAATTGCAAAAAAAAAAACTACTTCAGTCGTTTTAGGGGCTAAACTGCAAAAAAAAAATTAAAGGACCAAATTTAAAAAAAAAAAAAGCAGAGAGAGCTGTTAGGTAACGGCTCTCTCAGGCGGGCCAGCCTGTGACGGGCCAGGGATTTTATCCCCTGGCCCGGACCGAGCCGGTGAATAGTTCTCGGGCTGCCGAGCGGGCCAGCCCGGTCCGGCCCAGTTGCCATTGCTACGTATGAGCCATAAACCAATATGTATATTGGACTCTATCTCAAAATACGAATCCTGATAGAATAAGAAAAGTATAGTTGGGTAAACTATTTCCATTTATCCTATTCCATCTAAAATACGATTTTTGGTTTTCTGCAATTTTCATTAATAAATTATAAACAAAATATAATTTATTATTATCCCATAATTAGGAGCCACTGAAGGGATCTGACCGAATACAATTGGACTAAGCTTCAATAAATTATTTTGTCAATAAAAATAATTTATTAATTACGTTCTACTCCACTAAAAGAACGTAATTGCACTCTTAGTCTAATCGCAATTACTGGAGTCAATAATTATATCCATTAATTAATCGATCCAATAAATTACCCCTATCGATCAATATAATACTTTGAATGAGGTAGTATGACCACAGTGCCCCTCATTCAAAACCTCAATTCTCATCTTCAATCTGACAGTACCATGTGACCACGTCACACTTACAAAATGAATTCAATAGACACTATTGAATTATTGAACTTAAATTTAACTGTCACTTAAAAGAACTCGTGAGGAAATGATCTTATCTATTAAAGGTGACAGATTCCATATTGCATAACAATTATTTCATATTTATTTCACTTTAATTCCCAAGATGTCGAGATATTGATTATTAAGTTAATCTCACTCTTTGGCAACTCAAGGAACTTCAAGTTAGTAAATATAAATAATTGTTTGCTCAGAATTAAGATGTTATGTACGACACTCTTTTAATATTTTATTTGTATGGTCTATTTCACAAATAAATAATGATGGTTCATCCAATATATCAAATATATATCTTTAATTTCATTACCAAAGTCAACGACATACTTCAATAAAATTAAGACGATCTTCTAAAATAAATTGTCCAAACTTATTTTAGATCGCGGATAATTTATTTCGAATTAAATCATAAATCAAGTCTTTCTGTGTTTAACAAATAAATACTTGATTTATAATATCTAAATAATTCGTGGACAAACAAGCTCATACATATAAATATATAAAGACATACTTTATTTAATTTCAAAAATACAAATATTGTATTTACTCGATGGGCATATCTAACAAAAATCCTCCCACTTGTCCTAGAGTAAATGGGACATGTCATAAATATTCATACTTTTTATATGACTTTCAAAAATAGTTACAGGTAAACTTTTAGTAAAAGGATCAGCAAGATTTTCAGTAGAAGAAATCTTGCACACTTCTACATCTTCACGTTAAACAATCTCCCTAAATAGGTGATATTTACGTTCAATGTGTTTACCACGCTGATGGCTGCGTGGTTCTTTTGCATTTGCCACTGCACCACTGTTGTCACAGTATAAACTAATGGCTTGAGATGCAGAAGGAACCACTTCAAGTTCTATCAAGAACTTCTTTAACCATACTGCCTCTTTAGCTGCTTCACAAGCTGCCACATATTCAGCTTCCATTGTAGAGTCAGCAATACAAGATTATCTGATACTTCTCCACACAACTGCACCACCACCTAAGGTGAAAATAGAGCCTGAGGTGGACTTGCGAAGATCTCTATCAGCTTGAAAATCAGAATCAGTATAACCTATAGGTACCAATTCTTGGAGTTGAGTAAACTAGCATATATCCTCGAGTTCTGCGAAGATACTTGAATATATGCTTGACTGCTATCCAGTGTTCCGGTCCTGGGTTTGACTGATATCTACTGACTATCCCAACAGTATGACAAATGTCTGGACGAGTACAAAGTATAGCATACATGAGACTTCCTACAGCTGATGCATAAGGAACTCGTTTCATGTACTCAACTTCGTTAGGAGTTTTTGGACCATGCTTTTGAGATAATTGAATTCCATGTCTGAAAGACAATTGTCCTTTCTTGGAATTTTGCATAGAAAATCTCGTCAATATTTTTTCAATATATGAAGCTTGAGATAAAGCTATCTGTCTGTTCTTTTTATCCCGAAGGATCTGAATGCCTAGAACATATCTTGTTTCTCCCAAATCCTTCATATCAAACTGTTTATCCAACCAACTTTTCACCAATGTTAATGTCATTCCATCATTTTTAATGAGAAGAATGTCATCAACATACAATATGAGAAAAATCACCTTACTATCTATAATTCTTTTATAGACACAAGGTTCATCAAGATGCTGATCAAAACCATAAGATTTAATGGCTTGATCAAATCTGATACTCTAAGATCTAGACGCTTGTTTAAGCCCATATATGGACCTATTCAGCTTACAAATTTTTTGTTCTTGACCTTCTTGGATAAAACTATCTGGCTGTACCATGTAGATACATTCATCAAGATTTCCATTAAGGAAAGCTGTCTTGACGTCCATTTACCATACTTCATAGTCGAAGTGAGCTGCAATGGATAAGAGGATTCTTATAGACTTTAGCATGGCCACAGGTGAGAAGGTTTCCTTATAGTCAATACATTCTCGTTGGGTATAACCCTTAGTAACCAATCTAGTTTTGAAAGTTTCCACTTTCCCATCTACTCCTCTCTTTCTTTTGTAGACCCATTTGCACCTAATAAGTTTTACCCCATTAGGCAGGTCCACAAGTTCCCAAACGGAGTTAGTGTACATGGATTTCATTTCTGAATCCATTGCACTCTTCCAATGGTCTGCGTCTATGTCCTCTACAGCTTCTTTATACGTGGCGGGATTCTCTTCTTCCTCAAAAGAAACTGTTTAAAAAGCTTCTCCATAGAGTAAGTATCTAGAGGAACATCGAATGATTCTCCCACTACGTCTAAGCTGGGGAGGATCTTGGATGATTGGACTTTCCTCCTCCTCGTTGACTGGAATTAGATCTGCTGATTCCTCAATAACTGGATTTTGAATAGGGACAGAAGGTTCTTCCACTCTATGTGCCGAAGAGCCAGGGGGTATAAAAGGTATAACATCTATTTCTCTTCCATTAGATTTTGACATGTTAAGTGGCATAGATACGAATCCTCCACGTGAATCTTGAGTATGGGTTTCAGTAACTATTTGCTTGGGATTATCTCCCTTGGTTTCTTCTAAAATAACCCTACTCTTAAATCATCGTTCTTCTATGTACTTGTCCTCTAAGAAAATTGCATTTGTGCTTACAAATATTTTCTTATCTTGAGGACTATAGAAGTAGTATCCCCTTGTTCCTTTTGGATATCCAACAAACAGACATAAATTTGTTCGTGATTCCATTTTATCCATCTTTTCCTTTAGCACATATGCAGGACAACCCCAAATCTGGATGTGTGTCAAATTAGGTTTCCACCCATTCCACAATTCCAATGAAGTCTTAGGGATAGACTTTAATGGAACCATATTCAATATATATGTCGCAGTTTGTATAGCATACCCCCAAAAAGATGTACTGAGTGTAGAGAAGCCTAACATTGTTCTGACCATGTCTAACAAGGTCTTGTTTCTCCTTTCTGTCACTCCATTTTGTTGAGGAGTGCCAGGTGCACTTAGTTGGCATAAAATCCCATTTTCTGATAAGTAAGATCTAAAGTCATGGGATAGATATTCTCCACCTCGATCTGATCGAATTGTCTTAATGTTCTTTCCTAACTGCTTCTTAGTCTCAGCCTTAAATTCTTTGAATTTTTCTAAGGTATCAGACTTATGAGTCATTAGGTAAACATATCCATATCTTGAGTAATCATCCGTAAAAGTAATGAAATACTCATACCCACCTCTAGTTTGGACACTAATTGGTCCACATACATCAGAGTGCACTAATTCTAAGACTTCCTTTACTCTATTTCCTTTGGAAGGAAATGATCTTTTGGTCATTTTACCTTCCAAACAAGATTCGCAAACTTGAAGAGGTTCCACCTTTAAGTCACTTAAAGGACCTTCTTTTACAAGTCTTTGAATCCTATTTAGATTAATATGACCAAGTCTAAGATGCCATAGGAGAGTCTCATTAGTAGGAGATAACTTAATGCGTTTATTAGTTTCAGTATGATATAATGAACTGTTGGTAGGTTTCAAAACATACAGATCGTTATTTAAATATCCACGACATATCAAAGAGTTATTCAAAAATATCTCTACTGAAAATTTATAAAATTTAACAAAATATTTTTGTTTGAATAACAAAGAAACCGAAATCAAATTTCGATAAATGTCGAGAACATAATAACAATATTTCAAAACCAAATGTTTATTATCAAAATAAAGATAAACATCTCCAACAACTCTTGTAGATATCACTAATCCTGTGCCAACCCTTAGAGTATGCTCTCATTCATTGAGATATCTGGTTACTTGAACCCCTGCAATGAATTGCAAACATGATTAGTGGCTCCAGAATCTACTATCCAAGTATTTGTAGAATCAACTACTAAACAAGTTTCAATGTAAGATAACTCACCAGTACCTTACTTCCATTTAGCTAAGTAATTTGGGCACTGTGACTTTCAATGTCCATTTTGCTTGCAGTGGAAACATTTGCCTTTGGGCTTTTCATCCACTTTTGCTTTCTTAACCTGCTGTTTAGGTCCTTTATTATTATTATTCTACTTCCTCTTATTTCCTCCTTTGCCCTTAGGCTTGGAAGAGGAAGATCCAGCATGAGATAGAACAAGAGCATTGCCACTTTCCACTTTTAGGGTAGCCTCGGCGCTCTCCAACTCCTTCATTAACTCTGTAAAAGACATATCCATCTTGTTCATGTTAGAATTAACTTTGAAATGTGAAAACATCTCTGGGAGAGTTTCTAGAGCCATGTCAACTTGAGTCTCAGGCTTAATTTCAGCCCCTAAGACCTCTGTCACGTTAAACTGAGCGATTAATTCTAACATATGATCTCTCACGAGCGTTCTAGGTTTCATGCGCATATTCATTATGCGCCTTATTGCTACTTGACGGGCCTGACATCCTTTGTGCTCAAATATTTGCTAGAGGCTTCTTATGATGTCTGTAACGGTTGTCATGTTCTCATGTTTCTGTTGCAACACATTTGAGATAGATCCCAAAATGAAGCAAAAAGCCATCTCATCAGAACTCAACAACTTATCATAAGCCTTCTATTGTTCGCGCGTAGACTGTTCAGTAGGCTTAGCAGGACACGGTTCAGTTAGCACATATTTGAGCTTCTCAGTAGTGAGTACAATTATGAGGTTCCTTTTCCAATCAATAAAATTTTCTCCAACCAGTTGGTTCTTTGTTAAAATTTGGGATAAAGTATTGGAAGTCATTTTTCTGAAATTAAATAAAATAAAACATATGAGTCATTTATCATATCATGATGCATGATCAATATAAAATAGTATGATGCATGATCAATATGATAATATTTTAAGTAGTAATAGAAACTACTATCAAAATATGACAACCTAAAATTCTATAGTAACATGTACCTCTATAGGAGATAACAATGTAACTTATAGTTAGGTCAAGATCCACAACCTAAAACCCCAAAGTAATATGCATCTCTATAGGAAATAACAATATAACTTATAGTTAGGCCTGGATCATCCCACTAAAATTAATATATCTTGCATCTAAATGCAATATTGGTTTTAGTGTTATTAATATTTTGGCCATCATAGACATTATTTGGATATTTTATAGGAAGTCCTTATAATGTCTTTGATTTAAGTGTAACCCTTATTTTCAAATTTTATTTTATTTTATTTTTTAATATAAAGTTTACAATCCAATCACATCATCTATAGGGGTAATTGTGAATGAATTAAACTTAAAAATAATAATAATTAAAATTTTAATGCCTAATCTAGTAACCAATAAAACGTAACCTTCCTATAAGGAAACCATTTAAAATAGTACGAAGCAAACGTTAATTTTACTAATGGGCTAATAGGGGAGGCCAAAGGTTAATTAAAATTAACCATTTCACACTTAATTTTTTTAAATAATTTAATAACAAAATATTAATTTATTTATGCATAACTAAATAGTACCTAGAGCGGTATTAATGCAAACTATATGGCATGTTAACATGAATGATACATAATTCAACCAAATTAAATAGTAAAAACTATAAAATCAAAATCAAAATAATTTTATGACCAACCTAGACTCACAAATAAAATTTCAAAATTACAATTGAAAATAATAATTAACTAACAATATAGCTAATTCTTCAATCTTCTGTAATATCAATTAAATGGTGCAATTTCATGACACAAGATTGTTGTTGGTGCAGTGGTTGGTTGCTTGAAACTCCTTCAAGGTAACCAGGGATCAAATCCCATATCTGTCACCTTCTCCCCTTATTTCTTCTGATTAAAGTGGCCAGTGGCCAGTCCATCCGCAAGCTTGCGACGCTGAAGTCTGAACAAAGCATTTTTTTTTTTTTTTTTTTGCAATTGGTCAACGAATTTCTCCTCAATCTTCTTCCTTCTTTCGCCAACTGCAATTCCTCCGCCAAGCTTCATGTCGCCAATTATAGTTTCCCTTTTTTTTTAACATAAAAATAAAATTAAAAGGAAACTCAAAAGGGAAACATGGAGACGTAATCCATCATTTTTGTTGCAAGACTCGATAATACTTATACATATTCACCGAATCATAAACTATGACCATAAAATTATTTTGAATAGAATTAATCAAATCATTCACCATGAACATAAATGCATTATTCTTACACCGCTCAACTAAATATATGCATAAAAGATTTAATATTAACACATAAACACATATCAAACACAGGCTCTGATACCAATTATTAGTTAATAGGATCGATATGCTTATGTGTCAACCAGATTAAACCTTGAGAATACGTGAAAACGGATCATACCTTTGTAGATATCGTCTTCACCAATACGATTCTTGAAGTCTTTGGCCTTCTGATAATGCTCCAAACCTCCAAACCTTCTTCAATGTAATCTCATTGGATCAGAAAATTGCTAATCGTATTTTGTTTCTCTCCTTGTTGAGGGTGGACTCACACAAAGCTGAGAGAATAAACTCAGAAAACAACAACGATGTTTCTCACGTATCACCAAAATAGAGTCATAAACCAATATATATATTGAATTCTATCTCAAAATACGAATCCTGATACAATAAGAAAAATATAATTGGGTACAACTATTTTCACTTATCATATCATATTCCATCTAAAATACGATTTTTGATTTTCTGCAATTTTCATTAATAAATTATAAACAAATTATAATTTATTATTATCCCATAATTAAGAGCGACTGAAGGGACGTAATCAAATACAATTGGATTAAGCTCCAATAAATTATTTTGTCAATAAAAATAATTTATTAATTACGTTCCAGTCTACTAAAAGAACGTAATTGCACTCTTAGTCTAATCGCAATTATTGAAGTTAATAATTATATCCATTAATTGATCGATTCAACAATCTCAACATTACAAAAATAACCGACGATGACATGTCACATATGAACGACTTAAGCAGAAGAAAACCAATAATTCCAAAACATCCCAAGACCTTAACAAGAGGGCAAAAAGAAAGAAAAATGCAGCGTTATTACATCATAGTTTGAATTATTTCATGGCTACTCACATCAAAAAGAAGCCCAGGTCTTGCTTTCAGGAATCAACAGATGTTGAACTGGATTTTTATCAGACCAACCCAGCCTATCCATGAGCCTCTCGAATAAGTTACCAACTGCATATGCAATTCCGGAGGCCAAAGCTGCAGAAGTAACATAGTACAGCACTGTTTTGGTGTATGATATGAACTTGTGCTCCCCGCGTGTATAAGTCTTTGCAATTGCAAGAAAAACAACGCACACAAGGGAAGATGCAGCAACTGCCAAGATCTTGAAGTTCCTATCGTCAGTTTCACGGAATGTGAAGCCATATACCACAGCTGGGACGACGCCAAATACAATGTATGATAGTACAGCAAAAAAAGTGTGGAGAAGGAAATTCTCTTTGCGCCCAAGTAGCTCTCGATATCTGCTTTTTACTTCTTCATTTGCTTCATTGGATTCCTCATATCTCAAGTCCTTCAGCTGCAAGGGTTCATGCAAATTCAGAATTCGTGATCGAGACTCAAATGTTAATTAGAAGGGAAGGAAAGGATATGTGAGTTGCGAAAAGAAGTTTAATATCTTAGGCTCCACATGTAATAGCTTTCAATGTTATTCAGTGCAAAGACAGGAAAAAAGCTCGTTGTTTTGTTGCTTATCTAATCAGAGGAAAACAGATAGTATATTTGAAATGACTGCTTTTGAAATGACTGCAATACTTGTTAAGAACTATGCTCTGAGAGATATTGGAGGGAGAAGAACTCACATTATGAAAAAGCACAACGAGTCCACCTACTAGATTTGCCAATCCAAGAACCACAATGTTCACTGAGAAAATCCAAAACAAGTTGTTAGAAAAGCGTCTAAAAACCATGAAGAGGAAGAAGGGACCAAAATATTGCTGATATGTTAACCTTTTAGGCTTAAATTAACTTACATAAGTACTTCAAATAGATACTACTATCCCTTAATAGCAATGCAAACTCTGGCAATCTTAACAATACTTGAGCTCAACACCATAATTGACCATTGAATCTTCCATAGTGAGACAATCAACTACAGAAAAGGGAATAGGAATGTGGCAAAATGATACTGCTAATGACTCACATGTAGTAGCATCAGAAGCTGCAGCAGATGACACAATACTCAAGCTTGTAATTGATTCCATTAATCCTCCGTATACAATGCTTTTCAATATCTCCACTGGTTTAGAACTTTGTGTTTCCCTTGGTGTGCTAGTATCAGGCAAATCGTCTATAATCTGTGCAGGTTCAGTTGGAACTGGTCCTTGTTTCGGAGGAAATTGAACACCACCTCCTGTATTTCAGCAGACTGTATCAGAAATTCAACTTTCTACAAGGAAATGCTTAGAGCTTGAAATGAAAAGTAAAAGTGGATACAAATGATGTTCGAAAAGAATACATAGATCAGAAACGGATTGCCCTGTAACTTCCCTCTGAGTTAAGTTTATTATAAGCTATAAAGGGTTCCGAGGGAGTAGTATAGATGATAGAATAAGTTTATGGCTTGGTTGGTGCGATTATATACCCGGATACTGCCCCCCTTCAATTGCATTTATGGGTTTCATAGGAATTTTTGTCCCTGGAGCTGTTCCATCTATACATAATCCAAGAGCATTAAAATTCTGGGCAGCATAGGAAAGTCGGACTCAATCAGTCCAAATAATTGAAGTACCTAATTTACCAGAGATAGAAATGATCACATTTCCATTCGATATGGAACCATCAACACTAGAAACTCCATTACTTGTTCCTGCGGGTAGCTTTCCATCTGTTACCGTACCATCAACTTTATTACCAGCTAAAGCTCCATTTGTAGTAGTAGGCAAGCCTACTCCAGCATTGTTGTTCAGTTTCACCGGCTGACTCGCTGCACCAAACAAAACAAGAAATAAAGGCAACAGGTTAATTCTAATAACAATATAAACTTGGTTATCATCATCCAAGCTGAGAGTCACCGAGGTAAATTAACCTGCTTCAGGACAGCAGTTGAAAATTTGATGATGTTACTTGACCAAATGGTGAAGAAGCAAGGAAATCAACTAATTCCATCTTTATAAATGGAATTCTAAAGGTTCTTGTAACTATTAATAACTGCTAAACAAATCATTCACAACTACGGAGCCTGTGACTCTAGGATCTTAAGTCAGCTCATAATGATTATACTTTGCAGCAACTACTTGATAAACATATTTACCTATATAAGTTAAGGAGCCAGGTGTATGTGGCTGTTGGACAGTAGAAACAGTTGTAAGTAAGGGTTGTTGCCCTGGCGGAATTTGTGTGCTTGGAGGCTTCTTCCAACTTCCAATCTTGAATGGATTAAGTATATTCCCTGTTTTAATTTAGCAAATTCATTAAACTTGATATAGTTCCTAATATAATGGGATCTGACAATATGCACCAATCAAGTAATAGACATAGAAAAGTAATCACTCAGACCACACAAAATGATGATGTCCGCTAAACTTGATAAGAAAACATACATTCTGCTCTTGAAATCAGTAGGCAGTTTTTGAATTTCTACCTGGGAGTGGGAATGGGAAAAATAAACGAAACAACGTCTTCAGCAACATTGTTTCTTTATTTTTTTATCTTTCTCTTTCAGAAAGAGAACAAGGACTCATGCCGAAGAACAGCAACCCGGGAAAATTGATCCAGTTCTGGGATTGAAGGATCTTTTTCTTGGGTTTTTAAAAAAAATTAGACTATCAGTAGCATCAGATTCAAGAACTCATATATTCTTTTGATCAAGCACTAATGACTGCCGGGACTGAAATTGTTTGGGGGACCTAACGTAGACTTGGAGCGGTGTTAGTTGCATGTTCATAAAATTTCTGGCTGTGGGACATGATGGTCATGGTAGCAAAAAGGGAAGCGGAAAAGATAGCAGTACAACCTTAAAAGAAGATTACTATTGTAAGCATTACATTCGTAGAGTAATATGATGCTTCACTAAACAATGATAGATCATACGACACAATCCACACCATTCAAATAATCTCTTTTGTTGTTTATCAACCGAGGGAGGTTCTTTTCCCAAAGACAGGAAAATAAAGATGAAAATCAAAGGGAAAGAAAGTTGTACCTATTCGAATAAAGATGCTCAAGCACGATAAGCAACCAACTAGGTTCCGTGGTTGAGTCCTTATTTTCCCACGAAGAATCACCTTGGTGATACGGTTGCTACAATTTGGGCAATACATGTTATACTCGTGTGTATGCATCTTCTCTACTGCCCTCTCAAATTCCAATTCTATCACTTCCTCATCAACTTCATCCACAAGGTCAATTTTCAAATGTTCAGTTTCGTTATTGATCAATCCCACAGAAGTACCATCTTCTTCCTGTAGCTTTGTTGAGGTTGGCATAGTGGAACCAGATGAAAATGTTTCCTGCAGAATCTCCACGTCTTTGCCATTGACCACAGCACTGAGAACTTTCTGAATGTCTACATCCTTCAGTTTGCCTCTCACAGTGTCTACTTTAGGAATTTTCTCCAAATGAGACCCTTCCTGCGAAGCACCTGCAGACCGTGCATTTTGCATAACAGGGAAATTAGAGAGATTGGAATGGAAAAACAGTAGCTCAAGTTTAGATCAAAACACTCTTTAACAAAAAAAGGTCCTTGGTTCAATTCACATTCTTTCCCCTTATGTATCTAATCAACATATGACAGAGTTCAGCAAATTGAAACATGATTCTTGATAATTTCCATTTCAGACAAGAAATTGTTAGACTATGCCACTCTTACGTTTTTGGGTTACCACAACTGAGTTAATCTTGTCTACAAGGACATTGCATGATAATTTTCTTAAGCAAAATCACGGCTATGGGTATAAAAAGATCCCTAATATCATGCAAGTGATTACACGGAAACATCTACTAACCTCTACAACCAAAAGTGTATTTCTGATGAATATGATCAACCCAAGGATTTCCACTTTGGTAGGTCCAAATGCAGTGACGACATTTCCACAGTCCTTCATTGTCAAGGAGAAACGTAGCCGCAATTTTATCAAACATTAAAAATATCCCAGAATTAGATTGCTATGAAAGATGTGCTTTCAACTAGTGCTACTCTTTTAGGGACAGGACAAAACAGGAAGAGGGATCCATCTGATTACGAGTATGTGGGCAAATTATTACTAGTTCAAACTGTTATCAAACATGTATCCTGCACGTTTGGATGTAATAGTCATCCTTCATGTTACAAATCTTCCAATCCATCTCAAGACTTTAACTCGATAGAGGTCAATGGCACACGCACAGAATCTGGGTTTTAGCTCTCTTTTATTTCCCCATTTTTGAGAACTGATCAATAGCTGAATCAACCCGTAAGAGCTGATCTGAACGGCGTTTCTTGAAAGAAAACAACATATGACTTTGGAGTGCAGAGTTTAAGAGCAGAGCTGAAAAAGGAAACAAGTACAGGCAGGGGAAAAAGGAAAAAAAAAGAGCGCAAGGAAATGAAAATTGGATTCGAAAAAGAAGAAGAAGAACGTTTATCATCTGTTTATCTCATATGATTTTCATTATTTTCATGTTCGGGAAAAGAAGGGGGAAAAAAGCTTCCATTATTGTGCCATTGACCTCACAGCTCTCTCAGTCCAGGCCATGTAAATTTCTTTGCATGCAAGAGTTATTGTTGCAATATTAGAACTAGCCTAAACAAGTTCAAATAGGGAAAGATGTACATGAATATCACCGCTCTGGCTAGATTGAAACTTGTTTAAACAGTACAAATTCAAGAAAATTAGAACAAAAACACTAAAAAGAATCCACAAAATAATTCTGCAAAAGTCCACTGCCCCCCAAGAGAAAAAAATTGAGTTGACTAAAGTAGATGAGACAAAAAAAAAAAAGTGTGCTCACCTGCACTTTCATCCAGATATACACTCTGTTCAGGCTTGTCCTCATCCTCATGATTATCGTTGACTTCCTCAACGAAGGCCCGTTTCATCTCTGCATCCAGTGAAACATCAACGATCTTATAGTCACATCCCGCACCTGCACAGCTGCTCTGAATACTACTTTCATCACCGGAAACGGTAGTAGTAGTAGTACCACTGGTAGCATCATTTGAACGTCGAGAACGACGCCCCACCAACTTCTCTTCTATTACCTCCTCCACCTCGTCCTTGATGTGGTGCAACACTTGTTTCTTCTTCTCCACCTTCTCTTTCAGGTATTGCATGGCTTCCATAATGGGTGAATGTTAACTGAAAGTCTGAGACACCACCACCAGCAGCAGCAGCAGCAGGAGATCTACCCTCTACAGACTTCTCAGTAAGTCAGCTTCTTATACAAAACACGGCCTTCTGCGCACGCTTTAAATAGCCAAGATTTGGACGCTGAATAATGAAGGTTCTCTATGTATGAAATTGAAAGCCACCTACTAAGGTCAGGGCAGTGACTAATGGTAGGTCTTTGGAGTTATTGGGTGAACAGATCTTTAATTCTGTAGAGGACAAATGTTCGGTGGTTTCAGTCTAGGTAACTATTTTACCCTCCAGTATGTATATTTTGTTCTCAATTTTTTTTTTAAGTTTAATTGCTAAAGTATATAAATTTTCTTTTTTTCCATATATTGACTTTATACAAAATATTCTAAGAGCATTTCAACATATACGAATTATTATATTTACTGTTATTATTACTAATTAGAAAAGTTAATAATGAGACTTAAAAGCTGGTTTAGTAGCAAAGATAAATGAGTAATAGGAAGGGAGAAAATGACAGTTTTTACTTTTACTATGGCCAGTTTACTTATATTTGATTAGTGTAAACAAAAAATAAATAAAAAACTTTTAATGTACTAAATTTATTATTATATATTATATTTATTACTTTAATTATTAGTACAAATTATGAAAGAAATAATATATTTATTTGTTTAATAAAAATTTTAAAAAATATATTTATTTTTTATAAATTAATTTGCTATCTTCGCATGAAGATTGTTAAGTTATGATCAATACAACATTTACTAATACAAAACCTTAAGAACATCGCATGCATTCTGAATTGCCAATGTTATTGAACCTAAATGGTAGATTCCAACTTTCTATGCTTCTAAACCCATAATTTGCAACCAACACATTAATCAAAATCAAAATGTACATTTTACTTGCTTGGTTTACATTTGTTTTTGAATAATGCCTGCCTTTATAAACCCTAAAAAATAAATACTCCATTCGACCTAAATTATCTGTCTTATTTTTAATTTAATTTTTGTCTCAAATTATCTGTCTTGTTAAGAAATTAAAATTTAACATACTAAATTTATCCCCGTTTAATAACACTTTATTTTCTAAACATATTAAATAATTTCTTTCCCAATAAGATGATCTCATTTAATTAATATGGGAGAAAAGCAATTTAGAGCACATCAAAATTTTAGAATTTGAGTATTTCTTAATAAATAGAGAGAATAAATTAAAATTTAAAAATGAAAATGAAAATAAATGTTTAATTAATTAAAAATTTATTTATCTTAATACACGTATAATCGGTTAAATAAGATAGATAGAATAAATAATTTGGGACGGAAAGAGTACTACATAAATAAAATCTAGAGAAACAAGGTGATATCCATCCTCAAATTTTTTTTTAAATTATATATTTATTTTTAAAAATTAATTTTTTAAAATAAATATTTTTAAATTTTATTTTTTATTCTAATTAAAAATTATAATATTATACCTCACTCTGTCTTCGTGTCTTCCAGTATCTTTCAATATCCCTTGCACTCACGAATTGGCAAAACATAGGGTTGTTGTCCAACCACACAATAAAGACATTGTAATAATCTAATTAAAAATATTACCAACTTTTGAACAATGTAAAATTAATGGAACAAAAAGTTTTGGATTGACATGAATTGTTATTTATCAATAATATTTTACAATTAGGACAATTGGCTAAAACCTATGAAATCATTTCATCTATCGAAGTTCATTAATATCATTTTTTAATATTGATAACAATTTATTTTAATAAAAAAATTATTACGCGAAGTATAGGTCTCGAGTTTGACACTAAATTACATCTCATTATTTTTTCTATTTCCTTCTTCATTCTTTATTCCCCTTTAAAAAAAACATTTTTTTAATAAAGGGAAAATCAAGTGCACTTCTTGAATAATGGAACATTATTTCTGCTTCTACATGACAAAAGATTACCCATTTCTGCAGCAAAAGGTTAAAGGTCTGTATGAATAATACACCTACATTTGGCATTTTCCAATTAAGGAGATGACGAAGAAACTCTTACATTAAACAAAAGTACTACTTTTGCTATGAAATCATTGAGAAACATGTTATTATTATTTGTTAAACAAATAATATATTTATTTATTTATTTTAATAAATGTTAATTTTTAAAGAGTCACAATGACCTAAGAATAAAAAATATATACTCACTTATTGCTAAAAACGTGGGTTGCGTTTTCGCGTACAACTATTGACTCTGTTTTAATGGAGATGGGAATAGAAAAATTGGTCGTGAGGCATCATGTGAGACTGACAACATATTAAAATATTTGTTACTCCATTTAGGTAAGTTTTTCCAAAGACATTTTAGCTGTCCGAATCCTAGTCTCTAGATTTTTCCTCCTTTTTAATTCTACAGCGCATTCCCATTACGTGGGTTTGCTTGCCTCACCGCCACCTGGGGAATTGGTTTATTGTAAATTATTATTTTAAAATATTATATTTTTTTAAAAATATATAACTCACATTGCATATAATACGTTACTTAAAATACTCAATTTACAATGAACCGAATATATATAAGAATTTCCCCCTCACTACCAGTTGTGTTGTGATCAACTGTATAAGTCATCAGGTGTATGAAGCAAGGAATGAGGGATTGGTTGTTTAGGCTAATATAACTTTGTGAATTTTTTACCAACTAGAAAGCCCAGTGGGTCAAGGTCCAACTTTGCCGCTACAGCTACTTAGTCGGTTAGTCCCAATGAAGTTCAACTGACACGGAACCCCTTTGGCCCACGGTTGTACGGTGTGGAATAGAGATCTGTCGGTTACAAAAGGCAACGGAGGGAAACACGTACCAAATGGGAAATGGCACTCTCATACCTAAGCTAACGGTGGAGATTGTTTTGACCCTAACGGAAGTAACGGAAGCCCATGCCATGGCCCACGCTACTCTTTTCACTATCTTTCTTTACCTTTTATTTTATTTTATTTTTAAAATTAAAGAGTTTGAGTCGAGTTTCATAATGCTCCTTTTATGGATTGATTTTTTTTTTCCCGCCTTATATTCATTTGGAGAGGCGAGGGTAGTTTGAATTCAACGTCTTCATTTAGTACAATATATATTTTAATTAAGGAAATTATTATTATTATTATTATTATTATTATTATTATTATATATATCGTTTAAAATTATTTCACATAAATTAAAAGAGTATTTTTATATTGATTTTTTTTATTGAAATGTATAATATTATCTTGAAAATTAAATATTTTCTAACTTAATAACTTAATTTTATGAAATGATGTTAAGAAATTTTGACAATGTCAAAATAAAATATATACACAATAAATTTTTAATTATTATTTGCACAAAAAATTTTTCAAACTTCTTTCTTACAATTTTCTCTAACAATTCTTTCACAAAATGGTATTTTTTTTAAACTTGGAAAGAATTCTATTTATAGAGCTTTCTTAGTGGAATTAATCATCTATTTTCACTAATGTATTAGTAGTGTCTTCACTAACTCCACTAATATGTATTAGTGATGTTAATAGTGGACATCTATATCCACTAATAGAATTAGTGGAACTTCCACTAATTTCACATCACTCCCCCTTAGATATCCATTACATAAATAATATGTCTCGTTAAAACCTTACTAGATAAAAACTCAATGGAAAAAAAATCTAGCAAAGGAAAAAGAGTATACTATTTTATATGTCTGCTTATTACTCCTCCTGATAAGATGATCCCTTCAAATTTTTGAACCGACGTATACCAATTTTATATCTCAACTTCTCAAATATTGTTGTCGATAAAGTTTTCGTGAAAATATTTACGAGGTTGTCACATAACCGAATTTGTAACACATCAATTTCACATTTCTTCTGGAATTCATGAGTAAAGAATAATTTTGATGAAATATGTTTTGTCTGATCTCTTATAATATATCCTCCTTATAATTAAGTTATGCAAACTACACCGTCTTCATAAAGAGGAGTTGGAATATCTCTTATAGATAATAATCCACAACTTTCTCGAATATAATGAATCACTGATCTTAGCCATACACACTCTCGACTTGCTTCATGAATGACTATAATTTCAGCATGATTTGAAGAAGTAGTTACTATAAATTGTTTTGTACAACGCTATGATATAGCAGTATTTCCACACGTAAATAGATAACTCGTTTGAGAACGTGTTTTATGTGGATCAGATAAATAACCAGCATCTGCATAACCTATCAATGTTTGACTGATTTTATTTGAATAAAATAATTCGAGATCAATTGTACTTTGGAGATATCGAATGACTTATTTAATTCCATTCCAATGTCGTCGTGTTGGTGAAGAACTAAATCTTGCTAATAAATTGACAGCAAATGTAATATCATATCGTGTATTATTAGCAAGATATATCAATGTACCAATTGCACTGAGATATGGTATTTCAGGACCAATGAGTTATTCATCATCTTCTTGAGGTCAGAAATGATCTTTATTCACATCTAATTATCAGACGATCATCGGAATATTCAATAGATGTGCTTTGTCCATGTAAAATCTTTTTAAAACTTTTGTTGTATATGTTGATTGATGAATAAATGTTTCACTTTCCAGATTCAATTTGTAACCAAAGCAAAATTTAATTTTAACAAAATTCTTGATTTCAAATTATCTTTTTAAATAATTAATTGTTTCTTAAAGCTCTTCTGGAATTCCAATAAGATTAATATCATCAATATTAATAGCTAATATCATAAATTTAGAACCAGATTTCTTAATAAAAATGCATAAACATACCTGATCATTTTTAAATCTTACTTTCAATAAATATTCGTTAAGACGATTGAACCACATACGCTCAAATTGCTTCAAGCCATATAATGATTTCTGTAACTTAATGGAGTAAATTTCACAAGGATAATGTTTATATGCTTTGGGCATGCGAAATCCTTCAAGGATTTTCATGTAAATATCATTTTTTAAATTTCCATACAAGTAAGCAGTGATATCATCTAATAGGCGCATATATATTTTTTCATGTATTGCCAAACTGATAAGATATCAGAGTGTAATAATATCAATAACAAGAGAATAAGTTTCATCATAATTAATACATGATATTTGTGAAAAATTTTGGGCCACTAATCGTATTTTATATCGTACGATTTCATTAGTTTCATTGCGCTTTCGTATAAATATTCATTTGTAGCCAACAAGTTTTACACTTTTCGGTGTTCAGACTACAGGTTCGAAGACTTCATGTTTTGTTAGTGCATTTAACTTCGATTAAATTGCATCTTTCCATTGTAACTAATTTTTTCTATACTGACATTCATTAACTGATATTGGTTCAGAATCATTATTATCATGTGTAACATCAAAAAATATATTGTATGTAAATATACTATCAGTAACTGTTTCTATCCGATTCTAACTTCTACCGAAAATGGTATAATTGATAGAAATTCCAATGTTACTTTCATCAACTTCTGGTTATTTGTCGTCAGTTCTCTATTGGTCACTATTATTATTTTATTCAATATGATCATTTGGATCATTTAATCATCTTTTCTTTCAATGATTTTTATCTTTAGAAACCAAGAGGTCGACCACGTTTCTGGCTTGCTTTTGACTCAGCAACTATAGGGATAATCTTTTATTTTAATAAGACTTCAATTTGAATAGAAGCATTCATAGTTGGAATATGCGATTTTGTTACTCTTTTGGAGTCAACAAAAGCATTTAGCATTTGATTTGCAATGCTTTGCAAATGAATTATCTTTTGAACTTCAAGTTTACGCGGGCTTGTGCGTGGATCAAGATAATTTAATGATATTATCCAAGTAAGATCTTTCTTATGCTATTTATATTATCTCCCTAATTTGGGGAATAATGATTCATCAAAACGACAATCAGCAAATCTTACTGTCAATACATCTCCTGTTAGGGGTTCAACATACCTAATAATAGAGGGAGAATTATATTCAACGTATATTCCCTTTCTTCTTTGAGGATCTATCTTTGTACGTTGATTTGGTGCAATTGGAACATATACAGCACACCCAAAAATTCTTAAATAAGCAATATTTGGTTCTAAACCAAAAGCTAATTGTAAATGAGAGAATTTATGATAACTAGTTGGTCTTATACGTACAAGTGTTGCAACATGTAAAATAGTATGTCCCCAGGTAAATGTTGGGAGATTTATTTTCATTAATAATGGTCTAATAATTAATTATAATATTTTAATAAAAGATTCACTCAGACAATTTTGTGTATGAATATGAGTTATAAGATGTTCAACATTAATTCCAATTGACATGCAATATGCATCAAAAGCATGTGATGAAAATTTACCAACATTATCCAAAAGAATATTTTTAATTTAATGGTCGAGAAATTATACTCGTAATTTAATTATTTGAGTAAGTAATATTGCAAATGTCAGGTTGCGAGTAGATAATAAATACACATGTGACCATCAGGATGATGCATTAATTAAAACCATAAAATATTTGAACGGTCCACATGGTAGATGAATATGTCAATAAATGTCTCCATGAATCCGTTTAAGAAATGTAGGACTTTCAACTCTTACTTTTATTAGTGATTGTCTAATAATTAATCTTCCTATGGAACATGCAGCACGTGAGAATTTTTCTAATGTCAATATCTTTTTATTTTTTAATGGATAACCGTGTGTATTCTCAATTATTCTTCTCATCATGGTAGATCTCGGATGACCCAACCAGTCATGCCAAATGCTAAAAGTAGTAGGATCAGTATACTTTTGGTTTACTAAATGAAGAATTTCAATTATACATATTTTTGCAAAATATAGGCTAGTAAAAAATATGGTAGTTTTTCTAATATAGATTTATTACCCAAATTAATTTGAGTAATATAAAGATACTCAATACTATTTTCCTTATTTGTTTCAACATGATACCCATTTCTACGAATATCTTTAAAACTCAATAAACTTCTTCTGAATTTTGAGAAAAATAGTGTCTTATCAATATTAATTATTATTCATTCAGGCAACAATATACTAGCTCTTCCGGAGCCTTCAATCAAATTTGTACTACCATTTATAGTATTATTTTCACTATCAATAATACATACATCATTATGGACAATAGCCATCTGAACAAAAATATGTATATACAAACGTAAATATTATTAGAATATAATGAAAATTTAAAAATATTAGGGTGAGATATTAATTCTTTTAGATACTACCATCACCAATTAAATAGTATATCCTACAATTTGGATGTTCGAAAAAATCAGATACATCCATATAAATAATATTGATATTAAGATCTTCTAAATCAATATCATCGTCGTCAACATCATTCACTGGATGTTGAGAAAAAATTGCTTCAACATTTTTATATTTATTTTTTCAGTGAAATTTGATATAATTCTACTAAATGCTTAGCCATATGACAGTTACGTGACCAATGACCTTTCATGCCACATCCATAACACTTATCTTTATAGTTTTCTTACATTTCTTTTTCTTTTCCCTTATTATCTTTTCTTTCCCACTTCAAGTGGCCAGTATTTCTCACAATTTGATTATTATTGTGATAAAAGAAATATCGAGCGTGTCGACGACTATAACCACGGCCACGGCCACAAATACGACTACGACTATGGCTTCTATTGGAGTTAACAACATTCACTTATAGGAGTGTTGTTGAGCTAGTTGGTCTGACTTCATAATTTTTCAATAATAACTTATTATTTTTCTCTGCAATGAGGAGAGTAATAATTAAATCAGTAAATTTTGTATACTCTTTTTCTCGATATTGTTGCTGCAGGACAATATTCGAGGTATGAAAAGTGGAGAATGTCTTCTCCAGCATATCTTCATTAGTAATTTTTTCTCTGCATAATTTTAATTGAAATGTAATTTTATACATGACGAAGCTATATTCATTCACGATTTTAAAATATTGCAACCTTAGGTATAACCATTCATACCGTGGAATTAGTAGTATGACCATCTTCAGGTGGTCAAATCTTTCTTTTAAATTTACGCACAGGACATATGGATCTTTTTTGGTAAGATATTCTATTTTCAAATTTTCGTTGAGATGATGACGGATAAAAATCAAAACTTTGACCTTTTGTTGTGCAAATGTACTATTTTTTTCTTGAATAGTTTTACTAAGACCTTTAGCATTTAGATGCATAACTGCATCGAGAACCCATGACATATAATTTTTTTCAGAAATATCAAGAGTTATAAATTCGAGTTTAGTAAGGTTAGGCATAGGGATCAATAAATGCGTACTTTTAGTGCTTTTGTAATGGTAGAGACTCGTACTTTAGTCTTCTGGCTTTTATAACAATAGAGACTCGTGCTGATATCGTGTTATGAAATTTTGACAGTGTCAGAATAAAATCTACACACAATAAATCTCTAAATATTATTTGCATACGAATTTCTTCAAACTTCTCTCTTTCTTTTCTCTCACAACTTTCTTTAACAATTCTCTCACAAAATGGTATCTTTTTCAAGTTTGAGAAGAGTTCTATTTATAAAGCTTTCTTAGTGAAATTAATCATCTATTTTCACTAATATATTAGTGGGATCTCCACTAACTCCACTAATATGTATTAGTGACATTAATGGTGGACATCTATATCTACTAATAGAAATAGTGGAGTTTTCACTAATTTCACAACAAATGACATATTCTTTAGATCGATAAAATATTTTAAAAATAGGTGATAGTTAAATTAGGGGGTTTTGATCAAAATGGGTCAAAACCTAATTTCAATGCCATAAAGGGGGCGAAAAATAAAGGGAATGCGCAGAGAGGGTATCTTGCGTTTTGACAGCAACCCACGTGAGCCATTGAAAAGCGGTTGTAAAAGCTGCGGACCTCGCGTTTGTGAAACGCGAGGTCCGTAGCTTTTTTAGCCCATTTCACGGGCTTTTTTGATTGAATTTCACGAGCCACACAGACCCACTTTCATCCGCCTATATACATACAACATTCAACACCATTTGCACCATCCACATATCCATTCTCCATTCTGCTTCTTCTCATTCTGTCCATTCTCTGCTCTCTTTTTTTCCATTTCATTGTCTGCTTTGGAAATTTTGCTGGGGCTGAGAGATCAGCCGTCACATGGGAGGGGGCCAAGAAGAATTTCAGTAGAAGAAAGTGTCCGTCGAAGCACATATACATTGACGTATATTTTACAGGTTTTTTTTCTTTAAATATTATAATAAAAATATTATCTGTTAAATTCTTGTGTGGTTTATTTTTTTATAATGATGTGATATATGTTGAAGTATGTATTTATAATTAAATTGTGTTATTGAATTAGTTATTTAATTTAATTATTTGAAACGTGTATAGACTATATATTTTAATTATGCATAATCAATATGTTTACTGTACATTGTAACATTTACAGTGTGTTAGACAAATAAGATAATCTTAAATTAAATAAAATATATTATTTTATATTTTTTTAAAATTCTATTAAAATAATAAATTAATTTCCTCAAATTGTAAAAAAAATTATGCGGCTAATTCTTAATTTATCTTCTAATTTTTTAAATAAAATTACTTATTATAATTTTATAATCTAAATTTTTAACATTTTACTCTTATTAAATAATGCGGCTAATTCATCTAATATGATCTTTTAATATAGTTGATTTCAAATAAGATTTAGCCAATGTTAAGCTTGAAAATCTTTTGTTATTAATAGTATGAATCACTAGTTATTTTATATAGAATTCCATAAGTAATGCATACATTTAAAAATTAATCTAATTTTTAAATATAATTTAATATGTCAACTTGAATAGTAATTATTTACATGGTTTTTTAGCATGAAAATTTACATTTTTTTTAGTATGAAAATTTACATATCATTTGAATAGTCTATTTAATATTTTTTTAAATACATCCGTATAGTATGAAAATTATTATTTACATATTTTTTTTAGCACAAAAATTTAAATATCATTTGAATAGTCTATTTAATATTTTTTTTAAATACATTCGTATAGTATGAAAATTATTATTTACATATTTTTTTAGCATGAAAATTTACATATCATTTAAATAGTCTATTTAATATATATTTTTTAAATTCATTCATATAGCATGAAACTTATTATTTGCATATTTTTTTCGCATGAAAATTTACATATCATTTGAATAGTCTATTTAATATTTTTTTTAAATACATTCGTATAGCATGAAAATTATTATTTATATATTTTTTTAGCTATTAACTTAATAAAGATCCTTCATATTTTCTTTAATTTTTCACTTATCATTGAGATTTGGAAATTTATGTTTTTTACAAACAATTGATAATACAAAATTTTGTTTAACGTCATTATTTAATTAGTATTCTCCAGTAATTATTTTTCTAGAATAAGAAAACCTTAAACTTTAGGGATTTTGGGATTTTAAATTACATATATGTTAACTTCTTGAATAATTAATCTTAATTATCTTAGTAAGTTTTATAATAGGTAATAATTAGTGTGGAATATATTAAATATTCATTTTTTGCATATATGAAATATTTTAGCTACTTGAGATAGATTTGTACTTATTATAATATATTGTTTCATTTATTAATTTAAAGTTGTAACATGTTCTATTTTTTTAGTAGAAAAATACTGCATCATTTATTTAGACACAATGTCATTAGAAGTAAGATTGCGGTTATATTGGGATTGTGAAATTATGCATACCCCACACGACGATTTTTTTAATGGTCCTTATCGCAAGGCATTGATTATTCGAAATCGAGTTAGTTTTGGAGGTTTAGTCAATAAAATATGTGCTATTCGAGGATTGTACAATCTACTGTGAAGTTGCAAATCACAATGAGGGAAGATACTGTTTTTGATACAATGATGAGGTCTACAACCGCTGCTATAACATATGACGATGATATGAAAAATTTGTCATACTATGCATCTACCATGAAAGGACAACCAATTGATTTGTATGTTCATCATGAGATCGTCCAGATTCCGAATGCAATAGCAACAGATCTTCCAGAGCATAATATCCCAACTCCTGTCATTGAACCATTCACTTCATTACTTAACTCAACTGTTCCTATCAACATGCCTAACTCTGATTTAAATTTTTCAACAACTATAGCCAACGATCCTCCACATATTCGAAATGAGACTTTCCAATCACTTTTCAATACACCAATTTTGGATAGTCCAGTCGTTGGACCTAGCAATCAATACATCATGTCGGTTTCTGCCGGGTTTGGTATGCCTCAACTTTATGACCGAATTCAATTCATTCAAGTATAGACGAGCCAGCAATTATTTTCAATAGCTGAAATCGGTATTCTATTGGATGTAACCCCAATTGATGATTGGGTAGCTCGAGAACGTAATTGGGTAGGTACTCCGGAGGCTACTATGGACGGGTTATGACATACGTCAGACATTGATGGGCCTACCGCGGATGATTCACTCAATGAGGACGAAGGGGATGGCAATCTCGAAGAAGATATTCCCAATCCTTCTGTATTGCAACAACCTGCTAATAGATATCTGAATTGGTCCATTTGTACGATCCACCATATTTAATCTATCTTGACCGGTTAGATACTTCACAAGAGATGGAAAACGAAGCTTATGGCATGGATCTAGGTCAGGGGATGGATTTATGGTCAAAATCCAATAATGACTTAAGGAATGGCATGTGATTTAGGGATAAGAATGAGTTGTTATGGGCTATTCGGTAGTGGTCTATTAGGCTCGGCCGTGAGTTTACGGTAGTAGAAAGTAAGAGTTCATACTGGGTTACCAAGTGTACAAATTTAACTCTATAGCATCCATGTTATTGATGGATCCGTACATGGAAAAAGAAAATTTGTGGCTTGTGACAAATTACTTGATAGCATGGAGAGCACATTTATTTAGTCTGGACAGTCGACGGGAACCATTGAAATATGAGTACAAAATTCATGGTGAAACACATCATGTCAATGATTCATGATAATCTGGAGATAAAAGTCAGCGAAATAAATAGTCATATTCATAACACATTACATTTCACCCCGTCGTACAAGAAAATATGAAATGCACGCGACATGCTATTGAGATGATCTATGGGGATTGGTCTTCTTCATTCGCATAGCTACCACGATATATGTAAGCCTTACAAGATGCGAATCCTAGTACCGTCGTGGCGTGGCACTTCTTACCTATAGGCAGTAATAGAGCCAAGACTTTTGGATATGTTTTTTGGGCATTCAGATCCTATATTGATGCATTTGTTCACATGAAATTGGCAGTCAGCGTTGACGGGATATTTTTGAGGGGTATATACAGGGAAAACTTTTAACAGCAGTGGGTCAAGATACCAATAACCATATATTACCTCTAGCATTTGCAGTCGTTGACGAAGAAACTAATGATAGTTGGGGATGATTTTTGTCCTTACTAAGAGAACATGTGTTAAAGGATCGAAATATTTGTTTAATATCTGACAGACACACTTGGATTGTAAATGCAGTTCATCGACTACTCCTCTGGCAGGAGTCAATGGCAGTACATAAATTTTGTCTTAGACATATTCGGAGTAACTTTAATAGCAAGTTCAGAACGCATGAGTTAAAGAAGTTGATGTACGCAGTTGGGGATCAAAGCAAAATGCGAAAATTTTTGAAGATTATAAAAGAAACTAATTTGTTAAGCCCCAATGCGAAGGCATGGTTGGATTTGATTCCGAAAGAACAATTGACGCTTGCTTATGATGGTGGACAACGGTGTGGTAACATGACAACCAATCTGTCGGAATCTTTCAACAATATCGTCAAAAGTATACGTGTCCTACCTATCAAGGTGATTGTGGAGTCTTTGTTAAAAAAAAACAGTTAAATATTTCAACGAGCATAAGTAGGAGGCTAATCATGGGCGATATTACTTCCCTTCTAGGATATGTGACAAATTTGTAAAAAATGAGACGAAAGGAAAAGCATACCGTGTACTGGCTTTTAATCAGGATCGAGGTATTTTTAATATTGTGTCACTACATAGTGAGCATAGGGAGAAAAATAATTCATATGAGTTTAATATTGGGGCCAGGAAGTGCAGCTGTTGCAAATGAAAAATATATAGAATACCTTGTTCACACACATTTGCAGCATGTCAGCAATTGGGGCTGAATCCTGGAGATTTAGTGTCATCAGAAAATACAACTCTATCCCACAGAATGACTAATGCAGCACAATTCAGGCCCATTATGCATGAAGATTATTGGCGTAATCCTGACTTTAGCGTAGCACCATTTGCTCACCGTTTCAAGAACCATCAGATGGGCAGATTGTGAACGTCGGGTATTCAGAATAAGATGGATGAACGTAATTCTAATTCACCACCTCGTTGCGGCTTATGTCATCGTAGTGGACACAATAGGAGAAATTGCACTCACAGTGTTGTAGAATGAACTAATCATGGATTAATTCTGTATCATGTTAGCTAAATTTATTTAAATACAATGTTCATCTGTTACCTACATTTTTAATAGTGCTTACCCGTGATTCGAATTATTTATCTTTAATTTTGTGTTTAATTTTCTGCACTTAATTGGTATGTTGATTATATATCTTTAAATTATTTTTAACTTCTATATATCGATTCTATTAATTAGGACAAAATATATGAACCTACTTCTCACGGAGTGGATCCAGGTCATATTATACCGGATGTATTGAGATTGCAGCACAAATATAGGTCGTCATATATTTGGGCGGGACAGTTATACAATGACGTTATTACTACAAAGAGGAATGAGAGTATATTTTGGGAAGCTCGACCATTCGATCACCGTATTGAGCAGCTCATGGACATAGCCAGTTTTGGCGGACTGCGCTGTTTATATTACATGAAGATCGACCATCCACTAATTACAGTATTAGTGAAAAGATGGCGCCAGAAGACACATACGTTTCACTTTACAGTTGGAGAGGCTGCTATCACCCTACAGGACATAGAGGTTCTCTTTGAATTACGTGTAGATGGTGATCCAATTTATAACAGTCGGTTCGTACATACACCTTTAGAGTTGATTGACATGTGCAATGAGATATTAGGATTTCGACCAACTCCGACATAACTTAATGGATATAGATTGAAGATCATTTCACTCGAAAGAGCCTTGAGTCAGCCACTACCTACAGATGCGACGCCAGAAATGATAAGTCAACATACACGGTGTCGTATTTTGCAACTCATTGGTGGCTTTCTATTCTCGGACAAATTTGACAACAAAATATATCTGCACTTCTTAAAATACATTCGTGATTTAGAGGTATTTGACACCCTTAATTGGGGAAGTGCAGCATTGGCTCGTCTGTATCGTTGTTTGTGTAATGCTACATCCTATAAAGCATATACTATCAGTGGCCCGTTATTATTGGTTTAGGTATGAAACACATATTTTAAAAAAATATATATATTATTACTATTTTAAATTAATAATAAATATAGTATTTTTCTAAGCATTGGTTATTAATGTTGAAATAGTTGTGGGTTTAGGAGCGTATCCCTACTATCAGACCTTCTAGAGTTCGTCCGATTGAGAATGTTGATCCACAGGCCCCGAGAGAATCAGCATGGGAGGGACTATTAGAACTTTCTCGCACCTCGACACATGTGCTTCTTACTTATAGGGATTAATTGGATAGAATGCAACATGATCATATAAGTATTACTTCAACCACTTTGTTTTCAACACTAATTACAAGTTTGTTATTTATTATTAATACTGACAGTTTATCTTTATGCAATTTATCTGAAAGCTTTATGATGAGCATATGTTGGTTACCTTGCCCCCGTATTACACTCATGGACGACGCATCTGGGCGTCTATCACATCCCTAATTTGTTGGGAAATAATAGAAGTGCATTGTCCAAATAGAGTCATACGACAATTTGGATTGGTGTAAATAATACCTGTTGCAGTTGACACCGGTGACAATTTACATGCCCATAATATGAGAACTACTAGTGCAGAGTGGTCCGAGATTGATTCAATACATCATGCGAAATGGGTTAATAGGCATTCAACGGTAATGATTGGACAATTCAGTTACAATCAAAATATAGTTTCATCTGACTATACAGCATGGTATTGGACTCACACTAGGAGACTGATTGGTAATCTGACTATAACGCAACCTAATCATTCGGGCTACCAATCGAGTACTGGAGCGACAGAAATATTGGTATGTAATTTTTTTTACATATTATTAAAAAAATATAAAATTTACACTTAAATAATTTATTGACATTCCGAAATATATATATAGGTTGATTCGATGTATCGGATTTTGTACATTGACAATGAAGGATATCAAAATGCGGATGCTATGAGTAGACGAATGTTTGTATCAATAACGGATCTCGCTACTCGTTCGTTGACTTATGCTGGTGAGGCAAGTCGTTTGAACCACCCATCTTACGAGCCAACTAGACGAAGTTACACTGCTGCTCCGATATATCCGATCTCGCAAGAAGTCAATCGCAAAGTACCACCGGTGCGATGAGGGGGTAGACGGGCACACAGACGTGCTGTATCTGATATTCCTATATAGATCACTACTCACCAATACATGGCGAAGAATACAATTATGAATATGGTGATCTTGTAGCAGTTGAAGATAGGCAAGCTGATTTTATTACTCCGCAACACCTAGTTTCGATACTAGATACCTATCTTCAACTGATGAATTTGTTGCTGGCCCGTCGACTGGACGGTCTCGGATACCACACAAGCATTCTATAGATATTATCGGTCCATCCCATCATTATAAGGAGTAAGATGTAGTACAACTAGAAGAACTACCCGAAGAACAACAGCAAGAACAGCCTCGGAAACAAGTTCAACCTCTAATGAACCATCGAATATTTCATTGTAGAACTAGCTTTCATCATTTTTTTAGATTATTTCATGTATAATAAAGTTTATTGTTTATTATTTGTATTGCGTTTTAAAGTTCATGTCTTCCTAATCATGCACGATAACCTATTAATATCATAAAGCCACAAAAGATTTGGAGACAATGTTAAAAACTCAACTCAACCAATATTAAAATATATATACTAATAAATTTTCAAATACCAAATACCTCAAGTAAGATAATTAGAATGTGAATGAAATTATGAATTACATTTCATTAACAATCATATTTACATTCAAATTTAAAGTCAAAATAGAATTAATAAAATATCGTTATCCAATTTGCTATATAATCTATATTTAAAAATTATAGAGAGAACAATAAGTTCGATTTAGTTAAATATTTAAAATATCATTAATTCAATATTTCAATTAAATAAAATATCCTTAAAATTTATAGTTAAATTAAATATTAATTAATTAAATTATCCTTATTTAATATTTAAATATAAATATTTTTAATTTAAATTCAATATTTTTAGTTACAATATCGTTATTTAAATTAATTCAATAATTTATAGTTAAAATTAAATATTTAAAAATATCGTTAAATAGGATAAAATATTTAATTAAATACTTGAATTTACTATAAATTAATTCAATTTTAAATTAAAAATAAAAATTTATTTCAAATTCCAATATAAATAAAATTAACTATAAAAATAAAATTTTTCCAAAATCATTATAAATACAATTAACTGTAGTAAAATACTTATATTATAGAGAGAACAATAAGTTCGATTTATTTTAGTCATTTAATAAAAATAATAATAGAACTTTAAAGACAAATATAATATAAATTTTTTAAATGATTTTTTTCAGAACTATAACATTTCACATATTATTCGAATTCAGTTAAATTATAAATTATTTGAATTATGAAATATAAGGGGAATATGAAATTTAGATAATTGAGATTTAAATTTAAATACAATTTAAATAGTTGACACTATAATTTTAGTGTATTTAGATAGTTGAGAATTTATATATTTATATTTTTCTTCAATAATTAAATATTATAAATTAACTATTTAAATTTATTCAATATTTAACTTAACTAAATATTTAATGGTATTTAATAAAAACATTTAATTAAATATTTATTTCAAATTCTAAATTAATTCAATTTTAAATTAAAAATAAAAATTTATTTCAAATTCTAATATAAATAAAATTAACTATAAAAAATAATTTTTTTGCAGTTTCGTTATAAATAAAATTAACTGTGATAAAAATACATATATTAAATGTTATGGTTAAATTTAAACTAATAAATTTTAATTGTGCATTATTTAAATTTATATATAATTTTGTGTTATTTAAAAAATATTAATTCCTTCTAATAAAAATCTGAAACTTCATAAAAAATGAGAAGAAAAATTCACAAAATAATAAAATGCTTAATAGAATAAAAAAGAAATTGCAAAAAAAAAAGGCATCGTGCCCCGTGTCTGTGAAACGTGAGGTATAGTACCTCGTGTTTCACAGATGCGAAGTACTGCTTTCTCAGCCGCTAAAAGGAGTGTTGTCAGAGGTGTACCTCGCGTTTGCAAAACGCGGTACCTCCTCTGCGCCGTTCCTATATTTTTCACCCCTTTTATAGCATTGAAATTGGGTTTTGACCCATTTCGATCAACACCCCGTTAAATTAGGCTTGTGTAATCTAAGAGAGCGCTACTGTGCTGCTTGGACTAAAGTTGCTTTGGCACAATTTAAAAACCTAGTGACAAGGTTTTCTTTTCTTTTTTTTTTGGATAAAAAATTATTTGCACCTTTATTTTTTTAGCAATATTTTTTTTCACTTATATAAGTGAAAAAATAAAATAAAAAGTGAAACTGGTTTCTCAAAATAAGAATAAGTCATGGAAAAAAAATTAACTCTCAATCTTATATATATTGGAGGCTAAGAGTTTAACTCTTAATTTTCAAAGATAATAAAAATAAATAATTTTTCTCTTATATTTTCTATCAATTCATAAATAAATAATTATTCATTCTTTTCTATTCTCTCCGTTCCTTTTTTTCTATCCATTTTAACTAAAAATTTTGTCTCAATTTATCTGTCTTATTAATAAATTAAGACGATATTAATTGTTATTTTTTTACAAATACCTCTCTTTAATACAATAAATATTGTGTATTTGTAGTGAGGAATGAAAGTAAATTAAATATGTTTACCATATATAAAACTTTGGAATTTGATTATTCCTTAATAAAGAGAGATTATTTGAGGGTAAAATAGAAAATGTTAATTAATTAATTGAAAAATCTTATTTTTCTTAAAACTTGTGAATCGGTTAAAATGGATAGATAAAAATAGACGGAATGAGTAATAAACAATTCCAAACATTATTCTTTCGAGCAACCAAACCTATAATAAATTCAAAAGTTATTAAGTTGTCCAATAGTTACGCCCACCACTTTTGCCAGAAAGGAAAAAGAAAAGTAAAACAAAAAGACTATTTTCGTAATATTTTCAAAGATAAAAAAATAAATACTTTTTCTCTTATATTTTCTATAAATTCACAAATAAATAATTATTCATTCTCTTCTAATAAACAATTCCAAATATTATTCTTTCCAAATATTATTCTTTCGAGCGGCCAAACCTATAATAAATTCAAAAGTTATTAAGTTACCCAGTAGCTACGCCCACCCCTTTTTCCAAAAAGGAAAAAGAAAAGTAGAACAAAAAGACTATTTTTGTAATATTTTCAAAGATAAAAAAATAAATACTTTTTCTCTTATATTTTCTATAAATACATAAATAAATAATTATTCATTCTCTTCTAATAAACAATTCCAAATATTATTCTTTCGAGCAGCCAAACCTATAATAAATCCAAAAGTTATTAAGTTGTCTAGTAGCTACGCCCACCTTTTTTTCCATAAAGGAAAAAGAAAAGTAGAAAAAAAAACTATTTTCGTAATATTTTCAAAGATAAAAAATAAATATTTTTCTCTTATATTTTCTACCAATTCATAAATAAATAATTATTCATTCTCTTCTAATAAACAATTCCAAATATTATTCTTTCGAGCAGCCAAACCTATAATAAATCCAAAAGTTATTAAGTTGCCCAATAGCTACGCTCACCCCTTTTTTCCAGAAAGGAAAAAGAAAAGTAGAACAAAAAGACTATTTTTGTAATATTTTTAAAGATAAAAAATAAATATTTTTTCTCTCATATTTTCTACCAATTCATAAATAAATAATTATTCATTCAATTTCAAATATTATTCTTTCGAGCAGCCAAACTTATAATAAATTCAAAAGTTATTAAGTTGCCCCGTCTATTTTTCTAGAAAGAAAAAAAAAAGTAGACAAAAAAAACTATTTTCGTAATATTTTCAAAAATAAAAAATATGTTATAAAATTAGGGTAGTGCTAGAATAAAATCTACACACTAAGAAAATTCTAACTATTCTTTGCACAAGAATTTTTCTCTTTCTTTTCTCTCACAATTTTCTCTAATCTTTCTTTCACTAATCTTTCTTTCACAAAAAAATGGTGTATTACAAGCTTAGAGAATAGCACTATTTATAGAGCTCTAATTAGTGGATTACATCATGGCATATATCATCTTCCACTAATCTTAATTAGTGGTGTCTCCACTAAATGGTGGACATCCATAAAAATCTTCTCTAATTATTCACATAAATCTATAATTAGTGGAGCCTCCACTAATTAATGGAGATTCCAATAATTCATAACACTTCCCCTTGGATGTCCATCCATTACATAAAGAATATGCCTCGTTAAAACCTTACTAGATAAAAACCCAGTGGGAAAAAAAATCTAGTGAAGGAAAAATAGTACACTATTCTATAGGTCTGTTTATTACTCCCCCTGATGAGATGATTCCTTTTAAACCGACGCATACCGATTTTATATCTCAACTTTTCAAATGTTGCAGTCGGTAAAGTCTTCATGAAAATATCTGCGAGGTTGTCACATGACCGAATTTGTAGCACATCAATTTCACATTTCTTCTGGAGTTCATGAGTAAAGAAGAATTTTGGTGAAATATGTTTTGTCCGATCTTCTTTAATATATCCTCCTCGTAATTGAGCTATGCAAGATGCATTGTCTTCATAAAGAGGAGTTGGAATATCTTTGATTGATGATAATCCACAACTTTCTCGGATATAGTGAATCATAGATATTAGCCATACACATTCTCGGCTTGCTTCATGAATGACTATAATTTCAGCATGATTTGAAGAAGTAGATGCTATAGATTGTTTCGTAGAATGCCATGATATAGCAGTATTTCCACATGTATATAGATAGCCCGTTTGAGAACGTGCTTTATGTGGATCAGATAAATAACCAAAGATCTCGCATAACCTATCAATGTTGGACTGGTTTTATTTGAATAAAATAATCCGAGATCAATTGTATCTTGGAGATATCGAAGGACTTGTTTAATTCCATTCCAATGTCGTCGTGTTGGTGAAGAACTAAATATTGCTAATAAATTGACAGCAAAAGTAATATCAGGTCGTGTATTATTAGTAAGATACATCAATGCACAAATTGTACTGAGATATAGTACTTCAGGACCAAGAAGTTCTTCAATATCTTCTTGAGGTCGAAAAGGACCGGACGATCATTGGAATACTCAATGAATGTGCTTTGTCCATGTCAAATCTTTTTAGAACTTTTACTGTATATGTTGAATAAATGTTCTACTTGCCAAATGTTCAATTTGTAAACCAAGGCAAAATATACTTTTACGACCATCCTTGATGTCGAATAATCAATTGTTTCTTGGAGCTCTTCAAGAGTTCCAATAAGATTAAAATCATCAACATAAATAGCTAATATCACAAATTTAGAACCAGATTTCTTAATAAAAATGCATGAACATACCTGGTCATTTTAAATATCGCTTTAAATCAATATTTACTAAGATAATTGAACCACATGCGCCCAGATGGCTTCAGGCCATGTAATGATTTCTGCAACTTGATGGAGTAATTTTCACAAGGATAATGTTTATATGCTTCAGGCATATGAAATCCTTCGGGGATTTTCATGTAAACATCATTTTCTAAATTTCCATACAAGTAAGCAGTGACAACATCTAATAGGCGCATATCTATCTTTTCATGTACTGCCAAACTGATAAGATATCGGAGTGTAATAGCATCAACAACAGGAGAATAAGTTTCATCATAATCAATACCTGGTCTTTGTGAAAAATCTTGGGCTACTAATCACGCTTTATATTGAACGATTTCACTCTTTTCATTGCGCTTTCGCACAAATATCCATTTGTAGCCAACAGGTTTTACACCTTCTGGTGTTCGGACTGCAGGTCCGAAGACTTCACGTTGTGTCAGTGCATTTAACTCCGATTGAATCGCATCTTTCCATTGCAGCCAATCTTTTCAATGCCGACATTCATCAACTGATATTGGTTTAGGATCATCACTATCCTGTATAACATCAAGAGATATTATATGCAAACATATGATCAATAATTATTTCTATCGGATTCCAACTTCTACCAGAAGTGGTATAATGGATAGAAATTTCAGTGTTACTTTCATTTATGTCTGGTTCTTTGTCATAAGTTTTCTCTTGGTCTTTATCATTCTTTACTTTAATATGATCATCTGGACCATTAATCCTCTCTTCTTTCGAGGATTTTTATCTTTAGAACCAAGAGGTCGGCCATGCTTCTGGCATGCTTTTGCTTCAGCAGCTATATGTAAAATCTTTTGTTCTGTTGGAACTTTAATTAGAATAGGAGCATTTATAGCTGGCATATGCGATTTTGTTACTCTTCTAGAGTCAACAAAAGCGTCTGGCATTTGATTTGCAATGCTTTACAAATGAATTATCTTTTGAACTTCAAGTTCACACGCGCTTCTATGCGGACCAAGATAATTTGATGATGTTGTCCAATCACGATCTTTCTTGTACTATTTCTGTTCTCCCCCTAATTTAGGGAATAATGATTTCACAAGAGAATACGAAAAGAAATATAAGAAAATGATGACAAGCAGGAAATGCCAAGAAAAATATCTCTTTTTTTTTTTTCACTCTTCCCGGTACCGACTTTTCATCTTCCTCTCTTGTCTTTTCTTCTCCTCCGACCCTCTACCTACCATCGACCTCTTATTCTTCCTCATACACACACATATATATATATATATATATATGTATCGATATATATCTCAGTTATCAGTCATTAGTAAACATAAAAAATAAAAATCACAAAGCAGATATGGAGACTCGTAATTCATTTGAGACATGGTCAAATTTTGACTCAGTTTCTGCAGCAGATATTGATGTATTTTCCTTTCCAAACCAACCGCTTCTGCCTAATTCGAACACAGAAGATTTTGATATGTTTTCCTTTCCAAACCAACCGTTTCTGCCTAATTCGAACGCAGAAAATTTTGATATGTGTTTTCCTTTCCAAACCAACCGCTTCCTCCTAATTTCAAGTGGGATACCTTTGAGGGCTTCCATTTGTTTTTAGTATGCTTGATAATGAAATTAAACTCTCTTTTGGTTTGTTTTTGATGTAAATCAGTGGAAGTTTTGAACATACTGCTTTGGACCAAGTTGATCTCGCTCCTACAAGAGACTCGCTTTTGATACTATTCCTCTTGATGCTATTCCTTTGAATGAGGATATGCTTGTGCATGATCCTTTCTACTCTCTAATGGATTTTGAACAAAGCCAGAATATGTTTCCAGGTTATTATACATTTAAACATGGATTTTGAATGGTATTACCTTTATCGATATTATTTTCTTTTTCTAGGAGAAATAATGAATGGTCTTGGCAACGAAGTCGGAGTAAGTACTCATGAAATGCATAATATCGAAGTTCAAGATATTATTGCAGACAAAATTCCTGGGGAGAAGAAGATGATTAAGAGGCAGAGAGAGAAGAAGGGCAATAACTCCCAGACACTATCAAGAGAAACAATTTCGCAAGATTTTTACCTACCAATCAAGAGCGCAGACCAAAGAACCGAATATTGGCATAACCCGTCTCAAGAAAAGATGTAGGGAGTTAAGAATTCGTCGATGGCCTCACAGGAAATTGGTGAGCTTGGAGACCATAATCAAGAATGTTCAGGTTCTCTCTCATACATACTTATAATTTGCAAGTATGAAACTATGAAAGATTTATAAGTAAATAACCGATGATATCACTTCGATTTACAGGAGATGCAAAATAAAGAAGAAGGAGGACATATGGCTGAGAAGAAGTTGAAAGAAGCCATTGCGATACTGGAATGTGAAAAACAGTTGGTGGAAGAAAGTCCTAATACGCAGTTAGAGGACCAAACACAGAAATTGAGACAAGCATGCTTTAAGGCCAAATATAATAAGAAATTTAATTATAATAAACTTAAGGAGATCATAAAATCTCAAGACTCATTTTGCAGTAATTTTACCGCTAATTTTACTGCTAGTCTCGATGCTGGCTCAAAGGGGAAAGAAAAGGAGGAGGATGTCGAAAAAGAGGAGTTGAAGTCCATAATTACTAATTGTTTGTCTTCCTCTAATGTAAATATTGAAAAAGAACAATTACAAACCTTCATCTTACATTTGTCAGCTCAATTACAAAAGAGCAACTATAAGCATGTATCATCAAGTTCATATGAACACTAGTGATATGAATAAAAGATGTGATGTTTATTATTAATGGAAGTATCTTTTTCCCTTATTATCTTTTCTGTTCCACTTCAGGTAGCCAGTATTTCTCTATGATAAGGGAAATATCGAGTGTGTCCATTACCATAACCACGGCCACTGCCATAACTACGACTATAACGATGGCTTCTACTGGAGCCAACAACATTCACTTCTGGGAGTGCTGTTGAGCCAGTTCATCTGGCTTCATGATTTCTCAATAATAACTCATGTTAAAGCTGTCAATTTTGGATACCCTTTTTCTCGATATTGTTACTGTCGGACATGAAAAGTGGAGAATGTCTTCTCCAATACAACTTCATCAGTAACTTTTTCTCCGTAAAATTTTTAACTAAGATGTAGTTTTATACATCACGGAGTTCACGGTTTTATAATCTTGCAACTTCAGGTGCAACCATTCATACCGTGCAGTGGGTAGTACGACCATCTTCAGGTGGTCAAATTTTTCTTTTTATCCACATGACATATGGATCTCATTTTTTTTAGCATTTAGATGCATTTCTGTATGACATATAAATTTTTTTTTCAGAAATATCAAGGGCTACAAATTCGAATTTAGCGAGATCAATAAATGCGTACCTGTCTTCTGGCTTTAATAACGGTAGAGACTTGTGCTGATAACGTGTTATAAAATTAGGATAGTGTTAAAATAAAATATACACACTACACACTAAGAAAATTCTAACTATTCTTTGCACAAGAATTTTTCTCTTTCTTTTCTCTCACAATTTTCTCTAATCTTTCTTTCACTAATCTTTCTTTCACAAAAAAATGGTGTATTACAAGCTTAGAGAATAGCACTATTTATAGAGCTCTAATTAGTGGATTACATCATGACATACATCATCTTCCACTAATCTTAATTAGTGGTGTCTCCACTAAATGGTGGACATCCATAAAAATCTTCTCTAATTATTCACATAAATCTATAATTAGTGGAGCCTCCACTAATTAATGGAGATTCCAATAATTCATAACAAAATAAATATTTTTTCTCTTATATTTTATACCAATTCATAAATAAATAATCATTCATTCTCTTCTAATAATAATTTCAAATATTATTCTTTCGAGCAGTCAAATTTATAATAAATTCAAAAGTTATTAAGTTGCCAAGTAGCTACGCCCACTTCTTTTTTCAGAAAGGAAAAAGAAAAGTAGAACACAAAGACTATTTCCGTAATATTCCCAAAAACCAAGCCCTTTTTCATCGTTTCGCACGCAAAAACTTGGGCCTCGGCTTCATCGACACACGCCCTCGCTGCCCCTCGTTTAAAAACAATCAAACACACGGCGGAAAACACCACCCAGAACCAGAAGGGGGAGAGAGAGAGAGACTTCACATTCCTAACACAAGCTCTAGATTTCTGTGGCATGCAATCTCTGTAGCTTCTTCAACACCACAGAGACAGGGGGGAGAGAGAGAGGGATTTTAGTCGACAATGTTGTTGAGGGGGGCATTTTTGGCATGCAATGCTACCATAGTAGACCACAATCAAGCTGTTCTAAGCAGTCAATCTCAGAATCGATCCTTCAATTCAGCCAATCTGCAGCGCCGGAATGCTGTGGTTGCTCTTTCTGCGGTGCCTCACAAGGGTCCCGTTCTGGCTGTGGCCACCGATGGGGTCAATAAGACTAATCAAGCTGGGTTTCAGCCCAGCTTGGCAGACCGGCCCCGGTTGGGGAGCTTGACGGAGGATGGATTGTCTTATAAAGAAAGCTTTATTGTTAGATGCTATGAGGTGGGAATTAACAAAACTGTCACTGTTGAGACCATAGCGAATCTCTTGCAGGTACTTTACTTAGGAAATTTTGTGGGTATACTGCACTTATTTTGCTTCTATATTGATTTTTCAGCTGTTGGTTTGTCAATGCATGTTTATGTTTCTTACATTAGATGTTGTAGTGAGTTCTTTTGGTTGCCAATTGTATGGCTATTGCCTTGGATCCTCTGCTTCTATTTAAAAATTGTATCTTTGGTGAGTACAGTGTGATGTTAAATGACGAAAAAAATTTTATTGAAAGGAAGCAGTGGTTTGATTTTTGTCCTAGAATTTTACTTGCATGGTTGATTATTTGATTCGAGTTTATGGTGGTTCTTGGAGAACTACGATGTTTTTCTCTTTGCACTAGTATTCTAGCTGTATGCGCATAGGTGGTAAAGTCCTTGTGTTACTTTCTGGCTAGTTGGCTTGATTTTGCATGTGCCGAGTCTTTGAAGAGCAGAACAAAGAATCGGCCGATTTTGAAATTTACCTGACGGGTATCTTTTTCTTTCAGTTGGTTGGTTAGATGTTTTTGGTGGTTTGTTCAACAACTTACATTTACTCTAGCCACTACGTTTCAAGGAAGTTTGTCTTCTTCTAATTGCTCTACTTTTCAGTCTCTCATGCTGGTTTTTGTATTCGGATAATTCCTGTTCGTGGAGGTTTATACCTTGGTTGTGTATTGCAAGTTGGAGAGGTTAATATTCCTTTAATATGAACTTGGTGTCCTGGAATAACACTGAACTTCCATGAAAATGATTGGCTTTACTGCTACATACATAGATGGATCCTTCTGAATATCTAAGAGGTTTCTTTTCTTCAAGTGCACTTTTACTTTCTTTTCTTCCTAGAATTTACTTGGGTATCCATTGTGTAGGAGGTTGGATGCAACCATGCTCAGAGTGTTGGATTTTCAACTGATGGATTTGCAACAACACATACCATGAGAAAGTTGGATCTCATCTGGGTTATTGCTCGAATGCACATTGAGATCTATAAATATCTTGCTTGGTATTACAACCTTACCCATACAATCAATTTTATTCCAATCTACCTGATTTTACAGTTTTCTGATTCCACATTCTGATCTACGGGACAGGAGTGATGTAGTTGAAATAGAGACATGGTGTCAAAGCGAAGGAAGAATTGGATTTAGGCGTGATTGGATTCTAAAGGACTATGCTACGGGTGAAGTCATTGGAAGAGCTACAAGGTCTGTTTCAAATTGGCTATAAGTTTCAAGTTTTTATTGAAAGTGAACAGGCAAGATAGTTTAATGTAATAAAAGTTCAAATATTTGAATCAACAATTACCTATCCTGGAGAATCTTTTAGCATTCTGTGTCTTGAAATTGACTAGACCCTTATAGTTTTTTGTTCCCTTCTTGTTCTAGGAAGGTATCTTTTTCTGTCATTTTCTTTTTGGTCTTTTGATACTCATGCATATTCATTTACAATTAGGTATGATTCCCAAAGCGGTTCTCGTGCAGGCAGTAGCCCCAATGGCAAATTATTTCTAAGCAGTGGTTTTAGTTTCTGGTTCATGAGATCTAAAGCTTCAGAACATTTTGCCGGTACTTTATATTTTGCTTTCTGCATGGAGAGCAAACTTTCAAGCAAATTAATATGAAATCACTAATAATACACTCTTTTGTAGATAATGCATATGCGTGTATGTCTTTTGCAGTTTGCCATTATTTTATGAGATTTCTTAGCTTCAATGCACTTGGTGGGATTCTGCTGGATCTTTTACGTTAGTTGTATAGAATTGATAGTTTACAATCTTTTTGCAGCAAGTGGGTAATGATGCACCAAGACACTAGACGGCTTCAGAAAGTCACTGATGATGTCCGCGAGGAATTATTGATATACTGTCCCAAAACACTCAGGTAAGTTTCTGGCATTCCCTACTCTTGCCTCAGCAAGATCATGAACCAATTTGTAAAAACTTTACATAGTTTGGAATTACTAAAACCCACTCATTGTTCAAAGCTGCTCCATAGTTTCCATTTACTCTTTTTGTTGTCTAGAGTCAGTATTTTATGATTGTTCAAGAGCCTCTCTTTCATCTTCTTTTATGATGTTATTAATCAAGTGAGAATGCGAGAAACATGCATTCTAGAGAAAACAAGCAAAATCACAGGGTTTGAGATATATGGTATCCTATGTTAAGAAATCGAACCAAAAATTCTATGATCATTGGGCAATCATATACATGATGGTTCATAGCTCTGGTGATTCTTTTTCTCCAAGTTATGAACTTGAGCCTCATCCCAACTTTGATTGATGGATGAGGAAATTTTAGCTATTAAGTCACGAGATGGTTTAGTTGGTAAAAAGCCTTGCAGGGCATTATATCTTGACCTTTGTCCATATGTTGGTGATTGGTTCTTGTCTTTTCTGGTTGTTATGATGTTCATCAATATTTCCTTACATATATCATTGACTTCATTTTGGTTGTTAGATTAGCTTTTCCTGAGGAAAACAATGCCAGCCTGAAGAAAATTGCAAAACTAGAAGACCCTGCAGAATACTCTAAACTAGGATTGGCGGTAAGATTCCTGCTCTACATGAAAATTCGAGGTTTAAATTTAAGATAATTTAACCTTCTTTCTTTTTGGCAGCCACGAAGAGCCGACCTGGACATGAATCAGCACATAAACAACGTTACCTATATTGGATGGGTTCTTGAGGTTAGTGAGGGTGTTATCACTTGGTTATCCATCAGGTTTTTTGCTTGAATCTGTATAAGCATCATAAAAAGTGATTATCCATCAGGGTTTTTGCTTGAATCTGTATAAGTATCATAAAATGTCTGTGGTTTGCACTTCCAAAGAATATTTCCTCCAGTTAATGCTGTCATTCATGAGCTTGATGAAACAGCATTCCTCATTCTGTGGTTAAGGACATCCCTAGAGTTTCTAGTTTGAGCAAGGCTCCTGTTCTAAGTTAAAGGCCATAAACCTGCTACAAAAGCTCCTTCAACTAGAGAATTACAGTGTCTGTAAGCTCTGGTCCTTGATAGTGACTCCTGCTCCGCTCTAAACAGCCTTCATATTCATCTGTTAGGTGTCTTGTTATTGTGTATGCTGGTGGTTCTGATCAAATGCCTTCATGAGTACAACCATTGGCTCCAAATGTATAATGACAATGTCAATATTTTATCTGTTTGACAGAGTATGCCTCAAGAAATCATTGACAATTATGAACTGGAAACTATTACCTTGGATTATCGGCGTGAGTGCCAGCATGATGATGTAGTCGATTCCCTCACTAGTCCTGAACTTGATGAGGATGCAGGAGTCCTTCAGATGACTAATGGGTCCCCAACTGCTGCAAAAGATGGGGATGGATGCTGCCAGTTCCTACACCTGCTGAGATTATCGGGCGATGGCCTTGAAATAAATAGGGGCCGCACGGAATGGAGAAAAAAACATGCCAAAAGATGAGTGTTGCATGTAATCTGAAGTCTGGGCTTGCTATTTCACGGCAGTCTTGAGTCCTTTTTGATTGCTGCTCTTTGTTTTCTTCTTCCTTTTGTTCCTTTCTTTTTCTAGTCTTGGTTTCTTCTTTTCTGTGACAGTATGTGTCAAATCAGGCCTTCATTTAATACTTGAGCTATTCAATCTGGTTTTGTTTAGAAAATAGACTGGTGAAGGCAATACTGAAGGGTTTTCAGCTTTAAAAATATAATTTAGTCATGGAAGTGTTGTTATGTCGAGTTTACATCTCAGCCATGTACTCTGTATTTGAATATTTTTAACAAATTATGCATGAGGTTTTGGCCTGCTCTTCTTATGACAATATAATTACAGTTGTACGCGTCCAACGAAGAAAATAAGTATCTAGTTCAGCGGAGGGAAAAAATAGAAAAGAAAAGGAATGTGGTGATATTCATCCAAGAATAGGATAATAAGAAATTGCAGTATATACGGGGAATGTTTGGGAATTAAACTTACCGTGCACAAAAGAGATGACAATGGCAAGCATTCTGACTGTATTCTGTCTTCTTGCTTGTCGTTGTGGTAGCTTTCCCAGAGAGTGCTCTGGAAGAGACATCCAGGAAGAAGCCAAAGATATTTACAAACCTGATTGGTTCTTCCCGGAGATTTGAAAGGGACTCCTGTGTACGGGAAATCTGGGACTTGATTTTCCAAGAGGACCACGGCGTGGAATCCAGGGACTGGAAAGGGATTTCCAGTGTCACGGTTCACATTGTGATGACTTGAAGTCGGGTCGATACCCAAAGGGACGATGGGTGTTAACGAGGACCAATAGGTGTCCGATACCCAAAGGGACGAGGGGTGTCAACGAGGACCAATAGGTGGGTGTTAACGAGGACCAATAGGTGTCCGATACCCAAAGGGACGAGGGGTGTCAACGAGGACCAATAGGTGTCAAAGTGTAGGAATGGACACCATCGTGCAAAAACGAGATGTTGAAGAGGTTAATCAGTACAAAAATAGGATGTTGGGACGAAACGTGCACGAAGAACGGACCAACATGCTGAAAGGATGGAAGAACATCCGAAGGAACGAACATAGGCCGACATGTGAGAATAGACTAAGATGGGACAGTCTTGAGAGTTTCGGGAGGTTCCAGAATGAACGGGAAGAGAACGAACTAAAACAGACATGATCGCCAGAGACGATTCTAGAAGGATCTAGAGCCAACTGAGACGGTTTGGGGCCAAAATGGGATGAATGGGAGTTGGGCGCATGATTGAGCCTGGAAGGTGCTAGACGGGCACCAGCACAAGCATGACACAAGACGAGTGCACAGGGCACAAGTATGGCATGAGTCGACACGGGCACAGCATGAGGTCGTTACACAACAAGCACACGACGGGCAAAATGTGGGCCCCAGCTGAGCATGCGGCACAGGTCAGTTGGGATGCAACACGAGATATATAGGCAGTACTTGGGCAGAATGGGCTACAACAACTCGGAGGGGACCGAGATGTTCTAGATAGGACAGGAAAAATCCGATGGTCAACCAATGAAACGGTGGAATGTTCTAGAGGAGATCGGAGGGGATTGGGGCAGGACCTAGTGGGGCTGACATTGAAACATTGTAAGACTTTCTAGACTATTGCGTGAGTCTCTAGACTTGTGTGGAAAAGTCAAGAACTTGTACATAAGAGAGTAGACTAGATTTGTGTAGATGCTTCTAGCAAGTAGGCAAGTTGGCCATTTGCAAGAGCAAGTTGCAAAAACTTTCTAGAGACCAAAGCTTTCCTATAAATAGGACTGTTCTCATTTGTAAAATGTCCAAGGTAGAGTCCAAGTTTGTGAAGTTTGAGTGAAAGCTTAAATTCTCTCCCAAAATTTTTCTTACTTTCATAAGCCTTCTAACACTCAACTATTTAACTGTCACACTTACATTATTTTTTCTTTATACTACGTTGCTTTTTTAGTTTGGAGTATCACTTCTGTTATTTTAAGATAAAATTAATATAATGAATCTATTATGAATTATTGGAATCTTTATTAATTAGTGGAGGCTCCACTAATTATGGATTTATGTGAATTATGAGAAGATTTTTATGGATGTCCACCATTTAGTGGAGACACCACTAATTAAGATTAGTGGAAGATGATGTATGCCATGATGTAATCCACTAATTAGAGCTCTATAAATAGAGCTATTCTCTAAGCTTGTAATACACCATTATTTTGTGAAAGAAAGATTAGTGAAAGAAAGATTAGAGAAAATTGTGAGAGAAAAGAAAGAGAGAAATTCTTGTGCAAAATAGTTATAGTTTTATTAGTGTGTAGTGTGAAGATTTTATTCTAACACTACCCTAATTTTATAACACGTTATCAGCACGAGTCTCTACCGGTACAAAAGCCAGAAGACTAAGCACGAGTCTCTGCCGTTATTAAAGCCAGAAGACAGGTACGCATTTATTGATCTCGCTAAATTCGAATTTGTAACCCTTGATATTTCTGAAAAAAAAATTTATATGTCATACAAAAATGCATCTAAATGCTAAAAAAAAAGGAGATCCATATGTCATGTGGATAAAAAGAAAGATTTGACCACCTGAAGATGGTCGTACTACCCACTGCACGGTATGAATGGTTGCACCTGAAGTTGCAAGATTGTAAAACCGTGAACTCCGTGATGTATAAAACTACATCTTAGTTAAAAATTTTACGGAGAAAAAGTTACTGATGAAGTTATATTGGAGAAGACATTCTCCATTTTTCATGTTCTACAGTAACAATATCGAGAAAAAGGGTATCCAAAATTGACCGCTTTAACATGAGTTATTATTGAGAAATCATGAAGCCAGATGAACTGGCTCAATAGCACTCCCGAAGTGAATGCCTGTTGGCTCCAGTAGAAGCCATCGTTATAGTCGTAGTTGTGGCAGTGGCCGTGGTTATGGTCATGGACACACTCGATATTTCCCTTATCACAGAGAAATACGGCCACCGAAGTGGAACGAGAAAAGATAATAAGGGAAAAAGATATTTCCATTAATAATAAGCATCACATCTTTTATTCATAGCACTAGTGTTCATATGAACTTGATGATACATGCTTATAGTTGCTCTTTTGTAATTGAGTCGACAAATGTAAGATGAAGGTTTGTAATTGTTCTTTTTCAATATTTACATTAGAGGACGACAAACAATTAGTAATTATGGACTTCGACTCCTCTTTTTCGACATCCTCCTCCTTTTCTTTCCCTTTTGAGCCGACATCGAGACTAGCGGCGAAGTAGCCAGTAAAATTACTTGCGAAATGAGTCTTGAGATTTTATGATCTCCTTAAGTTTATTATATTTCTTATTATATTTGGCCTTGAAGCATGCTTGTCTCAATTTACGTGTTTGGTCCTCTAGCTGCGTATTAGGACTTTCTTCCACCAAGCTTGTTTTTCACATTCCGATATCGCAATGGCTTCTTGTAATTTCTTCTCGGCCATATGTCCTCCTTCTTCTTTATTTTGCATATCCTGTAAATCGAAGTGATATCATCGGTTATTTACTTATAAATCTTTCATAGTTTCATACTTACAAATTATAAGTATGTATGAGAGAGAACTCGGACATTCTTGATTATGGTCTCCAAGCTCACCAATTTCTGTGAGGCCATCGACGAATTCCTAACTCCCTACATCTTTTCTTGAGACGGGTTATGCCAATATTCGGTTCTTTGGTTGCGCTCATGATTGGTAGGTAAAAATACTTGCGAAATTGTTTCTCTTGATAGTGTTTGAGAGTTATTGCCCTTCTTCTCTCTCTGCCTCTTAATCATCTTCTTCTCCCCGGGAATTTTATGCTGCAATAATATCTTGAACTTCGATATTATGCATTTCATGAGTACTTACTCCGACTTCATTGCCAAGACCACTCATTATTTCTCCTAGAAAAAGAAAATAATATCGATAAAGGTAATACCATTCAAAATCCATGTTTAAATGTATAATAACACTGGAAACATATTACGGCTTTGTTCAAAATCCATTAGAGAGTAGAAAGGATCATGCACAAGCATATCCTCATTCAAAGGAATAGTATCAAGAGGAACGAGTATCAAAAGCGAGTCTCTTGTAGGAGCGAGATCAACTTGGTCCAAAGCGGTATGTTCAAAACTTCCAGCGATTTACATAAAAAAACAAACCAAAAGAGAGTTTAATTTCATTATCAAGCACACTAAAAACAAATGGAAGCCATCAAAGGTATCTCACCTGAAATTAGGAGGAAGTGGTTGGTTTGGAAAGGAAAATATATCAAAATCTTCTGCGTTCGAATTAGACAGAAGCGGTTGGTTTGAAAGGAAAACATATCAAAATCTTCTGCGTTCGAATTAGGCCAGAAGCGGTTGGTTTGGAAAGGAAAACATATCAAAATCTTCTGTGTTCGAATTAGGCAGAAGCGGTTGGTTTGGAAATGAAAATACATCAACATCTGCTGCAGAAACTAAGTCAAAATTTGACCATGTCTCAAATGAATTACGAGTCTCCATATACGCTTTGTGATTTTTGTTTTTGATGTTTACTAATGATCGATAAGCGATATATATATCGATACATATATATATATATATATATATATATATGTATGAGGAAGAAGAAGAGGTAGATGGTAGGTAGAGGGTCGGAGGAGAAGAAAAGACAAGAGAGGAAGAGGAAAAGTCGGTACAGGGAAGAGTGAAAAAAAAAAATGAGATATTTTTCTTGGCATTTCCTACTTGTCATCATTTTCTTATATTTCTTTTCTTATTCTCTTGTGAAATCATTATTCCCTAAATTAGGGGGAGAATAGAAACAGTACAAGAAAGATCGTGATTGGACAACATCATTAAATTATCTTGATCCACATACAAGCGCGTGTGAACTTGAAGTTCAAAAGATAATTCATTTGTAAAGCATTGCAAATCAAATGCCAGACACTTTTGTTGACTCTAGAAGAGTAACAAAATCGCATATGCCAATTATAAATGCTCATATTCTAATTGAAGTTCCAACAGAACAAAAGATTTTACATATAGCCTGTTGGCCAAAAAGCATGCCGAAGCATGGCCGACCTCTTGGTTCTAAAGATAAAAATCCTCGAAAGAAAAGAGGATTAAATGATCCAGAAGATCATATTGAAGAAAAGAATGATAAAGACCAAGAGAGAGCTGATGACAAAGAACCGAGAAGTTGATGAAAGTAACACTGAAATTTCTATCAATTATACCACTTAGGTAGAAGTTGGAATCGGATAGAAAGCTGTTATTGATAATATATTTGCATACAATATATCTCTTGATGTTACACGGGATAATGATGATCCTGAACCAATATCGATTGATGAATGTCGGCATAGAAAAGATTGGCTGCAATGGAAAGATGCGATTCAATCGGAGTTAAATGCAGCGGCAAAACGTGAAGTCTTCGGACTGCAGGTCCGAACACCAGAAGGTATAAAACCTGTTGGCTACAAATGGATATTTGTGCGAAAGCGCAATGAAAAGAGTGAAATCGTTCGATATAAAGCGCGATTAGTAGCCCGAGGTTTTTCACAAAGACCAGGTATTGATTATGATGAAACTTATTCTCCTGTTGTTGATGCTATTACACTCAGATATCTTATCGGTTTGGCGGTACATGAAAAGATAGATATGCGCCTATTAGATGTTGTCACTTGCTTACTTGTATGGAAATTTAGAAAATGATGTTTACATGAAAATCCCAGAAGGATTTCATATGCACGAAGCATATAAACATTATCCTCGTGAAAATTACTCCATCAAGTTGCGAAATCATTATATGGCACTGAAGCAATGCAGGCGCATGTGGTTTACACGTCTTAGTGAATATTTATTGAAAGCGGGATTTAAAAATGACCAGGTATGTCCATGCGTTTTTATTAAGAAATCTGGTTCTAAATTTGTGATATTAGCTATATATGTTGATGATATTAATCTTATTGGAACTCTCGAAGAGCTCCAAGAAACAATTGATTATTTAAAAAGAGAATTCGAAATCAAGGATTTTGGTAAAACCAAATTTTGCCTTGGTTTACAAATTGAACATTTGGAGAGTGGAACATTTATTCATCAATCAACATATACGACAAAAGTGCTAAAAAGATTTTACATGGACAAAGCACATCCATTGAGTATTCCAATGATCGTGCGATCATTAAATGTGGATAAAGATCCTTTCCGACCTCAAGAAAATGATGAAGAACTCCTTGGTCTGAAGTACCATATCTCGGTGCAATTGGTGCATTGATGTATCTTGCTAATAATACACGACACTGATATTGCTTTTCTTTGTCAATTTATTAGCAAGATTTAGTTCTTCACCAACACGACGACATTGGAATGGAATTAAACAAGTCATTCGATATCTCCAAGGTACAATTGATCTCGGATTATTTTATTCAAATAAAACCAGTCCAACATTGATAGGTTATGCGAGATCTTTGGTTATTTATCGATCCACATAAAGCACGTTCTCAAACGGGCTATCTATTTACATGTGGAAATCTTGCTATATCATGGCGTTCTACGAAACAATCTATAGCGACTACTTCTTCAAATCATCTTTGAAATTATAGCCATTCATGAAGCAAGTCGAGAATGTGTATGGCTAAGATCCATGATTCATTATATCCGAGAAAGTTGTGGATTATCATCAATCAAAGGTATTCCAACTCCTCTTTATGAAGACAATGCAGCTTGCATAGCTCAATTACGAGGAGGATATATTAAAGGAGATCGGACAAAACATATTTCACCAAAATTCTTCTTTACTCATGAACTCCAGAAGAAAGGTGAAATTGATGTGCTACAAATTCGGTCATGTGATAACCTCGCGAGATATTTTCACGAAGACTTTACCGATCGCAACATTTGAAAAGTTGAGATATAAAATCGGTATGCGTCGGTTTAAAGATTTAAAGGAATCATCTCATCAGGAGGAGTAATAAATAGACATATAGAATAGTGTACTCTTTTTCCTTCACTAGATTTTTTTTCCCACTGGGTTTTTATCTAGTAAGGTTTTAACGAGGCATATTCTTTATGTAATGGATGGACATCCAAGGGGGAGTATTATGAATTATTGGAATCTTTATTAATTAGTGGAGGCTCCACTAATTATGGATTTATGTGAATTATGAGAAGATTTTTATGGATGTCCACCATTTAGTGGAGACACCACTAATTAAGATTAGTGGAAGATGATGTATGCCATGATGTAATCCACTAATTAGAGCTCTATAAATAGAGCTATTCTCTAAGCTTGTAATACACCATTATTTTGTGAAAGAAAGATTAGTGAAAGAAAGATTAGAGAAAATTGTGAGAGAAAAGAAAGAGAGAAATTCTTGTGCAAAATAGTTATAGTTTTATTAGTGTGTAGTGTGAAGATTTTATTCTAACACTACCCTAATTTTATAACAGAATCCGCTTTATTAATCATTAAACTTGTTAGAATCGCACGAATATTAGTGGCGAAACAGCCAACCTATCACACAAGCAATCGGCAGGCAGTGGAGTCTCGAAACCTTTTCTTCCGATGGCCTGGACCAGGATAGGCTCCACCTGGACTGCCTGCCCCTGGGCCTCAATGGTAAGGACCCAAAAACAAAGAAGGAGATTAGGGCCCAAAGTGCCACGGGCCCAAACATGAAGAAGATGACAGAAATGGCTTCAAGTCTAGGCCACGGAAAAAATGAACTAGAGCAAAAACTATATGAAGGAGATGGGCAAGGATGTGGGTATAGGATGGCCCAAACCTAAATATAGTTAAGGATTTGGGTATGAAGAGATTCCAAAAGGATTCAAACTTGAGTCTGGGCCTTCTCCGTGCAATATCAGAGATGAGATGCAGATAACGAAGATCGGGAGACTCCTCTCCAGAGTAAAAAATACTTGGAGATCCTTTTTTAGTCTTTTAATCACATTAAAATACGTTATGTAATAACAATATAAATTGTTGAAATTGAAACATGAGTTGCAATAGAATAGTTAATTATCTAAGTAAATTATTTATAAAAAGAAAAAATAAAACGTAGTTAATATAAATTTCAATTAATATATTTTATTATTATTATTAAAAGATTGAAATTTTAATTTTTCAATAACATCAAAACACATCATGTAATAATAATACAAACGGTTAAAATTGAAACATAAGTCTTATTAGATTAGTTCATAGAGAGAAAAAATAGAATGTAATTGTTAAACTATAACTATTGATATGAATTTCAATTAATGTATTTTATTATTATTGAAAAATTAAAAGATGTCTAATTAATATATTTTTGTTATGAATATCTTAAAATTATTGGAAGCTCCATTAATTAGTGGAGGCTCCACTAATTATGGATTTATGTGAATTATTAGAGAAGATTTTTATGGATGTCCACCATTTAGTGGAGACGCCACTAATTATGATTAGTGGAAGATGATGTATGCCATGATGTATTCCACTAATTAGAGCTCTATAAATAGAGCTATTCTCTAAGTTTGTAATACACCATTATTTTGTGAAAGAAAGATTAGTGAAAGAAAGATTAGAGAAAATTGTGAGAGAAAAGAAAGAGAGAAATTCTTGTGCAAAGAATAGTTAGAGTTTTATTAGTATGTAGTGTGAAGATTTTATTCTAACACTACCCAAATTTTATAACACGCTATCAGCACGAGTCTCTACCGTTACAAAGGCCAGAAGATCAAGCACGAGTTTCTGCCGTTACCAAAGGCAGAAGACAGGTACGCATTTATTGATCTCTATGACTAACCTCGCTAAATTCAAATTTGTAACCCTTAATATTTCTGAAAAAATTTATATGTCATGGGTTCTCGATGCAGAAATGCATTTAAATGCTGAAGGCCTTAGTGAAACTATTCAAGCAAATAATAGTGCATCTGCACAACACAAGGCTAAAGCTTTGATTTTTATTCGTCGTCATCTCGATGAAAATTTGAAAATGGAATATCTTACCAAAAAAGATCCATATGTCCTGTGGGTAAATTTAAAAGAAAGATTTGACCTCTTGAAGATTGTCGTACTACCCACTGCACGGTATGAATGGTTGCACTTGAGGTTGCAAGATTTTAAAATCGTGAATGAATATAGCTCCGCAATGTATAAAATTATATCTCAGTTAAAATTATGCGGAGAAAAAGTGACTGATGAAGATATGTTGGAGAAGAAATTCTCCACATTTCATACCTCGAATATTGTCCTGCAGCAACAATATCGAGAAAAATAGTATACAAAATTTACAGATTTAATTACTGCCCTCCTTATTGTAGAGAAGAATAACGAGTTATTATTGAGAAATCATGAAGCTAGACCAACTGGTTCAACAGCACTCCCAGAAGTGAATGCTGTTGGCTCCAGCAGAAGCCATCGTTATAGTCGTGGTCGTGGCCGTGGCCGTGGTCGTGGTCGTGGTCGTGGTTATGGTCGTAGACATGCTCGATATTTCCCTTATCACAATCATAATCAAACTGTGAGAAATACTGGCCACCTGAAGTGGAACAGAAAAGATCATAAGGGAAAAGAAAAAGAAATGGAAGAAAAGTATGAAGATATATGTTATAGATGTGGCATGAAAGGCTATTGGTCACGAAACTATCGTACGGCTAAGCATTTAGTTGAATTGTATCAAGCTTCATTGAAAAATAAAAATGTGGAAGCAAATTTTTCTCAACATCCAATAAATGATACTGAGGATGATGATATTGATCATGAATATCTTAACATCAATATTGCCCATATGGATGTATCGGATTTTTTTTGAACACTCAGACGGTATGATAGACCATTTAATTGGTGATGGCAGTGTCCAGAAGAATTAAAGCCTCACCCTGATATTTTTGTATTTTTATTTTTATTATATTCTAATAATATTTACGTTTGTATATATATATATATATATATATATATTTGTGTTTAGATGGCTGTTGTTAATGATGATATATGTATTATTGATAGTGAAACTACACACACCATACTAAAAAATGAGAAATATTTTTCTGATCTCAAAATGGGAGAAATAAATATTTATACGATAAACGGTAGTGCAAATGTGATTGAGGGCTCCGGAAGAGCTAGTATATTGTTGCCTAAAGGAACAATAATTATTATTGATAAGGCACGATTTTCCTCAAAATGCAGAAGAAATTTATTGAATTTTAAAGATATTCGCAGAAATGGGTATCATGTTGAAACAAATGAGGAAAATGGGATTGAGCATCTTTATATTACTCAAATGCATTTGGGTAAGAAATCTGTATTAGAAAAATTGCCGTCTTTTTCTACTGGGCCTATATTTTGTAAAAATATGTACAATTGAAATTCATCATCTAGTAAACCGAAGTTTACTGATCCTATTACTTTTAGCATTTGGCATGACCGGTTGGGTCATCCGAGATCTACCATGATGAGAAGAATCATTGAAAATACACATGGCCATCCTTTAAAAAATAAAAAGATATTGACATTAGAAAAATTCGCATGTACTGCATGTTCCTTAGGAAAATTAATTGTTAAACCATCACCAGTAAAAGTAGGAGCTGAAAGTTCTACATTTCTCGAACGGATTCACGGAGATATTTGTGGACCTATTGATCCACCATGTGGACCGTTCAAATATTTTATGGTCTTAATTGATACATCATCCCGATGGTCACATGTATGTTTATTATCTACTCGCAATCTGGCGTTTGCGAGATTACTTACTCAAATAATTAAATTACGAGCACAATTTCCTGATCATCACATTAAAAATTTCCGTTTGGATAATGCTGGTGAATTTTCATCACATGCTTTTGATGCATATTGCATGTCAATTGGGATTAATGTTGAACATCCTGTAACTCATGTTCACACACAAAATGGTCTTACTGAATCTTTGATTAAACGATTACAATTAATGAAAACAAATCTCCCAACATCTGCCTGGGGACATGCTATTTTATATGCTGCAGCACTTGTACGCATAAGACCAGCTAGTTATCATAAATTTTTTCCTTTGCAATTGGTTTTTGGGTCAGAACCAAATATTGCTCATTTAAGAATTTTTGGGTGTGCTGTATATGTTCCAATTGCACCAAACCAACGTATAAAGATAGGTCCTCAAAGAAGAAAGGGGATATACGTTGGATATGATTCTTCCTCTATTATCAGGTATGTTGAACCCCTGACAGGAGATATATTCATAGCAAGATTTGCTGATTGTCATTTTGATGAATCATTATTCCCTAAATTAGGAGAGAACCAAAACAGCATAAAAATGATCTTGCTTGGACAACATCATTAAATTATCTTGATCCGCGTACAAGTACATGTGAGCTTGAAGTTTAAAAGATAATTCATTTGCAAAGCATTGCAAATCAAATGCCAGACGTTTTTGTTGACTCCAGAAGAATTACAAAATCGCATATTCCAGCTATAAATGCTCCTATTCGAATTGAAGTTCCAGCAGAACAAAATATTATACCTATAGCTGCTGAGTCAAAAACATGCCAAAAGCGTGGCCGACATCTTGGTTCTAAAGATAAAAATCCTCGAAAGAAAAGAGAATTAAATGATCTAGAAGATCATATTGAAGAAAAGAATAATAAAGACTAAGAGAGAACTGATGACAAAAAATCAGAAGTTGATAAAGTTACATTGAAATTTCTATCAATTATACCACTTCCGGTAGAAGTTGGAATCGGATAGAAACTGTTATTGATAATATATTTGCATACAATATATCTCTTGATGCTACACAGGATAATGATGATCCTGAACCAATATCAGTTGATGAATGTCGGCATAGAAAAGATTGGCTGCAATGGAAAGATGCGATTCAATCGGAGTTAAATGCACTGACAAAACATGAAGTCTTCAGATCTGCAGTTCGAACACCAGAAGGTGTAAAACCTGTTGGCTACAAATGGATATTTGTACGAAAGCGCAATGAAAATAATGAAATCGTACGATATAAAGCACGGTTAGTAGTCCAAGGTTTTTCACAAAGACCAGGTATTGATTATGATAAAACTTATTCTCCTATTGTTGATGCTATTACACTCCGATATCTTATCAGTTTGGCAGTACATGAAAAGATAGATATGCGCCTATTAGATGTTGTCACTGCTTACTTGTATGAAAATTTAGAAAATGATGTTTATATGAAAATCCCCGAAGGATTTCATATGCCTGAAGCATATAAACATTATCCTCGTAAAAATTACTCCATCAAGTTGCATAAATCATTATATGGCCTGAAGCAATCTGGGCGCATGTGGTTCATACGTCTTAGTAAATATTTATTGAAAGCGGGATTTAAAAATGACTAGGTATGTCCATGCGTTTTTATTAAGAAATATGGTGGTTCTAAATTTGTGATATTAGCTATATATGTTGATGATATTAATCTTATTGGAACTTCTGAAGAATTTCAAGAAACAATTGATTATTTAAAAAGAGAATTCGAAATCAAGGATTTTGATAAAATCAAATTTTGCCTTGGTTTACAAATTGAACATCTGGAAAGTGGAACATTTATTCATCAATCAACATATATAGCAAAAGTGCTAAAAAGATTTTATATGGATAAAACACATCCATTGAGTATTCCAATGATCGTCCGATCATTAAATGTGGATAAAGATCATTTCCGACCTCAAGAAAATGATGAAGAACTCATTAGTCCTGAAGTACCATATCTCAGTGCAATTGATACATTGATGTATCTTACTAATAATACACGACCTGATATTACTTTTACTGTCAATTTATTAGTAAGATTTAGTTCTTCACCAACACGACGACATTGGAATGGAATTAAACAAATCCTTCGATATCTCCAAAGTACAATTGATCTCGGATTATTTTATTCAAATAAAACTAGCACAACATTGATTGGTTATGCAGATGCTGGTTATTTATCTGATCCACATAAAGCACGTTCTCAAACGGGCTATCTATTTACATGTGGAAATACTGTTATATCATGGCGTTCTACAAAACAATCTATAGAAGCTACTTCTTCAAATCATATTGAAATTATAACTATTCATGAAGCAAGTCGATAATGTGTATGGCTAAAATCCATGATTCATTATATCCGAGAAAGTTGTGGATTATCATCGATCAAAGATATTCCAACTCCTCTTTATGAAGACAATGCAGCTTGCATAGCTCAATTACGAGGAGGATATATTAAAGGAGATCGAACAAAACATATTTCACCAAAATTCTTCTTTACTCATGAACTCCAGAAGAAATGTGAAATTGATGTGCTACAAATTCGGTCATGTGACAACCTCGCAGATATTTTCACGAAGACTTTACCGACTGCAACATTTGAGAAGTTGAGATATAAAATCGGTATGCGTCGGTTTAAAGATTTAAAGAAATCTGCTCATCAGAGTGAGTAAAAAACAGATATATAGAATAGTGTACTCTTTTTCCTTTACTAGATTTTTTTCCCACTGAATTTTTATCTAGTAAGATTTTAACGAGGCATAGTTTTAATGTAATGGATGGACATCTAAGGGGGAGTGTTATGAATATCTTAAAATTATTGGAAGCTCCATTAATTAGTGGAGGCTCTACTAATTATGGATTTATGTGAATTATTAGAGAAGATTTTTATGGATGTCCACCATTTAGTGGAGACACCACTAATTAAGATTAGTGGAGGCTCTACTAATCTTAATGGATGGACATCTAACGAGGCATATTCTTTATGTAATGGATGGACATCTAAGGGGGAGTGTTATGAATATCTTAAAATTATTGGAAGCTCCATTAATTAGTGGAGGCTCTACTAATTATGGATTTATGTGAATTATTAGAGAAGATTTTTATGGATGTCCACCATTTAGTGGAGACACCACTAATTAAGATTAGTGGAAGATGATGTATGCCATGATGTATTTCACTAATTAGAGCTCTATAAATAAAGATATTCTCTAAGCTTGCAATACACCATTATTTTGTGAAAGAAATATTAGTGAAAGAAAGATTAGAGAAAATTGTGAGAGAAAAGAAAGAGAGAAATTCTTGTGCAAAGAATAGTTAGAGTTTTATTAGTATGTAGTGTGAAGATTTTATTCTAACACTACCCAAATTTTGTAACAATTTTATTGTTATTAAAAAATTAGAAGATTTCAACTATTATTAACACTGAAAAAGAACCATCCCCGAAGATTCCATATCCTCCTTACAGGTCGGTCAATAAAGGTTCCATAATCGAACCTGTCCTGTGTCGAGCACCTTCCCCATACTGATTTGATTTCTCAGGTGGAGATAATAAAGACCCCAAAGTTCATGATGCCAAGGCCTATGGCTATATTAGGAAAACCTGTGATCCTGGATGCGGTATTACTTAGACCCTACTACGCTAGGATTTCTTGATCGATTTCCCCATGGCCAACCACAGCTGTACAATAGGACTAGGTTGATATTCCAACCTCAACTGTACAATAAGACTAGGTTGATATTCCGTACGTTGCACGAGTTATTATTTTATTAAGATTCAATATATTAATATTAAATATATTTTTTTTATTAATTATTTAATTAAAGGAAAAAAATTGGAAGAAGGCCATCGTACTATGTTCACTTGAATTAATAGGGGTTTTCATCAACATTGAAAAGTAACAAACCTTTACTGATAGTGTCAATAGCTTGTATGTGAGATGGTATGGGCACCTCTCTTTTACTGTTACCACTAAAATCTAGCCAAGAGAGAAAGGTGCATAAATACTCATATTATTATTACAGGCCAATATTGAAAAGTATATAACAAGCAACCAGTAGTAAAATACAAAAAACGAAAATCCAACCTAAAATCCATAGGTTATTCTTCAAAATAAGAATCTTTTCTCATTTATACTTTCTTCAAGTTCTCAATCTTTCCTCCTTTGGTAGCTTGAAGAAATCCCAATAAATTGTCTATATAGCTATCTTGTTTAGCTTGATCACATAGCAGTCCCTTCATTTCGTTGATCTTCTCCTTGTAAATCTTCCCCTCTTCCTCAACCATCACCAATCTCATTGATTCAGCCACCGTTTCGTCGATAAAGGACCCGTCTTGTGAATCTCTCGGGAATCTCTCGGGAACAAATATGCAATCTTCTTCTCCATCAAGAACCTTCCTATCACACCTTGATCAGCCAAAAAAGTTAACACAATAATAGCTTTCTCAAACTGTATTACCTCCACAGATGAACTCCAGCCAGAGTGAATCAAGAGCCCACCTACTGATTCATGGCCACAAAATGGTATACAGCATATGCGTGGCAAATTTTGGAATTAAAAAGCACAATAAAATGACTTTATGCTTCCAATCCTAAAGATTCACTCTTTTCCCCAGCATTTCATAAGACAACATTACAAATCTGACAACAATATGAATGGCTATCAACTCTGATCTCCTTTTCGAAAAACTAAATAGTCTCAAAACATAATCAGTTTCATGACTTTACAATTAGGAGGAATCCTAACAGTCCAAATCACATGTATCCAAACCCAAAACAAAAAGCACGGGCGAATCAAAATCAGTGACCATTGTATCAAAATGGAAAGAAACACAAAATGGAAGAAACAATATGATTTGAGAAATCAAAATGGAAGAAACACAAAAGCTAAACGCTCACCTAATGCAAAGAAAAAAGTGAAGATTGCCGAGAACACATTGCCAATAATTGCAGAAATTGCAAACCTGCAGTATTCTTTAACGGCGACGTTTCGGCCCAGCACCGAGGTTGCAAAGTCAATCATGTCCTCCACCGAGCCGACGCACTGCTTTGTTTTGCCGCGGCTCGGCACTCTCTCGCACTCGCCCAGTGAAACTTTCATCATGTCTGCCATGCGAGACTCATCCTGGGCGTGGAAGATTTTCTTTAATTCTTGAATCTTGCTGGTTGAAAATGGTAATTTTGAGAGGATCACTCAGGGCAAGAATGAACTTTTGGGCATTTTATCCCGAATGTCTGGCATTAGCATCATTGCCCCTTTCTTCAACATCTCTTCTCGGAAGAATTTTCCGGGTTCCACCCACCGGTTAACTACCTCCTTGCCACTGGTCTTCACTGTAGAAGCCAGAGTAGCAGTAGTAGAGGTTCCATTGAGGTAATTAGCGAACTTGACGCCACTTTTGTCGTACTCCTTGAAGGTGTTGTTGACTCTGTAAGTTCTGAAGTCAACCTCCTGATTGTGAGCACCTTTTCCATAGTCGGTGAATCTATCAGAGCCTTCATTGAAGGATTGACCGTAGTTTGAAAAATTGACGTTGGCTGCATTGGAATCCTTGGCATACGATTCAAACGAATCGTCTCCGACATTGGACTGATCGCTTTAATTCTTGAAGGTTCCTACAGCAGCATTGCCTCTAGCACCGTAATTCTTGAAGTTATTTTCTGGAACGTTGTCGTTGGAGCCATATGAAGTGAATCATAGGCCTCGCGTCGGAGGTGATCTTTAGGGTTTTGATCTCGGCAATGGTGCAAGGGACAACAACGATTCGGCTTCACGCACATGGGTCACGCCCCCATTAGGGTCTCCTCCGTCTCAGTTGTTTCTTCCCTTTCCGATCCCGATTCTTATATGACCAAGTATAGATTTCTGACAACAATTAAAGAGTATGAAACGACTAGCAGCAATGAATTAGGGTTTTCGAATCATTCAAAGCCCAAGAACTACATCAATGCCATTGCTTTGAATTTAAATGTAACTACGAAATTGAGAAGTGCAGAGTAAAGAAATTAGAGAGAAAAAAATAGCAGGAAACCTCAGTGACGACGTTTGGTCTCATATGACTCATTATAGTAGCACGGCTAACATTGCTACTATCACGGTTTTTAGGTTAGTGCAAGCGACAAGATGGTCCATCTTCCATAGAAGTTTGAGATTTCCAATACAATCTCATGTGGAAGAACGGAATATCTTTTCCTCTTCCTCAGCAGTGACCTCAGCCGCAAAGATTAAAGGTTTATTTGTGATTCTGAACAGTCTGCCTCATCAATTCCCAAAAACTATAGCACTCCACAATTGCTTATAAATACTGTTGATTTTGCCTTATAAAAAATCTTCTATTACTAACCTAAAAAATATTCCCAAAATTCTAAAAATAAGATCTATAATCCAAAATTCTAAAACTAGGATCTATAAACCTAAGAAAGAACCTAAAGCAATACTACAAAATACCTCACAAATACTTTTCTGGTAAAATCATCAAAAAGTCAGAAAAAAAACAACACATTAACCTAAATTTGTTGAGGTGTCAAACTCACATGACTTTACTCCTCAACTTTACATATTATTAATTTCTTTGACGCTTTATACTGTTTTAATTGAATTTCTATACAAAAGTCTAAACCCTAGACAAATAAATTCTTAACCAGAAGCATTTCCAATTCAACGCTTGGATAATCTAGCACGGGAAATTGGCATCAATTCCTCGTATGTTCCTGTCAGATGGTCCTAGGCCCGAATGCGGAATGCCACAAAAGCTCGCACTTTCCATTGCCACCGGAGATGATGGTAGTTCTCCAAACAGAGAGAACTCATGCGTTGTTGGTGAAGGTTTGCTGTTGAGGCGAGGAACAACAAATAAATAAACAAGACCTCAAATTGAAGGAATTAGTTGACAAGCCAAAAGCATAGGCAAAATGCAACTGTATCATCTAAAACAGGCCGCCTTTTGCTAAAAATTTATGTACCATAACTATAATTTCTTTTGAGTGTTACATGAAGCCAACAGCTCCACTCGAAAGTTATGAGTACAGTAAACCCCTCCAACTAGCCAGCAAATCTTTAATCCTTTTCATCTTTTCTCAAACTAAAATGGCATTCCAAAAGCACCCTTGCAAATCCTAGCAACAAGCCGTCCAATTTGCAGAAAATTTAGAATCTTCATCCATGCTTCTTACATATTAAGATTAAGATCTCTCATTTCAGTCCCCCCCAAAAGAAGCAGAAAACTGAAGCCTGTTGAAATGCACAATAAAAAAAGGCGTTAGATACGTTTTGACATTGTATTACACAATGCAACAGATGTAATACCCAACATACATCACAAACCAAATGTCACAATCAACCAAAAAAATCTACCAAAAGTACTGAGTGGATCGGACATTTACAAGGACAGACAGGCAGAGATTGTTACCCACCAAATCAACGCAACACTGTTTATGTCACGAAGCCTAGGCTAACTATTCACCAATGTACAATATTTCTTGACAATATAGTTTCTAAATGCAAATATCTCACTTGACCACTCAGTCTCCTGGCTCTGAAGCCAGAAAATAGGCATCTGCACAACTTTGTTGTAGCATTATCCATTCGGCAAAGCAAAGCAACTTTGGTAAAATATAGAACCTGGAGAATTTGAAAAATCACAGTCCATGTAAAAATCTTGGTCCAACTGAAAAGCTTAGTAAGGCCTCTAGTTTCCCATCCACTCAAGGCAAAATTCAAAGTTCATAGATTTCTTCACAGCTTTGGAAAGTTCTTCAAATCATTTATTTCCACACAAGTAGGAAGACATACCAATACGTGATATATGCAGAATGATCATAAAGATCCCTTTCTCCAGCGTTGCAATTGGAAATGGAAAGGAAATTCAAAGTAAATAAAGTTCAGTCGTTATAGACTCTTTATGTTCACGTCTCCAATGCACACCATATTCTTTTTCCTCTACAACATGAGAATAAAACATCCTGAACATATTCCATAACACTATGATGATGATATCAAATTCTCAATATTGACAAACTTGAAAATAATATGGTTACTTGAAAAACCATAATATCTCCACCTTAAAGACACAAAATTGAACTCATAGGAAACAGATAAATGAGAACAAAAGAAGACAATGACCTTAAGAACAGCTTGCAGCCGGAAGATAAACCCTGATGATGTCTTTTGTGGTGACTCTCCTCCTACAGGTGGGGCATTTATTCTGAGCTGCTATGGCAGACTTGATACATGCCTTGCAGAAAATGTGACCACACTTGGTTGACATTTCCTCCATTAACGGACCCATACAAACTGGACAGTTGAAGGTAGGTTCCTTTGGGGGTGGGGGTGGGGGTGGGGGCTGTACGGAACAATTTGCATTATCTCTCTGCAATTCATAAACATAAATCAGAGTCTTGGAAATGAAGTTTTCAGAATACTTGTCTCCCAAAAATGAGAAAGTCAGTGACTAAAATGCAGATGCCCAAACAAACCACTTCATGTTTTGAGACAACTGATGACCTTGACATACAAGAATCAGAGTTGCATTTTTCTGGTTTAAGGACAAATGGCACAGGTAAATAAGGCTGCAAAAACAGTCAGAATGTCTGATTTACCGTGGAGCTACTATTAGCTTCTAGGTTAATGTAGAGGTCACAGTTTATAAATGTTTGGTTTGCAGATACTCTTCTCCGCTTGCTGCGAGTATTTTGAGGTATTCCAGATGACCTTTCTTCTGCAATAATTTGAAACAGAATCCAAGTGGAAACCCAAATAAGAAAAAATAGACCAAATTGAAGTTGGAAACAATAACTTCAGTGACCACCAAGTAAACCGACAAACAAAATTTATAAAACCTAATTTCAGGTAAACTCTTAGATGATGACAATCCTGTGGATATCAGATAATAAAAATTGTTCTAGTAAGGAAGAAAAGAAACAACAGAGATGTAATTACATTGCTGTGAGAAAAAGCCAGAGATTGAATCAACATATCTTTTGGTTCATACCATGAACCCCTCTTACTTTTTGTCCAGCTATCATCACCTTCCACCCACATCTTCAATTAGAGAAGCACAAACAGAATCCAAGTTGTTTATAGCAAACAGCCCCGTGACTTAGAAGTGGCATGATTTTGCCGCATAGAAATGCTAATACCTCAAAATATCCGTTATCTTGTCAACTAATGAAACTAGAATCAAATGAAACAAAAAGCAGAAAGATCCATAAGGAAAACACAGAAGAGTATCAGTGACCAAATTCAACCAACACGAACCATTCATCTCTGCCACCAGAATCCCTTCTGGCATTCATCGTACAAAACCAAGTTCAATTAAATGTAGAACAGTATAACATCACCTATGTGCAAGCAACAAAAGCATAAAAGAACAGCATACTAATAGTTGATAAGAAACTGAACCAATTAATTGTTTGATGGAAACAACTTCCCCACGCCAATCAAAGGTTACTACACTGGCCCATGAAACACTCAAATCAAGAAGAGTATAAACAAAAAATTAAGCAAATAGAGGAATTAGTACATAAGGTGGCAGAAAGCAGCCAGTAAAATGGCCAGCTTGGAAGCTATACCACATTCCTAGATTCTCTGGCCCCTAATTTAACCAAACGGTGCTAATCATTCTTGCATCTGTGGATATCTAGATCCTGTCTGAGTCCCCTTTTCTGTTTTTTGGATTAGGGAGTGGAACCACTGACGTCTTTTGGACTCCACCTATTTCTGTTGAATCTAATGGCTAAATGCTTATTCAGACAAAAACAAGAAAAAAAAGAAGGAACAAGGAATTACCAGAATCTACGTCAACCACAACTCTTTGTCCATGGTTCCTTCTAGAATTGTTTTTAGCCTGCGATAAATTTAAAGATCTTTAACACAATAACTTATGATGATGAGAAGGCATCAAATCAAAAACAAAAAACGCGACTTAAAAATCTAAAATATGAAAGAAGAGGAAATAGCATTAAGAAGGATGACATACTTCTGCAAATGCCCTGGGTGAGGATATAATAACATCATCATCAAATGCTTCAACATCAATTGGTGCAGGTGGTGCTGGTGCAACTCCTGGGCGAGTTGAAGTACCTACTTGATCTCGACTCTCACTTGGTGGCGCAGCATTGAGATCAACATCTAATCCTGTTTTTCGCCTCCTGAGGGACCTTGAATGTCTAAGAGTTTGTGGCCTCTGCTCCTGGGTGCTCATTCTAAAATTTGATCGTTCTGTCCTAGAGAAAACACTTCAAGTTCCTACTGGAAAAACAAATTAATTATACAGTTAAAATTGTAGACCATAAGCAAATCATCCTTATCTAAGACAATTAGACTACCAATTAATGAAACACATCAATTATTTCCCAAAATTTGCATCAAAGATATTCTAAAAAACAGATTTTCTATTTTTCAATAGCCTGACTCAAAAGAGAAAATAAGACCGGACTAAAGGGAAGACCATTTCTGAGTTTGAACTTTACTATTGTATCATGACCAGAACAGGGCCTAAACATCTTTGATAATGGTTATCGCCAGTTTCTTATTGTTCTTTCAACGTAACGAAGTGATGCCTTCGTTTGTGGCTGAAATGATTTTATAAATAATGCTTTCATTAAGAATTCTTGTACATTCTTTCTTTCTTTCTTGGAAAAAATGAAAGGGTTCCTAATAGGCAGTTTTGGGTTTGCAAAGAAGGGAAGTTTCTCAAATGCTGGATTCGATCAGCCGACTGCATTTGATGCACTAATAGTAAACATAATTTAAACCTTTTAAGTACAGATCGTGCCTTCATCAACTTGTACAACCCAAGTTAACATATCCTACAAAGGTATATACCAAATTCTCAAGCTTCTGATTTGCAATAATAGAAATCACCACAACATGTATAAGGAACAATTTCAAGGTTAATCAGAAATGCACATGATTGTCAGTACTGAATTCCATAAGAGCAATGCCATAAAGCAAAAAGCCATCTGGTACAAGCAACGGATGTGTTCTGTATTTCTAAGAGCTCCATGTCAAGAATACAATTGTGGATAACATCCCACTAAATATAACTTCAAAGACTAAAGCCTGCCTCTGACAAGGGTAAAAAATATAGCTTCTTCATATGATTACCACTCTCAAGAAATAAATTTTATAAGCAACACCAATAATTCAAAGAAAATTCCGAAGTCTAGAACTAAATGTCCTGAAAGTGTTCCGTGATCGCCATCATGTCTGCCATTTCTAAGGAATCATAGATCATGAAACCAGAATTATCCTTCTTTGTAAATAATTAACCAGCCCCTACAAGTTTGCCAATTTAGTGCTAAAAGTTAAAACTTTTCCCCAAAGCCGCCTAAAAAAAGCACTTGAATTTTTTTCTCCACCAGACATCCCAAAGTAATTACAAAAAAAGATTCCACCTTAGCCGTAATTTACTTCTGCTCTTCTTTGCTCTGCCAGTGTTCCATTAATTACCGGTCCAATGTACGAGAACATAAACAAAAATTTTACAAACTGAACACTGAGGCCAAGGTACGAAAGCTAAATGATCCAAAGTTCATTATGCCCATCCCCAAAAAAGAAATAACTCTCAACAAATAACAAGAAATCGAGTTCTTTAAAAATATATAAACACAAAACCCGGAAAAAAAATAAAAAAAAAGAACGCCTTGATCATCATTCAAGAAGGATAGCAACATAGCGGAAAATTTTGAAACCAAAAAGCATTGGATCAAACCCCCCAAACAAAAACTTTAAAAAAAAAGAAACAAAAAGACAACAGCCAAAGAATGAACCTGATAGCATCACGAAGTACCTTAGCAACTTTCTGAAACAGAAACGGGCGTTGATCACATCAGGCCCCTCCCTATCTAGGGTTTTTATATATGGAAATGGTTTTAGAGAGAGAGAGAGAGAGAGAGAGAGGGGGGGAGGATGAAGGGTGGGAGAGAGACAGAGAGAGGTGTGAAATCAAAGACGAGGCCCAGCGGAGTCTGCAGTTCAAAACAAAGCTAAATTACAAAAGCCTTCTGTACATTGGGTGCTTACTGATTAGACAAACCAGACGCGGATCCATGGCCGGTTTTTGGGCTTGGTTCCAGTACCGGGCCCGGGCCCGGGTCCGTTTTCGGGGTCGGTGAGACTTGAGAGTGAGAGATGGTGAAGGGGAGGCGTCGCGCTTGATATTTGTCCGTCTCTTTGTGGGATGCAAAGACCAAAACGTACGCGTCGCGAACCCAAATTTGAATGCCTTCTCCGTTTTCCCTTTCGGTTTTTTACGGGGAAACTTCGATTTTTTTTTTCCTTTTTTTTTTCTTCCCCTACTTAGTTTTCGTCTTTGTCGTTAGTTTTGTACGTGCTTGCGTCAGCTGTTGGTCATCAGCCCCAATTAAAGAAAACTTCAAAGCGTAGATTAAAAGTAATTGAATTGAAATGATTTTGTAAAAATATAATAAAATATTATTAAATATATTATGTAGAGTGAAGTTTAAAGTGGAAAAAAAAGTATATAATGTGTTATATTTATATGATAGTTTTTAAAAAATAAAATAATATAAAATAATAATTTTTTTAATTAAAATAATTTTAGAATTTATGTATTTAAATACATTCTAAATATATTTTTAATATATTTAAAAAATAAAAACTTATTCAACTTAAGACCTTTGATACGATCTTAATAGGTCAAGTTTCGTCCCATCATTTTGCTAGCTATATATTCCCCCTCGAATCAAAGACGGAATTAGAAGGTGGCACCTCAATAAAATTTTTATAATATTTATAATTTTCTATTAGAAAAAGTGAAATTTTTTAAAACTATATTTTGTTTCTCAATTTTTTTTAAGATTATATTCTTGCACGTTCTAATGAAATTAAACTACTTATTACTTTAAGTTATCCTAAAAAAAATTGACACTTTTCTTAAAAAGAAAATTTTAATATATTATATATTATAAAATAATTAATATTACTTATATATATATATATATATTTGACATAATTATTTTGAGATTTATATATTTTTACTTTTATTATATTATATTATTATTATATTATAATTTTTACTTTTGTATAGAATTTTATCAACTATTGTCAATTTAATTAAGACCAAAAGAATAATATTAACTTTTAACATATTTTTTTTTAATGTAATTTACCCCTCTCAATTTCAATTTTTGATTCCGTCCTCAACTTGAATTAATACCTTTACTATATGGAACCGATTTCCCTGCTTGCAATAATGGATTTAATTTCAAAACTAGTTGTTTCGTTTGCAATTTTTGAATTTTTCTAAGTCTATATAAAATTTATCTTTTGCCCTCAGACAACCAAGCGATATATACTATTTTTTCTAAAGTTGTAATCAAACATGAAATAAATAAAATAGCACAATTTTAAATTCAAACTTGATCATAATAGAACATTATTCAAAAAATTCAATTAATATTCGAATTCTAATTGTTCAAATTTAAGTTCATTTATTCCACACTTTTCATCATGAAATTTTATTTAAAAAAATAAAATATCAAAGAAATACTACTAATGTTAAATTTTAATTTAAGAATAATAGTTTATATAGAAAGTAATAATATTAATACTAAAAAAACAATAATTAAAGAAACTCAAATATTGACAAATAAGTTCCAAATCCAATTCATTAATAACAAGTTAAATATTATATTCAAACTTAAATTGATTATTTATCAAACGAGTGATAACTTAAACAAATTTTTGTTCGTAAATATTAATTTATTTACTAACTCTAGTAATTTACTAGTTATTGCTAGGTTATAATATATTTATTAATATACTTTGTTAAATAATCGTCCAAAGATGAATTGATTATTTATCACCAGTCATTTAACATCGTAGTATGGCTGCAACCATGGTGGGTAAACCCTAATTCTTTTGACATTATAAGCATGGCTACAAAGAGAAGACATTCGAGGCCTAAAACGACTTCTTTGGACAAGACAATATGGCCGCGTTCAAGTTGTACTAAGATTGCCAGAGTTGCCTGATTCGTCTGACAAATTTTCGAAAGACGAAATTGCAATGCCTTGCAAAAGGCATTATTGCTCTACACACTAGTCATGGTAGTCGTGGCAAGTTCCCCATCCCAAGTTCCCCATCCTTTCCTTCTGCTAGAGTCCTCTTCCATCTTTGAATTGGGACTGGGACCAGCGGCGTGGTGGGCTGATATGGGACAAATAAATAATGAAATCTAGGGTAAGGCATGTGGGATTGGAATGAAAGAATCTGCACTCTTTTCTTTGTTTCAACTAAATATGACAGTAAATTTTTTTTACTTACATGGTACAACAGGAACAAGGAAAAATAGAAATGTGGAAAAAGCAACCAATTTTTGGGGTGGGGGGGAGGCGAACACAAGCCTTCATATCTATTATCACAGCCAGAAAACAAATTGAGAGAAAATTCAATGTGAAATACAGAACTCTGCATCCAAAAAGCCTTGAGGGCTATTTACAGGTTCAACAAATAAGATTAAACAGCAGAAGGCCAAATTCTTCATTTCCTAAAAAAGGGAAAGCAGCATCCCTGCAAATAAAGGGGAAAAAAATTAACGTGTAACATTAAGATAATTCCAAAGCCAATGGGCATAGAAGTCACACAGCTGAAAAGAGACATAGCAGGGGCATTGCTTCAAGAACTGCCATCCCACAAATTAACCTTGCTTTTCTCTTGAAACACATGAAGAAAAGAGAAAAAGGATTTGTAACACACCTTGGGATCGGTATCAGCTCTCTGCTTCTGCATGTTGTAGTAAGATGAATCAGATTTAGCGCCCGGGGCATTTGAGGAGCCAGTTTGCCTTTGCTCTCTCACTTTGTTGAAAATATGAGTATAATTGTCAGCCGCTTGAGGATTATTCTCATCCCACTCACCAAATCTTGGAACTGCAGCACCACTATCAGGCTGACATTCAGATTCAATGAGATCAGCAAGTCAAGCTTATTGATCAGTTGCATATGCTACAAATTGCATTTACAAGGTAAAGATGAATATTCTAAAATTTGAAGTGAAAATGCAAGAATGAAGTTGCATTTTGTAGCATGCTTTTTTTTGGCAACTAGAATGAGCATGAATAAAGATTAAAAGCTTACACTTTCTTCTGCTCGAGTAACAGGTTTCATACGGGATCTGCCAGGAGTACCATGGCTACCCTCATATGAGTTCTTCCCCTCCCAAGCAGGAGAACCACCGCCACCCCCCTTAACCTTAGCCTGGTGATGTGGATGCAGTGGTGACTTCTCAATATTCTGCTCAGATCCTGCATTTTGCCTTAAAGGTCGACCAGAATTTGATCCATGGCCATAATGCTGATGTGATGAATGGTCACCGGAAGCTCTACGAACCATATTGTCATTACGTGCAGGAGACTCAGCAAACTGCCTATTATTACCATCTTCTCTGCTCACTCTACGTTGATCATGTGTTGTCCCAGCCGCTACACGTCCCATTGGTTCATCTGCTTGCGCTTTAGTTCTAGAAGGAGGAGGAGGAGCAGGAGCTGGATCTGATGAAGGAATGTTGGAGAACAAATCTGGATTTTCCTGGGGATCATTTGGATTTATCATCTTTCCACCTCTACCTTGCCTTGCCTTATCAAAGTATATTGTATAGGGAACATTGTCTTCACTATCCCAGTTGCCAAACTTTGGCACATGTCCGCGTTGCTGTGATCAATGGAAGTGCAACATTACTAATTGTTGCTACAAAGTTTACAATAACATCAAGTGTGGTAATCGTAAACAGATCTATATCATCTGCCTAGAAAGCATTATAACTGGTTTTAAAGAGAACAAAGATACAACAATCTGGCAATTTCTTGTAGAAAGTACTCATTTGGTTATACACCTAGGATTAACTACAAGTAGAAATCTCTGAGAATGATTCTATATAGTGTTTATCAAGATTAAGCTCACAATCACTATGCCAATAGTACAACATGGAAGGGCACTTTATGAGTTTAGTCCTCTATGCTTGTACCCACATCAACCCCTCTTTGCTTGTAAGGACATACCAATAAAGAACAGAATATGACCACAAACTCTTTGTGTTAGTAATTAAACTTTCCTACAGTTTCCGTGAATGAGATGCCAAAATATTGGGATTCAATAGATGATTAAACAGAAATAAATCATAATGGTTTCAATCTGCCGCCTTACTAATTTCTTTCTTATTGATATATCTTTGTCGTCGTTATAGTGCTTTGGTCAAAGAAGTGTTGCTGCCTTAAATGGGCGACAAGGGTGCAAATAGTGAACAGTGAAGTACTGGTATTCTCGGCGCACGGCACCACGGGTGAATACAGATGGGAGTGGCCCAATAAACATGCTCCGAGGGAATTTAGTGGGACTAAGGAGTACAGCATTATTGCTCCCAGAGAAAAGTCAAAGAGAATGAATTGATCCTTTTCAATCAAAAATTCCAAGAGAGAGAGAGAGAGAACTTATGGGATTCATCAATAATGTTTCATTCCCCATACTCTTAGTCTAATGCCCATTTTTACTGAAAATAAAGTGCATTAAGAAGTACTACACATCAAAATCATTCAGGTTTACTACAAAGATAAAGCTAAAGTAATTTGATATGGATGTGTGATTCAGCTTTTTGTGTAGAATTTGAATAGTTTTGGACCTGGCTATTGAATATTTCCCGTGGTATGAAACGATAAGCAGAAACAAAGTTAACCCTGGGAAGATCATTCAAATTTTAAAAAAAAATGGTTGCAGTTCTGTTAATTAAAATGATGTTTTTCACAAGAAATGATAGATGCGAATATGAATAATATATGCAGCCAAAGTTCCTATGGCCCCAGGCCACTGCTTGAGCCTAGATAATTTGGTAAAACGGAGTTAGAAGTGAAAAAACAGCAGTAGAAATGAAGGATCAAGACAACCAAACTACACAAAGATTCCCAGAGATTGCCAAGGGCCAAATTATCAGCCAATACCATCTCTAGATGAAATAGAGAAACGACCGACAGAATACTTCAGATTGAGTCCAAAAACTGCAAACGAAAAGGGGATTGCCTTTGCCCAGCCATAACATGCAAAAGAGTAGCTAAATATTCGTTCACAACCAAGGTCAACTGCATTCATGATCTCCATATATGTATATTCAACAATTGCTAAGAGAAGTGTGCGAAGGACCAAGAGCAGGGATCAGTTTCAGGAAAAAAAAGCCCAACTGATACTATCACAGAGACTAAAGACACTTTAATTCGGATATTGAAAGGAAAGAAGAAGAAACAATAGCGGAGGTAAGAAAAGTTCATAGACGAACTTAATTAAAGCTCTCGTCCTTTTAAAAAGAAACATAAACAAAGCCAAAAATCGGACAACCTCTGTAGGATCAACAACTCATAGCATGCAAAAATATGATGCAAGAATAAAAAAAAGAAGGGACAGAATAACTCACTGCCATTTCTCCTCTTCACCGAGTTCTTGAAAAACAGCCCAGCAGAAAAACTAAGTGCCCGTGATGGAACTAAGACAAAGTTTCAAGAGCTCCCAAGATTAATCCAATAGCTCAAGAACCCCAGCAGAGTAGGAGAGAGAGAAAGAGAGAGAAACGGTGGGACTTGGGAGTTGAGACAGAAAATGAGTGAATGGCAGGAGGAGAGGCAGGAGGAAAAGAAGAAGAAAAGAAAGGGAAGGGAGAGGTTTATCAACCATTGACCGGCGCCACCGGTGAAAGTTTGACTATTCTCTTTAAGGAGTTATTTGCAAGTCTTGTCTCGGTCTTGGTTGTAAAAGTCTTCCTCCCTCACCGTGTGAACTGTAAAATAGTTACCGTAGTAAGAAGAGTACGTACGACTGCGCAACTGCCACACAGATGTTCGGTCTGCATGTGTCCATCTATTTGGATTACTCGGTTCTTCCAAATGAAAAAAGAAAAATTGATGCAGCTAGATTTTGATTATATTTAATTTTTAAAAATAATACAAGTATTATCACGTTTTGCGCACGGTGTAACACTCTTATACTCGTAGACTCGAGAGCGTAACTATAAACTTGGTAACACACCTGATCAATAATTTAACTGTCGTTTTTATTGGGTCAAAATAAATATTATAAGTTGATAATGAGTAATTATATCTATTTTTATATATTATTCAAATTTCTCATTAGAATTTCATATGGGATCAATGTAGATCATTCATCTTTCTTTTAGGCGCAAACGTTCTCACTAGGCCCAAATTTATAGATCAAACTCAAAACCAATTAGACAACATGAGATTCTAGAGGTGGCTTTCATCGTGCACAGTCTATTTTGGCCCAATAAGAATGATAGCTAAATAGTTAACTGTAAGTACTACCAAACTCATAGTTACGTTTCCCGAATACGCTGACACAAGACGTGATATTTGATATCAAAGTAGGTAGTTAGCTCTAGTATAAGAATTAAGTGTTACACCGCATGTGGTTAGAACCACTTCTAAAATCCCTACCACCTAGTTGGTCCTAGTTTGGTTTGTAATTTTAGGCCTAGCTAGAATATTTGGAGTTGAAGAGGTGAATGTAATATTCTGATCTCACATGAAATTCTGATGATAAGTCTAAATGGTATATAAGGATGAACCTAAGAATGTATTGTCAATTTAAAATATTTATTTTGCCTAAACGAAGACAAAACCCAAATAATTGGTCATGAATACTGCCAGATCTAGGGATGGCGTACACGGGCATGACAAGTATAATTTTTAAATTGATAAAGTTAAAATTAACATTATGATTTATTTAAAATGAATCATTAATTTGTTAATATTTTTATAAATAAAATTTATTTGTTATTTTGTTATTTTTCTTCAAAGAAATTTAAAGTAGTATTCTTTTTTTAAAAATTATATAATAAGTATGTCGAGCGATTAAGATTAGTTTTAAAATTTTGTCCAAAATTATATCCAAATAAAAAAAATAGAACCAAGATTAATGAATGTTTTTGTACTACTGAAATATCATTATTTAAAAATACATAATATATATATATATATATATATAAATTAATAATTTATTTATTCATTTCTCTCTTATTCGTTATTAAAAAATAATCATTTTATTTTCTCCCATTTCTATTTCTTTTTCTTTCACTATAACTACTTTTCTTTCCTGCCTTTTCCTCCAATCCAAACATATTCATGTTTTCTAAAACTATAAATAAAGTATTTAATTATTAAACTATTATATCCTCTTGAAATTAAATATTTCTATTTTTATTTTTAAAATGTTTATTACATTAAAAGAAATATATTTTCTCTTTATACTTCACAATTAACTTTTTTAGTTTAGAGATACAAGTTTTATTGAATTCATAAAGTATATTATTAATATTTTTATAAAAAAATTAACGTAATAATTTAATTATAATTAAATAATTTTATAATAAATGAATGTAAGTACATAAAAATTTGTTTGAGATAAATTTTATTGAATATAATAAAAAATTATTAAAATATAATATTTAAATAAAGTCAAAGAAAAAGAATATAATATATTATAAATATATAATTAAAAATAAAAAATTATTTAAATTAATATTATTTTAAATTAAAATAACATTTTGAATTTAAGTAGAGTTGTATTCAAATAATAAATGTATATAAACCGCTAACTTGTTCTCTCAATCTTTAACGTGTTCGTTTACCTTGGGGTTGGTAGGTTGGCCAGCTGACCAGTCGTCTCTTTGGGCTCAACTGCCGGTAGAAGGTGCTGAGCTGTATCCCAAATGGCTGAATTCATCACGATCGTTCGCATGAGAAAAGGAGCAAATTGGAGTTTGTGTGTGGTTCAACGTGGCATTGACCTTGACTTTCATATTGTATGATTTTTGTTGGATTATAAATTTATTTTCTTAATTGTACTTAAATCGTAATTATTTTAAAATAAATTTATTTAAAAATAATAAAAATTATTAAATATATAATATCAAAATAAAATTTAAATAGATTAAAGTAAAAATATAATATAATATGAGTATATAATAATTATTTAAAAATAATAATTATTTTAAATTAAATTAAAAAAATAATACTATCTTAATTTCACAAAATAAATTATTTTAGATTTAAATAGAAATTAAGGATATTAAATTTTAAATAATTTTAAAATTAAACTTTCAAAAATATTTCTAATTAAGTGTTTGTCTACTTTAATAATTAAAAAGAATTGAATCATAATTAATAGAAAAAAAATTACAACGAGAGATAAAATTAAAAAAAATAATAAAATTTTATAAAATTTTATAAAACTACCTATATTATACTCCTATACGAACCCCACATGCCCCAAACATGACAGGGCCTAGTGCCCTTGCCTGATTTGCAATTATTTAATATTTACTGCAAATGTCTCTGACTGGCCAAGCCATTTGCCTTCACCTTTCCTTCTTTTCCCTTAATTATTTGATTCCTTCTCTTGTGGAGGAAAATCCGGATGAAGCATACAAATCTTTGACAAATTTAAAAATTTGAAAGGAAAGGAAATGAAAGGAAAGGAAAATAAGAGGGTTTAACTTTATTTATATCCAATAAGAGAAATAAAAAATCAATTTTACAGCATGTGTTGGCTAGAGTAAAAGAAAAGAAAAAATGATAAAGAATATAAATTTAAAAATAAATATATAATTTATCTCGTTTGATTCACCGGAACATTAGAGATAAAAGTAGATATAGATTTGCCTCGACCTATATTTTCAACCATGTTCAAAATACGATGGATTGTGGAATAAATTTAATAAAATAAAATAATAATGTTTTTTCCTTATAATCAAATAAACTAGATGGATTGAAAGTTGACCATTCCCCTCCCTTCCACTTTTGCAAACCAAGCATAACATTAATAAATCATTTTTAATGACGGCATCTATATGTTTACATTTACCTAAGACACAAATAAATATGTAACTTATTCGTCCACATGTCTCTTTCCTCTTAAAAAATACTATGTAAAACTAATAAACTTTCAATCTTCTACTCCCATATTCTTATTTTCCGGCCCCTCAAATTTCTCTCTTTTTTAATTTGTGCTTTCCCCAAATTCAAACCTAAGTCAATCCAATACAAAATTATTGAAAATTTCTTTTTTTTTTTAGGATTTATACAAGTAAGCTATCTGTGATGATATTCTTAATTTATGTTTTTTTTTTCAATTTTACATATGTGCCCTCTACGAAAGTCAACTATTCCCAAGTTGTAAGGAAAAGGCACCCAAACGGAGGAAAAAGATGAACTTCCGCCAACTTTATTATTGAATATGGTGGAAGAAAATTCTCTTTTGTTTAATTAACTTTATTTCAAAATTAAGATTTTATAGAGTGATTAAATAAAAATGAAATGAGAATGAATCACTATTCTCCCATTTAAAAAAAAAAAAAAGCCCATTATTCTCATTCCTAGATTAATGTCTTCTAGACAAACTAAAACAAGTAAATACGCGCCTACGTGCGCACCTAATACACGTTCACATTGACCATTTCTTGTTTTTTTTTTTTTTTGGGTATGGCTTTTATACCCCCAAAAAAAACTTTCATATTTAATTGGTGCCGACAGCCTTGACAGTTCATATATACAACATGCCACGCTGGTTTGCTTTTTTTTCGCTTTTTTGATCAAGTCTGCTTACTTTATTTTATATAATAACTAAAATGATACGAAAATATAACTTGTGTTATGTTGTTATTATAAATTTTTATTTAATTTAAAATTTAAAAGTTATAATCTTGACTTATATTGTTTTATTAGGTAGATTATTGTAGTAATTTTTTGCACTATAATATATATGTAATAAGAATATTATAAGTGTTTAGTAATATATAATTATGTAAAAGAAGGAAAAATAAGGAAAAAAATTATGTAAAAGGATAACGTGTCACAGATATTGCCCTTCTAGAAGTCCTTAAAAGCATGTAATTGTTATGAATTATTGGAATCTCCATTAATTAGTGGAGGCTCCACTAATTATGGATTTATGTGAATTATTATAAGATTTTTATGGATGTCCACCATTTAGTGGAGACACCATTAATTGAAGATGATGTATGCCATGATGTATTTCACTAATTAGAGCTCTATAAATAGAGCTATTCTCTAAGCTTGTAATACACCATTATTTTGTGAAAGAAAGATTAGTGAAAGAAAGATTAGAGAAAGAATTGTGAGAGAAAGAAACAGAGAAGTTTGAAGAGAAATTCTTGTGCAAAGAATAGTTAGAATTTTCTTAGTGTGTAGTGTGTAGATTTTATTCTAACACTACCCTAATTTTATAATACGTTATCAGCACGAGTCTCTACCGTTATTAAAGTCAGAAGACAGGTACGCATTTATTGATCTCGCTAAATTCGAATTTGTAGCCCTTGATATTTCTGAAAAAAAAATTTATATGTCATACAGAAATGCATCTAAATGCTAAAAAAATGAGATCCATATGTCATGTGGATAAAAAGAAAGATTTGACCATGGTCGTACTACCCACTGCACGGTATGAATGGTTGCACCTGAAGTTGCAAGATTGTAAAACCGTGAACTCCGTGATGTATAAAACTACATCTTAGTTAAAAATTTTGCGGAGAAAAAGTTACTGATGAAGTTATATTGGAGAAGACATTCTCCACTTTTCATACCTCGAATATTGTCCTGCAGTAACAATATCGAGAAAAATGGTATCCCAAATTGACAAATTTAACATGAGTTATTATTGAGAAATCATGAAGCCAGATGAACTGGCTCAACAAGCACTCCGAAGTGAATGCCTGTTGGCTCCAGCAAAGCCATCGTTATAGTCGTAGTTGTAGGCAGTGGCCGTGGTTATGGTCATGGACACACTCGATATTTCCCTTATCACAGAGAAATACTGGCCACCTGAAGTGGAACAGAAAAGATAATAAGGGAAAAAGATATTTCCATTAATAATAAGCATCACATCTTTTATTCATATCAATAGTGTTCATATGAACTTGATGATACATGCTTATAGTTGCTCTTTTGTAATTGAGCTGACAAATGTAAGATGAAGGTTTGTAATTGTTCTTTTTCAATATTTACATTAGAGGATGACAAACAATTAGTAATTATGGACTTTAGCTCCTCTTTTTCGACATCCTCCTCCTTTTCTTTCCCCTTTGAGCCAGCATCGAGACTAGTAGCAGAATTAGCCGTAAAATTACTGCGAAATGAGTCTTGAGATTTTATGATCTCCTTAAGTTTATTATATTTCTTATTATATTTGGCCTTGAAGCATGCTTGTCTCAATTTCTGTGTTTGGTCCTCTAACTGCGTATTAGGACTTTCTTCCACCAACTGTTTTTCACATTCCAGTATCGCAATGGCTTCTTGTAATTTCTTTTCAGCCATATGTCCTCCTTCTTCTTTATTTTGCATATCCTGTAAATCGAAGTGATATCATCGGTTATTTACTTATAAATCTTTCATAGTTTCATACTTGCAAATTATAAGTATGTATGAGAGAGAACCTGAACATTCTTGATTATGGTCTCCAAGCTCACCAATTTCTGCGAGGCCATCGACGAATTCCTAACTCCCTACATCTTTTCTTGAGACGGGTTATGCCAATATTCGGTTCTTTGGCTGCACTTTTGATTGGTAGGTAAAAGTCTTTGCGAAATTATTTCTCTTGATAGTGTCTGGGAGTTATTGCCCTTCTTCTCTCTCTGCCTCTTAATCATCTTCTTCTCCCCAGGAATTTTGTCTGCAATAATATCTTGAACTTCGATATTATGCATTTCATGAGTACTTACTCCGACTTCGTTGCCAAGACCACTCATTATTTCTCCTAGAAAAAGAAAATAATATCGATAAAGGTAATACCATTTAAAATCCATGTTTAAATGTATAATAACACTGGAAACATATTATGGCTTTGTTCAAAATCCATTAGAGAGTAGAAAGGATCATGCACAAGCATATCCTCATTCAAAGGAATAGCATCAAGAAGAACGAGTATCAAAAGCGAGTCTCTTGTAGAGGCGGATCAACTTGGTCCAAAGCAGTATGTTCAAAACTTCCACTGATTTACATCAAAAACAAACCAAAAGAGAGTTTAATTTCATTATCAAACACACTAAAAACAAATGGAAGCCATTAAAGGTATCTCACCTGAAATTAGGAGGAAGTGGTTGGTTTGGAAAGGAAAATATATCAAAATCTTCGCGTTCGAATTAGACAGAAGCGGTTGGTTTGAAAAGGAAAACATATCAAAATCTTACTGCGTTCGAATTAGGCGAAGCAGTTGGTTTGGAAAGAAAAATACATCAACATCTGCTGCAGAAACCGAGTCAAAATTTGACCATGTCTCAAATGAATTACGAGTCTCCATATCCGCTTTGTGATTTTTGTTTTTGATGTTTACTAATGATCGATAAGCGAGATATATATCGATACATATATATATACATATATATATATATATATCGTATGAAGAAGAAGAAGAGGTAGATGGTAGGTAGAGGGTCGGAGGAGAAGAAAAGACAAGAGAGGAAGATGAAAAGTCGGTATCGGGAAGAGTGAAAAAAAAATAGATATTTTTCTTGGCATTTCTCGCTTGTCATCATTTTCTTATATTTATTTTCTTATTCTCTTATGAAATCATTATTCCCTAAATTAAGGGGAGAACAGAAACGAGTACAAGAAAGATCGTGATTGGACAACATCATTAAATTATCTTGATCCGCATACAAGCGCATGTGAACTTGAAGTTCAAAAGATAATTCATTTGTAAAGCATTACAAATCAAATGCCGGACGCTTTTGTTGACTCTAGAAGAGTAACAAAATCGCATATGCCGACTATAAATGCTCCTATTCGAATTGAAGTTCCAGCGAGAACAAAATATTATACCTATAGGCTGCTGAGCCAAAAGCATGCCGAAGCATGGCCGACCTCTTGGTTCTAAAGATAAAAATCCTCGAAAGAAAAGAGGATTAAATGATCCAGAAGATCATATTGAAGAAAAGAATGATAAAGACCAAGAGAGAAGCGATGACAAAGAACCAGAAGTTGATGAAAGTAACACTGAAATTTCTATCAATTATACCACTTACGGTAGAAGTTGGAATCGGATAGAAGCTGTTATTGATGATATATTTGCATACAATATATCTCTTGATGTTACACGGGATAATGATGATCCCGAACCAATATCGATTGATGAATGTCGGCATAGAAAAGATTGGTTGCAATGGAAAGATGCGATTCAATCGGAGTTAAATGCAACGACAAAACGTGAAGTCTTCGGACTGCGGTCCGAATACCGGAAGGTGTAAAACCTGTTGGTTACAAATGGATATTTGTGCGAAAGTGCAATGAAAAGAGTGAAATCGTTCAATATAAAGCGCGATTAGTAGCCCAAGGTTTTTCACAAAGACCAGGTATTGATTATGATGAAACTTATTCTCCTGTTGTTGATGCTATTACACTCCGATATCTTATCGGTTTGGCGGTACATGAAAAGATAGATATGCGCCTATTAGATGTTGTCACTTTGCTTACTTGTATAGAAATTTAGAAAATGATGTTTACATGAAAATCCCGAAGGATTTCATATGCTGAAGCATATAAACATTATCCTCGTGAAAATTACTCCATCAACTTGCAGAAATCATTATATGGCTCTGAAGCAATCTGGGCGCATGTGGTTCACACGTCTTAGTGAATATTTATTGAAAGCGGGATTTAAAAATGACCAGGTATGTCCATGTGTTTTTATTAAGAAATCTGGTTCTAAATTTGTGATATTAGCTATATATGTTGATGATATTAATCTTATTGGAACTCCCGAAGAGCTCCAAGAAACAATTGATTATTTAAAAAGAGAATTCGAAATCAAGGATTTTGGTAAAACCAAATTTTGCCTTGGTTTACAAATTGAACATTTGGAGAGTGGAACATTTATTCATCAATCAACATATACAGACAAAAGTGCTAAAAAGATTTTACATGGACAAAGCACATCCATTGAGTATTCCAATGATCATGCGATCATTAAATGTGGATAAAGATCCTTTCAGACCTCAAGAAAATGATGAAGAACTCCTTGGTCCTGAAGTACCATATTTCGAGTGCAATTGGTGCATTGATGTATCTTGCTAATAACACACGGCCCGATATTGCTTTTGTTGTCAATTTATTAGCAAGATTTAGTTCTTCACCAACACGACGACATTGGAATGGAATTAAACAAGTCCTTCGATATCTCCAAGGTACAATTGATCTCGGATTATTTTATTCAAATAAAACCAGTCCAACATTGATAGGTTATGCGAGATCGTTGGTTATTTATCCGATCCACATAAAACACGTTCTCAAACGGGCTATCTATTTACATGTGGAAATACTTGCTATATCATGGCGTTCTACGAAACAATCTACAGCAGACTACTTCTTCAAATCATGCTTGAAATTATAGCCATTCATGAAGCAAGTCGAGAATGTGTATGGCTAAGATCCATGATTCATTATATCCGAGAAAGTTGTGGATTATCATCAATCAAAGGTATTCCAACTCCTCTTTATAAAGACAATGCAGCTTGCATAGCTCAATTACGAGGAGGATATATTAAAGGAGATCGGACAAAACATATTTCACCAAAATTCTTCTTTACTCATGAACTCCAGAAGAAATGTGAAATTGATGTGCTACAAATTCGGTCATGTGACAACCTCGCAGATATTTTCACGAAGACTTTACCGACGGCAACATTTGAAAAGTTGAGATATAAAATCGGTATGCGTCGGTGTAAAGATTTAAAGGAATCATCTCATCAGGGGGAGTAATAAACATACATATAGAATAGTGTACTCTTTTTCCTTCACTAGATTTTTTTCCCACTTGGGTTTTTATCTAGTAAGGTTTTAACGAGGCATATTCTTTATGTATGGATGGACATCCAAGGGGAGTGTTATGAATTATTGGAATCTCCATTAATTAGTGGAGGCTCCACTAATTATGGATTTATGTGAATTATTAGAAGATTTTTATGGATGTCCACCATTTAGTGGAGACACCATTAATTGAAGATGATGTATGCCATGATGTATTTCACTAATTAGAGCTCTATAAATAGAGCTATTCTCTAAGCTTGTAATACACCATTATTTTGTGAAAGAAAGATTAGTGAAAGAAAGATTAGAGAAAGAATTGTGAGAGAAAGAAAGAGAGAAGTTTGAAGAGAAATTCTTGTGCAAAGAATAGTTAGAATTTTCTTAGTGTGTAGTGTGTAGATTTTATTCTAACACTACCCTAATTTTATAATAGTAATGTCATTATTTTGTGGGTGATGAACAATTCAAATGGAAAGCAAGGAAGGACCACAGAGAAATAGTAGAAATTGTTCCAGGCCTCAATGGCATGAAGTTTTATACATGCGAGCCATAAATAATGTGGCCTAGTAATTGAAAACTATTATAAAATTTGGGTAGTGTTAAAATAAAATTTATACACTACATACTAAGAAAACTCTAACTATTTTTTGCATAATAATTTTTTAAAACTTTTCTCTTTCTTTTTTCTTACAATTTTCTCATAATTCTTTTACAAAATTATGATATATTTCAAACTTAGAGAATAGCTCTATTTATAGAGTTCTTACTTAGTGGAATACGTAATTTTCCACTAATATGAATTAGTGGTGTCTCCACTAAACGATGGACATCCATAAAAATTCATAATTAGTGAAGCTTCCACTAATTCTCTAATAATTTACAATATATTCATAACACTCCCCCTTAGATGTCAATCCATTACATAAAAATTATATCTCGTTAAAATCTTACTAAATAAAAACTCAGTGGGAAAAAAAATCTAGTGAAGGAAAAAGAATACACTATTCGATATGTCTGTTTTTTACCCCCATAATGAGATGATTCTTTTAAATATTTGAACCATGCATACTAATTTTATATCTCACATTCTCAACTGTTGTAGTCGGTAAAGTTTTCGTAAAAATATCTGCAAGGTTGTCACATGACCGAATTTGTAACACATCAATTTCACATTTTTTCTGGAGTTCATGGGTAAAGAAGAATTTTGGTGAAATATGTTTTGTCCGATCTCCTTTAATATATCCTCCTCGTAATTGAGCTTTGCAAGTTGCATTGTCTTCATAAAGAAGAGTTTGAATATCTCTGATAGATGACAATCCACAACTTTCTCATATATAATGAATCATTCTCTACTTGCTTCATGAATGACTATAATTTCAGTATGATTTGAAGAAGTAGCTGCTTGGAGATATCGAATGACTTGTTTAATTCCATTCCAATGCCATCGTATTGGTGAAGGACTAAATCTTGCTAATAAAGTGACAGCAAATGTAATATCAGGTCGTGTATTGTTAGCAAGATACATCAATGCACCAATTGCACTGAGATATGGTACTTCAGGACCAAGAAGTTTTTCATCCTCTTCATGAGGTTGGAAAAGATCTTTATTCACATCTAATGACCGGACGATCATTAGAATACTCAATGAATGTGCTTTATCCATGAAAATCTTTTTTTAAACTTTTATTGTAGATGTTGATTAATGAACAAATGTTCTACTTGCCAAATGTTCACTTTGTAAACTAAGGCAAAATGTAATTTTACCAACATCCTTGATGTCGAATAATCAATTGTTTCTTGGAATTCTTCAAGAGTTCCAATAAGATTAATATCATCAGCATATATAGGTAATATCACAAAGCTAATATCACAAATTTATAATCAGATTTCTTAATAAAAATACATGGACATACTTGATCATTTTTAAATCTCGCTTTCAATAAATATTCACTAAGACGATTGAACTACATACGCCCAAATTACTTCAAGCCATATAATGATTTCTGCAACTTGATGGAGTAATTTTCACGAGGATGATGTTTATATGCTTTGGGCATGCGAAATCCTTCAGGAATTTTCATGTAAATATCATTTTCTAAAGTTCCATACAAATAAGTAGTGACAACATCTAATAGGCGCATGTCTATCTTTTCATGTACTGCCAAATTGATAAGATATCGGAGTGTAATAGTATCAATAACAGGATAATAAGTTTCATCATAATCCATACCTGGTCTTTGTGAAAAACATTGGGCTACTAACCGTGCTTTATATCGTACGATTTCATTATTTTTATTGTACTTTTGAACAAATATCCATTTGTAACCAACAGGTTTTACACCTTCTGGTGTTCGGACTGCAAGTCCAAAGACTTCACGTTGTGTCAGTGCATTTAACTCCGATTGAATTGTATCTTTCCATTGTAACCAATCCTTTTTATGCCGACATTCATTAACTGATATTGGTTCAGGATTATCATTATCCTATATAACATCAAGAGATATATTATATGCAAACATATTATTAATCATTAATTCTATCTGATTCCAACTTCTATCGGAAGTGATATAATTGATAGAAATTTCAGTATTACTTTCATTAACTTCTGGGTATTTTTCATCAGTTCTCTCTTGATCTTTTTCATTCTTTTCTTCAATATGATCATCTGGATCATTTACTCCTCTCTTCTTTCGAGAATTTTTATCTTTAGAACCAAGATGTCAGTCATGCTTCTGGCATGCTTTTGGCTCAATAGTTATAAGTATAATATTTTGTTTTGTTGGAACTTCAATTCGAATGGGAGTATTTATAGCTGGAATATGCGATTTTGTTACTCTTCTGGAGTCAACAAAAGCGTATGACGTTTGATTTGCAATGTTTTACAAATGAATTATCTTTTGAATTTCAAGTTCACACGCGCTTGTACGCGAATTAAAATAATTTAATGATATTGTCCAATCAAGATCTTTCTTATACTGTTTCTATTCTCCCCATAATTTAGGGAATAATGATTTCACAAGAGAATAATGGAAAATGTAAGAACATTATGATTAATACTACATACATAACAAGTAAGAAATACCAAGAAATATATTACAACAAAAAAAATCTTTATATTATTATTTTATCACTCTTCCCGATACTATCTTTTTCTCTTCCTTCTTGTCTTTTCTTCTCCTCAGTCCCTCCACCTATCATTTACCTCTTCTTCTTCCTCGTACATATATATATATATATATATATATATATATATATATATATATAATATATTATATCGATATATATCTCAATCATACAAAAATCACAAAGCAGATATGGGAACTCGTAATTCATTTGAGACATGGTCAAATTTTGACTTTGTTTCTAACGTAGAAGATTTTGATATGTTTTCTTTTCCAAGCCAACTGCTTCCGCCTAATTTCAGGTCTAACGCAGAAGATTTTGATATGTTTTCCTTTCCAAGCCAACCGTTTCTGCCCAATTTCAGGTGAGATACTTTTGAGGGCTTCCTTTTTTTTAATGTGCTTGATAATAAAATTAAACTCTCTTTTGATTTGTTGTGATGTAAATCAGTGGCAGTTTTAAACATGCTGCTTTGGATTTTCAATTTGATCTACCCATTCAAGAGACTATTTTTTATGCTGTTCCTCTGAATGAGGATATGCTTGTGCATGATCCTTTATACTCTCTAATGGATTTTGAATAAAGCTAGAATATGGTTCAAGGTTATCATACATTTAAACATGAATTTTGAATGGTATTACCCTTACTGATATTGTTTTTTTTTTTCCTAGGAGAAATAATGAGTGGTCTTGGTAACGAATTTGGAGTGAGGACCCATAAAATGTATAATATCAAAGTTCAAGATATTATTTCAGACGAAATTCCTATGGAGAAGAAGAGGATTAGGAGGTAAAAAGAGGAGAAGGGCAATAGCTCCAAGACACTATCAAGAGAAATCATTTCGCAATACTTTTACCTGCCAATCAAGAGCGCGGTCAAATAACTGAATATTGGCTTAATCCATCTCAAGAACAGATGTAGGGAGTTGGGAATTCGTCGATGGTCTCACAGGAAGTTGATGAGCTTTGAGACCCTAATCAAGAATGTTCAAGTTCTCTCTCTCACACACTTGTAATTTGTAAGTATGAAATTATGAAAGATTTATAAGTAAATAGTGACCGGAATGAATGTATCTTAACCGATGATATCACTTCGTTTTACAGGAGACGCGAAATAAAGACGAAGGAGGACATATGGCTGAGAAGAAGTTAAGAGAAGCCATTGAGATATTGGAATATGAGAAGAAGTTGGTGGAAGAAAGTCTTGATATGCGGTTGGAGGGCCAAATACAGAAATTGAGATAAGCATGCTTCAAGGCCAACTATAATAAGAAACTTAAGTATAATAAGAAACTTAAGGGGATGATAAAATCCTAAGACTCATTTCGCAATAACTTCACGGCTAATTCTGCTACTAGTCTAGATGCTGACCCAAAGGAGAAGGAAGAGGAGGAGGATGTCGAAGAAGAGGATCTGAAGTCCATAATTGCTACTTATTTGTCTTCCTCTAATGCAAACATGGAAAGAGAACAACTACAAACATTCATCCCAAATTTATCAACTTTATTGTAAAAAAGCAATTACAAGCATGCATCATTAAATTCACGTGAATATCAGTGAGATGAATGAAGTAAATACAAATGAACACCAGACTTATGATTTTTTTTCTGAACTGTTAGTAGTAATGTAGTAGAATGTGTTATATTGACATCCGAATGTAACATTTCAAAGATGTGATGCTTATTATTAATGGAAATATTTTTTTCCCTTATTATCTTTTCTGTTCCACTTCAGGTGGTCAGTATTTTTCTATGGTAAAGGAAATATCGAATGTATCCATAACTATAACCACGGCCACTGCCACAACTACGACTATAACGATAGCTTCTGTCGGAGCCAACAACATTCACTTCTGGGAGTGCTGTTGAGCCAATTCGTCTAACTTCATGATTTCTCAATAATAACTCATGTTAAATCTGTACACTTTGGATACCTTTTTTCTCGACATTGTTGTTGCAGGACAATATTCGAGGTATAAAAAATGGAGAATGTCTTCTCCAATAGATTTTCATAAATAATTTTTTCTCCACATAATTTTAACTGAGATGTAATTTTATACATCGCGAAATTCACAGTTTTCAAATATTGCAACTTCAGGTGCAGTCATTAATACCGTGCAGTTGGTAGTACGACCATCTTCAAGTGGTCAAATCTTTCTTTTCAGCATTTAGATACATTTCTGTATCTAGAACCCATGACATATAATTTTTCAGAAATATCAAGGATTACAAATTCGAGTTTAGTAAGATTAGTCATAGGGATCAATAAATGTGTACTTGTCTTCTGACTTGTGCAACGGCAGAGACTCGTGCTGATAACGTGTTATAAAATTTGGGTAGTGTTAGAATAAAATCTACACACTACACACTAAGAAAACTCTAACTATTCTTTACACAATAATTTCTTTAAATTTCTCTCTTTCTTTTTTCTCAGAATTCTTTCACAAAATTATAGTATATTTCAAGTTTAGAGAATAACTCTATTTATAGAGCTCTTAGTTAGTGGAATACATAATTTTCCACTAATATGAATTAGTGGTGTCTCCACTAAACGATGGATATCCATAAAAATTCATAATTAGTGGAGCTTCTACTAATTCTCTAATAATTTACAATATATTCATAACAAAAACTAGTAATTGAAAACTAGCAATTCTGCAATTTTTTCCTTTTGTCTACAAGGTTTTTGTCCTTTGAATATGCCTTTTCCAATTCATTGTCAATAGATATCCTTTCATCTCTAAAGAAATTAATAGATAAACGAGTCAATCATCATATCCTCTGAGTTTTATTCTCCTATGGCAAATGATTTTCCAATAAAATTTAAAAATAAATTCCAACTTTGAAGATAAAAAGATAATTTAGTGATGGCTAATTTGATATTTGTGTGTTGTATGAAAGGACGCAAAATAAAACGCGTCAAATATATTTCCTTTGTCATAAATTATCAGTTTACTTTCTAACTTAATATTTGTCCCAAATTATCAGTCCTTGTAGGAAATCAAGATTTAATATTTCAAATTTACCCCTATTTAATAGTATTTTATTTACCAAATATATTAAAATATAGTCAAAAAATCATTTACGAGTTCTGATTTTCATACTCATTTCGTTAATTTTCAAGAAATATCAATAGGAACTTGGAGAGAGAATTAAATATTCATCAATATTTTAACCCATTTTCTAACAATAACTAAATACTAAGGAGAGAGAAGTACTTTGGAATTATATCAAAGTTTTGGAATTTGTGTGCTTCTTAATATAAAGAGAGATACTTATCATTTCATTAAATTGTAAGAGTAAAAATAGAAAAGAACGTTTAATTAACTAAAAAACTTACTTTTCTTAATCTCCGAGTAATTGGTTAAAGTGGATAGATAATTTGGAATAAAAGGAGTAATTTTTATTTATAATTTTATGATTTTCCAGAAACAGATTAAATACTCATAGTACCTATAATGTATATTTATTATTTTTTTTAAAGATGACTTTCACATTTTCTTTAAAAAAATTCATAATTTACTGACAATGATATTGTAACTTGATGTAAAATGAATACTTTATTATTAATTTAGTAATTAATAGCCAAATTATCCATTTGCAAATTCATAATTTACCAACAATAGGTAATAAGCATAGAAAAAATTTAGCTTATTAATTTTGATATTTGATGTTTTAGTGATGATTAGTTTGATACTCGTGTGTTGCACGAATAGACGTAAAATAAAACATGTCAAACAAATATTCCCCCGTCCCTATTTATCTGTCACAATTAACTATTTCACACAATTTAAGAAAAATTAATTAATTTCTTAAATTCATACAACTTTGTTTATACATTCCAAAAGTACCTCTTTACAACTGTTTTCTTACATTATTTGCTCAATCCTCTCTCTAAAATTAATACACTTTCATTTTTCAAAACTATTTAATATAAGGGTATAGTAGTAAAATTAATACTAAATTAACATTAATAATACCTAAATTTTTTAATGTGACGATAAAAAGGAACAGCAAAACTTTTCAATTATGACAGATAAATAGGAACGGAGAGAGTAATTTTTATTTATAACTTCACGGTTTCTATAAAACCTATTAAATGTTTACAAAAAACTACAATATATATTTATTATTATATATTTAGTTTTTTTGTAAAAAAAATGACCTTTTACATTTTTTTAAAAATTCATAAATATACTGACAATGATATTATAACTTGATATAAAATGAATAATTGATTATTAATTTGGTAATTAATAACCAAATTATCTATTTGCAAATTCATAATTTACCTGCAATAGGTAATAAGCATAATTATTTATTGTTATTAATTTTATTTATATGAGTGCAATAACAGTTCATACAGTTTTCTAATATATCAATAATTTTTAGTATTCATTAATCCAATGACTTCAAAGAGATACGAGAGGTAAAAAAGGGGACTAAAATAACATTTTATGATTTGGTCACCACGAATGCAAATTTCTCCCGGTTGGTTTCTGGATAGAGACAAATCGGTTTTCGGATTGACAATTTTCATCTGATTTAATCTCAAACGGCTCCTTAGCAAATGCTAAGCACATAGCCAACACTGGCCTTGCCTCCGTCATTCCGAATTCCTGCATTTATAGTTTGGTATTATGACATTTATAGTTTATAGCTACCATTCTGAATTGAATAAATTCAAATGATCTTTTATATTTTTTGTTTAAAAAAATATTCATTTGAATTAAAAAAAAAAAAAAACTTTCAATCCTATAATTCATTCTTCCATTATTGAGTGTTTTTATGTTTTTTTTTTACAATACGTGGAAAGCATTATTTCTAAAAAATACAACTTAAGAGTTTATTTTATCAATTCAACTAACTATCACTTTTTTTAAACTTGATAATTTCATAGAAATAGATTCGGAATAAATAAATATTTTGGTTGATTATAATATATATATATATATTTTAATAAAATGATAGATATTGAGTTTGATTCGTATTTTATTCTTATATTTGGAAAATAATAATAATAATAAATTAAATATTTTGAAATATTTCTTTTTCTATTCAATACAAAATCTATTGACATAAAAAATAAGGAAATATTTTAAACGCCACCAATTTTTTTCAACATAAATATTCAACATTTATCACTTGAAAAATAAAAATTGAAAACTGAATAGACTTTACAGATTCCTAACGGAGATATGAAGCCGATGTTTGATTACTGTGGAATGACTATAGATTGTGTAGTAACATCGCCAACGCCCCCAAAGAATCCCTGAGCTTACAACTTGGGTATGAATTGCTGGGCAATTTTGGTACCATTTCCAACGGTTCAACGTCATACAAAAAATCACAAAAAATTCTCTCTTTTATTACTATTTTTTCCTTATTCAATAGTAAGAATCGAAATTGGAGATGAAGATAGAGGAATTATAGCTTTGAGCCCATCCCTCACACCTTGTCAAGTGAAATGCAAGACTTATCTATTTTATTAATAAACAGTGATCTATCCTCCTTGGCAGCTTCGAAATTTAGATAAGTAGGGATGATGAAGTGGAAAATGGCAAGACATTGGTTTGGGAGAGAAGTTTCAATAAACTGCTACTCAAAGAGCAAGAACTAGGTTTGTACAGTGGGTACGAGCCATCTCTCACCCAATTCCCATAAAAAAGATTACAATCTAGTAAGATTTAACAAAGTTATCCATCACTTGCTTTACTGATACACCCTTATTTGTCCCATTATTCTTGTTATTTTTCGAAAAAAAGAGTAACATTCTTAATTAGAAATTTAGAATATGTAATATTATTATGTAATTATTTTATTTTATTTTTAAAATTTAATTATTATAATATTTTAAAAATGTTTAGACATTAAATCCCCTTCTCTTCTTTCATCTTCGTCCACGAGGAGGGGTGGGGTGGGGGAGGGCGAGAACTATTTTGGTTTGTAAATTCTTGGGTGAAAACGGCATCTTATTATTAGATAAGAAGCAATTGCTACTATTTAAATGAGCAGTTTTAGTAATTATATAAAGAAAAATATTTTATAATATAAATAAAACTTAAAATTTATCACTGAAAATCAATGTTTTGAATTAATTGAGTTAATATAAACCTGAGTTTTTTTTTTTTTACAAACTTAAAGATATTTCATCTAAGAACATTTATCCCCCACACGTGGCGCATTTGGATTAATATGAAGGTTACCAAAAAGTAAGAATTTTCATTTTATGTATAATTCAAATGATTTATTATTTTAAAAAATTTTGTATATTTATAAAATATCATATTGTCTGTATATAATTTTTGCCTTCAAAGTTCAAATTTCTTTTTATATAAAATTATATATATATATATATATATATATATAAACTAAAGATGAAGTATACCATTACGACACGTGGAAACATCATAAGGCGACACATGGTTATATAATTTTTTAAAAAATAAAAATTATATTTAAATTCATTTAAAATCTCAATTAATTAAATTAATTAATAAAATATATATGTATTTAATATTAATATATTAAAATGTGTGATTCTTTGAATATTATCTAAATTAATACATTGAAATGTGTTATTCTTTAAATACTATATATATATATATATGTGTGTGTATGTGTGTATTTAATATTAATACATTAAAATGTGTAATTCTTTGAACACTATCTAAATTTATTTTAAAATTTTAATTAATTAAATTAATTAGTAATATATATTTAATATTAATACATTAAATTTTAATAACATAATAATCCGTGCAACATATATATAAAAGTTAAAGATGAAGTATACCATTACGACACGTGAAAGCATTATAAGGCGACACGTTGTTAAATAATTTTTTTTTAAAAATAAAAATTATATTTAAATTAATTTAAAATATTAATTAATTAAATTAATTAATAATATATATATATGTATTTAATATTAATATATTAAAATGTGTGATTTTTTAAATATTATCTAAATTAATATATTAAAATATGTGATTCTTTAAATATTATATATATATATGTATATTTAATATTAATACATTAAAATATATAATTTTTTAAACATTATCTAAATTTATTTTAAAATTTTAATTAATTAAATTAATTAATAATATATATTTAATATTAATATATTAAATTTTAATAATATAATAACCCGTACAACCTACGTCAACCTAGTATTATTAAAAAAATACAATTCAAGTACATCCATGATCCACCTGTCAGTAAAAATGCTAACGCGTGGCTACATTTGTCACACAGGACTTAGAAAAGCTTTGGGCTCCAGTAGGATGGGACCTTTGAGTCTCCTGTCGCAAATGTGGGGAGGCCCAATTAGTAGCAAAGCCTATGAACATTTTGAAGCTCCAGTGGCTAAAAAACACTTCTTCTGGCCCACATCATCTCTCACCTGTGACACACACCTCATGGGCTAGTTTTTAGCTTGTCCACCTGGAAAATACGGCCCATCAACCATTCACTCTCACGACCTTATCAGCCTCAGGGTTTGATTCGAGGGTCCAATGGACCAAATCCAATCAACACTTGACAGAGAGTTTTGTACTCAAATTAATTATGCAATCAGACTTTCACATATACTACTATAGCAAATAATTACAAATATCTCTAAATGTTAAAATTAAATATTTATAATTTTATTTTGAGAAGTTTAAAGATTAATATTTATTTTTTAAAATAAATATATTTTTCTTTTGATACAATTAAAAATTTCTATTTATAATATACAAGTTAGATAACCTATGAAATTTATGACTAATTTCTATAATTAATAAGAGTAAGGTAGTAATTTAGCTATAGTTATCTAAATATTTGTATAAATAAAAATAAAATGTTTAAATATAAATAAAAAAATTATTTAAAAAGTGTAACAATACATATAATATAAAATTTAAAAATAATAATTTATGAATGAATATTAGAAATATGAGGGGAAAGTAGGAAAATGGCTTTGACGTGCATCTCAGATAAGGTTTGCAGGAAAGTAATTTCATATGTACACCCTATCTACCAGGATTGTCCACCCTTTGATTTTTTTTTTTTTTTTTTTTGACAAAAAAGGATAATTGCTTGCCATTTTCAGATGTCTGGTTCAAATATAGGAATCCACGGATTAGAGGGCATGATGTCCGGTTTAATTTTTTGTTCTAAAAGTTAAAGCAAATAAAACGTCTTTTTGAGATTGATTCAGTGGCATTAATAGGATGTCTTTTATTTTTTTATTAATAGAAATTTATTACTCTTTCGAATAGTTTGTTTACATTATTATTGAAACCCCAACATTAAATCTGGGACTTGCCAGTCCAGAATCCAGGAGGCCTTGAGAGTTTCATGTGAGAGCACTTTCAGCATTTTTGCCGCATAAACTCCAATTTTTTTTTTCTCCTTTTAGCTATAATTGAATACATTGGATAGCCATTGCTTTTACTATTTTTAGAATTGTATAAAAAATATAAATCGCGAGATATGTAACATAAAATTAAAAATCAAATTTATAATCTCGCAAGAATATTATCATCTATAAATTCGTCATTTGTTACGACATCGTTTACTCCAGAGATTATATAGCCATTGTTAATGTAGAATGGCGGCAGAGTATAGATGAAATGCTTTTGGAAAATTAAAATTCATTATTCAAATTGAAGAAAGATAATTGCTTAGTTAATAAAATGTTTTTATTAATTTCCTTTTTCTTCGGTAAGTCAGAAAGAAATTCGCAATTGTTATTTTTTTGAGTATGCATTGGATAAAACTCACATCGTATTTCTAATTGATAAAGAATTATAATAATATAAACTAATATAGACAAATTATGACTTACCAGTTTAACTGTCGAGGAAAATAAATATTTATAAAATTCGAATTGGTAAATTGTCAATAATCGTACTATTTACTTGATCAATTGACTACCCCTTTCGAAACTTCTATTCCTTATTCTTTTCATATGGTGAACAAGGAGTCCATTTTTTTTTTTAATGAATGTTTTCATATATGGGTAGTAATAGATTACTATCTTGAAATAAAAACTAAAGCCGCTCAAAATAAATCGTCAATCTCATCTGCTAATCCACTTCGTGTCTGAACTTACTGCACAGTTGTTAACCGCTCTCGAGCATTATAAGTCTTTCATTCACGCGTTAGGCCTTTGCTTTAGCTGTACTTCCAATTCATTATCTTCACTTTCGACTGTTACAACCCTTTTTTTATCGTCTTTCTATCTCATGTAAAGCAGAGACCCACCGTCCCACCCCACTAATCCCAAAGGCTGGAAAGCATGGTTTAGAGAGGATTAATGAAGAAGGGGTTTGTTTAAGTATATTTCATTTTTTCAGGAAAAGGGGCCTTCTTTATTTTTACTTCTACCTAACTCCATAGATCTGTCCGTGGCTTTAAGCTCTCACATTCTGCTAAAGGTTCAGCTTTGCTGAAGCGTGTTTTTCACTTTCTACTGCAAATGTCAAAGCCCAATTGGGTTAAGTTTAGATATTTGATTGTATCTTAAAGATTTTGTTTATGGTTCTTCCAAGATTGGATTTTTAGCTGAAATTACTCGGATGTGATTCTGGTCTGATTGTTGGCAGGGAATGCTTCAACAATGAAGCTTATTTTTCCCAATTCTTTGATAAACCTGGGAAGACGTGCTACTGCTATTTAATTTTTTAGAGGAAAAAAGTGATTTAGAGTGTTGGTTTTAGTTGTTCTTTTAGGAGACAAAAAAAGAGCAGGAGAAATTAGCAATCGTTTAGAGCGCTGGTAGATTCGTTTGGATGTGAAGATGTTTCTGTTACTGTACTTGGTTCTATGTGCTGAGGGTCTGGTGGCATTTCTCTTGGTGGTGAAATTTGGGCCTTTTAGGGAGCTTGTAATGAAGTGTTTAGATCAGGTGAAGATGAGAAAGGGCACAGTTTTGACAATTCATATATGAATCATATTTATTTGACCATTTCTTTTTTTTTTTTTTTACATTTTTTCACTTTTCTGGTCAAGTCTGCTTACATTATTTTACATATATATATATATATATATATATATATATATATATAAACATAATTCAATTACAGTAATTTATTTTTATCAAGCAACCCGTTAAAAAGATAAATACTCAAAATACTCGCAAAGTTTAAAATTCATAAAATAACAAAAAATACAATAAACAATTTAGAACAAACCAGCTATGTTGAAAATACACACAAAGGACGGAATTGAAAATTTACAATCTGAAGGTAGATTATATGAAAGTATATATTAAAAGAATAATTCAAAAATATTTAGAGGACGAACAAAACAATTAAAAATTTTAATTTTATTAAGATAAAAACAAGATTTTAAAAAGTTTTGAGGGGAGGGGGTCCAGGCGCCACCCCTCGCCCCCTATCTCCATTAATGATACACACTGATATCTAAATAAAACTTGCTTAAAATCTCAAATGGGTATTAATAACAAAGTAACTGAAATTAAAATAACAACTAAAATACAACGCAATGGGAGTAAAAAAGACTCCTAAATTAGTATCCTCAATGTATCGGATTAGTGGCAAAGGCATCTCCCTCCAATGTAAATGTAAGACACCAAGGGGGAAAAGGAAAAAAAAAAAAAACTATTTTGGTTTGTAAATTCTCGTGTGAAACTGCGTCGTATTATTAAATAGGATAAATTACTTTCTATTATCTTATACTTTGTCATACTACTGTTTAATGTTTCAAAACCCACCATTTATTCCCTTCAACTTTAAACTAAAAGATAAAATAATTAATTTACTCTAAAGTTATTATATTGACCTCCCTTTAGATTTTTCTATATAACATGAACCATTGTGCTATTTAAATTTTAATTTTATTAGCATAAATCGTTATAAACTATTTTTTAATATATTAAATAAAAATATATAATATATATTTCTTGTTTTTGGTTTTAGAAATATAAAAAAAATTAATTAAGAGCCTACATTTTTATTTAAATAGTTAGTTTAAAATTAAAATATAACAAATATGATACTATTATAATAATTTGTTAAGGCAATGAATATGTTAAAATAAAAATAATTGAAAATATATTTAAACATTTACATTTTATTTTCTTTATCGATATGTCAACATAAAAATTCCTTTAATCCACATATACAAATTGAAACTAAAAATACTATATTTGGTAATCAATTTACTTATTTCTTATTAACATTATTGTTGTTATAAACTTAAAAATATTAAGTAAAATAAAATTAATTTATTCGTTGACAAAAGCTATTTTTAATATTATATTGAAGCTAAAATGATTTAAAATTAAAATTTTTATAAAAAAAGGCTTTCACTTAAAAAATAAAAGAATTAAGTGAATGATTTTATCATGCAAATGGTATAATTGAAAATGAATAAAGTTTTTCAAATTATCTATAATGAAAAATAAAATATCAATTTTCATTTACTAAATCTCAATTGACCATATCGAACAAAATATTATCAATGAAAAAAAATAGTAATATTAAATTTCAATATACTTTTATCATTTAATCCTAAATATTAATTTTTTAATCCTAAAGAAAATAGTACAATTGATTGATTGATTATGTTATTTCTAATCTTTTACTCAATAAAAATAAAATAAAATTCACTATCTTTATATATATATATATATATATATATATATATATATATATATGAATATATATTCGATTCTAATTTCGATTATTCGGTTTGATACGATTCGAAATGATTCTCAGGACGAATATTACATAAAAAAAATTCGGAACGATTCAATTCGGAAAAAGTCAAAAGTCAACGATTTTTTTCGGTTTCGATTCTTTTTAGTTCAATTATTCGGATCGAGTCGGTTATTCTCAAATCCCGTAAACAGCCCTACAAAATCAACAAATTACCTTTAAAACTGAGTAATATGTCCAATAACTTCATGCATCTGGAATAGGTTCCATTGCTACTTCATGGTCATATGAACCTTGATGTATTTATAGTGGAAGTTCACCGTTATAGGACCTTCTGTTATAGCTCAACTGTCCACATTTGCCACACTTATTCAAGTTCCGGGAACATTGATTGTGTTGGACACCCTACTATCTTTATCAGCATCGTTCCTTTCTCTGTCTTGTTGTGGGTACTTTCTGGCATTATGACTAGAAAAATCACAATGCCTACACTTCATTGTCCCAAGACTAGCTCTTGAAAGCTTTCTTGCACCGATGGTTGTAACTTTATAAGCCTTCTTCTAATTTTCTCTTCTTTTTAGGTCTACCGGGAAGTTTTAGGGCCACAAGAGGCTTCAATTTTGATAATATGCTTGGGGCCAATAGTTAGGATGTATATTTTTTAGGGGTTTCAATATTAAATTAACATCTTTTTCACTCTTGGACTTTTATAGTCTTGAATATTGATTTATAGAAAGATTAACTTAATTAGTTTTTTCAACTATTTTCCTCAAGATATATTTTCTTCGGATGACTCTTCCTTGCGAGAAGTTTTGTTGATCGATTTATCAATTCAGACAAATCAGATAAATCGCAATCATCAACTCACAATACAAGCCTATCAAAAGAGTCACAAGTCAATTGGACTATAGCTCGGAGGCTCAAAATACGTTTTCTTGTACTTTTTTGTTTGGCTGCCAATCTATTCATCCTCATCTTATTTGCCTTTCTTCATAGTTTTTTTTTGTTTGGTGTGTTTAGAACTCTTCCAATTCTTACTCAAACTTTTCTTATGCGAAGAAGTCATCCCTCTCGTAAATTAGGACAAAGGGAAATCAAAACGATGGCTGCAATTAGACCCTTTTTTATTTAGCCAAAAAAAAAAAAAAAGACCCCTTTCTTGATGCCATTGAACTTCATAGGCTAATCTAATGGTTAGACCAAAGTTTGTGATGGAGTTTCAAGCTGGGTTTGTGGCCAAGGTCTCCAATGTCCAAACAACCAAATCACTCAAATTATACCATTCCTTTCCAAAAAATTAGTGTAAGTATATACATTGCTTCATGCGAATTGAAGCAACACAGAGATCTAGTTCTTGTTACTTCCAGTGTAACTTCTGAAAATTCCTTTCAATCCTAAAGCTTGTTCCGGATCCAACTTGTTTTGGAGGAGACAGACTTTAATCCCACCATTCTCTTGAGGGATAAGAGATCAAATCTCCATACATATTGCCCATGAATTCAATAAATGACAAAAAGAATTTTGAATTTTATACGCTTGAGGGTCAAATTTGCAGCTCAAATCAAAAGCCAAAAAGGAAAAATGGAGTTTAACTATGTGTAGAAGGAGAACTAGAGGAACTTTAGCCGTTTTGTTTTCAACGCATCTCATCTCCCACATCGTCTGCCTACGAAAGACGAGGAGCATGAACTCACTATAAACAAGCGGCCCAAACGTTAAATAAGGCATACCTTTCTCGGCCTTTTGGCTAAGATCAAGTGTAGTATCTGTTCTTATCAGTTTAATATCTGATACGTGGGCCATTGGCCCACATGATATTAACTCAATTTTTTTAGGGGAGGGTCCAATGGGTAGCTTGCTACTCGGTCTCTCGCGCGTCGCCTTGGCGTTGCACTACTGCCTCGGCGTGGCGCTCCCCTCCAAATCGAGTGTAATTTTATGTGTCGGGTCATTAAGTAAGCCTTTGAGCTGCTTGAGATTTTTGTAGTCCTTATTTCTCGGGGGGCGGCGGTCTGATACTAAAAATTTGGTTGTGAGGAAAGACCTTAAGAATTTCCTCTTGCAATGACGCGTCGTTGATTTCCATAGTCCATGCCGAAAGCGTATTATCTGGGATTTTTAGCTTTGGACCTTGTAATGCTCATCTAGTGGTCGTCCTATTCTTGGTGAAATGGAGCTTGCCCATTAAGTGTTCGAGAGATTGCCCAAGAGAGGGGTAGATGTGTGGAATGCAATGATGGTTTCTTATTCACGTAATGACTTCCCGTTTGAAGTTATAAATATATACAAACAAAAGAGGTGTGAGGGAGTTAAACCAGATAGTTCTACCTTTACTGTCTCAATTAAAGCATGTACTAGGTTGTTGGATTTTGAAATGGGCGAGGAAATTTGGAAACGAGCAGTTGAATGTGGGTATGGAAACGATGTTTTTGTTGGTCTTCTGTTCTAAATCTGTACTCAAAGTGTGGGAAGATGGATGAGGCAATGCATGTGTTTGAGAAGATGCCTAACAGAGATATTGTTTGTTGGACTGCGATGATCACAGGTTTTGTGCAGAGGGGAAAGTGAGAGAGGCTGTGGATGTATATTGGCAGATGCAAAAAGAAGGTACGGAAGGAGATAGAGTTGCAACGTTGGGTATGAGTATATGATTAGGAATGGTCTCTCGATGGATGTTGTGGTGCAGACTAGTCTTGTAGATATGTATGCTAAGATCGGAGAGTTAGAGTTTGCTTCTTGTGTATTTAGGAAGATGTGCAATAAGAATGTCATTTCATGGAGCGCATTGATTTCAGGCTATGCTCAAAATGGTTTTGCTGCAAATGCACTTCAATTGTTGATAGAAATTCAGAGTTCTGGATTTCAACCCGACCTTTTTTCACTTGTAAGTGCCCTACTTGCATGTTCTCAAGTTGAACGTTCAAGATTGGGTAAGTCAATACATGGATATGTCATGAGACGGCTTCACATAGATCGAGTTCTTGGTACACCGTTGATAGACATGTATGCAAAATGTGGATCAATTTCTTGTGCCCGTGCTCTATTTGATAGGATTACTTGTAAGGATTTGATATGTTTCAATTCAATGATTGCTAACTATGGGATCCATGGACATGGAAAGGAAGCTCTCACGCTCTTCATCCAGATAACCAAGTCAAACTTAAAAGCAGACCATGCAACTTTTGCTTCTCTTCTCTCAGCCTTGAGTCATTCAGGATTAGTCAAGGAGGGGCAATACTGGTTTGACGTTACGGTCAAAAAATATAAAATCCAACCCAGTGAGAAGCATTATGTTTGTTTGATAGATCTCTTGGCTCGAGCTGGCCAAGTTAAGGAGGCTCAGAACCTGATAAACTGCATGACATGTCAACCAGGGATTGCTGTTTGGGTTGCCCTTTTGTCAGGCTGCCACAACTATAAGAAATTTTTTACTGGAGAGTTGGCAGCAAAGAAAGTTATGGAGTTAAACCCAGATAATTCAGGAATGAAGTAGACAAACTTCTTGTTTGGCAGGCTGTTTGTTTGGCAGTCTGTTGGCAAACTTCTTTACTGCAGCGGGGAAGTGGAATGAAGTTGCTGAAATTAGGAAAGTTATGAGAAAAAGAGGGATGAAGAAAGTAATGGGTCACGGTGTTGTTGAAGTGAATGGACAACTGCATGCTTTTCTCATGGAAGATAAGAGTCACCCTCAATATGAGCAGATTGTAAAAGTTTTAGGAAAGCTGGAGCAGGAGATGAGAGCTCTAGGTTATATTCCCAAGATTGAATTTGTGTTGTACAATATTGAAGAGGAAGTGAAAATGAAAATGTTGTGTAATCATTGTGAGAGACTTGCTATTGCATTTGCACTCTTGAACACTGGGCCAGGAACCAAATTGCTGATCACAAAGAACCTGAGAATCTGTGGGGACTGCCATGAAGCGACCAAGTTCATCTCCATAATCGTGAAGAGAGAGATTGTTGTGAGGGATATCAAATGATTCCATCACTTCAAAGATGGACACTGCTCATGTGGTGACTACTGGTGAAGTTACGGATTTGATTCATAGGACTAACTTTCTTATACGGTCTTTCAACGCTAGCAAAGAAAAGAAAATTGACAGACTGAAACTGAAATAACTTTTGTCAACAGCACCAGCGACCTCAATGCTCATTATGGTGAACCACATGAAACAGGAATTGGGAGCTGGTTGTGAGAACCTGGAAAGGGATTGGCAGGTCCTCAAGTCTTGCTCTTGGCACCCGGGAAGTTAGATGCATTGAACTGTAATACACGTACTTCCACATTGGATATGCCCCTAGAAGCACTCTCAGGTGTGCTACAAACAACACTACTGAGACCAAGCAACCAAATTCATCTCAACGATGGTTAATGGAGATGTTTTTCCATTCCCAATAATTTCTCTATTGAAAGAGAGACTCTACTCATGTTGTCTGTCTACAGTTGCTTTGCATTCAATCGTCCCGTTACTGGCTTTCCATGGTCCATGTAAGGCCTAACTCTTGCATCTTAGATCTGGGAATGACGAATATCCCATCACATCCATCCTTCCTATGCATAAAGTGGCTTTGATCTCACATAGACGGCGGGACATGGTGAGAGGGGTTGTATGTTTCTCAGATATAACAATTTACTGATTCATGTAAAGAATGGACACCTGCACCTGCATTGAACTGTCCTATTGGATATGATTCTACTGACCGCAAAGAATTACAGGTAACTTTGATTAGCATCTGACACTTGGCTGATATTTTGCAAAAATAAGTCAATAATAAAGGTTTCTCCTCTAGAACAGTATGCCCACAAACGCTGTAGTTAACGGTTTATGGCTGAGCACATTTGCGAGTGCAATTCTGCTTCTGTTCTTTATTTACTTACTATCTTTGTACCTGTAGCATTATGGCATGGAAAATTGAGATTGTGATGCTTAATGCTTCTTTTCTACTTGTTTATCGAAGTTATTTGATGCCTGGTTGACTTAAGCAGGCATGCAGGAGGTTAAATCCATCCTTTATTCTTTTCACTCTGCTTTTGTGTGTGTGTGTATATTCAACGTCACCACAAAAGAAAATGAACTCTGCAAAGATTTTCTTCCATTGGCTCGTTAAGGCTGTATTAATAACTATCTGTGCTTTAGGCATGCAAGAGTAGCGACATTTGACACAACCAAATAACCTGAGGTACAAAATCAAATGGATTACTAATCAAGTGGGCAGTTCTTGAAAAGGGGAAAAAAGAGAAGAAAAAAAAAAAAAGCACACGCGCCCCCACACACAGAGAGAGAAAGAGAGAGCCCCGGGGGGGGGGGTGCAGTGTGGCCTTCGCAAAATATTTGTTTACAGAGGAACTCTTAAATAACTGTGTTCCAGCCAAATTTAGCAAAACTACTATTAAAGATGAAAGAGGTTTAACAAAGCTGCAAAGCACACACATTTGCCTTTTCAATTCAATGGCCAAACAATTCAGAAAACTGTGACAAATGTTCCGACATCAGGTTCAAGAACCGACCATGAAATCATAAATTGTCCAAATATTTGACAGACGGCCCATCTTCCCAGCATTAGACAAAAGAATTAACCTGCCAATCCTCAAAATTTCCTCCTTGTATAGGACCTGATATTTCATTGCAATCTAGTGCCAATGTCAACTGTTACATACTAAAATACCAAAATTTGAACCACAAGGTTCTGTCAATATCTCAACTACGGTATCCTTGAGCTTGGTTCTGAAGATTTTGGTTGTCTTCTAAAAGCCGGTCATATTCCAGAAGAAGATCAGCAGCTTGCTTTTGAAGAGCAGCAGCATGAGCTTCTGCAGTTTCAACCTGCTTGTCCTTCTCTGCAGATTCCATCTTAAGCTTGTTCAGGTTCTTCGTTAAGTTAGAAATTTCTTTCTTCAATTGCTTTATTTCCTCATCAGCTTTCTCTGCTTTTTCTTTGAACTGTATCCTTTCTTTCTCAAAACTTTCAACTTGCTTTTTTGTAGCCCCAGTTGTACTTCTCAACATAATTAATTTCCGGAGGTAATGGTGCATGCGGTCAATTAGAAAACCAAGGAACAGGCAGAAACCTGCAGGATTAAAATTTGGGCTCTTCAGGGGCAGAGAACAAACGTAAGGACAAGACAACTAATTATCACTAAATTAATGAGAATAAGAAACAAATTTTAACCAGCATCCTGCATAGACATGTTTCATTTGCCTCGACTTACTCAAGTATGCGAGTCTCACAAGCACAGCTGCATAGAACTTGGTTCTTCATCATTTAGTAGGCTAAGTCATGTCAGAGGAAGAAACATGCAAATGAAACCTTTTCTGGAGTCAGCAGACGGTATCCTGATCTAAACATAGCTGACGTTACACATCACAGCCGCATATGGTTTGGAAAACTAAAGTTAGAGGAAGTCCTGAAGGTGCATTCAAGATGATGAAAATAAAACACATGGTAACTGATGAATGGTTGCAAACCAATGTAATGCTATTACTTAAAATATAGGCAGTAAAAAAAGTTGGCATGCAGGTGAAGTCCTATAAGAAAAGCACAAAGAAATAAGGTCCTTAGTTGCAGGCAGCGATTAAAGATGCTGCCAGCGCGTAACATGGAGAACTAAGCACTACTAGAGTCCCATGCTGAAGCATACATGACATTTGATATATGGGGCTTCAGACACCATTGATCCATTTTTGGTTACTCAGATTGCCAGCAACTGAGTAACTTTCTAATGGAGTTGAAAAACGAAATTAGGAGTAGGTTTAATTTAATTGATTTCATATCTGTTATGTCTTAGCTAGATTGTGAAAAAAGGTTGAGAATAAGAACTCAACTAATTCAAAGATTGATTGATTTCACCTAGAATATAGGGCTATTAGTTAATTTTATATTCATATCACCTAGAGTATAGGGGTATTTGTCAAAAAATTAAGTTTAATTCATCTTTTGAGTAAGACTGGTGAGATATAATATATCCATTAAATTACTTAGAAGATAGGGAATCATGGATTGCAAACGAAGTTATTCTAATTTTATTCTTTTATGGTGCTAGAATGATAATTAATTGTGATAATTGCAAGTCAATCATTGATATAATTTCATGTATTTCTATTTATATACATCTCTTTTCTCTTTATTCTCACTCCTTGATTATCCTTGTGACTTTTCTTGTGTGAACTTAATCTATTCTCTAGTATAGTAGTTTGTTAGGTTAGTATTCTATTTATTCCTTTACTTTTATTAGCTAAACAATAAAGATTTGGGTAAAGTAAAGTGGGAGCCTAAGTTCCTGTGAATTCGATACTTATTATTCCTTATATTATATGATGGGTATACTTGCGCGTATGATATGATCTTGAGAAGCACCAATTTGAGATTTGAAGCTCAAACCCAAGAGACCTAATTTAAGACTAGAACCCTAGGTAAACTAGCTTCTTAGGACCCAAAATCTAATGAATTAAGCCAATTAAATCAACACCCAAACACCTTAATCCAAGAAGGATCAAGAACAAATGGGATGGGAAGATTTAGGCAACCAATTGAACTCCTAAAAGAACCCTGGATTAGCTAGGAATCTAAGACCCACTTTAGAAAGAACAATGATCTATCATAAGAAGATTAGAGACTAGATTCTTAGGTTGAACTAAAGCTTAAGAGTAGTCTTGATTGATTTGGGAATCACCCAAGAGGAACACCCTCAAGAACTCTCTCTAGAGAGAATAAAAGATTTCTCTATTTAAAATATCAAAAGTTGTGTTTACAAGAGTTATAATGGCATATATATTGATGCCTTGCCCTAAACTAATTAACAAGTTAATCTTAACTATTAAATGGCCTTAATACAAGCTTTGAGGCCCTATTACATGCCTTAAAAATAGGTTAAAACATAATAAAAGTCGTGGAAATTTAATTGGGAATAAAACAGAACAAAACAAGAAAATTCAGTAAAATAGAACATGGCCCGAATGGACCTGGCGCCAGGTGTGTTCTGGCCATCGTATCCCGTTTTGTTACACTTCAAAACTTGCTCCTTGGACCTCCATTCCATTTCTCTGTGTTTCCTTGATTCTCCAAATGAAATGTTGGTTGACTTGAGCTCTTCTTGATACTTCTTTGCCTTCAATCCTTGTTTAAAGATTGGTTTGATCCTCCACATGGATTGTTGCTTGTGTTGTGCGTCCTTTGGCCCTTCCTTTACTATCCATCTCTTCACAATCTTCTTAGCCCTGGGTTTGTTGAATTTGTTGCCTTGAAAATTCTCTTGAATCCTCTTGAATATTGTTCTTACTCATGGAGCCATGATGTGTGATTCTATCCTTCTTCCCCCTTCTTGAAAATGACCTTCATGCCTAATTTGATTTCTATCATTTTCCCCTTCTTGAAAATGATTCGTTTTCGAATCAATACCTGCATTATAATTCAAACAAGATATTTTGTATAAAGGTAAAACTTTTGGTTTTTAGATTCTCACCAACTCCTTTGTTTTCTCTCTTTTCAACCCAAACTCTCAACCTCACTTTATCCCCACTCATTTTCTTTTTCTCAACCTCTTGCTTGGTTTTCTCTTGCACCACTTTACTTTGTGTGTGCCTCCCTTCATGCTCTCTCACTCTCCTCTCTTCTACTTTTACCTCAAACTCTTTATCTCACACTCTTTTATCTCTTCCCTCTTCTCTTTTAGCTCTCTCTCTTTCTTTTCATCTTCTTTTCTCTCTTGCTCTTGTTTTCCCTTTTCTTGCTTTCCCTCTCTTTTTGTTCTCTTTTCTTTTTATTTTCTTCCCTCAAAATATTTTGATCTTTTACAATCTCACTTGGGAGCATAGGACAAAGTGTGAATTTCCTTCCATCCTTGCACAAAGAGTAAGTGTTTTTCTTCTCATGGTGAACTACCTTTCTATCATATAGCCAATGCCTTCCCAATAATATATGCCCCACATGTATGGAAAACACATCACACATCACCTCATCTTTATATCCCTCCATGGCAATTTTAACCTTGACTTGTTTGTTCACCTTTACTTCACCACAATTGTTCAACTATTGAAGCTTATAAGGTTTAGGATGTTTCAAGGTCTCCATTCTCAATTCCTCCATCAATGTAGGACTAATAACATTTTTACATCTCCCTCCATCATTAATCAAGCTACATGGTTTTTTTTTTAATTTTATTTGACACATTGAATAGAAAATATTTTCTCTTTGTAAATCCTCTTTTCCTTCATCCATACAAGCTTCAACAATTTCTTTCATAACATCAATTAATGCACAAGGTTTCTCAAGTGTACCCCCATCTTTTCCATTCACTCTAATTTCTCCACTAGATTTGGGGTCTTTTTGTGAAGTTGAACAAGATGGCTCATTTCCACTAGTTTCACTCTTTTTCATTTGCTTTTGCACCACCTCTAGCCAGCTTTTCTTTTTCTCCTCTTGTTGATGTGAGCTTTTTCCCACTTCATAAGTACTTGAAGAATTTTCGGGGCTTTCATCTATATCACGCATTTGCTCCCTCTCTAACTCATTCCTTGAATGTATTTGCTCTTCAACAAATTCAACTCCATTTTGCTCAACTTCTTCTTACTCATTCTCCTCTAACACTTCCAGTGGATGTGACTCTGTATTTAGAAAGAATAAGATATCGTAGAACTCTTTAGTCACCCCTTTTGTTGGACTCAATTGATCCACTTCATCTCCTTCATTATCACTAAGCTCCTCATCAAGCTCATCAACATTTTTCTCAACTTCTTCATGCACTACTTCATCACTTTGATTGAGAATTTCTTAACATTTGGCTTTCCTTTCTAACTTCTCCTCCTTCTCAAAGTCATGCAATTCACTTTGCTCAACTCTCTCAACTTTTTCTTCGCTTCTTGCCCTTCTTGGCTCCTCAACATCTACAATATTTTTCTTGGCACTTTGGTCTCAAGTCTAACTCTTTGCTTCTCAAATTTACGAATTTCACTTTGCTCCTTAGAGGACTTCCAATAATAATCAAATGTCCATAGCTATTACAATGCTTACAAGGAATTGCACTACATTTTTGCAAATCAAAACTTCTTCATTGAGTATTCAATCTTGGGCAATCACATATACTATAACTATATCCCCAACAGGTAGAGCAAATATAATTTTGTTTTCTCCTTATTCCTCATTTTGTAAAATTTCGCATTGTACTTCCCTCACTATACTTAGAACTTCTTGGACAGTTATGGGACATATGAGCAAAAATTTCACATATTTGGCACTCATCGGGGTCAAACCGCTCCTTCATCAATTCTTTCATCTCTTCCCAAGAATCTACCATTTGATACCCGTTTTACTTTCTTTGTGTGTTCACTTGCTTCTACCATTTTAAAACATTTTTAGAAAAACACTTTAGTGCCCATTTCACCTTGTTTCTTCCGCTAGGCTCAAAGCATTTAAACAATTCTTCCATTCTTTTTTCCCAGTCATAGTACCCCCTCAAATCTCTTTTTCCAAGGAACGAATGTACCAATTTCTCATTGTACTTCAACTCCCTATTCTCCACATATTCAACCCCCTCATATTTTCAATTTTCTTTTCCATCAAACTCACCATATCATTTTCTACTTGTGCTTGGCCCTTCATCGTAACTATCCCTATAAGACTAATCTTCGCAATCAAGCAAATTCTCATGACCATCTTTATTTCTCCAATAAGCTTGCTCATAGTCATATTCATATTCTTCATATCCCCCATCATATCTTCTATTGGAACAAGACTCCTCATCATAGTCATGCCCTTTACTATTACTCCAACTAACTATTGTGAATTTTTCTTTCAAGAGAAGTTCCTACAAAACTTAAGTAGAAAACACAAGAAAAATTCCTTACTTTACTCCCTCACATGTTTACACTCAATTTTTTAGTGGTCACTCTTTACTTGTGTTTGCACTCTTCTTGGCTTTTCTTAAAATAAGTTTACCTCTTTCCTTTTTCTTTCAACACACAAATCTCCAAAGATTCTTTCCTAAAACAACCCCCCTAATTGCTTAGGAATTAGTCCAACTAGACAAGTCAACTAACTCTCTAAGGACAACTAACTATATGACTAACGGTGGAAGTTGATCAACATATAACAATAAGCCTCAAAGAGTTTATATCAATCAAATAGATTTAATGAATTCAAGAAACTCAACAAAATTGACTAGGGGATGGGTGAATGGGCAAGACCTAACAAGAATTTTCAATGTAACACTACGAGTTCAAAGAATATAGCATTCAAGAGCCAAAGCAAGAATTTATCAACTAAGATGATCTCAAATGGATAAGCAATGTCGCCAAAATACTTGAAATGATAGATAGTTAACTATAGCAAGTGTTCACAAAGTTTAAGCCACAATTTCAAGTGAAAAGCTCACTTAAACAAAATATCAAACACTTTGTAGGCAATTTTTGGAGTTCAAAGGTTTTCAAAATTTTCACATTTGTAATAACCCAAAAACTTAAGAATCATAATAAAAATCACTCCCCAATGGTTATACTATCATTAAGAAATAATTTCAAAGCAAAAACTTGAGTTTTACAGCTCTCAAAATTAACAAGAACATGAGTTATGAGATTTTCTTATGTTCAGAATTTTGCAGCAAAAATACCCAAGAAACTTCAAAATTTCTGCAATTTTAAACATCAAATAACTTACTAATAATCAACCACACATGTAGGCTCAATTTTACAACAAGCCTATGGCATAATTTGAAATTCTTGACATTAAAAAATAGCAAGAAAAATAGTTACGGGATTAAGAAAATTGCAGCAATATTTTTTCATTTGTTTGATCTCAAAATCCACAAATAATCATTCCAAATGCTTCCTCAAACATCATACCAACATATAAGAACAATTTAACATCAAGTTCATGGTATAATTTTGAGTTCTAAGCATTCAAAAATAGCACCCAAAAAAGTGACGAAAATTTGAAAAATTTTACAAATACTTGAAGAGATTGTATCTTTACCCAAAGAAAGTTGTGTTAATAAGAATCAACACAATCTTGCTCTGATACCAAACTCTTTGATATGATCTTGAGAATCACCAATTTGAGATTTGAAACTCAAACCCAAGTGATCTAATTCAAGACTAGAACTCTAGGTAAACTAGCTTCCTAAGACCCAAAATCTAATGAATTAAGCCAATTAAATCAATACCTAAACACCCCTAATCCAAGAAGGATCAAGAACAAATGGGATGGAAAGATTTAGGCAACCAAGTGAACTCCTAAAAGAACCCTAGATTAGCTAGGAATCTAAGATACGCTTTAGAAAAAATAATGATCTATCTTAAGAAGATTAGAGATTAGATTCTTAGGTTGGACTAAAGCCTAAGATATAGTTTAGAAAAAATAATGATCTATCTTAAGAAGTTTAGAGATTAGATTATTAGGTTGGACTAAAGCCTAAGAGTAGTCTTGATTGATTTGGGAATCACCCAAGGCGAATACCCTCAAGAACTCTCTCTAGAGAGAATAAAAGATTTCTTTATTCAAAATATCAAAAGTTGTGTTTACAAGAGTTATAATGGCATATATATAGATGTTTTGCCCTAAACTAATTAACAAATTAATCCTAACTATTAAATGGCCTTAATACAAGCTTTGAGACCCTATTACATGCCTTAAAAATAGGTTAAAACATAATAAAAGTCGTGAGAATTTAATTGAAAATAAAATAAAACAAAATAAGAAAATTCAGTAAAATAGGGCATAGCTTGAATTAACCTGGCGCCAAGTGCTTGGGTGGACTTGGCGTCATGTGTGTTCTGGAAAACAGAACTTAGCTTCAGTGAGGACCTGGTGCCAGGTGTGCTAGTGAACCTGGCGCTAGGTGTGTTCTAATCACCATCACCCGTTTTGTTACATTTCAAAACTTGCTCCTTGGACCTTCATTCTATTTCTCTATATTTCCTTAATCCTTCAAATGAAATATTGGTCGACTTGAGTTCTTCTTGATACTTTTTTGGCCTTCAATCTTTGTTTAAAGATTGGCTTGATCTTCCACATGGATTATTACTTGTGTTGTGCATCATTTGGCCCTTTTTTTACTATCCATTTCTTCACAATCTTTTTAATTCTGGGTTTGTTGAATTTGTTGCCTTGAAAATTCTCTTGAATCCTCTTAAATATTGTTCTTATCTATGGAGCCATGAAGTGTGATTTTGTCCTTCTTTTCCCTTTTTGAAAATGACCTTCATGCCTAATTTGATTCCTATCAGCGTATGTGTGGTTTTAGTGGTTAGCATTTTATTAAAACTTGATTGATTGTGGCCCCTTGTTGTTAATTCTTTCAACACTAAAAAACACGCATCCCCTCTTTATGAAAAAAGTCCAAGATGAGTTGATTTCAGCTTCCACAACGACATAAACAATGGGATAAATGCCATTACTTGCATCCACGTCAACAACAATCAACAAAATTTTAGGATGAGGACCTTTCAAAAAAGTCCCATCTAGTCCAACTAGCCTTCTACAACCTCTAAGAAATCCCCCCTCCCCTCCCCCCCCTAATGCTACTAAACACATATAGATTCTTCTAAAAACTCTTTCACCTGTTTACATATCCTCATTAACGTCAATGTAAATAGTGCTGCCCAAGTTACTTCTCCTAATCTCCTTGCAATAATCATTTAGCAGCTTGTACTAGTCCTTAAATTTTCCTTCAATCATCAATTTAGCTTCTGCCTTAACTTTATAAACCTTGTGTCATGAAATATTCAGATTCATTAGTTCTGCACCTTTTCTTGAAATTCAGCTAGATTCATACCCTACTCACTTCTAAAATCATCAGAATAGTTCATTGTAATAAACTTTGCAAAAGTAAAGGTATGGCATGTAGATCTTGCACGTGAATGCTTGGACTGTAGTGTTTGGATTTGAAAACTCGAAGTTTTTTCCACCCTATGTGCGTATAACAATCAATTGCAATTTTTTTCCTTGCAAATATCCCTTACTCTAACCCTATCATTTTTCTTGAAGACAATTCTCCTACCCCATCTGACTCCATAATAGATGATAGCACTTTTTAATTCTCCTTTTGTCTTAAAAATTAAACCTTCTTCAAACTGAGGGTCCGCCATATCTCTTCCTGCATCGAATACTAGCCAGTGGTCAATATAGTCCTCCATAACCTCTTGCTCATTCAATGAGAATTGTTTGAAGTTTTCCTTGTCTGAATCATCACTACAATCACTAAAATAATGCAATTGTTCAGAAACTTTGCCAGATTCCTTTTGTTCTGCATCCCACTCATTTGGTTTCGGTAAATATGCTTTCTGAGCCCCACGTAGACCTTCTCACTTGTTTGGTTTGATGCTAGGTTGCTAAATGTTACTAGATCTTGAAGATGATGCATCAGTTGGTCTAAAAACTTGTATTTCCACCTGATCGTGTTGTTGAGTTATCTCTACATCCCTTGTGTAGGTAAAACAAGTTGCCTTTGAACTTCTAACTTGACATTTTTCTCAAAATCTACAATCCCCTCATCAACAATCTGTTTAATTAGCTCATCATTTTCCTTATCAGAAAGATCATAATTGGAGTCCAAAAGTTGTTGATTTGCATAAAATTCATTAACATCTTCACCTCCTACATTCTGCTTATCCACAGTTGGAATGTGAGTTTTTTCCAACTGCTCATCCTATTAGTCATTCACAGTCTACTCTTTTTTTACAAATTTGTATGCTAAATTATCTACATAAGCTAATATCTGCACATTTGAAGCTGTGCCACATAACCGTTCATCCAAGCACTCTAATGCTTCAACCAACGCCATATCATTGCTTGTTGTTGGAGGCTTGCTATTATTGATAGAAATGTCCTCAATATCCAATGCTGGAGCTTCGGTAATGTCACTACCCAAGTTAATTGAGCCTTGAGTTGATTCACCCACATTAGATGGAACATCTTCGATAGTTGAGTACAAATGTTGTTTAAATTCATAGAACATCTCTTCACTGAACGAGTCTACTCTCATCTAGATGAAAAAGGTAACAAAGTTGCAGTCATGATATTAGTTATAAAACTACACACACACACACACACACACACACACACACAGATTTATCAAGATAAAAAATATTTGTACATCATACGTGACGGTAAACTACCATCGCTAAACACAGAGTGTTTAGGGACACCCTATATAATTTGCACATATAATTAGATTTACATGGAATTCATCAAGTAATCTTTCCGAAAATGACTAACTCAATTGAGATGCTTACAAAATAAGGGTAATCTTACACTAAACCTTACTAATCAGTAATCATAAACAAATTAGCACAGTATAAGATATAAAATCCGCATTCTTCACCTCCTATTTGTTGAGGAACCTATTAAACAATTATCTCCATATTTAGTTCTGTACCAACATACATTAAATGAACTTTGCATATGAATAGTTCAAGAAAGCAACAAGATGAAGTAACTTATTGTTGGAACCAATAATATAATTTTTTTAACCATGTATCAGAGACAGTCATTCCACTTGCACACTGTATGTCCAGTACAAATCTATTCATAGATTGCAATATTATTAGTGGAATGATTAATTTTTATTCAAATCATTACTTTCTCTCTAATGTTGATCTAATACATTAATTTCTAATATGTGGCTCAATATTGTCTTTTGCGGATTGTAATGAGTCCAATAATACCATAGAAAGACTCTTTAAATCTAAATCTTCTTCATTGAATTCATATAAAATTAGAAGATGCCAATGTCCCCTTAAAAAAAAAATAACATTAGTATTAAATATATCATTATTTAACAAGTGTTACATTGAGAATGTTTTAATTGAAATAAAAAACGTATCATATTACAATTGGAATAAACACGTATTGCTTTGAGAAAATGTCTCTCTTCCCAGTCCACTGTAAGACTTTCTCTTTGTCAAGTGTTGTACAAATGTTAAACCACAATGAGTCTACATGCACAAAGAAGTTTTTCTTCTCATCGAGCAGGTCTCTCCAAATCAATCTGATAAGAGTTAACTGTTCATTAAGTAATATAATTGGGCTACAAATCAAGTGAAAATTTACAATAGGGTATTTGCAAAGCTTACTCAAAATAGTGCTCAAACATTTTTGAGTCCAGCATTCCTGATGTGATAGTTGAGTTACTAGATTTTTGATTCCTCAATATAGCCATTTTGGTTCTATTGGAAAATTAGATTAAATTGATCAGGACCTAAAGGACCGATTACAAAATATTAATTTTCCTTAAACAAATTGATTGTTAATTAATATTCAAGAGACATCTAGTCACAAAATAATAATAAATGATTACACATGAAGCTGCTAGTAAATGGAAACCATAAGCTTTTCAACTCAGATAAAGACCAAGCATATATAATAATGTATATGTTGCCAAAGCACTTAAGGGTAATCCGTGAAGAAAAAGACATGAATTTTTGTAAACAAATGACAGAATATGCATTGGGGACCAGGTAACAATACAAATGTTGGGGCACATACTAGCCAAACATGGAAAAATGATAGAGAATAAAAACTTTCTCTGAGAAAAAGACATCACCGTTACCTCGACTAGTTCACTTCTTCTTTGACAAAAGACATAGTTTTGCGGGCTTTTTCAACTTCCTTGCATAAAATTCCCAAAACAACAAAAGTTATGGATTTTGTCACTCTTTTTTTTAGCTATTCAACTATCACGGGCCTAGACTCTTCCTTGTTTGGAGAGATACAATGGCAATTTCAACGGTGGAGGGCTATTCATAGATACAACGGCTGTCTCAATGAAGGATTGTACATAGATACAATGGCGGTCTCAACGATTGAATGCTCTAGAGATAGTGGGTTTGACTTGCTCTAGAGATACTGCTGATACAAGCTCTAGAGACAGTCACCTGATCTTGGACAATCTTGCCAATGTCGAAGACGAAGAAGACGGCGAAGGGTTTAGACACTTCACTCTCAAATTGAAAGTGCCATCAATTCGTCTTCGCCTTTTGGTCGAAGATGATCAAGTGAGGTGCACGTGTGCTACTTGAAAAGTGAAGTGCCAAAAATGCCCTTACCTTTGACGGTAAAATTTACAATAACGGTTAAAATGATATTTTCAGTTTAAAAAAAATCAATTATGAGACCTAACTAGGCAAAAATAAAGAAAATGGACCTAACCCTCTAAAATAAAAAAGGTAAGGGACTAAATTAGCTAATATTCCTACTTTAGTTTGTATTAGATTTTATATTAAATTTAGATTTTAATTTGTATTATATTTTATATCATATTTAAATTTTAATTTGTATTGAACTTTATATTTATTTGTATTTTAAATTTATATTGAGCTAATAGGTTAGTGAGCCAAATAGACCATTGAAACAAATCAAAATTTATCAAATTTTGATTAAAAATCAAACCAAAATTATTTCGATTCAATTATAACTGACTTCTTAAAAAATTCAATTCAATTCAATTTTAATAAAAATTCTAAAAAATCAAATTAAAATTGAATTTTAAAACCGAGCCATTGCACACCTCCACTGTCGCAAATGTGAGGAGGCCGAATTAGGAGCAAAACCTGTGAATATTTTGAAGCTCCAATGGGTAAAAAACACTTCTTCTGGCCCACATCGACCTCTCATTTGCGGGACACAGCTTAGTGGGCTAGTTTCAACCTTCTCCTTCTGCAAAAAATGGCCCATCAACCACTCACTCGCACGACTTTTATCAGTCCAAACGACCCAAAACCAATCAACAATTCGACAGAGAGATTTTTTCTCAAACTAATTATTCTCTTCTACTTGAGAAGGAAAAAAAAAAAAAATCACTTCCACGTAGAATATAGAAAATAATTATATATACTTTATATTTGTGATTAAATGCTAGAATTAAATATTTATTTTAAAAACAAATATATTTTTCTTCTAATATAATTAAAATTTTACATTAATAATATATAAGTCACATAACTCATGAATTCCATGACTAATTTTTATAATTAAATAATAATTAAGTTAAAATATTTAAACATAAACGGAAAATTACAAACATAATATACAGTATATAATAATATAAATTTTAAAGAGGGTTAATTTCATTAAACCCCCTAATCTTCTTTTTAAAAGCATTGCGGCCCTTTCATCAATTAATTAAAGTTATGTGCCCTAATTTATTTAACCTTATTAAATTAGTAGTATAACTTTTATAATAGTCATATTATGCGGGTCGACCCAATATGATTATTCGGGTAAAAAATTTGATTTTACCAAACTTTTCTTATTTATAATTATTTGTAATTTTGTAAAATTAAAATTTTATTTATTATATTTTTTCAATTGTACCTTTGTCATTTATTATTCTACTAAATAATAACTTTACTTGATTTCCAAATTTGAAATAAATTTTATAATTTTTAATAAGAGTAATTCAATTATTCTCTTTTAAAATTATATAGATATTAAAGTTTTTTCAATATGTGTGAATCTTTTAAAAATGGAAGGGGCAGTTTACTTTGGTATATCTGAATCATGGACAGATCTGGAAGGGAGGGAGCAGGAATTTTTTAAAATTTTAAAATTTATTTTTAAAAATTTTGATAACATCAAGTTTTTAATCCGAATAATTATATCGGATTGACTTGCATAACATAGATATTTTAAAATTATACTAATTTAATAAAGTTGAATAAATTGGGAGCACATTACTTTAATTAAATGACCGAATGGACACAATATTGTTGGAGATAAAATTAAGTGTGTTTAATGAAATTAACCCTTTTAAAAATAATAATTTTTTAATATTAGAAATATGAGGGGAAAGTAGGAAAATGACTTCCATAAACGTGCATCCTAGATAAGGTTTGCAGGAAAATAATTCCATATGTCCAACCTATCTATCAATATTGTTTACCCTTAGAATTTCTTTTTTTTTTCACAAAAAAAAGACAATTGCTTGCCATTTTCAGATGTCTGGTTCAAGTATAGAAATCGATGGATTAGATGGCGTAATGTCTGGTTTAAGTTTTTGTTCTAAAAGTTAAAGCAAATAAACGTCCATTTGAGATTGATTCAGTGGCATTAATAGGGTGTATTTAATTTTTTTTTTACTACTATTTCGAATACTTTGTTTACAGTATTATTGAAGCTCCAACATTAAATCTGGACTTGCCAGTCCGGAATCCAGAAGGCCTTGAGAGTGACAATTATTGTTTTAGATGATGTCCCATCACTTTAACTACTCATACTTCTAATGTAAAATTAAAAATTAAATTTGTAATTTTATCATCTGTAAATTCGTTCTTTGTTAGAAGGATGGATAGCCATTATTGATATAGAATGGCGAGCGGAGTAAGGAGGAACTGCTTTTGGAAAATCAAATTGAGGCAAGATAATTGCTTCGTTAATGAAGTATTTTTATTGATTTATGTTATAAATATATTGAATTAGTAGAATCTCCACTAATTATGGATTTATGTGAACTATTAGGGAATTAGTGAAAACTCCACTCATTATGAATTTTTATAAATGTTTACCATTTAATGTAGACATCACTAATTAAGATTAGTAGAAGATGATGTATTCCATTAATTAAGAGCTATATAAATAGAACTATTCTCTAAGCTTGAAATACACTATCATTTTGTGAAAGAATTGTGAGAAAATTGTGAGAAAAAGAAAGAGAGAAGTTTGAAGAAATTCTTATGTAAAGAATAGTTAGAGTTTTCTTAGTATGCAGTGTGTAGATTTTATTCTAACACTACCCAAATTTTATAACACGTTATCAGTACGAGTTTCTGCCGTACTACCTACTGCACGGTATGAATTGTTGCACCTAAGGTTGCAAGATTTTAAAACTGTGAATGAATATAGCTCCGCGATGTATAAAATTACTTCTCAGTTAAAATTATGCGGAGAAAAAGTTACTGATGAAGATATACTGGAGAAAATATTCTCCACCTTTCATGCATCGAATATTGTCCTGCAGCAACAATATCACGAAAAATGGTATACAAAATTTACAAATTTAATTACTGTTCTCCTCATTACAGAGAAAAATAATGAGTTATTATTGATAAATCATGAAGCCAGACCAACTGGCTCAACAGCATTTCCAGAAGTGAATGCTGTTGGCTTCAATAGAAGCCATCGTTATAATCGTAGTCGTGGTCGTGACCGTGGCCATGGTCGTGGACATACTCGATATTTCTCTTATCACAATCATAATCAAGCCGTGAGAAATACTGGTCACCTGAAGAGGAATAGAAAAGATCATAAGGGAAAAGAAGAAGAAAAAAAATGGAAGAAAAGTATGAGGATACATGTTATAGATGTGGCATGAAAGATCATTGGTCACGTAACTATTATACGGTCAAGCATTTAGTGGAATTATATCAAGCTTCACTGAAAAAGAATAATAAAAATGTTGAAGTAAATTTTTCTCAACATCCAGTGAATGATGTTGAGGATGATGATATTGAACTTGAAGATATTAATATCAATATTACCCATATTGATGTATCGGATTTTTTTGAACACCCAAATGGTAGGATAAACTATTTAATTGGTGATGGCAGTGTCCAGAAAAATTAATGCCTCACCCCGATATGTTTGACTTTTCATTATATTCTAATAATATTTACGTTTGTGTGTGTGTGTGTGTGTATAATTCATATGGCTGTTGTTAATGATGATGTATGTATTATTGATAGTGGAACTACACACACCATACTAAAAAATGAGAAATATTTTTCTTATCTCAAAATTAGAAAAATAAATATTTATACAATAAACGGTAGTACAAATGTGATTGAAGGCTCTAGAAGAGCTAATATATTGTTGCCTGAAGGAACAATAATTACTATTGATAATGCACTATTTTTCTCAAAATTCAGAAGAAAATTATTGAGTTTTAAAGATATCTGCAGAAATGGGTATCATGTTGAAACAAATGAGGAAATGGTATTGAACATCTTTATATTACTCAAATTAATTTGGGTAAGAAATCTATATTAGAAAAACTGCCGTCTTTTCTACTGGCCTATATTTTGCAAAAATACGTACAATTAAAATTTATCATATTGTAAATCAGAAGTTTACTGATCCTACTACTTTTAGCATTTGGCATGACCGGTTGGGTCATCCGAGATCTACCATGATGAGAAGAATAATTGAGAATACACATGATCATCCATTGAAAAATAAAAAGATATTAACATCAGAAAAATTCTCATGTGATGCATGTTCCTTAGGAAAATTAATTGTTAGACCATCACCAGTAAAAGTAGGAGCAGAAAGTCCTACATTTCTTAAACGGATTCACGGAGACATTTGTGGACCTATTGATCCACCATGTGAACCGTTCAAATATTTTATGGTCTTAGTTGATGCATTATCCTGATGGTCACATGTGTGTTTATTAACTATTCACAATCTGGCGTTTGTGAGATTACTTATTCAAATAATTAAATTGCGAGTACAATTTCTTGACCATCACATAAAAAATGTCCGTTTGGATAATGCTGGTGAATTTTAATCACATGTTTTTGATGCATATTGTATGTCAATTGAGTTTAATGTTGAACATCCTGTAACTCATGTTCATACACAAAATGGTCTTGCTAAATCTTTTATTAAAATATTACAATTAATGGCTAGACCATTATTAATGAAAATAAATCTCCCAACATCTGCCTGAGGAGATGCTATTTTACATGCTGCAGTACTTGTACGTACGTATAAGGCCAACTAGTTATCATAAATTTTCTCATTTGCAATTGACTTTTGGTTCAGAACCAAATATTGCTCATTTAAGAATTTTTGGATGTGATGTATATGTTCCAATTGCACCAAATCAACGTACAAAAATGGGTCATCAAAGAAGAAAGGGGATATACGTTGGATATGATTTTTCCTCTATTATCAGGTATATTGAACATCTGACAGGAGATGTATTCACAACAAAATTTGCTGATTGTCATTTTAATGAATTATTATTCCCTAACTTAAGGGTAGCATATAAACAGCATAAGAAAGATCTTACTTGGACAACATCATTAAATTATCTTGATTCGCGCACAAGCGCATGTGAACTTGAAGTTCAAAAGATAATTCATTTACAAAGTATTGCAAATCAAATGCCAGATGCTTTTGTTGACTCCAGAAGAGTTACAAAATCGTATATTCCAGCTATAAATACTACTATTCGAATTGAAATTCTAGTAGAACAAAAGATTATACCTATAGTTGCTGAGTCAAAAGCACGCCAGAAGCGTGGCCGACCTCTTGGTTCTAAAGATAAAAATTCTCGAAAGAAAAGAGGATTAAATGATCCAGAAGATCATATTGAATAAAAGAATGATAAAGACTAAGAGAAAACTGATGACAAAGAACCAGAAGTTGATGAAAGTAACACTGAAATTTCTATCAATTATACCACTTTCGGTAGAAATTGGAATCGGATAGAAACAATTATTGATAATATGTTTGCATACAATATATCTCTTGATGTTATACAGGATAGTGATGATCATGAATCAATATCAGTTGATGAATGTCAGCATAGAAAAGATTGGCTACAATGGAAAGATATGATTCAATTGGAGTTAAATACACTGACAAAACGTGAAGTCTTCGGACCTACAGTCCGAACACCAGAAGGTGTAAAACCTGTTGGTTACAAATGGATATTTATGCGAAAGCGTAATGAAAATAGTCGAAATCGTACGCTATAAAGCACGTTTAGTAGCCCAAGGTTTTTCACAAAGACCAGGTATTGATTATGATGAAACTTATTCTCCTATTATTGATGCTATTACATTCCGATATCTTATCAGTTTAGCAGTACATGAAAAGATATATATGCGCCTATTAGATGTTGTCACTGCTTACTTGTATGGAAATTTAGAAAATGATGTTTACATGAAAATCCCCGAAGGATTTCATATGCCTGAAGTATATAAACATTATTCTCGTGAAAATTACTCCATCAAGTTGCAAAAATCATTATATGACCTGAAGCAATCTGGGCGCATGTGGTTCAATCGTCTTAGTGAATATTTATTGAAAGCGGGGTTTAAAAATGATTAGGTATGTCCATGTGTTTTTATTAAGAAATCTGATTCTAAATTTGTGATATTAGTTATACATGTTGATGATATTAATCTTATTGGAACTCTTGAAGAGTTCCAAGAAACAATTGATTATTTAAAAAGAGAATTCGAAATCAAAGATTTTGGTAAAATCAAATTTTGCCTTGGTTTACAAATTGAATATTTGAAAAGTGGAACATTTATTCATCAATCAATATATACAGCAAAAGTTTTAAAAAGATTTTATATGGACAAAGCACATCCATTGAGTATTCCAATGATCGTCCGGTCATTAGATGCGAATAAAGACCATTTCCGACCTCAAAAAGATGATAAAGAACTTCTTGGTTCTGAAGTACCATATCTTAGTACAATTGGTGCATTGATATATCTTACTAATAATACACGACCTAATATTGCCTTTGCTGTCAATTTATTAGCAAGATTTAGTTTTTCACAAACACGACGACATTGGAATGGAATTAAACAAGTCATTCGATATCTCCAAGGTACAATTGATCTCGGATTATTTTATTCAAATAAAACCAACCCAACATTGATAGGTTATGCAAATGCTGGTTATTTATCTGATCCACATAAAACACGTTCTCAAACGGGCTATCTATTTACATGTGAAAATACTGTTATAGTATGGCATTCTACAAAACAATCTATAGCAGCTACTTCTTCAAATCATGCTGAAATTATAGCTATTCATGAAGCAAGTCGAGAATGTGTATGGTTAAGATCAATGATTCATTATATCCAAGAAAGTTGTGGATTATAATCTATCAGAGATATTCCAACCCCTTTTTATGAAGACAATGCAGCTTGTATAACTCAATTACGAGAAGGATATATTAAAGGAGATCGGATAAAACATATTTCCCCAAAATTCTTCTTTACTCATGAACTCTAGAAGAAAAGTGAAATTGATGTGCTACAAATTCGGTCATGTGACAACATCGCAGATATTTTCACGAAGACTTTACCGATTGCAACATTTAAGAAATTGAGATATAAAATTGGTATGAGTCGGTTCAAAGATTTAAAAGAATCATCTCATTAGGGGGAGTAATAAACAGACATATCGAATAGTGTACTCTTTTTCTTTCACTATATTTTTTTCTCACTGGGTTTTTATCTAATAAGGTTTTAACGAGGCATATTCTTTATATAATTGATGGACATCCAAGGGAGAGTGTTGTAAATATGTTGAATTAGTGGAAGCTTCACTAATTATTGATTTATGTGAACTATTAGGGAATTAGTGGAAGCTCCACTAATTAGTGAAAACTCCACTAATTATGAATTTTTATGGATATCCACCATTTAGTAGAGATACAACTAATTAAGATTAGTGGAAGATGATGTATTCCATTAATTAAGAGCTCTATAAATAGAGATATTCTCTAAACTTGAAATACAACATCATTTTGTGAAAGAATTGTGAGAAAATTGTGAGAAAAAGGAAGAGAAAAGTTTGAAGAAATTCATGTGTAAGGAATAGTTAGAGTTTTCTTAGTTAGTGTGTAGTATGTAGATTTTATTTTAACATTACCCAAATTTTATAACAATTTAACATTTATCAAGAAATGTCTATTCTTTTTTTCTTTTCATATAGTGTAGGAGGAAGCCATTTTTTTCTTTTTAAAGCGTGTGTTTGTATATCGTAGTAGTAATAGATTACTATCTTGAAATGAGTCATCAATCTCACTTGCTAAATCCATTTCATGTCTGAAGTTACCGGATTCGGGGCTGTGTAATTCTTGTACGGGAATTGCGCGGCTCTTTTGCGGCCGCGATTCAGGAACTCAACAATCGTCCAGTTAGGAAACGTCCATGTCGCTGGTCCCAAAAAAGGGCAAAATGACGTCGTTTTGCCCTCAGCCGAATGAAAATCACGGTTTGTATCGTTAGCCAGCTTCCACAAGCCTCTGCAAGTTTACTGTAGATGTACTTTAAACTGTTCATCAAAAAATGAAAAATTCCGCTTAAATCACCTGCTCTATAAACATAAACAAAAGCTTTCGTCAAATGTTAATATTTCCATCCACTTTCTTCTCTCATTCCTTCAAATACTGAGATTAATTCAAACGGTGTCGATAGGGTTATGTAATCTGACGAAATTGAAGAGCTCCTGATACACAAACGAGGCAATGGGCATGCAATGCTAAAGGGAATTTTTCTCCTTCAGTCACCCAAGTTGTCTTCCGGCAACTAAGTATGTGCATTTGAAAACTTGCATTCAATGTAATCTGGGTTTTTAGGTTAATATTTGTGTTCATGTCTTTGTGAGAATGAGTTAGTAATGGACACATCCATGTTCATGTGATTACTTCACTTGTTAATACATGTTTGTTTGGCAGCATTGATTGTATACAGAACACAACAGAGCATAGCACAGCATGTGACCACACGTTTACTTATTTATAACATTCTCTCTGACTATGTCGTGGTTAAATTAAGAATTTTCCCCGGAATATATTCGCTTGCCTATACATTTACATGTTCCACCTGAACATCCTACGAATTTTACTTGCAAGCGTACTCAAGTATTTTAATATATTTCTTTGTTCCCTTTTTTTTTTAATGATGTGCATAGGTTCCTTTTAATGGAGAACCGTACAAGTTTGAATATTTGTTTTTTACCTACTATTGGACATTTACTTGATTCTGAAGAAGAAGCGTACAACTTTTACAATTGTTATGGTGCAACTATGGGCTTCAGTATACGTAGAGAGTATGGAAACAAGAATGCCTCTGGTGTGTTGACATCTAGGAGGTTTACATGCTGCAAAGCAGGGTTTCGAAGGATCGATAAACGTGATAGAGAAATTAAGCATCCTCGTATAGAAACGAAGACCGGTTGTGCTGCTCGGATGGTCATTGTTCTAGATAGGGAAAAAAAAATACAAGGTGACCGAGTTTGAATCAAGCCACAACCATGACCTTCATACTACTGCTTGTGTTCATCTCATGCCGTCACAGAGGAATGTGAGCAATGCGCAAGGCATCGACGCTTCCTTAGCCGAAGCTGCAGGATTATCTTTAAAGTAATCTCATGAGCTAATGTCAGTACAAGTAGGTGGCAAAGAAAATTTAGGGTGCACCAAAGAAGACTTGAAGCGATACCTCCGCAGTAGAAGATAAAAAAACTTACAGTATGGTGAGGCCGCGGCAATAATAAGATATTTTGAAGAGCAAGCTTCTATGAATCCTTATTTCTTCCATGCAGTACAACTTGATTGTGATGAGCTAATCACAAATGGGTAACATCCTTATATATCCCTTAAATATGATATAAATTCAAAAGGCACCTAGCAAATATATTTAGGTGAATTTTTTTTTTCTTCTCATGTAGCAAACATCGTTAAGCAATGTGACATTTGTACTTATACAGTGCAGCACGACTAGCATTCCACCAGCTTCTCTAACAAATTTTCCGCTCATGGAAATGGTACATTTCGCAGCTTGAATTTATTTCCTGATTTTCTTTAAGCTTTAATGGCCATAATTACGAGATACCCTAACATACAGCGGCATTTTGGATAGACGCCGCACCTCTCTGTTCCCTATTTCATATAGCAGAACGGTCCTCTTTTGATGAACCAAGTCGAAGACTTGCAGCTATAGATAAGAGAAGGTGGTACGTAAACAGACTTTGTGCGCACCTCTTTGTTCCAATTTTCTCATAGGTACTCTGTATAACTTTTGATACTCACCAAACGAAGGCTTTAATCTGTACCAGATCATGATGTCTTAAATCATTTTCTTTTTTCGGGGTTTTCGATAAAGAAGCTACTTCTTGAAGTTTTTAGGAGTCTTCTTATGTTTTCTTTCTTATTTTGTTTTTTTGAAAAAAAAAAAGAATAACCTCCTGTGTGTATATCCATGGATGACAATCCGGAGATCAATGTGCTTAGAGAAATGCCTGTATAAATCAATAAAGATCGCAATCTATATTCTATATATTCACATGTTTCAGGTTAGTTTGCCGCTTGGTGGGCACTTGCCTGACTTATGTGGTTGTGCTTTGGAAGCATTAATGAGCAATTCTCCTCTTGAATACCATGCTTGTAGCTACTAATTTAGGCTCGACATACCATCAAGTTGGATTTCCAAGTGTGTTTTAGCGGATGCCGTTACAAGGAGAATTTTGAGTAGAGCCGCGCATATGCTGAAGCTATCGTTTAAGATCTTGATAAACAATGTGGCATTTTCAAGCCTACTACCCAGAAATTAGAAGACTCCTAAAAGAAAAATGTATACCTTGTGATGGAAGTGGATACTAACTACTGCAGTTTAGATGAATTTTGTGGAGTTACTTTCATTAGCTTTCATGTTAATAACACCTGAATGGAGTGCATTATTGCGAACACAAATTGATCGAAATTGTCTAATATTACTCGTCTCTATCTTCTTATTCCAAATGATAATATGATTTTCAAGTTAAATAAACATATTTGAAGGTAATATATCTTATAATAGTAGTAGCACTTTGAAATGTAACTGTGGCACTGATAGTAGTAGCACTTTGAAATGTAATTGTGGCACTGATTTTTCTCGTATTCCATACAGACTTGCATTGGCTCCTCTCACAAGGAAACATTCGACATTGACATGCGGTATTGGACTAGCACGCTAGAGAACCTCCAATCCAGCTTTTGCTTAGAGTAGTAGCTAGTGCAAGTTTATGTGGATGACATGCTTGGGGATTGTATTCATGTGTTTGTGTAACATGTTCATGTATTTGTGCAATCTGATCATATATGATCATATATCTGCGTGACATATTCAAGAAGTAATTAGCGCAGGTTGACCACATTGCAGAACATTGTTGTTGATGTGGTTGTGCAACGTGTTCATGTATTTGTTTCAGGTGGTCATGTCTTTGTGTAGCTTGTCCATGTGTGTGGAGTTCATTCTTATGATAGTTTGGAGTTACATGGTTTAATATGATGCTAATTGTCACATTTTCGATGTTAGAGACATTTTATAAAGTTTTTTTTTTTTTTGTAGGAGCAAACTAAATTTTGTAAAGCAGTTTGAATGAACTAGATCTCCCATTTTGTGAGCGAAGTGTATGGTGCAGTTTATGATCATGTAGAGGGAACGAGTCTCGAATAGATACTAGTCTCAATGGAAAAAATGAAAGTCGATACACTGGTACTTATGTTGAAATGCCAACTCTTGTGACATGTTGGAGTTAACGAGTGGATCCCTGGGATTATGTTCAAATGATTATCTAATATGTTCCTGTGTTTGTGGGGCATGTTCATGTAGTAACTTTCTACATGTTGATATTAGTCCAAATCCTCAAGTCTTGTGTTCTTGTTGGATTGGTTATGTTTCAGTCAGATGTAATGCTTACTCCATGTTTTTTTCTTTAACAAGTAGAGATGAAAATTTTTGAAAAACAGCATATGATATAATTACTGCAACCAGTCTAGACAAACAGCCATGAAAAGCATTTAATTACATGATTAAAAAACAGACTTTCATCACACAACAACAAAACGTTGATCCAACAACTGGAAATGATGTAACAATAGAAAACATTGAAAGTAACACACTGCCTAAAAACATGAAGTTTCAAAATACAAAAGCAAAAAAAAAAAAAAAAAAATCCCATTCATCCACTTTGTCTTGCACCTACTGCATAGCCAGCCTTTCACCTGCCATAAATCCGCTGAATCAGTCACTTTCGCTCCCACTGCTGTCCTCTTCCGAAACCCACGCATTGGAGTGAAGCTGGTCCTCCCGGCATATGTGGGTGAGCATATCAGAGATGTGGATTCGCTCAACAGTGGATTGTCCATGCACAGCTGTAGACCGCGTACACTCCAGGTGTGTCATGTGCTCCCATCTGAGAATTCGCTTTGCCATTACATTATTCTCCTCGCGAATCTTGTTCAGGGCCTTAGACAATGACTTGAAGTCACCACGCTGTAGTTGTTCTGCTTTTTTCTTTGGAGTACGAAAGTCCATTGACGCTAATCGATGATGAAGATTGATGGATTCGTTCACGCGGTATTGCCACTCCAGTTACATTGTGGAATAATTTTTCTGGCTCTGGAATGAGGACGGCTGCATGTCATACCGAAATTCTCCCGTTGTCTCCAATGCGCAGCGCATTCCCATCCATTGGTATATCATACGAGATGTATATTGTGGCAGAAAGGCAGGCGACTTTTCACGGGAAAAGGAGCTTGAGGAAGCCATGAACCTGAGAGCTAAGTGAACAACCAGTTACTACATGAACCGTCATCTAATAAAGCAATGAACACACACAACAAGTACATTAACAATATATGCAATCAGATGAACTGATTATTTTTACTGAATACCTGAACACGGAATTTTAGTAAGAACTCCTTTAGCGACCGATGGAGTATGTGCCAAACTCAATTCCTTGGATTTCTTCAATCCACTGATACATATATAGAGGTTTCAGCACTTAGTTGCCCACTCACAACTATCAAAACCAGAGGTTAATCTTGAAGTGATCGGGAGTTGAATTTGAAACGACTCTTCTTGGCGGCAGAAATGAATCATGAATATAGCTGTGAAAAATGTTAAACTACTAGCAATATATGCGCGAACACCCTGCAGTGTTGGCTACCAGCAGGAGGGTGCCAAGCCACCTTCTTATCGTGCCACCAAATCCAGAGCAAATCTAAATGCATTTCTGATTCATACTACCTGGCACTCCATCAACGATCAAGTAGTAAGTAAATATTTGGTGGTTGGGAGATTTGTTGTACCGCCAAATATTTGGTGGTTAATATTTGGTAGTTGAATTGAATTGAATTGAATATCATACTGACAGCATTAACATTTGGTTGTTGGTAGATGATCTTCGACTGCTATAAGAATTGTTGTATTTCCCGAATAACAAATGCCACAAATGTTATTGGAGAACATTGATTATCTGCAGATTCGATCACTTAGATCCAATGGAGCCTGTGACAAGTCTTGAGAGTGCTGGTATCTATTATCCCGGGTCTATGACCCGACTTCTGCTCATGCATCCCTGTAATGACCATGAACGTGCACGGCGTGCCAATCCTACATTGTACCTTAGCTTCCTACGCCAGGACATCGAACTGAAGATTGTTGAATAGAAGCAACTCCTAACTGTATTTGAGTTGATGCGGGAAGTCATCCTATATCTGACCGCTTTTTGCTGCCCCTCCACAGTCTTGCCGATCATGAGTTTGCACTTGGTTGATATCGAGAAGAGAATAGCCTCCTGGCAAAAAGGCTACAACGCCGTGCGATGCTAAATATATATGCTAATTTCTGTGATGACAATGGATGGACTCTTACCGCAAAACAAAGAGAGTCCATTTTTGCTTTTCTAACCTATGCGGGACCGGAAAAGCCTCTCCCCTCTGAGAGGATAGGCACACAGATGAACATGTCTGGATGATAGGCATCCATTCCTTAAATGGGTTGTTTCCTTGACGGAATCTTCCTTTTGAAGGCCTCTTATTACCCTTTTTATTTTCTCTGTTCTCATGCTTGGCCTGTTTAGTTTTATCATAATCCTTCTGTCCCTGTTTTTTTTTTCTAATACATTCCTTATCTGGAATGCTCCTCAGCATTGGCTATGTAATGACAAAATTTATGATTTAAATATTAATGGTAATCCCAAGTTTTACAACCTGGTGAACTAACAAAAGGTTAAAAATATATTGTTACTATCAGCATGCAAACCAATAGCCGAACACCTTACACAACCACCGTTCTAAGAATTCCCGGCTTCTAGCAATCTGTACCAGTTAGTGCATGAACATGCCACACAAACACATGAACAACCGCTACAAATATATGAACATCATACATGGCCACATGAACATCATACAGCCCGGGGTGACGCGGGTTCCATCTCTCAATGCCGGCGCCGGTTCGGCTCTGGCCTCACTCCCCTGTCTTGAAGCACTTCAGTCCTGCTCATTTGTAAAGTTTTATGCTCACTGATCTTTACTAATGTTAATCACCTCCCATTCCTCTTTGTGATGCCATTGAGAAGATGAAGCCGGCCCTCATGCATGAAGGAATTCATAGTTAGCAAGTGTGGGAGATTAGCCTTGCTGTTATTGTTTTTTCTTAAAAAAATTTTTTGCGCCCTCAAATCTGTTTACCTGATATAAATTCATTTCCCAATTTGGCCAATTTAAGATTGAGATATATCAACCACATTTTTTACTTGGCAATGAATTTTATAGTGACTTTTTAAATATTTATTGCTGAATATTTATTTCTCTCCATTTGATAAACAAGAAGTGCTCGTTATAGCATGGAGGATTGTTTTGGTAGCTGACTAAATGGGATAAATCCAAATTTTTTATCAATATGCATTTGCTTAGGGTGTTTTCTTCTGCCGTTGTGTACACATTTTCTTGTACGCCCCTAACCTTATAATTCTAACAATTGATTTTGCCCTCCATGGTTAGAACATATGTAGCCCTTTGTATTGTGCATGGTTTGAATCCTTTTATGTTTTTTAACCCCTGGTTTCCATACTGCTTATCTTTTAATGAAAACTAAAATCAATCACATGAACATAAATGTAACCCTCTGTATTGAGCATCAAGTTTCATAATCACATGAATACAGCCACACAAACACATGCACACCTGTCACAAAGACATGAACATCCTATATAACTGAACACCTGCCAACCATATAGCACATTTCACAACCACACCAACATAGCCACACTCACACATGAACACCTACCACAAACACATGAACATCCTACATAACCACATGAACACCTGCCACAAATGCATGAACATCCTATGTAACTACATGAGCCACCTTACTCAATCACATAAACACAGCCCTACAAACACATGAACAAGTCACACCAACACATGAACATCCTATACAACTACATGAACACCTACCAACCATATATCACCTTTCACAACCACACCACTACAGCCACACTCACACATGAACACCTACCACAAACACATGAACATCCTATATAACCACATGAACATCTGCCACAAATGCATGATCCTATGTAACTACATGAGCCACCTTATTCAATCAAATGAACATAGCCCCACAAATACATGAACAAGTAGCACAAACACATGAACATCCTATACAACTACATGAACACTTGCCAACCATATAGCACCTTTCACAACCACACTAACACAGCCACACTTACACATGAACACCTACCACAAATATATGAACATCCTATATAACCACATGAACACCTGCCACAAATGCATGAACATCCTATGTAACTACATGAGCCACCTTACTCAATCACATGAATACAGCCCCACAAACACATGAACACCTGTTACAAACACATGAACATCCTATACAACTACATGAACACCTGCCAACCATACAGGCAACCCTTCATAACCACATGAACACAGCCACACAAACACATAAATACGTGCCACAAATACATAAACACGGGCCACAGATACAAAAACACCCTATATAACACCTTACATACCATATAGCCACACAAACACCTGCCTACCATATAGCCAACCTTGCACAACCACATAAACAAACACCTGCCAATATCCTACATAACCACATGAACACCAGTCAACCACACAGCACCATTCACAACCACACTAACACAGGCACACAAACACATGCACACATCCACACAAACACATGAACATCCTACATAACCACGTGAGCATCTGCCACAAATACATGAACATCCTATATAACTATATGAGCATAAGTTTCACAATCACATGAACACAACCATACAAACATATGAACACATGTCACAAATACATGAACATTCTATATAACTACATGAACACAATCCTCAACATAACCAGCCTTTCACAATCACTTTAACACAACCACAAAAAACACAAACATCATCATCATATACATGAACATCCTAAGATGAAATACATGAACACCTGCCAAACATATAGCTAAGCTTTCACAACCACACTGACACCCCACACAAACACATGAACAACCTCCTGGCAAAAAACATGATCTTCAACTACATATCCACAATCCTCAATATATTCCAGACCTTTCACAACAACCACGGCTGCACAGACAAACCTACACTATGTTATCTCGTGAACTAACCACTGAAACATAAAATCTTAAATCTTCACAATTTATATATCATACATTAAGATTGAAGCACAAACACCACAAGTTTGATGAAGATCATATGCTATCCATCAAACGTAGATGACAATGTATCACCATTACTCCCATATACCAATAATAATACTATGTAACATATACTTGATAAACAATTGTTCATCCTTATTTAATATCCATTAACATTCAACATGAAAATATAGTCTATAGAGGGGCTCAGTAGAATTCAAAAAATTGGTAGGCTTTCTCATGTTAGCTCCGATAGTCATTTGTGTTGCTGCTCCTCAATCACATAAGCACGCTAAACTGATTCAGAAACCTCTGGCACCACTCGAACACAAGCGTCCCTCCCACTAAATTAGTTCTCCGTGTTCGAGCATCTCCCACACCTCATGTTTACTTCCACCATCATTTCTAGTGCTTAGCAACCTAGCTAGGCAACTTCAGCTCGTGGCATATCCGTTCTCGCTCCTCATTCGCATTGACTCTCATTAATGCCCCGCAGGATTGCACACGGTACCGATTGGCATTGACCTGTCAAGTTGTGTTACAACAGAACACATAATTACTAACCATTTATGTAAAAGAGATAAAATTGAAATCCGGGATTAATGTTTTCCTCTTGGATTACCTTGGTCACAAATGGATCCATTGGACCCCACCATCGCTCTAAGAATTATATACCCATAATCCCAGTATCACACTTAATAATGAGTAACAACAAATAGCATGTTAAGATTTCTAGACAAATGCATCAAATTAAATTCTTTCGCAACGGTGGATTTCTTAATTGAGTGCTTACTCCATGTTTTTGCCGCATCGGGATACACTGGCTGTATAAATCTTAAATGGCGTAGACAACGGATAAGCAAAGGGGTATACCAGTTTCGGAACCGTGTCAAAGACGTATCCCTACAATTTAAATAAGAAAAATAGCATCTTTTTAAATCTTCTTTAATTGTTGTTTATATAACAAATGATCAATCGTAAGACGATATAATTTAATGATTGAGGTGAAACAGCTAGCACCAACCACATTTTCTGCCAGTGATGAAATAAATGATGGTGAAGTCCCAGGGGTAGGGTCAAGAATATCGATACGCCTCTGGGCAACATCAATTGATAGAATAAACCACATAGTATTCACCTCGAATGGAATTAAAAACTGCACGTTAAGATTTGGATTCAAATCATATTCCCTTCTAGAACACGAAATTCAGCCACATACTGATAATATGTTACGCCAATGAAATATGACCCAAAAACAAGAACAGATATCAGATATACCAAATCACGTCGGGTGAAATCAAACCCCAACTTAGTAGAATCGAAGCACTCTTTGAATTCCTTGACAAGGGCTGATGTTGCCATCCTCTTAGTTAATGTCGACATCAGCTTATCCTGGTTGTATAGCGTTTAATGGTATATAATGAACGACTCAATTTTATTTTGCATGGTTAAAATGTAAACTTATACTGCAAAATAGATTATTTGCTCACCGCAGTCAAACAGCCAAGGATGTATCTCAAGCGCATCCCATGCCATGAAGTTTGATTGAGCATGTCCACGCAGCAGCCCATTACCTGGCCATAAATAAAAAATAAAACTAGTATAAGTCTTTAGTAATAAAACATAAGTGGAAAGGGCTACATTAAATATCATACGAAGTACCTTTCTCGTCACGTGCTCTGCCTTGTAGAGACAAGCAAGATCACCGCGATTTAGCACGTGGCCATATATACAAACAAGGACCTCGCTTAAAAAATGAAACATGAAATTATGTCAGTCCATTTTTTTGGGTTGACACGAAGGAGTGAAATACAATGTTAACAACAATTATAATATTTGAATTTAAAACAACCTCGGCTCACAGCTTGGATCCCAAGCGTACTTTGCCAGTTTTTTTTCAATGTCAAGCAACTTTCCACCGACAGCCTTAACAAACTCATTTGAATCTAAAATTTTGCTCCTTTTTATCCTTCTAAGTGGTGGAAGCATTGTCAATGTTGCTATATCGTACTGCCTGGTGACGACAGGAGGTATTGGGGAGCTATATGGAACGTCTTGAGTGCCATCTTTACTTCGAGTACTCTTTCGGACAGAGGGAGTGGAAATCGTCTGCTTATCCTTCGAAGTCGTTGGAGCATCAATGACTATCGAAGCTGCTGCGCTCGTCCGGCCTGCTGCTCCTCCTCTGTCTACTCGACCTCTAATCCTGTTGCTTCTACGGAGAGATGTCAAAGGCCCTGCATGCCTTTCTCGGGGCCTTCTAGATGTTGCAGCTCCTCGGGAAGGACGCTGTTCTTGCGGGGGCTGTCATCATCATCATCGTCCTCCCCCTCCTTCAGGGGCTGTGTGGGGCTGTCATCATCATCATCATCGTCCTCCCCTTCCTCCTCATCTTCTTCCTCCTCCTCCTTCTGGCCTGCCATCTTTATCAAATCCTGGGGGGATCCGTCCCCTCTCGCATCTGCCCCAATGACTGAATTGGACGGCACACCACCGGACCTATTGGAGAGGCCTGCCGTCTCTGCCCCGGCTCGGGGGGATCCTCTTCCTCCTGCATCTACCACAACCCTATCAGACTGCATAGGAACGTCTACTTGGGGCACCATACCAGAAGGGGTATTCGCTGCGGGGGCAGTGGTCATAGTGCACAGACTCCGTATAGTCCGTAAGACACTATCTGCCCCGGCCAAGCATTGCTTGTACAGGGTTTCAAACTGTTTCTGCAAAAAATTGAAAAGACAATCAGTTTGTGTAAACAAAATAAGAAATATTAAACAGTAAAACTTACAGCTGCAGTAGGGCCAACAACATTTGCGACCTCCTCAAAAATATGGCCAACATCTGGATGCACGCGTTTATGTGTCTGGGCCTCAACCATGCCCCCGAAGTCGATCTATAAAAAATGACAGTATACAACGGAATAAAAAACTACTGACACAACGACATCACATGAACATTATCAACGGAATACATAATTCATGCATATGAATTATCTCTTACCTCTCCTCTCCCAAATCCCCCACCTTGTGTTAGTTCTCTTTCGATTCTAGTCCACACTTCTGAGTCGGACCATGCTGCAGCTCTAGGAATAGTCTTTGGCAGCTGATGGTAGATGACCCTCACGCGGTCAAGATAATGCAGCTACAAATTGAACATAACCATATAGTCAGTTATGTTGTGAATGAGTGTCTTAATCATTTAAGCAAATTTAATAAACACGAATTTATTTATGTAAAAAAAAAAGAAAAATAATGCTTATTACCATAAAAAAATATAGGCATCCCCCAACACATCTCTTTCTGCTTGCTTGGGCTGAATGAATTTTAGCGCACAATCGCTGACACGCATACTCAACCCAATTTAAGGTCCCGATGCCTGCTACATTATGAAAATAATGAACAACCTCCTTGTTCAGTTAGGCCCGTCCCTTTGGTGCGAGAATGTGGAGACCGCGAGTACGACAAACTTTATCTTAAAGTCGTCCCTGGCCTCCATACCAATCAACTCAGCCAGCAGCATCGTGCAGTTGCCTAGCAGCTCTACAACGATGGCTTCTTGATGCTCATCAGATGCAGCAAGCCCCAGCATTCTGCCATTGCCCGAAATACCTAGGCAAGCTTGTATATCCCTGACTGTAATAACCAATCGGCGTCCTCCTTCTAATTCAATCGCGGAAGCATTTGGCCTGAAGTGGTTAATCAACCAGAAGCACAAGTCGTACCGAGTCTTGCTACAATTCAGCTGCAACAGGCCTCCAAATCTAATCTCTTCAACAGCTCGGCGCTTGGCATCACTCAGGTTTGCCACCAAGGCTTTCGGCATCGTCGCCGAGCATCAAATCGTGGCCTGCTGCTGTAAAAAATATTGAGGCATTGATTGTTATGATTCTGAGGCATTAATATGTGATAATGTCCAACAAAAAATAATTATCGTACATCTCAAGTCATATTTACATGCGTCTTACCTGGTGTGTGCTACGTATCCGCTAAGTACTTGAACTAGCCGTAGCTTTCTTGTACTGGTGGAAGGCCGCTTTCCGCCTTTCTTCCCACTCCCGTCTCTGTCCAATCCCCATACCCTGCCAAATAGCTTTGGCTTCTATGCGAGCCTGTCGAACTATATTATCTTTTTAGTAACCACAAAGGCAAAAAAACCATGAACATTAATAATAGTATTGTCAACTAAGCCTAGGAAAGGTAAGCACAGTATGGAGGTAGCCAAATTCTTACTCGTGCGCGCCAAGCTCTACCACCCTGGCTGCTAGATGCTTGGCTCCTCTCCATAAAGTCTCTCCTGAAATGTCAAATGCCCTCGTAATGCCTTCTAAAAAAAGAGGACCTAATTCTTTATTGCAAATAAAGCTCATTCTTTGATAAATAAATGTAATAAGTCCCTCAGATATCTACTTACAAATACATAAAGTATGCCCCCGATGGCCTCCTTGGTAAGACATGCGGCTCTTCGGCTGTCTGGCCGCTCCCTGATGGTCTAGCTTCTAGAGCGCTTGTGGACGGTGCTAATCGCCAAGAAGCTTGTTGTGATTTAGTTCTTCTTTTCTTTGTCATGATGCTGCAGCACATACATCAAATAAAATACCAAGTGCTAGTTGGGGATCAAGAAAGGGTAGCGCATGCGGAGCACAAACCTTGAGTCTATACTTCTTGATCTTCTAGTGCGACAAAAACTATTATCAATTTAGTTAGCATATACTGAAATGATGAGTACTGTAAACCTTACGTTTCTTAGAATATAAATTGTCACGTGAACACATAAGACTAGCCCTAAGTCAATGTACCTAGTTACTGCATAAACACACAACACGAACACATGAAGGAAATACATAATAACATAAACATATTCCCCAGAGATCAACAAAAACCTGTACTGGTTACCACATAAACATGCCAGACAAAAGTATTCATGTTCACAAATACATGAATATTTTACACAACCACATACCAAAGCATGCTTTGCTCAATATGTGCTAGTTGCCACATGAACCAGCCACATAAACACATGAACAACTTATGAAACTGCTTTAGCATGAACTCTGCATCTCTTTACCACACTACACGGACATTGGCACATAAACACATGAACACCTGACATAACTACATGAACACCTTACAAAACCTCATTCTGCACTGCTTACTATAGGAACAAGTCACACATACACATGAATACAGGATATAAATATATGAATCACTTATACAACCATATGAACTAGACAAAGGAACACATGAACAGCTGACACAATTACATCAACACCTTACACAACCATAAGAACACAAGCTCTAAGCATGTTTTTTCTATGTATAACATATAAATAATGGAAGAAGATTGCAAAGAAAAAAACAACAGTGAAGGCTCAAGGCATAATCAGTGATATAACATATCAAAAAGTAAAAGACATAAATTGTGCTGAACGCGATATGAATAGTGCTGAGGGGAAAAGGAAAAGAAAAGTTAAAAATAGTGGGTGTAGTAGAAATGGAAGTTTGAGATGGAAAAAAAAGCTGAGCGAGAACGGAATTATCTTTTGCTACGTGTTACAAGTTTTTTGCATCAAAATTTCATTGTAGAACATTGCAGAATACTAAGAAACCTATCATATTCCCTTCTCCGCTCCTGTCTGTCTCTATTGAGGGTGCACCAGACAGCAGATCAATACACTATCTAATCAACTATTGCAAATGAAAAAAGAATACAGTGGGAGAAGGGGGAAAAAATCATGTCACTGGACATCCTTTTATCCAAAAATTATCAATCTAGTAGTACTCTTCTTGGCATTGTAGGCAACGTGCAAAGCTTGCTACGATGGATCAAGAACCACAATGCATTGCAATAGCCACACAACCACATGGACATTGCCACACAAACACATGAACTACACACTACGAGCACATGAACACTTCATACGACGAAGATATAAGCCCAAAATGAATTTGTACTAGTTACTAAAATAACAAACCACATAGACACATACACACGTGACACAAATAGATGAACACCTATCACAACTATATTAACCGCTTTCCACACTATATATCGTCATACCTACCACAGAGGCCATTGCCACACAAACACATGCACAACATCCTACAAATGTATGATCACCTTACACGTTCACATAAACATAAGCCCCAAGCATATGAAAGCGGCACACTGGTTAATATGTTTTCTACTACAATTATTATTTCATTGAAGACTAGATACTCAGGGCTTCTGCTAGTCAATCACAACATATTTACTCAGTAATCATCATTAAGATTCTTTACTAGCAATGAAGGCTGTATATCCTCCTTAGGCTCCCTTCTCCAAAGCTCTCCAATGACCATACATACAGGAAGCCCAAAGCACGTTGGAAATGAAGTTATGTCACTTGTATTCGAGTTAAATTATTCAAATACAAAGGTATCGTGTGTATATAATAATAACTATCTATTAAAATAACATACATGAGTAATTTCGAATGAAAAATCACTTTCACCTTCAAATTTTTTCCAGATGTAATTGACAAATGTTATCTTAAAAGATGACATTTTGTGAACACCGAAACAATTAAAAAATTTTTTTGAAATCCAATGCCAATGGATACACAAATCCCAATGTAACATATGCACATACTAACTATATATTATAGAATGCACAAAAAAGACCACCACTCAGGTCTACTGGGAGCCAACACCCAGGCTCACTGGCTTACTGTTTATAGTAGTCGCCCGGAGATCAACAATTGCCTCTGCCTTTTTCTCCCAACGATTCCACTCCATTGTCCATGGAAACATAGAAGTCAGGAAATGCAAAAAATAAAATTTACCATCATCAAGAATTGCGCGGCCCCGGATCTCGCTTTGTATGATCTCGACTACAATATTAATATGATCTCGCTATATCTTATTAACAATCACCGAAAGAAGGTTTTCTTGGAATATTAATTGCTCATGACTACAAATGACAATGATAAAATTAGTAGATAAAAAATCTATTGGAAGACAACAAGAATGGAGAAAAAAAATGATAACTAATATCCTATTCTCTTCGATCTGTCCAATACATCAAGGGGAAAGGGATGTAGAATGAACCCAGAACTTGCCACAAAATTAAAATTCTTAACCCTATACAATAACTCAATACCAGCATTCTACAAAACTTTTTCTGTAGAATGCCAACACGGTTAAGTTATTGTGCATCATATGTGGGCTTCTGATGGTAAACCATTGTTGCAAAGTACCGAAAAGTTCCCTAATCATGCTTGTATTGACGCCCCATATACTTAGCACATATACTAACCATTACTACGTCGGCTCACTGCTGTATCACTAAAATTACTAACACCTAGCACATTTTTGTTAACAAAAATTAAACAAAATACCTCTTTTTTATCAAATAAAAACACTACTAAAATTACAAAAAACTTTTTCAGTAGAAAAAACACGGTTAAGTTATTGTGCATCATACGTGGGTTTCTGATGGTAAACCATCGTCGCAAAGCACCGAAAGGTTCTCCAATCATGCTTGTATTAACGCCCCATATACTTAGCACATATACTAACTATTACTACGTTCTTTTACAACTGTATCACTAAAATTACTAACACCTAGCACATTTTTGTTAACAAAAATTAAACAAAATACCTCTTTTTTTTATCAAATAAAAACACTACTAGAATTACAAAAAACTTTTTCAGTAGAAAAAAACACGGTTAAGTTATTGTGCATCATACGTGGGCTTCTGATGGTAAACAATCGTCGCAAAGCACCGAAAGATTCCCCAATCATGCTCGTATTGACGCCCCATATACTTAGCACATATACTAACCATTACTACGTTCTTTTACAACTGTATCACTAAAATTACTAACACCTAGCACATTTTTGTTAACAAAAATTAAACAAAATACCTCTTTTTTTTATCAAATAAAAACACTACTAGAATTACAAAAAAACTTTTTTCAGTAGAAAAAAACACGGTTAAGTTATTGTGCATCATACGTGGGCTTCTGATGGTAAACAATCGTCGCAAAGCACCGAAAGATTCCCCAATCATGCTCGTATTGACGCCCCATATACTTAGCACATATACTAACCATTACTACGTTCTTTTACAACTGTATCACTAAAATTACTAACACCTAGCACATTTTTGTTAACAAAAATTAAACAAAATACCTCTTTTTTTATCAAATAAAAACACTACTAGAATTACAAAAAAAAAAAATTAGTAGAAAAAAATACGGTTAAGTTATTGTGCATCATACGTGGACTTCTGATGGTAAATCATTGTTGCAAAGTACCGAAAGGTTCCCCAATCATGCTTGTATTGACGCCCCGTATATTTAGCACATATACTAACCATTACTACTCTCTTTGAACACCTACCACTAAAATTACTGACAGTTAGCACATTTTTGTTAACAAAAATTAAACAAAATACCTCTTTTTTATCAAATAAAAACACTACTAGAATTACAAAAAACTTTTTTCAGTAAAAAAAAACACGGTTAAGTTATTGTGCATCATACGTGGGCTTCTGATGGTAAACCATCGTCGCAAAGCACCGAAAGGTTCCCCAATCATACTTGTATTAACGCCCCATATACTTAGCACATACACTAACCATTACTACGTTCTTTGAACACCTACCACTAAAATTACTAACAACTAGCACATTTTTGTTAACAAAAATTAAACAAAATACCTCTTTTTTTATCAAATAAAAACATTACCTAGAATTACCAAAAACTTTTTCTGTAGAATGCCAACACGGTTAAGTTATTGTGCATCATACGTTGGCTTCTGATGGTAAACCATCATCGCAAAGCACCGAAAAGTTCCTTAATCATGCTTCTATTGACGCCCCATATACTTAGCACATATACTAACAATTACTACATTCTTTTACAACTGTATCACTAAAATTACTAACAGTTAGCACATTTTTGTTAAAAAAAATAAAACAAAATACCTCTTTTTTATCAAATAAAAACACTACTAGAATTACAAAAAATAAAATTTCATGAAGCAATTTATCTGTAATTAAAAGCACATTTAAGTTATTGTGCATTATACGTGGGCTTTTAGAAGCCTTTGAGCCATAGAAGTAGTCATGGATGTTTTCCATGCAAAACACATGCCCAATAGTAGTTTCTCTGTCCAGTAATAATCTCACTCCCAAGTAAAGAGAAAAGTTCAATAATCCTTAACAGAAATGAGATGTTAATGCATCCAATGAATACACAATCGCTGAAAAGACACAACACAGGTCAAGTACAAAGTTGTTCAGAATGTAGCTGCATTATTAAGATGCATCCTCCTTGATGACATGACGCAATGACAATGAAACCGGCCTGTTAGTATAAAATGTATGTTTAATGTAACTTGTGATGATATTCGTATCACTTTCAAGATAGTAATTTTCAACTTATTATACGACTGCAATTACTATTTCAAAATGGGTAATCACTACAACTACAAAACTTCACTTCAACATTTCTAAACTGCATTCTAACCATATATATATATTTTTTTCCATTGCAACCACAATATCAAATATTTCACAGAAAATGGTAGAACTCTAAAAAAGTAGTAGAAAATATAAAACACAAGCTACTGGAAAGCAGAGAAATATAAACCAAGCGTAAATCAAGAAACAGAGAAAGATCACAATAAAAGCTCCATATTGGGTTTGAACTAAGGCATTATAAAGACAACAAAGACAGGAAACTAAAAAATAACAGACATTTAGTTAAAATAAGACACCTTTAAACTAGCATAATGTTATTTGTAGAAGGGTCCCTACTCAGAAAACACTGTCACATAGTGAGATGTGGGAAGCAGAAAGCAGCTAATGACACCTCTTCGATAGTAACCACAAACGATGAGGGGGGAGATTTGAGGAAGAGGTTGACAGTGAGGGAGTAAAGAGGTTCAAAAGAGGTGGATTTCTTAAGAAGAGAAAAAGATTTAAGAGATTCATTAATATCTAAAAGTTGATAAGCAAAGTATAGATCTTGTTCATATTTAAACATGGCAAAATAATGCTTTAAGAAAGCATATATAAAACGGACGAACTTACAAATATCTATGAGTTGTTAGACTACTGTAAAGGAAAAATTTATGGAGTTAGTTCGAAAGTCATTCACACACTACATAGGACTGGTTAAAAAAAGGAAATATTACACATTGTGATATTGTGGCCATGAATTTTTTTAAAAACCACTTGCAGAACATGTTTTTTCGGCTAACAAGAACTCACCTTGTATTTGAAAGTTTTTGGATTCAATACTTCCCAAGGTTTATCGCCCCCTCCAATTAAGATCACCTACAACAAATTGTTACAATATTCCACGGTGAAACAAAGCATCTAACTCAACTAAGTAGAAACAAAAAATGAAAATATAACCACTATTCCATTTTTATATGGTTACTTTAGGCTATATAGATATTTTGCTTTGGTGAGACAAAGCAAGCATCAAATATCCTACAAACCACATGGACATTTTCTTTTTCACATCAAAGGCTTTAGGTGTATTCAATCTCTCAAGGTTTATAACAATCCCTTAGGTTAAAATAAGGTAAAACAACCAACCTTCTTCAATTAAGCAAAAACACCATTCTCAGCAATCATACTATGACAACCTTCATTATATACTCTATAATGTTTTATCCACTTATCCAAATCAAGTCAAATATACCTCAAAATGTTCCTAAAACATTTATCTACAAATTTCAACTCACAAGGTTCCAGAATTAAGTCCATTCCATATTGTTAAATTAGCAAACAAACAGCGTACACAAACTGCTCAAACAGTATTCCAGTTTTAGAAGAAATTTAACCTAGGAAATTTCTATGACTTTTTCCATGTAACCTGTAAACTCTAAGCTTTCTAAGACATTATTTCAGTAAAAGAGTTTCATTCACCCCTTCAACCTAGCTCCCTTAAAAGCTTCCAAATAGTTCATGGTATTGAACATAATAAAACCGTATTTTCAGGAGCATTATGCAACCAGCTTTAGTTCATTTAATTTTTGTAGCTTTGTTTGCATTCAAAACCACCCAAAATCAGCTTCACAACTCTTATAATATATTATGGCATGCTTCGGTTCAGCCATTTGAGTTTAATACCCTGCAATCACAACAATTCCATAGCTATAACTAATGAACAAAAATTATAAGGACATATACTGCAGTGAAAAGCATCACCTAGACCACACTGCACAAAGAGCAGGTATCAATGAAAACCAAGAGATTTTTTTTTGTTAGGGCTAGCCCCGGTGCACCAAGCGCTCCCTACCATGCGGGGGTAGGGGGAGGGAACCGATATGTACACAGCCTTCCCTTAACTTTTTGCCAAAAGGCTGTTTCCACGGTGGTTCGAACCCATGACCTTTGATCACCAAAATATAATCTAAATATTTAACACATTGTTCATCCTAAATATAATCTAAACATCCAAGAAAGATGAGAAGAACAGGAAAATGAAAACCTCATAGCAATAAAGTTAATAAGCATTGTAGCAATCATACGGGATAGAATCATTTACAAGTAGAGTTGCCATTATTGGTATTGAGTAGACTGAGAACATTTTTAGCAAACTGAACTCCTCACCATTTATATAACACTGATCAAATTCATAAATGATATACAAGATTAGAGAAAACTCAAAGTGAATCTTATGCTAAAGAAGCCCAAAACAATGCCAAAGTGACTGCATACATAATTCCACCAGAAACACATTAAATTCAGTTTTTTGCATGTGAGATTTACTTTTCCAATTGTATCATACTTTGCAAAAAGGAAAGAAAAATCAAACAAGACCAGCAAATTCAAGCATTTCATGTTTGTTATTATTCCCAAAAAAGGATTGAAATGAAAATGTAGAAAAAGAGGACATTCTCTACTTGCAAATGACTCCCATCTAGCAAATACAGTAAGTTAAGCATAACTCAACAGTCAAAAGCTAAAGCACAAAATATATTGCAAACACGTAAATGCACCTAATGATGAGGAAGTGCTAGTTATGTTGTTTGGATTTACTTTTCTGCTTGAATCTTTACTTTTCCTTTCCATTTGGTATAAATCTTTTCTAGCTGAATCATTAAATGGACATAAACTACTAAAAGACCCAGGAAGTAGAAATATTGTTTGAATAATTTCAGAATATGAAAAAAAAATTTGCCTATTGCTTCAAACGATGCCAGAGAGAGTTAAAAAAAATCGTTAAAGTTAATGTCCAAAGTAATACCAGACTTGCTACATAATAGGCAAAAGTGATGAAACATGACTGGAATAGCTAGTTTTGCAATAGACATGTTTACACCTAACATTAATTAGATCCTCAAAACAGAAGAACAAAAGTTCAGCTGCAAAGAGAAAACCTCCTCCAAGACTATTTGGGCAGCTCTCATCCAGTTAAATAAACTAACAAAGAATCAAAGGGTCTTAGTCTATAAGCATTAGACAGCAAATAAAATGCTCGAGTGACAAAAAACTACAAGAGGTTCATCTTACAGTTTCAATTAATCCAAGATACTATTGCTGTTCCTAAAGCCATTAATCTGAAATGTCATAGATACAGATGCATAAGATAAAGGCGGACAATATACAAGAAGAATCAGACAATAAAGAAACTATTATATGTCTTTGAATAGTTACCATAAGCAAAAACCAAAAGAGAACATCAAAAGCTTACTCTGGAGAAAACTATATATATGCAGAGAACTTTCATGATTAGTATATCTATTGCCGAAGAAAATTTGTAAGAACAACATTTTTTTGGGGGGGGGGAGCATCCTCCCATAACAGTATCTAACAAAATTGCCCTGATAAAGGAATGTGAATTGATACTTTCTCCAGTTGGCTAATATTTTCGATTTGTCAATTAAGTTACATCAGATGTTGTCCATCTCAACTTTCATCTACACCATCAGTTTTTAGTATTCATCAAATGCAACCACTCATTTAACAATAGTGATGCAGAAATCCATCCAACTAGGCCACTCTTCTATTATCCAGAACTTACTTCCTTTCTATAGACCATGGTGCTCTTAAGAGCTTTCCAGGTCAACTAAAACCTAGTCAAAAGAAATAAGAGGTCAACTAGCACAAAGAGAGACTCATGCTCTTGCCACACCCGACTCAAAAATTGTTTCTAGCATTTCTTTCATTCCATTTTCAACTTATCTTCTTACTTTACATAACCTTTGTGTGACCTATTTTTGCCCTTCCTTTCACTGTATTTCATTCACATAAAATGAACAGCAAAATTTCACCAAAACATCTTTAAGCAAAACAGTTAACATCCCAATCCCAAACAATGTGTAAATAGAAAATTTTTTCCAAGGACTTTAACTGTTGATATCCCAACTCTAAACAGCACTTGTATTAAATGAAACCTTATGATGCCCCGAATACTTTTTTCTTCTAAGGGAAATGATCTTACATGAGCTTTGAAGCTATCCCAAGGTTCAAAAGTTGCAGAACTCCCTTCTTCTTCTTCGTTCTCGATCTCTTGCCACTTCTTTTTTTTTTATCCCAGGCTTCAAAAGAGGTTGACAGTGAGGGAAGGTAAGGTGTTCTTTACAGTGATAAGAGAGAGGCAAAATACGGTACTCGACACTGACTGAGAGTATCCGCAAATGGTGAAGGGACAAAAGGAGAAAGAGGCTGACAGTGATGGAGCGAATGAGCAACTCGGAGAGGAAAAGCACGATGGTTTCTCGGCGACCGGGGAGGTGAATGGGCAACAAAAACTTCAACAACGGCAATGGTTTTTTCGTTGAAGGAGATGAAAGAGCAAGGCAAGATGGTGGCGTGAAGAAACTGAAACAGTTCGTATTGGTAATAGAGAAAATATCAACTCACGTTGCCAAACGTCTCATCTGCACTTTTCGTCCTCGAAATCGAAGTCTGGCTTGGCTTCAGCCGCTGTAGAGCCAAAGCCAGAGCCGTTTTGCCCTGCTTTTGAGTTAGAAGACGTGGCCTTTTTTGTACTGTACTATCTAGGTTCCTGAATCACGGCCGCAAAGGAGCGGCGCAATTCCCATACTTATCCGAATTTACCATAAAGTTGTTAACAGCTCTCAAGCATTAGTCTTTTATTGACGCTTTAGGCCTTTGCTTTTGCTTCACTTCCAATTCATTATCTTCACTTTCGATTGTTATAAACCCTTTTTTTATTGTCTTTTTCTCTCTCCTGTAATGCACCCCCCCCCCATTCTCCACCGCGGCTGATCTCAAAGGCTGGAAAGCGAAGAAGGGGTTTGTTTAAGTATGTGTCATTTTTTCAGGAAAAGGGGTCTTCTTTATTTTTATTTCTAGCTAACTCCATAGATCTGTCCGTGGCTTTAAACTCTCACATTCTGCTAAAGGTTCAGCTTTGCTGAAGCGTGTTTTTCACTTTCTACTGCAAATATCAAAGCCCAATTGCGTTAAGTTTAGATATTTGATTGTATCTTAAAATTTTTGTTTTTGGTTCCTCCAAGATTGGATTTTTAGCTGAAATTACTCCGATGTGATTCTGGTCTGATTGTTGGCAGGGGAATTCTTCGACAAGGAAGCTTATTTTTCCCTATTCTTTGATAAGCCTGGGAAGATGTGCTACTGCTATTTTGTTTTTTAGAGGAAAAAGTGATTTAGAGTGTTGGTTTTAGTTGTTCTTTTAGATCAAACAAGAGCTGGAGAAATTAGCAGTTGTTTGGAGCGCTGGTAGATTCATTTTGATGTGAAGATGTTTCAGTTACTGTACTTGGTTCTATGTGCTGAGAGTCTGGTGGCATTTCTCTTGGTGGTGAAAATTGGGCCTTTTAGGGAGCTTGTAATGAAGTGTTTAGATCAGGTGAAGATGAGAAAGGGTACAGTTTTGACTATTGCTGGTACTTTTGCTGCCATCCTCATTTCAAACTTCATTAGCATTATTAGGATTCAGAACAAGGGTGCTAAGCTTGGTACCATGTCACCAATGGATCAGGTACTCTGGAGAACCAACTTGCTGGAGGCCTCCCTTATGGGTATGATATAATCCTATTCGGTATATAGACATATTTTTGCTCACTTTCTGATTGCAAATTTGCTGCTCAATCGGTTGCTTCTGTGGTTTGGTATAGAGGTGCATGTGAAAAGGCTCCTTTTGCAATCGTTCCGATTTTACACATGCATATGCATTGAAAATATAAGCACACTCTTTCCTTTTCCTTATTCTTTTTTCACTCTTTCTTCTAAACTAAATTTTGCTATTTTCGTGATGTTTAAAAGGCTTGTCTTTCTTTATTTCCCTCTTTTTTTTCCCTTCGCTTTCTTAGGAGGATGGGGGAGCAACTGCCGGGTGAAGTAATGGAGTACCGTTCCATGTAAAGTTATTGGATGTAAAATTAGAATTTCCTAATTTTGCCATTCCTGTAAACGAAAATTGAAGTTACCTATGTCCTTTTTTTCCTATGGAAGTGAAACTTCGGTCAATTAGATTTACTAGATGTGAACTTCAAACCGTTGTCTCTGCTTCAGTTTTTTTGGAATGTTGCAGGCATGAAATGAAACTACTAAGAATAGGAGACTTGATTTTAAATTGTGTGACATGATTCACACAATCTGTTAAGGTTGATATTTATGACATAATACTCTAATAACTAGTAGCAACCATTTTGAATTCTATAGGATATCTCCATCTATTAATAGGCAGTATCAGATCAAATGCGTTGCTCTGAGGGATCTGCTGGTGCTTTTATCATCACGTGCAATTTTATCATTCAAATGAATATGCCCATGCAGTAGCCAGTCGCGTGTGTATGCACTGTTTTATTTCGTGGTCTGTGGTAAGTAATATGAATAGTTAACGTCCATAGTTGTATTGAAGTTTTGGAATGTCTTCGTCAGGTCATTTGTTTATTTTAACTGGAAAATTTTGTTTCTCTGCATCAATTTAAAACAATTTTTCTAAATTTTGTGCCGTCTTATAAATAGTTTCCTATGGGACAAGTTGAACTGTATAAAATAAGTAACATCTCATGTAAGATAATTCATCAAATCATAGTCTTGAGTTGTAACTTACTATTGGAAGGGCACTGTTGATCAGAAACATAGCAAGGGCGTTTGGAACTGATATCACTCGAAACATGATGACAGCAAGAGAAAAGTATGTGGTTCTATTGAAGACTGAAGCTAGAAAAGAAGAAAGTTCAGCTAGCAGCAAAAATAATCTATTTACTTAATGATATACTAGTCCTAGATATGACTTATTGATCATTAGTGGATTGCATTCCCGAAATTTTGCCAGAACTTGGAAAGTAGATAAAGAAACAAAATGGAGTTATGTTGCATTTCGGTACATAGCGGAGTTTAACTATCATTTTCACTTTTATTTCATGATCTCTGTGATAGTTCTGTTGCTACTCAGTTGCTGGCTATCAGAGTAACCAAAAATGATCAATGGTGTCTAAAGCCCCCTATATCAAATGTCATGTATGCTTAAGCATGGGACTGTAGTAGTGCTTAGTTCTCCACGTTATGTGCAGGCAGCATCTTTAATTGTTGCCTGCAACTAAGGACCTTATTTCTTTGTGCTTTTCTTATAGGACTTCATCTGCATGCCAATTTTTTTTACTGCCTATATTTTAAGTAATAGCATTTGGTAGCATTACATTGGTTTACAACCATTCATCAGTTACCATGTGTTTATTTTCATCATCCTGAATGCACCTTCAGGACTACCCCTAACTTCAGTTTTCCAAACCATATGCAAGCTAGGCTGTGATTGAATTGGTTAAATCATTTCCGAGCCTTGTGGCATTCAACTTTGGTCTTGCGTAGTGTGTAACATCAGTTATGTTTAGATCAGGATACTGTCTGCTGACTACAGAAAAGGTTTCATTTGAATGTTTCTTCCTCTTGACATGACTTAGCTTACTAAATGATGAAGAACCAAGTTCTATGCACCTGAGTGTTTGTGAGACTCGTATACTTGAGTAAGTGGAGGCAAATGAAACATCTTATTACGTCTATGCTGACAAATAACTCAAGGATGCTGGTTAAAATTTGTTTCTTATTCTCATTAATTTAGTGATAATTAGTTGTCTTGTCCTTACGTTTGTTCTCTGCCCCTGAAGAGCCCAAATTTTAATCCTGCAGGTTTCTGCCTGTTCCTTGGTTTTCTAATTGACCGCATGCACCATTACCTCCGGAAATTAATTATGTTGAGAAGTACAACTGGGGCTACAAAAAAGCAAGTTGAAAGTCTTGAGAAAGAAAGGATACAGTTTAAAGAAAAAGCAGAGAAAGCTGATGAGGAAATAAAGCAATTGAAGAAAGAAATTTCTAACTTAATGGAGAATCTGAACAAGCTTAAGATGGAATCTGCAGAGAAGGACAAGCAGGTTGAAACTGCAGAAGCTCATGTTGCTGCTCTTCAAAAGCAAGCTGCTGATCTTCTTCTGGAATATGACCGGCTTTTAGAAGACAACCAAAATCTTCAGAACCAAGCTCAAGGATACCGTAGTTGAGATATTGACAGAACCTTGTGGTTCAAATTTTGGTATTTTAGTATGTAACAGTTGATATTGGCACTAGATTGCATTGAAATATCAGGTCCTATACAAGGAGGAAATTTTGAGGATTGGCAGGTTAATTCTTTTGTCTAATGCTGTGAAGCTGGGCCGTCTGTCAAATATTTGGACAATTTATGATTTCATGGTCGGTTCTTGAACCTGATGTAGCAACATTTGTCATAGTTTTCTGAATTGTTTGGCCATTGAATTGAAAAGGCAAATGTGTGCTTTGCAGCTTTGTTAAACCTCTTTCATCGTTGTAGTAGTTTTGCTAAATTTGGCTGGAACACGGTTCTGTAAGAGTTCCTCTGTAAACAAATATTTTGCGAAGGCCACACTGCACCCCCCCCCCCGCCCCGCACCCCCCCTCTCTTTCTCTCTCTCTGTGTCGGGGCGCGTGTGCTTTTTCCTTTTTTTTTTTTCCTTTTTGCCCCTTTTCAAGAACTGCCCACTTGATTAGTAATCCATTTGATTTTGTACCTCAGATTATTTGGTTGTTTCAAATGTCGCTACTCTTGCATGTCTAAAGCACAGATAGTTATTAATACAGCCTTAACGAGCCAATGGAAGAAAATCTTTGCAGAGTTCATTTTTCTTTTGTGGTGACGTTGAATTATATACACACACACACAAAAGCAGAGTGAAAAGAATAAAGGATGGATTTAATCTCCTGCATGCCTGCTTAAGTCAAACAGGCATCAAATAACTTCCATCTACAAGTTGAAGAAGCATTAAGCATCACAATCTCAATTTTCCATGCCATAATGCTACAGGCACAAAGTAAATAAATAAAGAACAGAAGCAGAATTGCACTCGCAAATGTGCTCAGCCATAAACCGTTAACTACAGCGTTTGTGGGCATACTGGTCTAGAGGAGAAACCTTTATTATTGACTGATTTTTGCAAAATATCAGCCAAGTGTCAGATGCTAATCAAAGTTACCTGTAATTCTTCGCGGTCAGTAGAATCATATGCAATAGGACAGTTCAATGCAGGTGCAGGTGTCCATTCTTTACATGAATCAGTAAATTGTTATATCTGAGAAACATACAACCCCTCTCACTATGTCCCGCCGTCTATGTGAGATCAAAGCCACTTTATGCATAGGAAGGATGGATGTGATGGGATATTCGTCATTCCCAGATCTAAGATGCAAGAGTTAGGCCTTACATGGACCATTGAAAGCCAGTAACGGGACGATTGAATGCAAAGCAACTGTAGACAGACAACATGAGTAGAGTCTCTCTTTCAATAGAGAAATTATTTGGAATGGAAAAACATCTCCATTAACCATCGTTGAGATGAATTTGGTTGCTTGGTCTCAGAACTGTAGTTTGTAGCACACCTGAGAGTGCTGCTAGGGGCATATCCAATGTGGAAGTACGTGTATTACAGTTCAATGCCTCTAACTTCCCGGGTGCCAAGAGCAAATTCCCAAGACTAGAGGACCTGCCAATCCCTTTCCAGGTTCTCACAACCAGCTCCCAATTCCTGTTTCATGTGGTTCCACATACTGAGCATTGAGGTCGCTGGTGCTGTTGACAAAAGTTATTTCAGTTTCAGTCTGTCATTTTTCTTTTCTTTGCTAGCGTTGAAAGACTGTATAAGAAAGTTAGTCCTAGGAATCAAATCCGTAACTTCACCAGTAGTCACCACATGAGCAGAGTCCATCTTTAAAGTGATGGAATCGTTTGATATCCCTCACAACAACCTCTCTCTTCACGATTATGGAGATGAACTTGGTCGCTTCATGGCAGTCCCCACAGATTCTCAGGTTCTTTGTGATCAGCAATTTGGTTCCTGGCCCAGTGTTCAAGAGTGCAAATGCAATAGCAAGTCTCTCACTATGATTACACAACATTTTCATTTTCACTTCCTCTTCAATATTGTGCAACACAAATTCAGTCTTTGGAATATAACCTAGAGCTCTCATCTCCTGCTCCAGCTTTCCTAAAACTTTTACAATCTGCTCATATTGAGGGTGACTCTTATCTTCCATGAGAAAAGCATGCAGTTGTCCATTCACTTCAACAACACTGTGACCCGGTACTTTCTTCATCCCTCTTTTTCTCATAACTTTCCTAATTTCAGCAACTTCATTCCACTTCCCCGCTGCAGCAAAGAAGTTTGCCAATAGACTGTAAATTCCTGAATTATCTGGGTTTAACTCCATAACTTTCTTTGCTGCCAACTCTCCAGTAAAAAATTTCTTATAGTTGTGGCAGCCTGACAAAAGGGCAACCCAAACCGCAAGCCCTGGTTCACATGTCATGCAGTTTATCAGGTTCTGAGCCTCCTTCACTTGGCCAGCTCGAGCCAAGAGATCTATCAAGCAAACATAATGCTTCTCACTGGGTTGGATTTTATATTCTTTGACCATGACGTCAAACCAGTACTGCCCTTCCTTGACTAATCCTGAATGACTCAAGGCTGAGAGAAGAGAAGCAAAAGTTGCATGGTCTGCTTTTAAGTTTGACTCGGTTATCTGGATGAAGAGTGTGACAGCTTCCTTTCCATGTCCATGGATCCCATAGCTAGCAATCATTGAATTGAAACATATCAAATCCTTACAAGTAATCCTATCAAATAGAGCACGGGCACAAGAAATTGATCCACATTTTGCATACATGTCTATCAATGCTGTTCCAAGAACTCGATCTATGTGAAGCCGTCTCATGACATATCCATGTATTGACTTACCCAATCTTGAACGTCCTACTTGAGAACATGCAAGTAGGGCACTTACAAGCGAAACAAGGTCAGGTTGAAATCCAGAACTCTGCATTTCTATCAACAATTGAAGTGCATTTGCAGCAAAACCATTTTGAGCATAGCCTGAAATCAATGCGCTCCATGAAATGACATTCTTATTGCACATCTTCCTAAATACACAAGAAGCAAACTCTAACTCTCCGATCTTAGCATACATATCTACAAGACTAGTCTGCACCACAACATCCATCGGGAGATCTTTCCTAATCATATACCCATGCACAGAACACCCCATTTTTGCATCTCCAGTATTAGCAAGAGCCTGGATCAGACCCAACGTTGCAACTCTATCTCCTTCCATACCTTCTTTTTGCATCTGCCGATATACATCCACAGCCTCTCTCACTTTCCCACTCTGCACAAAACCTGTGATCATCGCAGTCCAACAAACAATATCTCTTTTAGGCATCTTCTCAAACACATGCATTGCCTCATCCATCTTCCCACACTTTGAGTACAGATTTAGAACAGAAGATCCAACAAAAACATCGTTTCCATACCCACATTCAACTGCTCTTTTCCAAATTTCCTCGCCCATTTCAAAATCCAACAACCTAGTACATGCTTTAATTGAGACAGTAAAGGTAGAGCTATCTGGTTTAACTCCCTCACACCTCATTTGTTTGTATATATTTATAACTTCAGACGGGAAGTCATTACGTGAATAAGAAACTATCATTGCATTCCACACATCTACCCCTCTCTTGGGCAATCTCTCGAACACTTTGCGGGCAAGCACCATTTCACCAACTCGAAAATAGGACGACACTAGTTGAGCATTACAAGGTCCATAGCTAAAAATCCCAGATAATACGATCACGGCATGGATTTTGGAAATCGACGACGCGTCATTGCATGCCAAGAGAAAATTCTTCAGGTCTTTTCCTAACCATTTTCTTAGTAGCATCGGATCGCCAGTCCGTGCGAAATAGAACCTCAAACAAAATCCGCCGCAGCTCAGAAAATAACGACACATAAAATCCAACGCAGCTCAGGAAATAACGACACATAAGATTAAACTCGATTTGGAGGGGTGCGCCAGGCCGAGGCAATAGTGCAACGCCAAGGCGACGCGCGAGAGACCGAGTAGCAAGCTACCCATTGGACCTCCCCCTTAAAAAATTGAGTTAATATCATGTGGGCCAATGGCCCACGTATCAGATATTAAACTGATAAGAACAGATACTACACTTGATCTTAGCCAAAAGGCCGAGAAAGGTATGCTTTTCTTACGGTTTGGGCCGCTTGTTTATAGTAAGAACATGCTCCTCGTCTTTCGTAGGCAGACGATGTGGGAGATGCGATGAGTTGAAAACAAAACGGCTAAACTTCCTCTAGTCCTCCTTCTACACATAGTTAAACTCCATTTTTTCCTTTTTGGCTTTTGATTTGAGCTGCAAATTTGACCCTCAAGCATATAAAATTCAAAGTTCTTTTTGTCATTTATTGAATTCATGGGCAATATGTATGGAGATTTGATCTCTTATCCCTCAAGAGAATGGTGGGATCAAAGTCTGTCTCCTCCAAAGCAAGTTGGATCCGGAATAAGCTTTAGGATTGAAAAGAATTTTCAGAAGTTACACTGGAAGTAACAAGAACTAGGCTTCTTGAGATTTATTAGCACGAGTCTAATGAATCAATTCGTATGAAGCAAGGTATATACTTACACTAATTTTTTGGAAAGGAATGGTATAATTTGAGTGATTTGGTTGTTTGGACATTGGAGACCTTGGCCACAAACCCAGCTTGAAACTCCATCACAAACTTTGGTCTAACCATTAGATTAGCCAATGAAGTTCAATGGCATCAAGAAAGGGGTCTTTTTTTTTTTTTTTTGGCTAAAGAAAAAAGGGTCTAATTGCAGCCATCGTTTTTATTTCCCTTTGTCCTAATTTACGAGAGTGATGACTTCTTCGCATAAGAAAAGTTTGAGTAAGAATTGGAAGAGTTCTAACCCCCCCCCCCCAAAAAAAAAACCTATGAAGAAAGGCAAATGAGATGAGGATGAATAGATGGCAACCAAACAAAAAAGTTTAAGAAAATGTATTTTGAGCTCCTGAGCCATAGTCCAATGGCTTGTGACTATTTTGGTAGGCTCATGTTATGAGTTGATGGTTGTGGAATCGAATTTCGTTCTATTTATATTTTTAGTTGAGATTATATCAAAATAATACTATTGAGAAATATTTTATAATTTATTCGATCTGTCTGAATTAATAAATAAGTCGACAAATCTTCTCGTAAGGAAGAGTCATTCAAAAATAATATATCTTGAAGGAAAATGATTGAAATAACTAATTAAGTTAATCTTTTTATAATCAATATTCAAGACTATAAAAGGCCAAGAGTGAAAAAGACATTAATTTAATATTGAAACCCCAAAAAATATACATCCTAACTATTGGCTAATTTGGTAAGTCTAGTGAAAAGTTTATTTCCTTTAGTAGTAGCTATGCAATCACATTGTAAGCTATTCTGCAATTATGTGCAACTCCTAAATTACATAGAGTTGTTACACACTCCTTCCATTTTGTTATAATAAGATGGAAATATTACAACAATGCAACCAAAAAGGAAACATCAAATGATGGGAAGGAAAGTGTTTGTTTGGAAGGAATAAATTTCAAGATTCACAAGTAGTTACTAAAGTCCTTTAAAATAACTTTTCTTTCCTTCACATCAATTTTTGTTTTCTATACTTACCCATTAAAATTCCTCTCTATTTAAACAATTTCTAAATGAAAATGTAAGTTGTCAAATTAATTATTTTTTATGCAAATCACACCAAAAGTAACTAATTTTCCTCGCATTTTCCTTCACTTTCCCTTCATTCAAATGATATCTATGAGAAGCTGGGGAAAAAAAATCAAAGAATGAAGTGGACATATGTGGTTTCTTTTATATTCCCTTCATCCAAACATGTATCAATGAGAATTGGGACCAAAAGAAAAACAAAATGAAATTCATCAAACAATGTCCATAAAAAGCGGACCAAAAAAGAATAAAAAATTTTAATTCAAGTGCCGTAAAAAAAGTTTTAAAAAAGTGAAATTCATCCAAACCATTTCCATCGGAAGTGGCCCAAGAAAGAATCAAAATTCTTAATTTGAAAAATGGGGAAAGAAATGTGAAATCCATCCAAACAATATTTATCAAAAGTGGACCAAAAAGTCTTTTTTTATTTGACTGGTATTTGGGGTGGGAATAAAAATTCTTAATTTGAATGCGGTAAAAAAAAGTAAAATTTATCCAAGCATTGTCCATCTGAACTAGACTTAAAAAAAATAAAAATTCTTAATTTGAGCACAAAAAAAAAAAAGGAAATTCATCCAAACAATGTTCATTAAAAGTGTACCAAAAAGAATAAAAAATTTTAATTTGAGCTCGGTTTGAGATAAGAATAAAAAATTCTTAATTTGAGCACCGTTAGGGAAAAAAAAATCATTCAAACAGAAAGCTTAAAATGGTAAAAATCATGAAAATAAAAGTATGTTAGGATAACGAAAAATTTATCTATTTGATTAAATAGCCTGCTTTGTACTAGTGTAGATGTTTGTATAAGGATATTTGAAACTAGTGGATCACGTCTTTGCAAACGTCTACTGCGTCTCATTCACTTGAAGCTTTTAATCTTTCGAAATGGTGACCGTAGCACAATTGATAAAAGTTTGAAGATTGTGTTTTGATAAACTTTGGTGAAAGCTTCAACAAAGCTTTTTATTTGATCTTAAACTTTTTTAAAGTAAGTCATTCCCATTTGGAATTCATAACATAATATATATGATGAGATTCCCCTTCCTCGGTTAAGAACAAACATTTATGTGTTAAATAACCTGTAATCCATACCTAAAGATCACTATTCACATAAATCACTTACTTAAATACAATTGGTAATTTCTTAACGAAAATCGTGTACAAATAAATTTTGAGAATAAATTTTTTTATTAATATTACATTAGATAAACTAGAGAGCATATATTTCAACACAAACAATGTCTTTGAGAATTGGACCAAAAAAGTATGGGTAAGAATAAAATTCTTAATTTGAGCTACGTAAACAGAGAAAAAAAAAAGAGCAAAATATATCTAAATTATGTCCAACAGCACTGAACCAAAAAACAATAAAACAGAACAGGACCCAAAAAAAATTCTTAATTTGAGTGTTGTGAAAAAAAAAAAAAAGTGAAATTCACCCGAACAATGTCCCAACAAATTTAATTTAATTTGAGCGCCAAGAAAAAAAATTTATGTCCATCAGAACTGGATCAAAAAAGAATAAAAAAGAATATTGGGAACTGGATCAAAAAAAGAATTAAAAAATTTTAATATACTAGATTAAAAAAAACACCATAAAAAAAAGTAATCAGAACTAGACCCCACAGAAAAAAAAAACTGCATCAAAATAAAATTTCTTAAATTTGTGTGCCAGGAAACTTTTTAATTGGACTAAAGGTGCAATTCATACAAACGATGTCCATCAGAACTGGATTTAAAAAAAAAAAAAGAATTGAAAATTTGAAACTGAATTAAAAAAAGAACAAAAAAAAGTAAAATTTTTAATATACTAGATAAAAAAAAGAACAAAAAAAAAAAAACGCTGGAAAAAAAAGTAAAATTCATCCAAATAATATCCATAAAAAATGGACCAAAAAAGAATAAAATAGAATTGGATCAAAATAAAAATTCTTAATTTGATTGCCAAGAAGAATAATTTTTAATTGGACCAAAAGTGTAATTCAACCAAACAATGTCCATCAGAACTGGATTATCAAAAAAAAAACAATTGGGGCTGGATCAAAAGAGGCAAGAAGAACAAAAAAATTATTATTTTAAAGCGCCGTCTGTGGGAATCGAACCCACGACCACATGGTTAAAAGCCATGCGCTCTACCAGCTGAGCTAAGACGGCTTGCGCTCTTGTAATTGTACTTAAACTTAAATAGTATTTTATTAAGAGCACCAAAATAAAAAAAATTAGCTTCTCAGTGTGCAGTTCCACCGCAATTCCAACCAATGGCGGAAATCTCTGAGGGTACACCGGACCGGCCGAACAAAGACTCCGGCCACTATTCCAATCCGCCGGATTTCGACCCCGAAACCATGCGGAAGACGAAACCGGGATTGAAACGCCTTGTGCTTATCATCTCTGTTCTCTTCTTGTTTCTATTAGGTACTAGCAGTAATTTCTTCGTCAATTTTGCAGATTCACTATTTGCTTTATTGATGATGAATTAAATTCTACACTGTAGGTTTGCCATTTTTGCTGAAATCAGTGGAGATTTACCGTTCACCGCTCCCTTTCAGCGACATCGACTTACTCTCAGCTGCAATAGAGTCGAATTCCGTTGTATTTCCTTGCCATTTCCATGCTGTATTTATCAACTTCGATACTACAACCTCCTCTGCAGATGAAATAGGAGCTTCAATTCATTCTCACGTGCAAAAGCTCTCCTCAAAAACTCCGCTTTGTGGCACTTGTAACATTGGCAACAATTCCGTGTCAGTAACCCTTGATTCACTCTCAAATTGTGGAGGGAATAGCTACTCCTGGCAATGTGGGGCGCTGAATGAATTTAAATTTGATTGGAATTCTAAAATTTATGATGAAATTCTCGATGAGTATTTGGAGTCTGTATTGAAAAATGGAGATAATATGAAGGTTTATACGGTTGTGGTCGTGAATAGGGATGACGCGGAGGAGGTGAGAACAGTGGTTGGGAAGTATCGGCATGCGTGGATTGAAGGGAGGATGACGAAGGAGGTGGAGGTAGTGGAGCGGATAGCTGAAATTTTTGTCAAAGTGTTTGTGAATGGTGGGAAAGAGGTAGGTTCCATTCACAGCGAGTTTATGCCAGTGGGGGCGGATGGCAGGGTTGTGCTTTCATTCAATTTATTGAATGCCGTTCCACATGGCTGGGTATATGACTGGTAAGATGTTCCTCCATGGTGAGTTTTCAGTGTAGATTTTCGTGGTGTTTAGTTGCTTAACAATAAAGCATTGAAGCTTTGTTTGTTTCATGATCGTGGATTGAGTTGCTTATGGGTGTAGAAACTGTTTTTAAGGATCATTAAACCTGATCCTCTGAATCAATTCTCACTTTCTTTTATGTCTTCTTATCTGTCTTAGCAAAGCCCAGATATGAGAATGTTGATTGGAGTCATTTTAAACATTCTGTGCAAGACATTGTAGTTTTCCAAATTATACTGCCATTTTGTGTTTGGAATGTCCGCCCGTCTGATAATATTAATCCAGATGGACATTCTAGTAACATATTTGCCGTTAAACAATAGATATTGTCCACTTATAAATTGTAGTTGGTGTCAGGGATTTCCAAGAGATAGATGAGATTTTGCTGGCTCCAGTTATTGAGGCTTTGAGACCTCTAGCTGAAGTTACTGTGGAAAGTCAGGTTATAATATTTCTTCATTTTTTTAGGAGGGAAAAGGAAAAAAAAAAAAATCCTTTTCCTTGTTTTTCTTCTTTTGAAAAATTTATTGGGGCATAGTTGAAATTCTTGTATGTTCTTTCAATTTTACTTGGTACCTGGGGACATCATGTGCAGGTCTTATACCATACTCCTAAATCCTCTTTCTCTTACTGGGATGACAAGAAGGCCAGCTACATCTTCAGTACCAAAGATCTTCCTTTCTTTGTATGTTACTGTAGTTATCAGTTTTTTATCATTATTTAGTGCCACAAAAAAAAAGTAAAATCAATTATTTCTATCTTTTGGGTGTGATGCATTCTTGCTATTACCTTTTTGTCTTGTGTGTGGGGAATCCATAGAAAGGAGGCATCACAGCTGTATACACCAAAATCCAATCATCAGCAGATCGAAGTGCATAAGCCCCTCAGACAAGAGGTAGGGAGAGCGCACTATAAGTGGAAGAGTCACACTGCTTTAAAGAATAAAGGGAAGAGGAGACATTTCTTCATAGTTCTTTCTCTAAAATGCAGCCTTTTCTGTCCATGTCCATTGTGAGCCTCTCCCATTCCAGGGAAGAGAGTATAAGGACACTTTCACTGCAAAAAGACCTTGGGGCTTGATGAAACAGAAATATAGGAACTAGGAAACTTCTTTGTGCTGATTCCCCTGTTGTGTTTAGTTCCGAGAAAGACTTCCTTGAGTTTTTCCTCTGATTTCTACGCTTCTCTCTTTCTCTCTCAACACACATAGACATGGTTATGCATAACTGTAAAAATGTTGTTGTGTATATGCTGACAACGTTTGACCAAAACAGGAAGACCAAAAGACATTACATGGTACCTTTCAGATGAACATAGGAAAGGAGGGAAGGCATGCGTTATTTATGTCAATCCATCTATATTTTGATCATATTTGCATCTCTACTACAATGTTCTACAATGCAATCATAGTAGCACATATAACTAAAGATGGAAAATAACTTGAGCAACTTCAATTACCTTCTTGAGAAGTGGCTACTTTTCCTTATAATTTGCTGAAAGGATGCGATGGTGTGTTAATTTGGTTTTTTTCTTACCATATTAGTTGGATTTTTTCATTACTTGGTTTTGCTTGGTACAAATCATATTGTCCATGGTGTTGGCGAGATTTCTTATTAATTGGCTTTCGGATTGATAGGTCAATTCAAATGAGTGGCATTTGGATACATCAACTGCAGCAGGAGGACGGTCAAAAGTTTTGCATTTTGTGATGTATATTCTTGAACTCCTCAATTTCTTCTGACAGAGAGTTTTCATTGAATATCTTTTGTGAAAAGTCTCTCCTTTTTGTGTTGCTGAGCTCAGCTATTTGCTTTGCTTCCTTGCATAATTTAATCTAAAATGTTGATGATACTTTTTAACTGGTGTTATTTTCATTCATGAACAATTTGTGAACCATAAGGACCAGAAAGGGCAAAGCTTTGTCTGCGAATAATGAACTTTGAAAGAAGAGTCAGTCATATTTATTCTTGATCCATTTGATTCTTCTATCTAATTACTCATTCATGAGTAGTTTGTCACTTAACTAAAATCAATCTGCTATCTAGTGTAAGAGCGACCTGTTTATCATACAGAGTTAGTTGTTTTGTTAGTCTTATCCTGAAGTTTCATTCAGTCTTTTATTTGGTATGAGTTTGTGACTAACCTAGAAATTATTCTTATTCCGCTACGGTAATAATTCAGCATCCCTAGTAACTGTTTTCCCTTTGCAACATCAGATATGTGCCATCTCCAAATGAGTGCCCCCTTTTGCTGCAGCTTCCAAATGGAGACTTTTCCTTGACAAATGGATTTATATCTCCAGTGAGTTATTATGCCATACCACTGTATCTCTCTGTCATCATTCTTGTTAAATCTTGCAATGTTATCATTTTCATTTGCCATCCTACAGGTGTGGGGAGGAGTTGTTGTTTGGAATCCTCCAGATTGTTTGAATGATTTGGGAGCTACCAATCCTCTCCGTCGTAAGATATCTCCTGAGGTATCCTGTCTTTCATTGAAGTCTAAACTAAATTGCTAAGAGTTAAATAAATAGAACGTAAATGATAATTGTTGCACGCATGGTGAGAATGGGATGACTGCAAGATATTGGCAACTGATTTGACAACTACAAAATGTTTTGGAGGCATGAGGCACATCTGGGAAATAAATGTTTTGACTGGCCAAATAGTCACCAATGTAGGGCATGTCTATGAAGCTCGGCATGCAGGGTATATGAACTCGAGCATATGGATGCTTTCTTCTTGAATTGGGAGCACATGCATGAAGCTTAGCATAAATAAGCATATACTTTTTTGCAGTATATGTAACATCTATGGTCTCCTTGGTTCGTAGTAATATTTCAATTGTGTGTCCCCACTTCGAATGCTTCCTATCCCCATGAGCATATTGGTGCTCCTGTATACATGTTTAGCGATTTTACATTTTTCTATTTTCTTTTTTTCGTTGTGGTAAAACATAGAATACATGTCTGGACACGTAATCCTTGGCTGAATTCACTAAAACTTTCTTTCATCACTCTTTCTTGCAGTATTTCCTCCTTACAATTCCCCAACTCCCCTTCTCTGTTGAAGCATTAAGTTTGTCTTCAATTTTATTCTCAGCTCGTCATCTTGATTGCAGCATTTAACCACAAAAAAGTTGTAATTTGCACTGATTTTTATCTGAACTTGGAAAAAACTGATAACTGAGATTAAAGTACTTCAAGATGAAGCACATCTTTTCCTCTTATGTTACTTCTGTTTCTCTCTTGTTAATGAAGCATCAGTTTTTTGGAACAGGAGTTGAAGAAAGTGTTTGACGTATTTATAGGACAGCTGCGACAGCTGTTTGGTCTGAAATCTGATAGCCTGTATTATGGTGCATCAGGCACTTCCACAATTTTAGCCAGTGAAAGAGGCTTTACAAAGTGGTGAGATATTACTCTTTTGCAATGGGTACAACAGGAACAGAATATAATTGACATTTGTATACATCTTAATGCCCTAGTAAAGTAAACCCCATTTACTTGAGCATAATTCTTGGATCCATGTCATACCTGCTTAATGAAGAGACAGAAAGAAACTGTAAAACCTTGATATCAAAAAGGTTAGAAGGTAAACTGGCCTGTTTAGCCAAGACCGTTTGTCAAACCATAAAACCTTCATCAATATTCTGCTTCTTGTTTATAGATAAGTAATGCAGTGTTTCTTTTGTAATGAGCTTGCTAAGTATGATTGTCCAATTGCTTTATTCCATTAGGGAATTGGATGTCTTGTCACGACAGCACACATGCTTTAACCTTCTTCAGTGTGGCACAACCCTTGGATCGCTTTCTCGACTGGTTTGTTCTTTTGTCTCCCTTTTTTGTTCATTTGGAGGGGGGGGAAGAAAAGTAGAAGAAAAAGGAAATTCAACTAACAAAAGTTTTATTTCAGGTGCAATCACTTCCAAGGATGATCATTATGGATGAGATTGGGAAACAGGTCAGTTCCAAAATACGCCTCTGGATGTACAATTATACGAGTCTTCAAGTTGTGGTGGCTGAGTGTGACACTGACATCTCTGGCAGTTAATTCTGGTGTCAAAGATATTTGGAAGGGCATTGTAATTTGCCTTCCTTCTAGATGCTGTTAGGCAAAAATGATGTTGGCTTCTTTGTTTTATAGTTGATTAACAGCCATACATGCAAGTCTCCTGGATGGTTTAAGAATAGCACTTGCATCATTAAGCTGGTTTTTGTTCTTTCTAGTATAGTTTGAGCATTCTGATTATTTTCATTTACATCTGAGCCTCTTTCCATTTTTAATTAATGGTAACCTGTTTCTTAAGAGGTCGGTTGGTAAGATAGGTTATTAAGACTCTATTACCATTACCAGATAGTTTACAGGTTGCAGAATCAAGGTGGTTGTGTTGGATGATAGAATGCTTAACATACCTTTGTTTCTCTTTGCAAGTCAAGATATTGTGAAACAATAGGTGAAAATGTGTTCAGAACTTGATTTCCATTATTCTATGTTGATTGCAGTAGCTTTTGATATAATAAATTGTTATCAGCCGAAATACCATTATCCTATGTTGATTGTAGCATCTTTTTTTTGGCAATGGAAGTAAAAGCAGCCGAAATACCAATTTTGCTGTGTTTGTGCAGGTCAAGTTCTCTCTTGAAGCTGCAAAACTGGCTCTAAGAAATGCTTCTCTTGGTATTTATGATGCGTCTGCTGGTAAGTTGTACCAAACTTGTCTCTTTGTAATGAGATTCAGTGGCAAATCTCCCTCTTTTACATTTACATGTGTCGTTTTTTTTTTTTTTGTCCTCCAAACCCGCAACCTTTTACTAGTGTCCTCAAGAGAATCGAGATCCTTGGCAGAGGATGCATTCTATCACCCGTCTATGATGTCAGTGAGCTACTATTCATTCGAGCACTGCTTTGCTGTTTATTCGGTTTGTCCCTGCTTACTCTTTTAACATGATTATCATGACTGTTGAATAAAATTATGTAGTTTGCGGAGTTAAGATTGTCCATACTGATTCTCTTGGGGTTTCCACAGAGCATTGCACATTTCAAATGCTTGACGATTTCGAATGCATTACAGATTGCAATGCTATCTTTATGCATTTTTATTGGTAGTCTCAAGAACCTGTGATCATGGAATCTGCCTTAACTAAAAACTCCTGTGTACTGTATTTTAACATCTTCTGTTGCTATCTAGAGCTGTAGCTATATATGATGGATTATTACATTATTTCTCCTGATTCGGTAATTTGCCTTCTTCGACTTGCCAGCCTTTCTTTCTCCCAGTTTCATTGCACGTGGTTCTCGCAGTTCTTAGAGAATGGAAAAGATACAAGCAAGAAACGAGGAAGTACATTGCATGGAAAGCCAAGTCGAGTGCACGTCCTTCTGGAAGTACTTGAGAATGCAAAAGTTACAATTAGGAAAATCACGCTGCATGGAAAGCCAAGCGAAGCTAATCCAACATGGAAGCCATGCCATGGTCTCCGATGGACGGTATACACTGGTTTCCAACAATGCCGAGTTTTGCACTGTTCTCTCTGTAACGTGATTTATATTTGAGAGGTTAAGCGACATGTTATGTTGCGGCTTTGGGGAAATCAAGGTCTTTTTACCAACTTGATTTTGGAACTCGAAAGCATCTGGCAGAAACTATAAAGATGCTGGATTTTCTGGAATTTGATAGCAGTGAGGAATATTTTAGCTACATTTTCACAGGGTTTAAACCTCTTCTCATAATGTTACCAGGCCAACTACAATATGAGATCCTACATAGAAATGATCCCTCTTCATTTTCTCCTCGAAACCTAGCAACATCGTATGAAATCTCATGTAGGCTTGTATTGGCGACAATTTTTTTTTTTTTTGTAAACCCACCAATTCGTGTCGTCAAAGATTCCCCGAAATGAAGCAAATATAACTCGACGTCGACAGTCTCAAATTTTAAGCATCTGTTTAACAATACAATATACAAATCAAATGCATAAGAAAAAAATAAGGCATCTAAATCGCATTTCAACATTCATTCACCTTTTAGTTACTCCTGTGTACCTCCCTCATGACAAACAATTTTGCCCCTCTTTTGGTCGCTGTCCGTTACAGGGGCAATTGCAACTTCAGAGGATTAGGAAAGATACAGCAGAATTTGTGCAGCTACAAATAAAATTAGATTCTCTCTATTGTCTAAATGTGCCAATCTTCCCACGATTTCAAAACAGGAGCTCATTAAGGTGAGATTCAGCTACAACTGAACAATTCCTCCACAAAAGTTACATGCAGATTCCACCCAGCAAAAGCAAGCCTGCCAATGTCTGAGGTGTACCAATCAGTCAACATGATTCTAGAAAGCACGCAAACAAGTAAAACCATTAACTCAAACTTTGGACTCCAATGCCAGTAGTATCTTTTTCCTTGGACCCTGAAACAACAAACGTGGTGTTAAACTAACAGAAAAGGCAAAGATGACATTGCTATTCTCTTACTGACATTCAGGGTCAGTCAAAGATGACAGAAGGAAAATATAGAACCAATGAACAGATAAGAAAGCTGATTCGGTATCAGTTACAGTGGAGGCATACGGAATAAGGCATGCCACATGTGCAGGCCAAAGAAACTATATCCATAGGTCGAGGAGGAAGTCCTTCAGATAATGGGATAGAAGACTAACTACAAGAAGCAGGATTAAGCCAAAGATCATGTAGCTGAGAGCACAAAGTGAACAATGAACTCTTGGCTGTGGATTTGTGACTTCAGCCACAGAAGTCCACCTATTAGCATTTGCCAACAATAGAGAACATTTGACACTCAAACTGAACTCTAAAAGTAAGCACGTTTCTTTATCCTCCTACAGCACAATATGAAGTTATAGGTAAAAAGGGCTGCCAATTCCTTTTTTCCCAAGGAAAACTACACTAATCCAAAAAGGAGTTTCCCAAGCAAGACTCCTGCAATGTCAGCAAATCAGCAACTTACTCTAAAAAGACAATAATACATCAATGCAACTGAGTCTATGCAGAGGTTTTGACCCAGGGAATGCATTAAAAGAAAGGGAAAATCAAATGTTTCATTTGAAGAGTCTATGCAGTATTTATTCTTATCAGAACATCCATCATCATTTTGCATGCAAGTGAAATTTTGAGTATTGTAGGCTGCATTTGCTATGGTTCATGACCGTTGATGAACACTAATGGCTATTTATGTTGCTTGGACTCCTTTCTAGAATAAATGAGCCAAATGAGTAAGAGAGCTTAATGAAACTCATGCTCCTCTGGTACCAGTATAATGTCTAGCAGCCTATCATTTAATGTTTGAACCTACCAGGGAACTCACTTTACATGCAATAACCGAGATGAGATACTTATCTAACAAAAATAAATGTCTATTAGAATATATGAAATTATTTCCCCCTTGGCAAAAGGGCCAAAAAACAAAAAAAAAAGAAGCTGAGATGACATTTACATTACCAACATAGTTACTGTAGCATATGAAAATGGAGACCTTTCAATACTCTAATGGCAAAAGAAACACAACCCCACACTGCCGCAAACACATGTTCTAGAGATCTTGTTTTGTAGATTTTTGCAAGATTAACACGAGGTTTACAATATTCCATTCAAATTCTTGAAAAGACTTTTCTCTGGAGCTAAAATTTTTTCATTTATGTTCTACCTAGACATTTGAAAAAGAAATGATTTACAGCTGTAAGTAAATGGGGTTCTAATTAAAGGTCCTTTGTTCTGATCCTAGAAAAAAACAACAAAAAACTATAGCCTTTTCTCTCTTTTTTTTTAAAGTAACAATAATCAGAGCTAAAATAAATCAGAAATCAGGAAAGTCTTGATAGCATACCATTGGTATTCCCATTGCCTTAAGATCTTCATCAGTCATGTGCATAAGGGCAGTCATGTCCACCTGCAAAAATAAGTATCTAAGTTTCTGAAAATAAATTGCAAAAAATCCACTTTTTAACTGAAAAATATGAAGCTGCATACTTCCTCAGCTTGAAATGTAATAGAGTATTTTTCAAGGCCGAGGGATTGCAAGAAACCGTCCACTGATTCAACCTGCAAGAAGGATTCATAATTCAGCTGCCAGGACTACTTTGAGAAGCTATGATCTTACCCACAGGAAATTTTCCTTGCCTCTTTTATCCCACCACATCCAAATTCCAAACAAAAAAAAGGGGGGAAAAAAAAGGAAGAAGAAGAAAAATGGAAGATCAGAAACATATGAGCAGGCATCTTAGAGGATGAAGGATAATTGAGAAGAAAGAACAACAGAGAGTATGTTCAGAAAATGCTAGACATCAAAATTCACTTCATCACCCAGCACTCTGGAACATGTGCATGAACTTATACAGGGCATGGCAATGATCTTTTTAACAGGAGACCACTAAAGAGGTTAAGTTAAAAATAAACTAGTAATTACATTTAGGTGATTGGCATTGCAGAAGCAGCATTTACATCCTCATTGGTTTTTCTGGTTGTTTGATCTTTTTGTTATTAAAGGAATGAAAATCATTCCAGTACAAGAAGCAATCATGATTAAGCTATCAACTGAACCAAACATGCATTGGAACAAATTGGAACGTAATATCAAGGACCATGAACAGTCAGCACATGATTTGATTTATCCCTTAAAGCAAACATAGCAATTATCTTGCCTTCTGACTTTTTTTCTTAGATGCCGAGCTGGCAACTGTTTTCTTCTCAGGCAAAGGAGCTTCAGCGACAACACTTTTCCTTGCAGGCTTGCTAACCTCAGATGCCGGCTTCGGCTTTGGTCGATCAGGCTCCACTGTCTGAGAATATGTTGAACCAGAGAGCTTTTCACGCAGATCCCTTACACCACCTGAAAGAGATCCTTTGACACTTTGAGCACCCTGCTGGACACCCCTCTTCTGGAGTTTTAAACGAAGATCTGCTACACCAATTCTGCGATCTTTGCATTGATTAACAGTCAAGGCCATGGAAAAATTATTTGCAGATAGCAGTAACATAATACATTAATAGACTGAAAGCAGCAGTTAAAATTTGAAGACACAAATGCTTGCATTCAACGTACTTGAAACCTGCGGATCATTGTAGTCAAAAAGATCGTGTTCCCATTTGTCATCATCCTCTCTTTGCCTACACAATGTCCTAGAACAAGTTATACATATTTCTTCCTGTATAAATAGAAAAGGGAGAGGAAGGGAGCTCTATCTTTAGTGATTTCCATTTTCCTCCCGGGAGGGGGAAAAAATTGTTTTTGTATTATTTATTTATTTTTTCGGGAGAAGGGGGAAGGGCCAGCAAATAAAAAACTTCCCTTTTATAGAAGGATTTGCTTTTAATTATCTAAATAAATCAAGTCAAACATTTCGTCTTCCGGGAAAAATCAGAAAACAACAACAACAATTAAGCCTTAGTTATAAAAAAATTGAGATCGGCTACATAAACCAAATACAAGACTAAGTGTAGTCCTCCACATAAATCCTCTACTTCCAGAAAAATCAAAAAAACAAAAGGCAAAAATATAGCATATCTTAACCTGACATGGAACAAAAATTGATAAGGAATATCAGAACATGTTTACGTGAATGCACACATGACATCCATGTCATTAAGAAGGAGCTCCGTTTCACATAACCAAATCTTTATTTCAATCTACGGTAGATGCAAATGCCACAAGGCTATCATTATTTGACTGGATTATGTTTTAAGTGTAACTGCTCAGATGCTTTAAGACTAATAATTCCCTCTGCAAATGAAAAAAAAAAAAAAAAAAAGAATATATAACATTTCCAGCTCACATCTAATTATCCAATCCAGTATCTCCCATGCTGTTAACCGCTTAAATCACTTTGCAACGCATCAAAACCATAAACAAAGTGCAGCAAACATATCTAAATCATAAATTAAAAAAAAAAAAAGACTTCAGGAAAAAATGAAACCAATGCAAGCTATTGAAACTTATTAGAAAATTTGCATTAATCCTCATACACAAATGCAGCAAGCATACACACTTTGACAGCCGTCAACAAAAAAACCAAATACACTAAAATCCAAAAAGGGGTTAAAAGAGAATAGAGACTGTGAAAGCTTCTCCTCTTCCTCTGCTTCTCCCAACTCAACCCACAAAAAGAAAACAAATTCAAAGCCAAAAACCAAAAAAAAAAAAAAATACACTCAAGCAACGCTCATTGGAATGATAAAAACAACCATAAATTCACAAGAGAACACCATATCAAACGTGCGTATATTTCAAATTCAATTACACCATCGTGAATAGAGATAGGGCTATGAGGTACCTCTTGCCGGAAACTTGTCTCCGGCGGGCGGAATCGCCTACGGTGTTGCCGTTAAGTCGCTCCTTTATTGACCTCTTTGCTGCAGCCTCCACTCGATCAGCATACATATTATATCACACAATCGAAACGGCTCCCGCCCACTTATATTCCGATTCCCCAAATAAAAAACCCTAACCCTATATTCTTGATATGCGTACTACTCCACTAATTGTCTCCGAAATAGAATTATTGGGAGGAGATTCAAACCGATATATATCAAGCAGAGAGTTTTTATTCCAGCGCGTAAGATTTGAGAAGCAAAAGGAAAAAAAAGTCTCGACTCCGAAGGGTAACCGGCTTCAGCTCGGGTTTGGGCCTTTGGGCTTTTCTTTTGGATTATGGGCCGGTTGTTATTTGTACGCTTTGATAAGAGACAAGTGTTGTAATATTTTTTTTCATTTCTCTACGTCAATTAGGAGGAGTCCAAATACTTCTATATTTATGGGCTTAGAATTGTTAATCTCCAATAAATTTAATATTTTAAGGGAATAGATATCCACATTAATTTGAAAATTTCTTAATACACTTCCTTAAATATCCTTTGGAAATTTCCTAACATTCCGTTTGTATGTTCATTTCTAAGACCTAGAAATCTCTCTCCCTCTCTCTCTCTATATATATATAAAAGTCAAAGATGAAGCTTATCATTACGATACATGGAAGAATAGTAAGGTGACACGTTTTTTTAATATATATATATATATATATAAGTCGAAGATAAAACTTATTATTACGACACATGGAAGCATAGTAAGGTAACACTTTTTTTAATATATATATATAAGTCGAAGATGAAGCTTACCATTATCATTTTTTATATAATTCAAATATAAAAATTATATTTGAATTTATTTAAAATCTTAATTAATTAAATTAACTAATAAAATATATATGTATTTAATATTAATACATTGAAATGTGTGAATATTTGAATACTATCTAAATTTATTTTAAAATCTATATATCTATATATATATAAAAGTCGATGAAGCCTACCATTATGACACATATAAGCATAATAAGGTAACATATTTTTTTAAATATATATATATATATAAATCTAATATGAAACCTACCATTACCATTTTTTATATAATTCAAATATAAAAATTATATTTGAATTTATTTAAAATCTTAATGAATTAAATTAACTAATAAAATATATATGTATTTAATATTAATATATTGAAATGTGTGATTCTTTGAATACTATTTAAATTTATTTTAAAATCTTAATTAATTAAATAATTAATTAAGTTAATTAATAATATATATATATATATATATATATATATATATACACACACATTTAATATTAATATATTGAATCTTAATAACATGACAACTCATGCAACGCACGGGATAACAACCTAGTATTTCATTACAAACCTTTGTAAGAAAATCCTATGGGACAAAAATTTAAAGAAAGCAAAGAAGTATACTTTCTTTTTTGGAGGAAATAATGTTTTGTTTAAAAACTTAATAAAAAAACCTCAATGAGAAAATTCTTGATTAAGGAAAAAATAGTATACCTCGCAAATATTAGGTTGCGAATTAATAATAAAACGACCATTAAGTTAATATATTAATTAAGTTTATAAAATATCTAAATTGTCTACTAATTAGATTAATTATTAATCTAAATATATCACTATAATTCTATAGGCAAAATATGTCAGTCACCCTTAAACTTTTACAAATTTTGATTTTCACTCTCGAACTTTAAAATGTGTAATTTTAGCTCTCGAACTTAAAAATACCTAAAAAATAGCCATTTCAACAATAAAAGCTCAAGTACAATACAAAATTACTAGATTTTAGCTCTCATTTCCCCATTTTTAATTTCTAAAATATTATTTTTCAACTTTAATCTCGCTCTCTTCTCTTCAAATTTCTTAATTTATTAACAACAATTTTAAAATTTAACTTCAAACCTTTTATGCGACTCAATAATCTTGAGATTACTTTTTCGCACTATTTTAAATTTAACCATATAACAAAAATAACATGTTTTACCCTTTAATAAACAAAACTAAGATATAAAGATGAAGAAGAAAAAAAAAAACAATTCAGTTCTTGATGAATAGTAATTTTCTTGGCATCTCTACAGGAAGGAAGAATAATTTTGAAAGCAAAAGTGAATTACCAAAAAAAAAAAAAAAATCTAAAAAGAGAAGTGAGAGACGCGTAAGTCGCAGTAATCTTTTCCTGTCATATATAGAAGTTACTTTATAAGAATTAAAAGGATGACACCACATTGTGAGAGTTAAGTAAATAAAAATACCTATAAAATAGGTCATGTGGAAGTCATGTGATGAACTTTTGTGAGCACTTGATAGTTTTAATTGATGGAAGAGCTAATTTGAAGAGAAGAAAGCGAGATTAAAGTTGAAGAATAATATTTTAGAAATAAAAAATGCGAGAATGAGAGCTAAAATCTAGTGATTTTATATTATACTTGAGCTTTTATTGTTAAAATGGTTATTTTTTATATGTTTTAAAAGTTCGAGGGTTAAAATCAAGTATTTTAAAGTTCAATAGTGGAAATTAAAATTTGTAAAAATTTAAGGGTGGCTGACATATTTTGCCCTAAATCTATTTTAGAAATTGTTGACAAACAAAATATTGGAACGGTTAGATGACCGAACGATAGACGGCTAGGACCATTGAACAACTCAACTAGTCGATTCAAAATATATCTTGCTGAACAAAAGTGATGGATTAGCTCTTAGGTGTTACCTGATTTTTAAAAAGTTGAGTTTAAATAGGATAGTACTGGAAATTTAGGAATGTGGATAGAGTTTTTTACCAATTCAAGAGCCCACTTCCTCACCATATTTGCCATAAACAACAAAAGGAATAAGACAAACAGAAATGGCGATATGGGAGTTTAAAACTTTTAAAAACATCAAGAAGGTATGGAAGAGGGGAACACAATCGATATTTCAAGAGTTTATAAACAATTCTTTCATTTCTTGTATTTCTAGAGTTTTCAACTTAAATTTTCCTTACTTTCAATTATTTTCATTACTACTTTTGTTTTACTTTACTTTAATTATTTTCATTACTATTTGTGTATTACTTTTACCATCTCAAGTCAACTCCCTCAACTGTGGGAATTTACTTGTACTCTCGTAAGTATAATTGAAGTTCCAAATTCACAAAGAATCTCTTTTTGCCTTAATTTCTGAGTTTCATTTGTTCATATACAAAGAAGACTCAATTTCGCGTTAACTGACCACTCTAAGATATCGCTTCTCAATTGATTGGTCAGCTGAAGTTTTGATGACCAACAGAAATATAGGAGTTATTGCTATTGGTGGCACTTCTTAACCACAAAGTACTCGTCTATTTTCATTTTCAAAGCACAGTGCCTCCTATTCATTCATATGGCCACCATTACCATCTCTTCCCTAAGTCCATTTATCAATTGGTACAAAATTTTATGCAGTAAGCTGTTGGCAAGAGTGAGAATGTTAGAGAGAGAAAATCTCTCAACCAATGCATGCAATAGTTGTTGCCTTAATCTCTACCAACACCTCGAAGACTTAGTGCTATACTATTCCTTGTAAGTGTGTTTTATTTAATAGCATTATTTTATCTATTTCTTCTATTGGCCTACGATTTTAGTTCTATTTTGTCTTTATATTTCGACATTCTTGGGTCCATGAACTTGCGGATATTGGACCACCTTTGTTGTTGATGCGTAAATTTTGGGTGTATAAAAATTATCAAATTTAAATTCATCACTTAGTTAAGTTTTAATTAAAACATTAATCTCAAAATACATATACGAGCAAGTATACTCATCGCAAGTATAGCATAGGAAATTAATGAGTATCGATTATCAAAGGAACAAGTACACACTAATCACTTTTCATTCATTGTTTAGCTAACCCAATAAAGTGATAAAATAATAAAGAGAAAAATAAAAAATATATATACAACTCAAAGATTTAGGAATATACAATTTAGACAACTATCTTAGAAAACATGATAATGAATCATCTAACAATTATCTCAATTAATCATCATCTTGGCATCACGAAGAAATATAAAGTAAAATTCAATCGTTTTCCCAGTCATGAATCTATTTATATAGACTCCACTTATTTTCCAATCTATGGAATTACTATCTTTTGATTAAATTAGTAGATTTTCCAATCTAACCAACATAACCAAAATATGTATTAAACTCAATTTCTCATAAACATGAAATTAGCTAATGACCATTTGCTCGAGGTGAAATCAACTAATCTTTGATCACTTTGGTCCTTTAATCTTAACTTTGTTTCCTAAATCCATTAAGATTTGACAAATTACAAAATCAATGTAATGAACTCCTAACATCATTTTCCAAGTCAATTTGAAGAACTCGTATTAATAACCAATGATAATAAATAATCAAATACCCAATATGATAAAGAATTGATCAAATAACCAAATTAACACAAAATCATGAATCCAATATAATGTTAAATTATAATAAAAATATTGAATACATCATTATTTAAGAATAAAAAAATAAAGATAAAAGAAAACATTCATAGATAAGCCTTTTTCTTTTCTCTTGAAGACTCTCTTGAATAACCCTCCTTGAATTGGTGAATTCTTCCTTCAATGAGTCTTTGGAATTTTAGCTCTTGGATCCACCTCTATATCTCTCTATATCTCCATTCTTTTATGTTTTCTCTTACTTTTATAGGCCTCTTGGATGTTACATTCATTGCTTGAGAGATTTTGGCTGAGTAGGAATTAGAAAATACCAAAAAAAAATTAGAAAATTCTCAAATTCGTGCACAGAATTTTCGTCTTCTAGAGCAGGCTTGGCACCAAGTCACTTCGACCCACCTAGCGCCAGGTGCAATCTATTCTCCCCCTGGTTTTCTTCTCTGTTTTCACTGGCCGAATAGAATAGACCCGATATCTGGTCCACTTGCCAGACTTGATGCCAGGTCTGTTCTGTTTTTTTTCCTGAAAGTTACTCGATTTTCCCTACTTGACCAAAATGGACTCGGTACCTGGTCCCTTGTTGGGCCTAGCACCAGGTGTATTCTGGAATTGTTCACTTTTTACTCAAATTTAACTCAAATCTGCACAAATTTGTCAAAAACACTTTTTACAAGTAAAATGTCAAATAGGAAGGAATATGCCTAATTGTTACAACAAAAGTATCTCAAAACAATCTCAAATAACTACGAAAATAATAGTGATTTTAGCCCCTATCAGTTGTGCTGAGTTGTGGAAACTTCTCCACATTTTGTTGTTAATATCCTTGGATCTTCTTATGGGAGATTGAATCTGTGGTGGGTTCTACGTGTATTGTCTCTATTTGTCTTCCCCTCTACAGGATTTTTAGATATTTGCTATCTCGATGCTATGTGGGTATATGTTTATGGTATCCTCGGAAGCTTGGAAAATACTAACTCCCCCGCTGGCTACGGAGTTTGTATCTATTAAGGTGTTAATAGTATTACGTTGTATGAGATTTTGCATTTTTTTTTTCTTGGCTAAGTTTGGGTTATCAAAAGGCACAATCTTTAAATTAATCGGGGATATTTGAATGTGTTTTTGGAAACCTCAAATAGTATGTGTCCCAATATAGCTTTGCTTTTGCATTTTCAGACCACTATTATGTTGTGTTCTAGATGATTTCCTGGGTAAGTTCATCCACTTGTTCTTGGTGTTCTTCATAAGCCTCTAGAAAAGTAACTTTTTAATCCCCTTGGCTACGATACCTTTATAGATCCTATGTTTCCCAATCTATTTTTCAAATTTCTCATTCGACAAACCTAATCTTATCTAACCACACTACCTACCAATGTTTTTCTAAACAATCTCTTAACATTTCACCCACTAATCCCACTTAACAATGAAGACAAAGGCACAACCCTACAACAGAATCAAGACAGAAAGGACATAGTTGCAACTATTCATAAGGCCAAATTTGCCATTGCAACATTTAAGGTTGACAAAAGTATAGTGAAGAAAAGTAAAAAAAAAAGTGTGATGACAAGAATGAAGCTAAAGAGGCTTGTGATGGTTGCATTATAGACTTTTAGAGAGTTTAACAAAGCCTTCAAGCAACACAGCATAAGGAGTCTTCTCTATACTCATTGTGTGGATGTAATAGAAATTTTGGAAACTAAACTATCAGCTAGTTCTTCAAACTGTATGTTGAGACACTGTTTGATGGTTGGGGACACTGTCATAACTTTGATGAATATCATAGGGAATGAATTCTTTTTTATGGAACCCAAAAAAGGTGGTGGTTGATATGGTAGATAAATCAGAGTAGGTAATCTCTTGTAAAATCACATATACGGTTACAGATATCAACTTTTGATTTAGTTTTGTGTATACTTTTCATTCAGTGGTTACTCGAAGACCATTTTAGTTTCCTTTAGAGAAAGTTGGGGAAAGGATAAGGGACCCGGAGATTGTGATGGGCGACTTCAACAGTTATTTACATACTGATGAAAAACTCAATAGCACACTGCTCACCCCTTATGAATTGAGAGATTTTTTTTTATTGTTATACTAAATTAGCATTAAATTATCTATATTTTTCTAGAAGTTTCTACACTTGGACAAATACTCATGTCTGGCCAAAGCTTGGTAGAGTTTTAGAAAATGATTGTTTATTCCAGTTGCCATTTATGGCATTAACGAAATTCTTCCCTATATAGTGTACTTCCTACCACTCTATGATGCTATGGAAGTTACAAGAATAGCAGCAAAATTCTTCTTCTAAACCATTCAGATTTTTGAATATATAGGTTGATCATGAGGATTTCTTAGAAACGATAAGAAGATCATAGAGCACAAAAATGGTTGGGACTAAGCAGTTTGTACTTGTGAAAAAACAAAAGAGCCTTAAAAGCAGTTTTGGGAGCTGAATGGCTGAGAATTCTTACACCTCTCAGCTAGGATCACACAGGCTAAAAAGGAAGTAGAGGACTTACAAGAACTTTTGGTATTGAATCCAAATGATGGTAATTTGGTCAGTAGAGTAAAAGCAACAAAAAATAAGGCATAGATGCTAATTGAAGTGGAGTTATCCATGTATCAACAGCTTGCCAAAATTAATTATATTGTTGAAAAGGATCGGTGCACCATTTATTTTCATGGTATTGTAAAGCACGATAAGAAAATGAATTTTATTGCATCCATAACTAGAGCTAATAGAACAAGGACGACTTCACCAATGGAGGTAGTATAAGAGTCTGTTAATTATAACAATGAGCTACTTGGCATTTCACAATGTTGTAGTAGTGTAATAGGGATATAACTAGAGCAGGGCCACTCCTATTACTTAAACGCTTACATATTTTGGATAAGGAGATCAAACGACTAAAATAAGGCAGCATTTTAGGATAAAAACGATTCAAAGGCTCTAGATCCTGATGGTTTTAATACCTATTTCTTTAAGAAAAGTTAGGGTATTGTTGGTCTACTCGTTACACAAGTTTGTCTACAATCCTTTGAGAATGGTAAAATCTTAAAGCAATAGGATCATGCTATAATATTACTAGTACAAAAAAGTCAACATGTCAATAATGTGGGAGACTAGCAACCGATATCATGTTGCAACGGTTTTTACAAAATAATTTCATAGACACTCGCTATCAAGTTGAGGGAGATTATTGAGCACTTAGTGGGCATAAGCAGCTTTCATAGGTGATCGATGCTTGGCTGATAATGTGTTTTTAATGCAAAAATTACTAGAGGCGTACACTAGTAAACAATGCTTTCCTACACATGCAATTAAGGTGGACCTTAAAAGATTCTATAACAGTGTTAATTGGGACTTTCTCTTATAGCTTTTGGAGGAATTTGTTTTCCAATTTAGATTTATTGGTTGGGTCAAGCAGTATATGACAACTTGCACTTTTTCGGTCTCGTTAAACGACAGCGCGCACAAATTCTTCAAGGGTCACAAAAGGCTAAGGCAAGGCGATGCTATCTTACTGCTGTTTTTTGTTTTATGTCAAGAATGAAAGGGCCGTGGCAATAAATCAGATAAAAAATACACAGGGAAAGACTTTAAAATTTGTAACATTTTAGCTTTGGCTTAATCACGGAGAACTTAGATTGTGTCTAAACTGCGGATTGTTGAACCTCTGGCGTTCTTCATGAAGATTCAAACTCCTGTCCAGCCAATCTTCAGCTCTCAAGGTATGACCCTACCTAGTACTAGCCGATGAAAGCCTAGGGTTAGAATCAATAGTCTTTTCTTGACTCACTGCTACAAAAACAAAATCAAGAACACTTTTCTCTTAGATTTCTATAAAATAAAAATTAAGAGAACACTACCTACACTAGAAAGTTTGAAACTTCCTATAGTAGAGAAAGAAAGACGAAAGAGAGAGGTGACGAAGAAGAACAAAAGACATAGGGTGTTTCTAATATTCTAGAAACAACATCAGTCAAACTCTACAAACCTTAAATGATATAAATAATATATATCAATAAAACTGGCCAGCTAGGGCTCAAATAAAAGCCCTAGCCGTCCAACCTCCTCTAGGCTGGGTGGGCTAGGGCTTATTTTCTTGGGCTCGAGCTCGGGCTCATGTTCCTGGGTCAATTTTTAATTATTTATTTAATTCTAGACCAAAACAGACCCAAACTAAATAATTAAATTCCTAAATATACCAGGCCTTTATCCTAAGTCTTTATCTGGTTTGAGTTTAGGCTAACTTTAATTATCCAATCTGGGCTTGAGTCATAAATAATTAATTAACTCATAAACTAAGCTTTTAATTAATTCTCTCTTTGGGCCTTTTTTTTTATTTCAACGCAATAATAAATTAGGCTTATTAAATAAAATAAAACTTATTTATTGAAGACTAAATCCTTAGCTAAAAAAAAACTAGGCTTTACAAGCTACCCCGAGGACTAAAAGACACATCGTCCTTAACTATTAAAATGACCAAAATACTTCTACTATATAACTAGTTTTATTTTGCATTTAAAATATTTCTTAATATCACTATAAGAAAATATTAACTCCAGCGATAATGCCGCACCTAGCAATGTTTTCAATCTACAGATATAATGACTAAAATATCTATCTACATAACACTAATTATTAAGTTAGGAGAAATGCACTAACACCTCTCTCAATGATATTTACTATCCCTAGATATTTAGTCTGATAATTTATGACTTCTAATATACCCGCTTATTTCTGAGACCTACCCAAAAGTATACAATACTAAATCACATTCTCAAAGCCCTAGATGATTTAGATTATCCTGAACAATCTCAATGGGGTGATTTCTCCAACTAAGAGTATAGAAGCGATCTTGTATGAGTTTATCTAACTAACTAGTCACACATACCTAACATACAAATATATTGATCTTACAATAGGACTTCATCTATAATATATCAAAGTATATGCTTCTAACTTCGCCAGACTATCAACCCACACTCAAGCTGTAGGGTATTAGTCAATGATATAGCAGTAGTAGTTTGGGTTTCTCCTATTTTAATATTTTTAAAAATCACTACTGCAGGTCTAAGTCTGTGTATTCTAAATGCGCTCATACTATGAAGTGAAAGAACTATTTACTCGTTAAAGGTAAGTCATTCTCCATTTGAAATTCATAGTATAATAACCTTTATCCTGATGAGATTTCCATTATTATCAATCGATTAAGAATTATTATTTATGTGTTAAGTAACCCATGACCAATACCTTACTGTTAAAGACCTCTATTCATATGGATCGTTTATTTAGACACAATGGGTCTTTTCTAATGAATATCATGCAAAACAAATTAAAGTAAATAACACAAACACTTTGAGAATAAAACTTTTATTCATTACATCGAATTTACATCAGATATATAGTATGAAGAGCAAACATTCCAACATAGAATACCTATCTTGTAGCATTTGGATTGTAACAACTAAGATTAAGTTCAATTTCCACATGAGGTGTGACTACTTAGACATTACTCACTTGGATTTCGTGGATGATCTATGAAGCAATGGAAAATAAAAAAGAAACCATGCATGCGCAGAAGATAGAAGCCAAAAAACAAAAAAAAAATGCAGAACACAGCGGAAGGGAGAGATTTAATACCTTTGCGCTTTAAAATTTTCTTTAGCTGTGAAGAGCTTGATTGAACCACTGGGATTGCTTTGCGCCTGGATGATAATTCTGGTTCAAATCTCGCAATTCACCTTTTCGTCTTGTTTGCATGAACGCCAAAGCTTTTGAGAACTCAGAATATTCCACCGCCCAAAACTTGTTGGTGAAACAATATGGGCGAGGAAAATTTGGTCTTTGTCTTCCTCGAATCACTGTTATTAATTAACGGAGCCAAGAAGAACAACCAGAATGGAAAACAAGAGAGAGAGATGACCAATACTTCTGGGGTTTTTTTTTTCCTTGTGTTCACAGACGTGTGTGTGTTATGTAAATTGAAAACACACGGCCATTCAATCTGATAACATAACACCGGAATTTTGATATTTCAAAAAACCCGAAAGTTATCAACAGAAGACATTTGGCTTACCCCAAACTCTTCTATTCCGTGAACTAAAAAAAACTCTTTTAGTCCAGGCTATTGGACCAATAATTATTTTTAGTATTTTTCTTGGACCCAATAAGCCCAAAATAATGAACATTAATTATTTATTTTCTGGGCCTAAAAAATAAATCAATAAATAATTAATGAGCCCAGATAAATCAAAATAATTATTTTCTAATTATTCAATCTGGGCTGAGGTCTTGAATAATTAATTAACCATTAAATTAGATAATAAATTTAATTTAATTTATCTCGTTCTTTTATTTTATTTTAATATAATAATAAATTAAACTTCCTAAATAAAATAAAATCATTTTTAACCGAGACCATTTTCTTAAGCCAAAATTAAGTAGGACTTACGGGCTATTCTGAAGATTAAAAAGATACATCGTCTTGGCTACTAAAATGACTAAAATACTCTTGTTATATAAATAGTTATATTTTACATTTTAAATATTTTCTAATATCACCATAAGAAAATATTAACCCTAAGTACAATGTTGCATTAGCTATGTTTTCAACCTACAGGTGAAATGACTAAAATATCCCTCTACACATCGTCGTGTATTTAGAGAGGAAAAAGTATACTAACACATATCTAAAAGACATCTACCATCCTTAAACTTTTAGTCCAATGATCCACAACCTTCTTGGAATATTTTCGCTTTCCAAGAGAACTACCCTAAAGCAAATATCCAAATCATGTTCCTCAGGATCTTGGATAATTAGATCATTCGAACAATCATAAGGGGTGATATAGTGTAGATGCTATCTTGTATAGGTTTGTCTTAACTAATTAGTTACATATACCCAACATACAAGTATATTGGTCCTACAAAAGAACCTCAACTATAGTACATCAAAGCATACGCTTCCAACTTCGTCAGACCACCATCTTAGACTCAAGTTGTAGAGTACAAGTCCACACTGTAACGATAGTAGTCTAAATTTCTACCACATAGTACTTTTAGAAACCACTACTACAGGTTCACTTCTACGTATTCGAAATACGCTTGTGTTATGAACTAAAAAGACTACTTATTAGCTAAAAGTAAGACATTCCCTAATTAGAATTCATAATACAATAACCTTACCATGATGAGATTCCTATTCTCATCATTTAGTTAAGAGCGATAATTTATGTGTTAAGTAACTCATAGTCTATACCTTACTGTGAAAAACGTCCATTCATATTAACCATTTACTTAAGCACAATGAGTCTTTTCTAATGAAATTGTGCATAAAAGTAAAGAAAAATTCATAAATAATTTCTGAGAATAAAACTTTTATTAATATAAATCAAAATTTACATCAGAAATTTAGTCTAAGAGGGTATACATCCTAACAATCTATTGCTATTTTGTAGAGGTGATTAGGTTTCTAAGTAGATTTTGAAAAACTATTTAAAGGAGTTTGAAGAGATTTCAGGGATAGCTATTAACTGCTTAGAGTCTAATATCTTTTGTGCAAGCCTTACTGAACAACAACGGGAGGAGTTGGTGGTAATCTTAGGTTTCCACATGGACAAGTTCTCCTTCCGTTATTTAGGGGTATCAATTATTGTTGGCAAAGTCTGAGTCAGTTTTTACAAGATGTTGGTTAATAAACTGAATGGGGTGATTGGAAAATAGGGCAACAAATTCCCTATCATGTACTACTGGGTAACTCGAATTAATTTGCTCGGTAATTCAATGCGTTGTATGTTTCTAGTTGTCCATATTCCCTATCTCGGAATAGTTCTTTCACAAATTAATAGATTTTCTAGGGAATTTCTCTATAACAGAAAGCAACCGATAGTAGCAAGGAATGATTTGTGCTTGTCAAAAGCGGGAGGAGGGCTCAACTTAAAGGAACCAAGAGTATGGAACATGGCCTTATTGGCTAAAACATTATGGAATATTCATGCAGACAAACGGACCATTTGGGCAGCCACTATGGTGGTATGAGTCCGGTCCAACAACTGCGAGTGTATATGAGAGGGGTATACACCCCCACTGACAGCTATAGCTTTTAGTGGAGTTGGTAGAGCCTTACTCATATCATTTGGTATGAGAGGTAGGTCACGGGTTCGACTCCCAAGTGGAACTCTTGTTAATATTGCCTAAGGTTCGAGGTCGAACCTTCTCATGAACGAGTGGACATGTTAGGCAGCCACTGTGGTAGTATGGGTCTGGTCCTACAACTACAAGTGTATATAAAAGGGGTATACGCCCCCACTAATGGCTATAGTTATTGGTGGAGTTGGTAGCGCCTTACTTATATCATTCTTGAAATGATCTTGGGAAGCGCCAAAACTTGTAGAATTAAACTTAAGTACAAGAATCCTACCAAACTCACACACAAGAACACTAAAATGTTAAGAAATTAACACTCCTATGATATTGTGAATTTAGCCTACTTCAAAGGCATTCTAACACCCTAATCTAACTAGATATTAGAATACAAATGATAGAATTTTAAAGCACTTCACTCAATCCTATCAAACACACTAGGCAACCTAACACATATGAATAGATAATAAGTTAAGATTATCCCTTAAGGTTTAGAGATAAGATCAAATGTGGGATTAAACCCTTTGACTTGGTCTTGATGAATATAGAAATTGTTAGGGATATGCTCTAGAGTCAATTTGTACTTATACTATTATCGTCACGTATTATGTAATAATATGAGGTATTTCTTTTCATGAATAGTGCATTTAGTTTTGTGGTCATCAAGTACATGACTTGATAGTAAAACCCTACGATCAATACAATGACTATTCTTAAACTGTCCCTTATCGATTATTATTAGTGGAATAATAATAAATTAGGATTAGTATGTTTGTGACTTGATGATTATGTTTTACTGGTCATGGATATATGTGATATTAAGTCAAAATATAAATAAATGTTAAAGAACATTGTATTGGACATGACCCACTGTGAGAGTACTTCATGGAATATGCCATAAGTACTTTTTAGCCATAATGATATTAAAAGTCCTTCGACCTGAATTCATCATAGTTTGCTACTTGATAAATTCTATATTTTGACGTTGTCTTTAACCAAATAATAAATTAGGCTACTGTTAGATATAAAATAAATCAGTGAGAGGAATATGATTGATAGTGAAGGAATTTGTCCATCTCAATTATGGGAGAGATATCTATGGGCTCCTTGATAAGTCAGATTATTAAAATGCATGGCCGTATTCAAATATATTAATCTAAGATATTGATATCATTTATTTGAATAGTCTACTATGAGATAAAAAATAATTGATTAAGCCTTATAAGGATGACATGTTCTGTGTTTTATGCTTAATCTAAATATCGTGTGACAAAAAGACTAAATATAAAGTTATAGTTTGGTTCAAAGAGATCACTGATCTTCATTTAACCTGGATAGTTATAATATTTTGTTAGAAATCGCTTATAACTTGTGGACCATTTAAATGTGATTTGGGCACACTGTCAGTGTTAAATGAACCTATAGGGTCACACAATAAACGATTTCGTTATGTTATTTTTCTGGTAATTAGGTTCGATGAATCTGAAAATATGTCTAAGGTAATCGAATCTAGAAAATTGACCAGATACAATGAATTTGAAAATATGTCCACATTCGATATATCTGGATGATGTCTAAATTGTAAGAATCTGATTCGATAAATTAATTAGTTAAATTATTGAGATAATGACAGAATCTTATTATATTAGTTTTAATTTAAATTTAAAATAAAATATGATAAGATATTATCAGAATTAGACTCCAAGAAGTTTGTGTGGTTTTAAAAGAAAACTCTAACCGTCTTCTCAAGAGGACTCTCTGTTAATATTCGTGCATTCGTTTACCAGAAAAATTTTAAGCCTTTCAAACCCTAGGTGCTAGCACTTCCGGAGTAACGAGTTAGTTCACAGTGTATATCCGACAGAGGGCGTTCGTACATTACAACGTCTGATGATCGTTTGAATTGCACGTACGACAGCAAAACCAAAATCTAAGGATCTTGATTATGCCAAATAGAGATAATTCTATAATCCCTAGATCATCTTAATCGTTTGGCTTGGGTCATCGAAAGGGATTAGTGGATGTTTTTCACATTTAGAAGTCCATGAATTCTAACAGGAATCACTCAAAAGAATCACCCTCAAAAACTCTCTCTAGAGAGAAAATCTGATTTCTTAATGTCTATTATCTAAAATTATGTTTACAAAGCTATAATGGGGCATTTGTAGTCTCCCAACATACCCTAACTAATAAATAAGCTATTCATAGAATTAGATGGCCTTAATACAAGTATTAAGACCCTATTACAAGCTTTAAGAGAAGCAAAAAAATAAAATAAAAGTCTTGAGAATTAAAAAGATGACAATTAAGCTGAAAACAAGGAAAATTAGCCAAAATTCAACTAAGTCCTGACATGGGCTAGCACCGGTTCAGCTGGATCAGTCGGTGCCAACTGATCTCTACAAATCAAATAACAACAAGCCGACACCGGCTAGACTGGATGGGCCAGTGTCGGATGCCTTCTGGGCAGCCATCCCAGGCATTGTTCATTTCTTTTTCGCACAACGTCGTTTGTTCGTCCGTTTCCTTGATGTTTTACAACCCAAATTTTGTTCCTAACTTCTAATATTATCTTAGTTGTTTCCTTGATATTTCAATTGATTTTGAAGTTAAGTTTATTTCCTTTTGAAACTTCTTGGATTACATTCCATTATCATCTCCTTTGATGTCCAATCCTTGGCTTTGTGATTGCTTGATCTTCCACAAGGATTGTTACTTTCTTTGTACTCCATTTAGCCTCTATTTCACTATCCATTTCTTCACATATCTCTTGATTCTTGGTTTGTTGACTTTATTAGCTTGATAACCTCCTTGAATCCTCTTAAAGATCGTCTTTATCTAAAGAGCCATGAGTTGTGGCTTGATCATTCTTTCCCTTTTTTTAGATTGAACTTTAGGCCTAAGGCAATTCCTATCATTTTTCCCTTCTTGAAAGGGATTTGTCCTCGAATCAAAATCTGTACAATATTTTAAACAACAAGGTTTTTGTGAAGATAAAATGTCATGGCGATGTATCTCATTTTTCTCTATATTTTCTTTTTTCACTACCCATATTTTTCCTCTCATTTTACCTCCACTCTCTTTTCTTTTATCATCTCCTTATTTGTCTCTCTTTTCTTTTTTTTTTTCTCAAACTTGAGGTGGTTACTAGCCTCTCATCCCCTTCTTCATTCCTTTCTTCAAAATTTTTTCTTTCTTTCTTCTCTTACCTCAACCTTTTGTTCTCCTTTCTTTTGTCCTTCCCTCTTTTTTCCTCTTCTCTCCTCATTTCTTTTCTCACCGACTATCTTTTGTCTCTCTTTTTCCTCTCTTCGTACCTTTTCTTTTTTTCTCAAAATATTTTAATCTCTTGAAACCTCACCAGGGGATAAGGGAAGTTGAGTAATCCTCTTTCTCTCTTTCTTCAAAGAATTAGTATTCCTCTTTCCTTTATGAATTACATTTTTATCAAATAACTAAGGTCTTCCTAACAAAATATGCCCTACATGCATTAAAAATATATCACAAATTACTTCATCCTTATACTTGCACATATCAATAGCAACATTGGCTTGTTTGTTCACCTTCATCTCACTATAATTGTTCAACCATTGTAGCTTGCAAGGTCTAGGATGTTTCAAATTTCTATTCCTAACTTCTCCACCAATGTAGCACTAATTACATTTTTATAACTTCCTCCATCAATGAAGATGCTACATAGTGTTTGTTTGATTTGACACCTTAAAAAAAAATATTATCTCTTTACAAATTTTCTCCTTCTTCCACAGCTTCATAAGCATTTTCAACTTCTATTGCTACTCTAATCAAGGAACAAGTGGGTTCAATCACATTTTTCCTTTTACTATCTTTTTCCCCACCAAATTTACCTTCCAATGCCTTACCACATTCTTCCTAAATGGATGCTATGTTACCTTGATCATTTATAAATACTATCTTCTTGTTTGGACACTCTTGGAAGGAATGCCTATAACCTAGACACTTGTAGCATTTGATGTTGCTACACCTTTGTGATCCCAAAAAGGCTTTACCTTTCTCTATCCTTCATTCGTCTCCAATCTTGGTGTTTTCATGTAAGGTTAGACTAGATGGTTTACTACCACTAGCTTCACTCCTTCTCATTTGTTCATGCATCACTTTTAACCAACTCTCATTTTTCTTCCTTTGTTTTAGAGCTCCCTTTTCCATTTCAATTCTTAGATTCATTTGCTCTTCAACAAGTTCAACACCATCATGCTCCACTCATTCTCCTCCAACACCTCTAGTAGATGTGACTTATCTTCTAAAAATGATAGTATATTTGTCAACTCCCTAGGCACACTTTACATTGAATTCATGGGATCTACTTCAACTTCTTCATTATCATCACTAAGCTCCTCTTATATTTCTACGCCTATCATCACCTTTTGTTCAACCTTCCCAATCTTTTATTTCTTTTCTTGCTCCACATTTTGTTTCTTCGTTTTATTCTTTTGCTCACATTCTCTTTTTTCTTTTCTTGCTTCTCCTTGCTCCTCAACAATTACAATATTTTTCGTGGCCACTTTGGTCTCAAGTCTAACTCTTTACTTCCTAATTTATCTATCCTCTTAGCAATCACACACCCCATAAAATCTCTCATATTCTAATTTATGTGGACAATCAACCTTCTTATGCCTTTTTCTATAACAAATCTCACAAGTCAATCTTCCACTACTTCTTTGTTGCACCTCATCTTCTTGTGTCCTAAGCACTTCACTCCTTCCTCTTTGCTTAATTCTTCTTGGATACTCATAGGAAGTGTGCTCATAGCTTTCACATATCTTGCATTCACACTTCCTCAAGTTTTTTTGCTCCCTATACTTTGAACGTTTTTGCGCTCCTCCCACGCCACGTACACTTCCTCATTCCAATATTTCTCACTCCTATGTTCTTTTTCTTTATCCTCCCAATTTCGTTCCTCAAAGCTACTATATCCTTCCTCACTTGAATAAGATGCTCCATTGTTTTCACCCCCTTACTCCAATCATTCATAGGACTGAATTTCTCACATTCTTTATCATTTTCCCAATGATCTCCTTCATAGCTATTATACTTCCTTCCACTTGTACTAGGCCCTTTATCATATTCGTCCAAATATCCCATACTCTCATAATCCTCCTCCTCATATTTTTGTTCATATTCATCACATTCCGCATAACTACTCTCACTATAGCAAGACTCCTCATAATAGTCACTTTCTCCACTTTCACTCCAACTAGCTATTGTGAATTTTCTTTCAAGAAAATTGCCTGCAAATTCAAGTAGAAACACAAAAGAAGTTCCTTACTTCACTTCCTCGCGTATTTACACTCAATTTTAGTGGTAACTCTTTATTCGTGTTTGCACTCTTCTTGGCTTTTCAACAATGGGCTCACCCTCTTGTTTTTTTCAATCTCTCAATTTCCCACTTAAGTTCTTCCAAACTCTTTTTCTACTTCAAATAATTTAGTTCTACTAGTTAAATCGACCAAATTCCAAGGGATAAGAGAGAAAGGTATCTTAGAGGCAATTTATCAAACACTTAGTAGGTGGCACTAGAGGGACCAATTCTAGTAATGATTTTTTAGTGTAATATGCCACATAACTTAAAGATGTTCAAGAAGAAGATTTAGTGACAACTACTAAGTAGTTCACATAAACAATTATCCTAGGAGATACGACTTTCAACAAGTAGACAAACTAGTATGTGATGGGATTTAAGGGTAGATGATGATTAACAGAAGTCTCAAAAGGAATAGCTATACAAACTCAAAGATTCTTTAAGTAGGATGGGATTATGATATCTACTAGGCAACTTCACAAGGAAACAATTCACAAGACCACGGAGTAAGGACTCAAAAATGAAAAACGATCAACAACTATTCCCAACTCAAGTAGCTCAAGAATTTTGCAATATAGGACTTAAATCCACCAACCTCAAGAGTTATGATATGAAAATCTAATGCAAGTGAAAAGTGCAAGTTAAGAACTCATACAATAAATATAAAGTCATTTAGGCATTTCATCAAACACTTAGTATACAACAGGAAAATCGCATAGAATCAAGGAATTCTAGGCAACGAGATGTCATCACAACCTCAAGAAAACAAATTCAACAATCACAATTCACACAAGATAAAGGTAGTACAAGAACTCTTCAAAATTCAAAAGTTAGTAGTAGGAATCAAGAGCAACAAATATGTTCCAAGCTAATTACTAGTTCTAATAGAGAGAAATTTTCAAGTAGCAACAAGAAAATTTTATAATTAAGAAAAATTCAACTAAATAAGGAAACTTGAATGTTGCAAGAATGATAGTTTGGTAAAACTCATGTAAGCAAATTCAAGTATGAGATATGTCATCGACATTTGATGTTCAAGCTGTGAGTCAACACAAACTTTTATTAAACTCTTAGTATGCCTAACTACTACCTCAGTTAACTTTACAATTGCACTTTACTAAACAAATTAATCATCATACTTCATGATTGAAAGCTTTAGTAGTCAAGTATGAACAATCATAAACCATCAGGGCAGCATACCAAACACCTTAAGTGCAATCCCGTAGCTCAACTTTACTAGTAAGTTGGCCATAATTCAACAAAGTTTCATTCCAAATGACTCTCCAAACATCAGCATATCATATAGGCTCAAATTCTCAATAAACCCAAACTAAAATTTGAAAATTTTAACTCACAAAAAATGCAAGAAATTTAATTACGGGAATAAGAAATTTGTAGCAATATGAGCTTCAAATCAACAATTTTCCATGCCCAAATATTTCTCAAATATCATACTAACACATAGGATCAATTTAGTACCAAGTTTATGGTATAATCTTGAGTTCCAAGCATTCAAAAATGGCCACAAAAAAAAAAAAAAAATAGTGACGAAAATTGAAATTTTTTTAACAAATCTTGAAGAAGATGTACCTTAGCCCAAAGAAAGTTTATTGATTAGAATTAATAAAATACAATCTCTAATATTATTTGATATGATCTTGGGAAGCACCAAAACTTATGAAATTAAACTCAAGAACAATAATCCTACCAAACTCACATATAAGAATACTAAAATATTAGGAAATTAACACCCCTATGATATTGTGAATCTAACATACTTCAGAGATACCTTAACACCCTAATCTAATTAGCGATTAGAATACCAATGATAGGATTTAAAGGCACCTCACTTAATCTTATCAAATACACTAGGCAACCTAGCACATAAGAATAAAGAATAAATTAAGATTATCCCTTAAGGTTTAGAGACAGGATCAAATGTGGGACTAAGTCATTTGATTTGGTATTGATGAAAATGAAAATCACCCAAGATGATCACTCTTAAGAACTCTCTCTAGAAAGTAAATTTGATTTCTCAATGTATGTTATCTAAAGTTATATTTACAAATCTGTAATGGGTTATTTATAATCCCCCAACATACCCTAGATAATTAGTAAGCTAATTATAGAATTAGGTAACCTTAATACAAGTATTAAGACCATATTACAAGCCTTAAGATAAGTAAAAAAATATAATAAAAGTCATGGGAATTAAAAAATGGCAATTAAGCTTAAAATAAGGAAAATTAACAAAAGCCCGGCTAAGTCCCGATATGGGCTGGCGTCGATTCAGCTGGATTAGCCGGTGTCGGCTGATCTCTGGAAATCAAACAGCAACAAGTCGGCATCGGCTAGACTGGATGGGCTAGCACTAGTTGCTTTCTGGGCAGCCATCCCAGGCACTGTTTGTTTCTCTTTCTCGCAGTGCTATTTACTCATCGATTTTATTGATGTTTTACAACCCAAATATTGTTCTTGACCTCCAATATTCTCTTGGTTGTTTTATTAATCTTTCACTTAATTTTGAAGTCAAGTTTGCTTCCTTTTGAAGCTTTCTTGGATTGCATTCCATTATCATCTCCTTTGATATCCAATCCTTGGCTTTGTGATTGCTTAACCTTCCAGAAGGATTGTTGCCTTATTTGTACTCTATTTAGCCTCTCTTTCACTATCCATTTCTTCACATATCTCTTGGTCCTTGGTTTGTTGACTTTTTTAGCTTGATAACCTCCTTGAATCCTCTTGAAGATTGTCTTTATTCAAGGAGTCATGAGTTGTGGCTTGATCGTCCTTCCCCCTTCTTTGGATTGAACTTTAGGCCTGAGGTGATTCCTATCAATGGGGCAACAAATTCCCTATCATACGCTGGGTAACTCGAGTTAATTTGCTCGGTAATTCAAAGTGTTGTGTGTTTCTGGATGTCCATATTTCCCATTCTGGGAATAGTACTTTCACAAATTAATAGATTGGTTAGGGAATTTATTTAGAACATAAAGCAACTAATAGTAGCAAGGAAAAATTTGTGCTTGTCAAAAGCAGAGGGAGGACTAGACTTAAAGGAACCAAGAGTAAGGAACATCGCCTTGTTGGCTAAAACATTATGGAATATTCATGCAGACAAACAGACTATTTGGGTGCAGTGAATAAATCATTACTACCTTTCTAGGAATTCTATATAGATATTGATGTGCAATTATAGATGCTCGCCTTTCTTTAAAAGACTTCTAAAAATTCAAGAACCACTGATAGCCAACACTAATGCGACACAACAAGCTGCAGCCTTGCCATTGGGGACTATAGAGTGGTGAACTCACTAACTCTACATGTAATTTTTCTTAGACGCAAATCTGAGGGTGCCTTGGGTGAATACTGTATGACGGAAGGTTTTCATTCCAAAGCATTCCTTTGTCCTATGGTTGGCGGTTAAACAAAAATTAAGAATGAAAGATAGTTTGTCGTTTCTTATAGAAGATCCATTATGCCTATTTTATCGAACATTGCTAGAGACAATGAAGCACTTGTTCTTCAAATGCATTATCACAACTGTGATATGGGATGATACTAAAAGATGAATCAAATTATCTTGAGGCATGTCAACCATAACCAGTTTTGTTAAATGGTTGGAAAAAGAATTGAAAGGGACAACGCGTTGGTATTATCCCTAGAAACAATCATTTTCAGTTCGTTTAATTAGTTCATACGTTAACGTGTACAAAACTAATAGATAAAGTCCCAAATACAATGTACAGTGTTAAGAAAATTATGATGAAGATCATGATGTGAGATTCTTATTATACTATATAGTGCATGTGCTTAAACTATCCATTATTATAGTAATTAATGAGATGGGACATCATTAATATGCAAAGACTAGTACGTGTTAGACTTTTTGATGGGTCAATGATAGTTCTCATATCCTTAAGTATTGAGATACTCAAAATTAACACGTAGATACTTATTAAGTGAATAACTTCATTGTATGACCTAACCATGAAATAATTATTTAAATAACTATTTAGTACAAGTGATAAAATCTCATTATAGCAAAATTATAAGTATCTTTAAATTTGAGATTTCCAAAGTACTTTATATACTGAGATGTACTTTAATTCCTATCCTTGGAATCTCTTTGAGATGGCCTATAGGGAGGACATTGGGTACAACATGAAGTATACAAAAGTAGTTGAAATGGTCAACAAATGATTTATCATTTGTAATCGTAATATATCACAGGCACTTGTAAAGAATCGTTACTCAATAAGTTCTTGGCTAAGGTAATTATGTGTTGAAAATAATTCCAAATGATACACATGTTGAGTAATGCATCCTGTAACAAGTACTAATAAATTTGGATTATAATTAATTATATTCTAGAGGGAGTTGTCACTAATTATATACTCTAAACCAAATGAAATATAATATGATGAAAGAAGTTTATTGCATTGATATTTTGCTATTGAAATGTTCATATCAAGCTACTTGACTTTCTGGACTTTTGGGTAGTTATAATACATTGCTAGATGCCATTCATAATCTGCTAAATATGAATTTATTAATTGAAAATTTAATAAATTAATCTTAATTAAAGTGAATAAGTTAATTCTAATTATTAAGGATTACTAATCCTATAGCAATTAGGATTAATTCATATTTTGTTATCAATGGATCTGAAAACCTAATAGGTCAACGCAATAAAGGAATTGGTACTTAAAATGTTATATAATAATATTATGGGATTAATTTATGAGAAAAAATAATTTTATGGACTAATTATAAAGTGATGATAATTTTTGGGTCATTGAAACCTTATGGATTTTAATTACAAATTTGAATCCAAACATGTGTTTTCCTCAGGCAGTGTATATGTGTATAAAAGGACTTCGTTTGTGAATTAAAAAGCAACTACTATAGCTTTTCTTTTGCAAAAAAAGAAACCGAAGCTTTTCTATTCGTCTCTAAAAATTTAAACACCCTATTGCCACCTCATAAACCTACTAGCATTGGTTACTGGTGCCTAATTCGAGTACATTTCCTTGTGTGGATTATTATTAGAGAAATTTATATGCTTGAAATTTGGTAGTTCATGACTTGAACAATTTCTGGAGGAATTCTGTGCATGGAGGAAAAATTTTAAAAGCTACAATTTTCAGAACGCACATTTTCTCTATTTCTCTCTCTCGACTCATTTAATTATATACGAGTGATCTTATTGCATAAATTTGTTTTAATTTTCACTACATATAAATTATTTTTGCATGATCAAAATCCAATACAGCATGGACAACAAAACTGAAATACTTTGCTTTAGCATCCACTATCTATATAATTTGGCATGCACGTCACAATAGTGTGTTTGGGAATGCAACTTGGAAACCAGAGAATATCATTCACAGAGTTAAAACACACGTATACAAGGTTCTCTTTACTTTGTATCCCAATGTTTTAATTTTATTTGAATCCAATAGTTGTACATAACAATGGCAAGTGGGCCAGTTCGACCTGCCTATTCAATGGGCTAGTCTGGGATCGATAGTTGAATTAGTTCACTAAAGGCAGGCCAGCGTAACTGGCCAGTCCGTGTTGAGCTAGCCTATCTGGACCGTAGGTCGGCCCATCAGAGAGTCGTTGCCTAATGGTTCTCAACTTTTTTTTTTTTCAATTTGGCCCCCAACGGTTATTTTGTTTTATTTTATTTTTGCATTTTACCCTCAACAGCTAATTCACTTCTAACTCCAAAACTCTATAAATACCACACAATTCATCCAAAAACTTACCAAATATTTATTCTAATTTAAATTTAATTATTGTAATACTTTTTAATAGGTTTAGGCATTAAATCCTCTTCTTATATAATTTTTATTTTATTAATTAATAAAATCAATAGGGGTCTAAGTTAAACATGCAATACTTCAATGTGATTTTTTTTATAATTTTAAACAATCGTATATTTAAGTAATAAAAAAAATAAAAAACTAAAAATACCATTAGAAAACCAAAAGAAAAAAAGAAAAGGCCCAGTAAACCGGCCCAAAGCCATTGGCCCTAGGGCCGGCATTGGTTGGGATCGGTCTGCCCAGCCCAAGGGCCTCCCCATTTACCATTGTTAATTGTACACTTGATACTACACGCACATAATTGTGCTAGCTGATAGGATACTTTTATAACTAAAACTATTGTACATTTATCAATATATTTTGATAAAAGAAAAGGTTTTATGCTTTTCATTCCACTGTGCTAATAAATTCCCAATTTTTATGAATATTTATTTTCTCTTTGGTTGATTTTGCTTATTTGAGATGATTTTCTGAATTGAAAGAAAAAAAAAATCGGTATGTTTTTGTTTTAGTGAATTTTAGTACAAAAAATTTAGAGTTTTTCCATTCATGAAGTTTGACTCGGAATAATGAAATACCTTCACCAATTTTGATTGCCATACGTTTTTAGAGTATAACTCCAAAAATTCAAAAAATTGCATTTCAAATAGTCCGAGATATCTTCTACGACTTTCTTATTTTAAAATTACATCTTATTTTTCTAAAATTTTAATTTCTAAACTAACAACATTAACTTAATTTTTTACCGTTTTTTTTTACCTCCCCTCTCCTTCTTTCTCACATTCCCCCCTGTTTTTTCCTAAGAATTAATTAGGAAACCACAAAATTTGACTCAAATGCCCAAAGACAATGAACTCAGGCTAGCCAACTATATTTCCTCATGCCCGTTTCACAGATTGTTACTTTGCAATTATGGCCAGCCCGACACAGACCGTTAAGTATTTAGACACGAGACGAACGATGGTGGGTTTCTCACCATTTTTTTTTTTCAAACAAAAATTGTGCTACCAGAATATGAAACATGGCTGAGGGTTCTTACGTAACTTCATACAGTTACAGTGGTGGCATAACATTAGTAGAATATTAACTATAAAATTCGTGCAATTGTCATATAAATTACTTTAGTGAAATTGAATTCTACAGAAACGTCAAACTCGCTCATGCCCTTGATGAAAGGTGAAGAAAACAAGGATTTACGTATTGAATTTCATAAAAATACCGCCGGTATTTTTATATGTTTTAAGAGAATATTTCCAAATCTAAGTTAAAAAACTCCTCTTGAAACAAAAGTCATTGAATTGAATAAATGTAGAGCAAAAGGGGTGGAAATCTGTAAGGAAGAAGGAGGGGATAAAAAAAATAAAATAAAAGGGAGAATAAGTTAATATCACTATGTTTTTAATCATTAAAATTTAAAATAATAACATTAAAAAGAGAAGAGACTAAAATAAAAATGTCATAAGAAATGCCATAAACGATTTCAAGTGCAAATTTTAGATCAACCTTCTATGTACAGAGGATTTTATCACTCTCAGCGGATGCATTTGACATCAACCGAGTTTGATTCCACCAAATTAAGTTGTGGGATAGTGCTTGACCAATCTCCTACAGCTGATCTTCAACCAAATAATTTGGGAACTAGATTGATGTTTTCAAATGGATCAGTATTGCAACCAGATTAGTCTCTTGGTCCACTATTTGTCGCGCCAGCTGGTCAGGTAATAGCGGTTGACTGTGAAATCACATGTTCGACGTTCGAATAAAAGATTTTTAGTCGTTTGAAAGTCAATTAGTTAGGACCTTTTTAAATTAGTTTAATTTTGCAGGTTTTTTATCAACTAAAACTCTGCATAAACTTTATTCAATGCGCACTCCTGATAGCAGTTACAAATTTTTCTGATTCCCAAGAAAAGTGACCGGAAAATGTATTATTTCTAAGTGTAGCAATGTATATGTCCTATTTGAGCAGAATTTGGTCTCTGAAGTAATCCCGCTGTAATATTCAGAAGTTGTCCAGGCTCTGAAATGTCAGTTTCACCTGACAGGATAATTAAAGAGATAGATAGCACAGACCCAGGGTGAGTTTCATCTATCCTCCATGAATTTTCACTTGAGAACTACAGTGATTTGGTTGGGGATCAGGCGGAAACTGTCACTGGTGTGGTCATGCCATCAGGCTCCTTTAAGTCAAGGTGAAAGAAGAGTTTCAATGTAGGGGTAGACTGAAATAAATCTGTAAGCATCATCTTCTTGAAGCTTAAAACTCTTCAATGCATCATCACTGGGGTTGTACAGCACTACATTTGAGTGGTCTTCTAGTATAATTTTGCCTTGCAAACCTTTTGATATAAAAATCAAGTTGGGCATAATGTTTGGGATGGAAAATAATTTAGTCCAAGATGAATCCACTTCATACTTCTTCATTACCCAAATATCGACATTTCATCATCCAAGCTCCAAAAACTCACGCTCAGACAATTCTCAAGAATTCCTATCTCTGGACTGTAACTGGGAGGATAATCCAACCAATCAGGTAGATATGTTAAAAAATTATATTTTATACAATAAAAATTATATGATATAATTATGTAAACTATGTAGTTTACACATATAGAAATTTCTACTTCTGCTGGGTTGAATAATATGATCAATTCACATTCATCTTGCAGAATAGCTCCATTGAAGATAATATCTGACTTACCATCACTACCTGAACAATCCCCACCATCTTCCAAGAATTAGCCCTTGAACTATAAACCTTCACCTCCTTGCGCTTTTCTTCCTTCTCACCATAGTAAAAAATCGCTGCTTTGTTACCATCGATAGACTCGTCATAGCCACAACCAAAACTATGACATCTGTGGTCTCCAGCACTAGGCAATTTTCGAAATTTTCTCGTTAACTGGATTCCGTACGATCAACACCCAGAACCCAGATTCGACAATGCGAACGCAAATCAATCCATGGCAAGATCCGACAATACATATATCGGACTGGATCTTAGTCCCTCCTGGAATTGGAGAATCGCCTTCAATAGAATCCAGGACCCGCTCTTGATCAGATATAGAGCAAAGCGGACAAGTGTGCAGTGGTTGAGGGCGAGCTACGTAACAGAAATAATAATAACTCTACAATTGCTACGATGATAGTATAACTTTATTATTGGACTTGTTTAATTATTTAATTAAATATATTTAATATAATATTAATATTTATTTAATTAAATATATTTAAAAATAAAAATATTAAATAAGTACGTTTGATAATATATTAATAATAATTAATTAATATAAATTAAGATGTGATAAAATACTATTATAAATTTTAGGTAAAACAAAAGTTGATTATATCTAAAATCTAGATATATTAAATACCTATTTTATTATTTTTTTTATTCAATCTAAACTATAATAAAATATAATATAAAAATAAATTATAATTAATTTATTTTTTAAATTCAAAATTTAAATTTTAAAATTCAATTTCCAAAATATTAATTTTCAAAATTTAATATTTAAATATTTAAATTTCAATTTGCAATATACTTTTAGATATCATACCTCATTTCATAATATATTAAAGATGAATAAATAAATAATAGTAATTCCTTTGGCAAATTTTTAAAAGTTATTTGGGTATGATTTTTTTTTTTTTTTAAATTTACAAGTTAAGTACTTAAGTTGTACTTTATCTAAACGACTTATTTGACATATTTATTTTGAGAAAAGAACGTGAATTAAGAACTCGTGATTGAGCCACGCAGCAACATTTAAATAAACTAATATATATACTTTAAAATAACCGAGGAAGAAAAGAAAATTAAATTTAAAAAGTTTCATTATCTATTTTTACTCGAACGTTTAATTATTAGTGCAAGAACTTAATAATTCTTCCTTTTCGCAATCGCAAGACATATTATGCAAAATCTAAACATAATATAAAGAAAGAAAAATGAATCTCTTAAATAAGAATGGTCAAGTAAGGGAACATTCTTCGTTGAAATTTCATTAGAAAATTACAAATAAATTAAATGCATTCTTATGTAATAATATTGTAAAATTTCAGTTGCATTGAATTATGATCGAAGTACCCTTTGGAAGAGGAGAAAAATAGGCAAAGAGGATTTTTTTTTTCTTTTTTGATATAAACACTTTAGGTATACTTTTTGGAGTAAATTTTATATTTTTTTTGGTATAAGTAGCTACGCAAATCTAACGATACGACATGTGGCATCATACTTGGCAGTATTCAATCTAAATGAATGATTTTTTAAAGAAAGTGTAAATTTTTTTTAAATAGCAAGATTATTTGAATTTATATACGAACCAACATTAGTCAACTTATCAATCAACTTCCTTGAATCCCTTATGTATTTTTTTTGTTTTAAATTTCTTACTTATCATCTTTTAAGAATTATAAAAGTATTATTTTGTATTTATACTTTTCTATTATAAAAAAGCCAAGAAAATATTCATTTCGTCATTCTAACTAAAGTTAAAAATCTTACATTATCATCTAAACTTCATTTTGAATCTAATTGTCATCTGAACTATAATTTTTTTCCTACATTGCCATCCAAGCACATCTGATCCTTAAATTAAGTTAGTTAACATAATAAATTAAATATAAGTTAGAGTAAATTTCTTATCTAACTAACTTAAAGAACAAAAAGACTAAATTAGTTCGATTAGATTAAATTAAACTCAAAATAAATAAATGTCTATTAGAGTCTTTCAAAAGGAAATACAATCGAATTAAATAAGTCTTCAAATAAAGGCAATCTCTAATCAATAACCTTCACAGTAGGATCGACCTGAAAGTATGGTACAAAAAGTGGTGAGACATAAATCTCAATAAGCACGTGTGTGCTTTGGGTGTTTCAGGTAAAACAGTTCATGTATGCAAGTTGAGAAATCTTTATAAAAGTAAAGTGTTGGCAAGTCTCAAATAAATTTCACAAGTAAGGAGCGGTGTTTTCCTTTCAAAAGTCATATGTGTATACAATAAAAGTTACCACTCAAAAAAAGTAGCCATGGCACCACACTTTGTGCACCATGACAAAAGAACATTCAAGATGCCACACTTTGTGCATACTGGCACAAGGTAGGTGTACAACCTACCAAGTGAGATACTCCACATTCTCTACACCCATACTTATCAGTTGCCCATTCCGAAAATACTCAGTCCACTTGACTGTACTTGCTAGCTCGAAACCGGTATGATTTACATGACTGGCATCCTGTTTAGGAATGAGTCACCCCTCAAAGGTAGCCATTCACTGAGAGGTTTACCATAACCCTTCAAATACTAATCCTAGTAGTCTACCCTTATTGAGTACTCAACCTTATATTTGTCCCTTTTGGGAAAAGAAGGATCGTCCAGTGTGTTTTCTTTGAAATAACAATTATGGTTTACAAAATTCTTGTCAATTTTGGTTTTTAGAAAAAGTTTAGCGTTTTGTGTAAAATTACTTGTTCAACTTGAAATTGTTTGATTGACTGGAAAGAAAAAGAAAAATTGGTTCATAATTGCATTCATGGTACATTTTCACGTATACATCATGTTTGACTTGCTAAGGTGATTTTGATTTTTAAACAAGACTTACTTGATCTCTTGTTTTTCCTGGGTACAACAGCCTTCCAAGATAGTTCAAGGCAACCTAACTCCACTTAGGGTAAATATAGGACATAAGTCCAAATATCTAGACAATACTTGCTTAAAGAAATAACTCTTAGCTTGACATGTTTAGGCTCAACTAATAACAACAATATCTAGTTATGACCACAATGCCTCAAGCTTTAACATTAATTAATAAAGTATTCTATAGATTAAGATTAATTTGATAAGTCAAAATAAATAGGTGCTATAAATAATAAATAAATAATAAATTATAATATTAATTATTTATTAACAAATAATAAATAATAAGTAATATTAATAATAAATAATTTCTAATAATATATAGTAAATGATATTAATATTAAATAAATTATTTTGATAATAATTATCAATAATAATTATTATTATAAATAATATAAATTTATAAAGTATTGATATTATATTAATTAATTCCTATATATTATTATTTATATTTAGTAATGCTTAAAAAATTATTACTATTTATTTATCTAATAAAATAATAATATTTTAAGTAATTATTAATTTTGAAAATATTTAATATTGTCCGAAATCAATAAATTAAATTAACCCATAATGCTAATAATATTATTAACAATAATGATAGTAATAATAAAAGTAATTCTAACAATAATTTTTAATGATCATAGTGAATTACTAGTACAAAAATTTATATATATTCATACACACATATATTTAATAAATAGCATGTTGATTTATGAAAAATAGGTTTGTAATAATATACATCACAACAAGGGTGATATTCCACTAGCAATAATATTATCTAGGGATTTATTAATAAAAATAACATCATGAAGGCATAATCCAACAATGGTGGTATAATGTCTATTATATATCAAAACATCCATACTAGAGATATAAAGCATTCAATCATAATGAACATATAATAATCTCTAAGTATAATCCAACAATATTTCATAAGCCTCAATATTCATGTTTTAATATCATTCCCTTCACTCACATACATATCTCCAACCCAACACTATTTGATTAACCCATTAAATCCATCATCTAAAAGTTTTGAGTTTGAAAATTTAAGGAGAAGGTCATGAAAGAAATACTTGTTTTGATAATCGTTAGTTGAAGATATCGCCTTATTCAGTGAAGATCCTTGGGTGCTTGAGAAGTTCTTCTTTGATTGAAGTTGTTCAAGAATGGCCACCAATGATTCGGCCAAAAGAATGAGAAAGAGAGAAAGAGAGAGAGGTTAAGATAATAATGAAATGGTGCTGAAGAGGTGAAGAAGGACCAAGGTGTTCAAACTTACCTTCTTGATGTCCTTCTAGTTCTTGAACAAAAAGTACGTTTGATCCGAGTGAAAGATCAACTTTGGTGAATTTCGTGTTATGGAGTGGCCTATGGTGAGTATAGGTTGAATCCTAGTTGGATTGAGAGTTTTTGGAGTGATTTGGGATGAATAGAGGTGATTGAAGGTTGAAGAAGCTTAGTGTGTGTTCTTGGTGTTTTTGAGAGGAAATTGAGAGAAAATGGTTTGTGTGTGTCTAGTGAATGATGGTCGAATGGCTTAGCTAAAGGAGGAGTTTTGGTTATCCTAGGGGAAGAGAGAAAGGTTCAGCTATTTCGAATTTCAAATGGAGGAAAATGTGGAAATGTTTGAAATAGAAGATTGGGTAATGGTGTTTTCTTTTTGAAGGTTTCTTGTCCTTCAATGGTGGATGGTTAGACTAGCTATGTTTTGATCATGAAATAAATGATTGTTTTAGCTTTGTAGCTGGCCGAAAATGGTTGTACAAGAGAAGAGAATTTCTGGTTTAATCATCTAGCTAAGTGAGAGTATAATGGAGGAAAATCTGAAATTTAATTTTCAAAGTTTGAAAAGTTTTAAATGGAGTAAAGATAGGAGTGTTTTGAGGTATGTTAATGGAGTTCTAATGGCCATGGTAGATGAAGAAGACAAGGTGTTTTGTCCATGGCTGCAAGGTGGCCAAAAATATGAAAATGATTGATGAAGAAATCGGTCATTGCATTGGATAGGTAAGCTGGAAAAATTCTAGAATTTTAGCTACAAGAGTTCTTGAGATTTGGAAGGATTTTGAGCAAAATTTTTGAATTTCTTTGAACTGGATTTGCATCTAAAATCTAAGAGCGTTTGAAGGCCTATTAATGGTGGTTTTCCAGCCACCATCTTGGAGAAAAAAGAGGAAAGTTTCAGGTGTTCTTATGCACAAATGGATAGCTCAATATTCATGTATAAGTCTTGGTAGTTTATTGAAAAATTTCTGGTTTGGTATAACTTGTACAAGTTGCAAAATTCCAAGGTGTTTTCAGCTTTCATCTTAACACAAGATGGTTGGTTGATAGCAATAACTAGGTACGTAAAAGTTGCTGCAATTTTCGAAACTCAGCCAAGAATAATTTCTGAAATTTTTTTCAGATTTTAACCAAAACAAGAAAAAGAAGAAAATGAAGTTCTTGGAAGAATAGTTATGGTGATTTAATTGAAAATCTCTTCCTATTTTTCTTCCTCAAATTTGGTTATCTTCCTATCCCCAAGAGCTGGAATTTTCGAAAATTCTAGCTAAGAATTTTCTGAGACATTTTATAGATATTGAAAAGAATTAAAGAAATAGGAGTAGTTTAAATTTAAATAGATTAGGACAAGGCTTGCAAAAATAATGGAGACCAACATTCCTAACTTTAAGGGATGTAAGAAAAAGAAAATTTCAAACATTGGTTAAGATAATCATGAATAAAATTTAGGTGATGGGATTTGAATTCAAGACCTTAGAGATTAACTACAAAGCTCTAACCACAATAACTCTTATTCTTATTTTCCCAACCAAATTCTCTTCCCATCTAAGCCTCAAGCATTCTTTCTATTTCGACCTCAAGCAAAATTTCTTTTTTACCCTTTCTACTCAACAAATATAAATAAACCATATAACTCATATACTACAATTCTAAGGCACACAAAATCATTCAAAAAATATATTTTATACAAGATGATATAATATGCACCCCATCCCTCTAATTCCTGGGTAGGTTTAGGTGGAGTTTTACAGTTGTCCTATAAAAATGCAAACAAAGAAGCTTCAAGCACAAGAACAAACCAAAAGGACTCTAAGGGGGCATCTTCTTCAAATGATAAATATCCCAATCTACATTTTGACCCACCTCCACTCCCGCAGCCCTCTCTTAGATGGTTGAAAAGGAAATAATGTTGTAGCCTACAAAGATATAATTGATTTAGAATGTTGTTTAGATGTGGTCTGTATTGGTTCATTTTGTTGTAGATTTTCACTTTTAAGTTATAGTACTTTCTATCTTATCTTAGGGAGATGAATGCAAATTGATCTATTGGCATCTCTAATTGCATTTCTTCATTGCTAAATTTAGAGGGTTAGTTTTGTGTAGTGACATATCATTCAAAATTTGTGGGAATTGCAGCAAGAGCTTTATGCTTATGGTGTAGTGATATATCATTTGAAAGCAGAATGGGAATTGGGTGAAGAGTTGTATGCTTCTGTTTTTTGTGACACGGTTGTTGCCTTTTGAAATGCACCTCTCTTACTAATAGTGGATGTTGTCATCTATTTGTTTCCAGCATGAAGATATACTTAAGGTAGAAGGATATGGAGCTTATCTATTTGTTTCCAAGTCAAGTCAACCCATTGCTCTGCCTGAATTTTTTACCCATATTTTATAACTTCACCCAGCAGACAGACCAACGAGGAAGAAGTACACACAAGTCTGTTTACATCTCTATTCAAATGTATATCAGAAATGTGTCTGTCTTTTTGCATCTCAGCACAACTTTTTAAATTGCTCTGATTTTTTGTAACACCTTAAATGCAGATGCTTTTATCTATTTATCCAAAGGATCCTCTCAATAGTTACACCTTTGAATGGAAGCTAGAAAAACCCAATGTTTCTCAGACACTTTGATTCTGTTGAAGTCAATAATATCCACGGAATTACAAATTGTATCCATTCCTTTTTGGAAAAAGTAGTAAAAAGGGTCTTCCTCACTCCTTTAACCAACTCTAACTCTGTCTTCTTGTTTATTATTGTCTGTTCCAACTCACAGACATATTACAATACCCCTCGAGATGTTAATATGACCAACCATTCGGAAATGCCAAAGACTCACGCTTCCTAAACCTATGACAATTTTCATCCAAGACAATTTTCCACCACATAGAACCAATTCATATAACAGCAATCTAATGTATGTTGAAAAAGTATTAGAATTAAATAAGGATATGGAGCCAAAGAATGCATGAATGGTCAGTTCATGTCAAAATATCAAGCATCAAACTACTCTATCAAACTTCCAACAGTCTAACTTCATAAATGGTTATCTAGCCAAAGAATACACAAATGGTATGTTCATCTCAAAATATCAAGCATCAAGTTGCTCTATCAAACTTCCGGTAGTCTAATAACAAGATTGAACAATAACTGATGAAGATACAAATAAATATCTCTAATTCCAGAATAGAATAGATTCAAAAGTAAATAGGCAACAGTCATTCGTTTAGAAATGGCTATTTCAAGCTCGAATCTACCACAACTTTTAAGAAAATCCAACTCCAATACAACTATCTAAAGTAGTACAATACATAATCTCCAGCAGTCATCATCTCCAGCGAGATATCAAGCTGCACCAAAAACTCTATCTGCTTGGTTTGGTAGTGATGCAATGCCTCTCACAACTAATCATCATCTTCACAAAGTTACTTAAAATCCCACCAACTACATGCAGACAAAAAAAAAAAAAAAAACATCATCATTTTTTCCCTACAATCACAACTCTTTTAGTCTAATATTGGTCAAGATGATAGGTGAACATTTTTTCCAAGGTTAATCTGAAATTAAACACTTATCAGTTTGTTAAACACACCAAATTATCTGTGCAAGTTTAATCTCTGGAGTTGTGAGCATTTTTATTATCCAAATCAATATCAGAACTATTGGCCTTGAGAATTTTAGATGATGCCATTAAAACAAACTGCTCTTTAATTGGCATATGGCACTAACAATCTGGTCATATAACAGATCTGTTTGATGAATACTAATACTCAATTCCAGCATTAACAATAGGTAGGATATCTTGACCTTCAATCTAGTAAAGCAGAGGCAGTAACCATATAAGAGGTGCCAGGATGAGAAACAAAACATCAGGCCAAAGGAATCATCTGGAGTGATGTTTTCAAAACAAGGAATTCAAGCATAGACTAGAAGATTGGCTTCATCATTCTATTTAATTGTGGAATCATTCAACTATATCCTCCAAGACTTGAAAATAGCAAACTGTCTGTCCAGAACTATAATAAACATAGTAGCAAAATAAAGGGAAAAGATATTGCTTCTACACTATTTTCTCAGCTGTATCCCAAGTTTGGTTAACCAATAATATTGATGGTTGCTAAACTGCATGCTAACGGATACTACTTGGCTCACCAAAAAGACAAGACACACCAAGAAACTCAGAAATCACTACAAATTTCCATATATTTTAGACTGATATACTACCTCCTTTACTAATGATGACATCCCTTTCTTGCTCTGCATTATTTCCCTCAAATTTCATCCGAGCATGTAACTCCTGACTCTGTTAATTTATTATTTAAAAGCAATTTGATCACTGCTAGCTCTCCATTTAGTTACTTACCCCAAAAGAAGTTTTCCATCGAAGAATTAAAATAATTATATCTACCTCTATGCAACAAATGCATTACACACGTACCATATAATTAATGGAAAACTACTAAAGTTGAGACCAAAAAATATTATTAGTCCATATCTTGAGTTAGTAAAGGCTTCTTAGGTGCAAGTTCCATTTAATGGCCACCTTGGTTTAGGACTATAGGTAGATAGGTTTCTTGTTGCAGTGAAAGTGCTTATTCTGCCAAACACATTTGCACAAATATCCTATTGCAAGAAGAGGATGTAAAGCATACCTAATTTTAGATGACAAAATACATGTATTAGCATGCAGTTGCAACAAAAAACACCATAATTACATGTACTCTTGATCTATATTATATTTAAAAAAGAGGGGAAAAAAATATTTGAACACATGAAGGATTGTGTATAAAATCATATGATAATAGATTACATAATTAGGAGAAGAAATACTTAATCAATTCTATTATCATGTAGTAATCTATAGTCTGATTTGTTATAATGCAGTAAATTATCTATAACAAATACTTTCCCCAAATCTTTATTAAAAAATTTGTGACATTTTTTTATCATAAAAAATCAATTTTTATTAGCTCCCATAGCGCAAAAGAGAACAGAATATAACAAAACAAATGTGAAAAATCAGAGCACAATCTTATTCAATGAAAGCTCAAATAGAGCAAGTTTCCTGCAACCAAATATCTGTTCTATATAAATATGAAAATTATCTAAAATATTCCACTGAAGTATAAGATTAAGAAGTAGAGATATCTCCCCAATGACATGGCAACTATGAATATAACAGAAAAGCCCAACATTCAGACACTTGTTACAAACTTTTCTGACATATTTAAGACTCCTACATTTTTCTGACATAAATTCTCTATATATTATAACAAATGAGAGCACAAATTATCTATAACAAAAACTTTCCCCAAATCTTTATTAAAAAATTTGTGACATTTTTTTATCATAAAAAATCAATTTTCATCAGTTCCCACAACGCAAAAGAGAATAGAACATAACAAAACAAATGCCAAGACAACCTTCAAATAGAGCAAATAAAAAATTCCAAGAAACCATTCAGTAAAGAAATAGTTTTTTTTGGCTACCTTTATAATTCCTCGAAAACCACGAGTCTTCTTTCTTTGTCTAGTCTAAGAAGCATTCTTTCCTACACTTTCTGCTACAAACTTCAACACTCTTCTTCTATTATTGCATTCTTTAGTTGGAACGTTGCCAATGCCTAGGAACGAAGCCGCAATACTGACCGGAATGAAGACAAGAAGGACAGAAAAAGTAGAGAGAGGCAATGTCGACTGGAATGAAGACAAGACGGACAGAAAAAAGAGATAGGAGGAGGAGATCCGGCGACACAATTCTTAGGGATACGCAATTTGTAGTCGGAGGAGTGGAGAGTGCCGGAAAAAAGAGAGAGAAAGAGAGTGAGTAATCTTTGATCGGGAGAGAGATAAAGTGCAGAGATCAGATCGGGTGTGCAATACTCTTCTTTTGTTACTATGTTCTTCAATTGGAACATTCAGATCTGCCTTTGGTAGGCTTGTATTCCTATAATGTGCCTAAAATCCGGTCGACATTGCCGATGCCTAGGAACGAAGCCGCAATGTCTATCGGAATGAAGACAGGATGGACAGAAAAAGAGAGAGAGGTAATGTCGACCGGAATAAAGACAAGACAAACAGAAAAAAGAGATAGGTGGAGGAGATCCGACGACACAATGTTCAGGGATAACGGGATCTGTTGTAGGAAGAGCAGAGAGTGAAGAGTGCTAGAAGAAAGAGAGAGAAAGTGAGTGGTAACCTTCGATTGAGAGAGAGACAGAGTGCAGAGATCAGGCCGAGTTTTTTGCGCGTACTTTTCTAATTTTTCACACATAGGATCGACTCTTTGCTTAGGTTGGGGTTAATAGATCCGGGACTGCGCAAGTTGTCGTACGATAACTTGTGCGGTCATTTAAGTTTATATGAATATTTGACACAATCACATAAACATTTCACACTATTTTCAATTTCGGTGGCGAAATCACCGCGCAAGTTGCCGTACACAACTTGCGCGGCCCCGATGCTAATGGAAGATGTAAAATAAAAAAAGAATAAAAATGATTTTGGAATAAAAAATTCGACCGGGACAAGTGTTGTTCAACCGAAGACTCGATAGAGTCGTGAATCGAGTTCATATAAAAATTTTTCATTTCAGATATCAAAGTGAATTTTTCTTACAAAGCCAACGTGGTTCATTTACACTTATACCACTAATTTCGGAAGCAAAGCTATTTCACAGAGTTTGTGGGTAGTTTGTGAAGTTCAACTCTGCTCTGTTGGATAGAATTGAATTGACGGTTTGGTAGCCTCTTTGATTGCATGAAGAAATAGATGAAAATGGTCGAATCGCGTATTTGATAGTTTCTTTGGTTCTGATTTCACTGACATTGTCGTCTCTCGCTTACAAACCTGGAGACATTGTTCCTATGAGTAGCATGGGTCAATACCATTCTGTTCGTAAATAATTCTTTCATCTCTCTACTTGCACATTTGCACGAATTACCCCAGTATATTGGTCATATGGGCTACTTGATTTTTCCTTCTTGAATTGCTAACATGTTTCTGGGGAGCAGAATCGCAGTCAGGGACCATATTGCATGATATAATAGGGCGGCACTGTCCAATCTTTGCGGTAAATCGCGATGTATTTTTCTTTGGAGATTGGAATTTTAGCTCAGAGGGTTTTACTCTGCTTCTTTTCATTTTTATGTTGCCCAGAAAGGAATAAGACGAAGAAGGGAAAGAAAATTTGTTTTAATACGATATCAAATATTTGATTATTTTTGCTCCTGTATTTTATTTGGGTGTAGGTGTTAGTACCGATACCAAAATCCACTGGTTACAATGGATCGCGGTGTTGACTGGAGATCCATGAAGGAAAGTAGTTGATTGACAATAGTTCGCTGATATACAAGTATTTAGCTATTGTGAATAGTATTTGTTCAAAGGAATTCACTGTAAAACTGAAATGCGTGACTATCCTGATAAAGTGAGATGCAATGTGGTTATCTGAGAACTAAATTTGGTTATCTCTAATGTCTTGGTGCTTAGGTTGGAGATGAAAATGGCAAAGCCAAAAGAGCCTCTACGAGGATGAAAGTCCAGTTCATGCTTCTAGTGCCTCAAGATGACATCAAATCATCTGCCTTGATGTCCGCGTGAAGAAGAGGTGGATATATGGGGGCTTCGCCGCATCCAGTTGGTGGGTATAGCATATTGGCTATGACGTCGCGTGTTACTCGTAAAGGAGGGAATTCTTAACCTTCTGAGGAGTCAGTCAATTAAAACTTACCTAGACTAATTTAATTTTACGAATTCTTTACCAGCTAAAACTCTGTGATGAAATTCACCCAGTACGTAGCTCTAGTGACTACTGTGGACTTCCCAATTCTAAAAAACTGAATATGTGACTTCGTGCTGGGTGTTGAAAATGGCAACTTTGGGAGTTAATAAATTTTTAACTCATGATTAGTTAGCCTAAAACAATTAATGGGAATTGTTCTTGACATGTTAGAGATTGTTTTGATTGTGGTAGAAGCCATTTTCATGGTGGGAATCCATAATTAAATGTTGTTAAAGTTGAGTGTTTAACCATTTGGGAACTCATGTTAGACATGAGTCCCACATGGGAAAAATAGAGGAGTGTGGAAGCCTTTATATACTAAAAGGCTTTTCTATAGACTTAATAGAAAAGCCCAAGGTATGGAGGATGCCACACGCGCGCTCGCCCACCCGGCCGGCCCGGGCTCGGTCCATGTTTTCACGATCCTCTATTTTTATTTGGCCCAATTAACTCTAACTTGAAAAGGAATAGGAAACATAAAATCTAGTAAGGGAATTAGGGCTTCCTAATCCGAATTGGGTTTTAATTTTCCTAAGGCGAGATTAAAAGGGGGAACTGAGCCGCCATTAGGGTTAACCCCTTTTCGTGCTTTTTTGCTTCCTGCGAGAAAATTCACCGTTTCGATTCTCTCTCCACGATCCATAATTTTTTGACTTATCGGAACCGGTGAACTGAGGGGATTTTCGAGGTGATCACAGTTGGTGTGCGTCAATAGTGATTTGAGACCGTCTTATCCTGCAAGAAGAGTTGTTGTACCCATCGCACCAGAGTGGGGGGAATAACTTCTTGAAGGCTAGCCAGTATAAGACTGGTGATTCAGTCAGCTAGTACAGTACGTTGCGGCGCAGCTTGTCCAGAGGAGTGCCAGCGCTAGGTACGTTCTGGTAGAACCGCGAGCAAGTCTCTCAGGTATACTACTGACTTATTTATTAAGTTTGAATTCTATCTAGTTACATTACGTTTGGACTGTGTGGCCTTGCCGGCATTGTTGATATTTGATAATTGCAATTGTTAGAGCCCTGGTCGGGTATAGGCGGTGCTTGTTCAATTCAGTTGAGTTGCCTGTCTGTGCTCGTAGGTACCCTATTTTCTAACAGTCTTCAAGAAGTTATTCTGCAATTATCTGTGTGTGTGCAATGGCTAGTTCGTCAGGTACTGCATCTTCTGCGTATTCTTTCTCTTCATAGGGTGCAACATGTTCCAACAGTTCATAGGAATATTCTTAGTGGTTCATGTTTAGTTAGAGAGGGTTATGAATTTACTTTCAAATGTAATAAAGTAGTGATTATGCACTACAATTCTTTTGTTGGCAAATGTTATTTGTCAGATGGTTTATTTAAATTAAGAGTTGAACATTTTACTTCTAATTTGAATAAAACTTCTTCTATTGAGAATTCTGTTTATCCTATGGTGCACATTATTGAATCCACTGATGTTTGGCATAGTAGACTTGGACATTTAAATTTATATTCTGTTAAAAGAATGATGAATTTAGACTTGATCCCTAAACATTTAATTGATAAGAAAAATAAATGTCAAGTGTGTGTGGAAGATAAAACAACCAGGAAACCCTATTATTCAATTGAAAGGGATTCAGAAAACAGACATTTGTGAATTCAATGGCTTGTTGACTAGGGATCATAAGAAATACTTCATTACTTTTATTGACGATTGCAGTAAATATTGCTATGTTTATTTACTTAAACATAAAGATGAAGCACTTGAAAAGTTTCTCATATTTAAAAACGAAGCTAAAACTCAAACTGGCAAGAAACTTAAAAGGTTAAGATCTGATAGAGGTGGAGAGTATGGGTCTAATCCATTTGTTGAATATTGCCAAAGCAATGGCATAATTCATGAGGAGACACCCCCTTATTCTCCCCAATCTAATGGGATTGCTGAACGGAAAAATAGAACGTTTAAAGATATGATCAACAGTTTACTTTTGAATTCTGGATTGCCTAAATATATGTGGGGTGAGGCTTTGAATACGGCTTGCCATATTCTGAACAGAATCCCTCATAAACATAAAGAGGTAACTCCATTTGAAATCTGGAAATGTAGGAAACCTAACTTAAAATACTTCCGTGTGTGGGGTTGTCTTGCAAAAGTTCTAATCCCTGAACATAAAAGGAAGAAGTTAGGACCAAAGACTGTTGATGCTATCTTTATTGGTTATATGGAAACAAGCTATGCCAGAAGTTTTTGGTAATTAAGTCCGAAATACCTGGTATAGATTATAATACTATCATTCAATACCGTGATGCTACATTCTTTGAGAATGTGTTTCCCATGAAAACTGGTTTGTCTCAAGATGTTTCTACTTTAGATTCAGCCTTAACATCTGATTCTATTCCTAATCATGTGGAAAGGATGAAAGATGTGGGGGCAGGTCCAAATAGTCCCAATACTCAAATTGAGGAATTGGAAGAACCTAGAAGGAGTAAGAGAGCTAAGGTTGTCAAGGACTTTGGAAGTGACTTTATCACTTACAATATTGAGGACGAACCTTTGACTTTTCAAGCAGCTATGACTTCCTCAGAAGCAGGGCATTGGAAAGGAGTTGTCAAGAGTGAGATGGATTCCATTATCTCCAATGGGACATGGGAATTGGTATATCTCCCTCCTGGGTGCAGTACAATTGGATGTAAATAGATATTTAAGAAGAAACTTAAACCAGATGGGACCATAGATAAGTATAAAGTCAGATTAGTTGCCAAAGGGTTTAGACAGAAAGAGGGAATAGATTAGTTTGATACATACTCTCATGTTGCTTGTTTGACTACAATCCGAGTGCTAATTGCATTGGCTTCCATATATGGTCTCACCATCCACCAAATGGATGTGAATACAGCTTTTCTTCATGGTGATCTTGAAGAAGAGATATATATGGATCAACTTGAGGGATTTGTAGCCAAAGGAAATGAACGGAAAGTTTGTAAACTTATTAAATTCCTATATGATCTAAAACAAGCACCCAAACAATGGCATGAAAATTTGATAAAACAATTTTATCATTTGGCTTCAACATAAATGAGAATGACAAGTGTGTTTACTGTAAGGTTAAAGGTAATGCTTGTATTGTTCTATGCCTGTATGTGGATGACATTTTGCTATTTGGGTCCAATATTGAGATAATTAATGGGACTAAATTATTTTTGAAAAGTAAGTTTGAAATGAAGGATATTGGAGTAGCAAATGTGATTCTTGGCCTAAAGTTAATTCGCTCAACTGAGGGGATAACCATTTCTCAAATGCACTGTGTTGAGAGTGTTCTTGAGAAATATGGGTATCAAAATTGTAGAATTGCTAAAACTCCAAGTGACCCTTCTGTAGCTTTGTTCAAGAATGAAAGTGGAGTTCCCGTGTCTCAATTAAGATATTCTCAAATTATTGGGAGCTTGTAATATCTTGCGAATGGCTCAAGACCAGATATTTTATTTTCTGTATCTAAGCTGGCAGGATATACAAGTTGTCCAAATCGGACTCATTGGGAGGCCTTGGATAGAATACTACGATACTTGAAAGGAACAGTTTCCCTTGGGCTACATTATGGGAAATTCCCTGCTGTACTTGAAGGGTATAGTGATGCAAGCTGGATAGCCAAAAACTCTGGTAGCAATGGTTGCACTGGATATGTGTTTACATTAGGTGGCGGAACAGTCACCTGGAAGTCTTGTAAACAGACTTTGATAACTCGGTCAACTTTTAAGGCTGAGTTATGTGCCTTGGATACTATCTGAACTAAGTTGAATGGTCGTATGGACTATTGTCCTCTTTGCCAATGATCGGCAAGTCCGTTATCGCTATATCTGTGCATTGTGACAGTCAAACCACAATTGCAAAGATAAAGAGTACCAAGTATAATCAAAAGACTAAGAGACACATCCAAGTTAGACTTAAGTTTATAAGGGAGTTAGTGTCTGAAAGGGTGGTGTCTATTGACTTTATTGGATTCAAAGATAACATTGCAGACCCCCTAACTAAGGGACTTGAAACATCATTGTTCCTTAAATCCAGGTTGGGAATGAGACTGATAACTCAGAAATGATTCACCTACAGTGGCAACCCAACTGACCAAGTGAAGATCTCACAAGGCAGTTCAATGTGGTATAAACAAGCTGTTTGAGTGAATCTGGCACCAATTCTGATACCTTTGTATCTAGGTCCTTTCCCTGAAAGCCTATGGTGCGTTTACTGAAATGAAAAAGAGTTTTGACTCTGAATGGGATTAAGTCTTTTAGACAGGATGCTAGCAGTACATCCTTGGAGATCGCCAACTATGTGAGTGTTGTTGTGTGGCCGCAACTAAAGGGAATTGAGTTTTCTCTGAATACACTCATGAGACAGGATCAGGACACATAGCCATAACGTGTCAACCCTAAAGATTATCTCCATAGCCGATAATCTGTTGTTACCAATGGACGCCGTCACATTCAAGGCTTAAGTCCATCTGTTCCTGTGGGGGCATAAGTTGGATAACTTAGGTAGTGGTTCAAGCCAGAAGGTACCATTATCGAAAGCAGATTATGTAAATCCTGAATTGTCTTTAACTATAGATTTGTGGGGGATTGTTGAAAATGGCAATTTTGGGAGTTAATAATTTTTTAACTCATGATTAGTTAGCCTAAAACAATTAATGAGAATTGTTCTTGACATGTTAGAGATTGTTTTGATTGTGGTAGAAACCATTTTCATAGTAGGAATCCATAATTAAATGTTGTTAAAGTTGAGTGTTTAACTATTTGGGAATTCATGTTAGATATGAGTCCCACATGGGAAAAATAGAGGAGTGTGGAAGCCTTTATATACTAAAAGGTTTTTCTATAAACTTAATAGAAAAGCCCAAGGTATGGAGGATGTCACACACGCGCGTCGCCCGGCCGGTCGGCCCGGGCTCGGGCCATGTTTTCACGATCCTCTATTTTTATTTGGCCCAATTAACTCTTTCTTGAAAATGAATAGGAAACATAAAATCTGATAAGGGAATTAGGACTTCCTAATCCGAATTGGGTTTTAATTTTCCTAAGGCGAGATTAAAAGGGAGAACTGAGCCGACATTAGGGTTAATCCCTTTTCGTGCTTTTTTGCTTCCTGCGAGAAAATTCGTCGCTTCGGTTCTCTCTCCACGATCCAAAGGAATAGGAAATATAAAATCTGATAAGAGAATTAGGGCTTTCTAATCCGAATTGGGTTTTAATTTTCCTAAGGCGAGATTAAAAGGGGGAACTGAGCCGCTATTAGGGTTAACCCATTTTCGTGCTTTTTTGCTTCTTGCGAGAAAATTCGCCGCTTCGATTCTCTCTTCATGATCCATATTTTTTTGACTTATCGGGACCGGTGAATTGAGGGGATTTTCAAGGTGATCACAGTTTGTATGCGTCAACAGTGATCTGAGACCGTCTTATCCTACTAGAAGAGTCGCTGTACCCATCACACCAGAGTGGGGCGAATAACTTCTTGAAGGCGAGCCAGTATAAGACTGGTGATTCTGTCAGCAGTACAATACGTTGCAGCGCAGCTTGTCCAGAGGAGTGCCAACGCTAGGTACATTCTGGAAGAACCGCGAGCAAGTCCCTCACATATACTATTAACTTATTTATTAAGTTTGAATTCTATCTAGTTACATTACGTTTGGACTGTGTGGCCTTGCCGATATTGTTGATATTTGATAATTGCAATTGTTAGAACCCTGATCGGGTATAGGCTGTGCTTGTTCGTTGCCTGTCTGTACTCGTAAGTACCCTGTTTTCTAACACTGGGTAGGGGAGGGTGGGAACTTATCCGATTCCCTAAGGATGAATATGGGTTTCAAGGGATGGAAACGGATATTATTCATTTTGTTATAATCACAGCTACTATCCTCATGCTAATATATTCTTGGTGTAAATTTCATCTTAAAGTACCGGTTTCTTCCTTTTTCTTTTACGATTTCTTCTTAGTAATTTAGCCAATTGTCGGGTTTTATTTAGGTATATTATGAACGTGGCCATGGTTAAAGTCTGTGATTTTTTCACTGATTTGGTTGCCGATATTTGAACTAAGCATGGAAATGGAGTTTTTAACCAAAAATGAATCAATTTTTGAAACCCCTACAAAAATGGGTTCGAAATCGCGATAGGTTTTTCGCATTAAATTCATTAGTCAAAGGTATCTATTGAATTAATCAATTAACTTCATTTATGTGAAGCATTTAATAAGATTTTAGAAAATTGTAAAGTCATTAGTCAAAAATATCCACTGAGTAATTAATTGAATTCATTTATAATTTAATATTTCTTCAATTTTAAAATACTTATTCATAAAATTCTTTATATATAAATTAAGGTATTGAAAATAATATTACTCTCTCCGTTTCAAATTAAGTGTCTCATTTAACCGATTACGCGGGAATTAAAAAAAGTAAGGTTTTTAGTTAATTAAATATTCTTTTCTATTTTTTCTCTTAAAACTCAATAATAAGTATACAAATTTTAAAATTTTGATGTACTAACTCCAACTTATTTCTCTCTCTTGAGTATTTAATTCTTTATAAAAAGTGGGTCACAATATTGTAATTTGATAGCTACTATATTCAAATTAGGTGGTAGAAGTTGTACTGTATTAATATTTTTTAGAAATTAACTAAATGAACATCAATAGTAGAACTTGTAAAACGAGTTTTGACTGTAGTATTTTAAACATGTTTAGGAAATATGATGCTATTAAATAGAGGTACATTTGAAAATTGAAATCTTGATTTTGCTAAAGGAACAGATAATTTGGAACAAAAATTGGACTAGAAAGTGAACAGATAATTTGGGACGAAGGGAATAAAATTTATATAAAGTTCATATTCTACGCATATTAAAATATAAAAATTATTGGTTAGTGAAAATTTCTAAGAATTAAGAAAAAAAATGAGTTTTAAAAAATTATGTAATTGATTTAGAATAAATAAGGATGAAATAGACAAAAATTAATTATTAATTTTAAATAAATATATATAAACAAATATTTTAAAATAAAATAAAAAATTTTATATTTTTTAAAAATTATATTTTTAAACATTATAAAATTATAATTAAAAATTATATATTTTACGTATTTTATTTTATTTTATATCTTTTTGTACAAATTCCGAGTATGAAATTAGTCAAAGTTAATGACATTTGCTTTATAAGGAGGCTGATAGTTGACTGAATAAAAAAAAAAAAAAAGGCATGAGAGGATGCGTGGGAAGAAACTAAAAGCCAAAAGGCCATTATAGCTGTTGAAGAAACAATGACAAATCAAGAAATCTTTCTTCCTTGCGGTGCGTGATTCTGACTCTATACGGAGTAAGAGCAATTTAATAAGGTTTACTAAAGATGGACCAACAATTAAAATTCTATGGAATAATGGTTTTGTTTAGCCCTATTAAGCTACTTGGAATCTATATTTTACTTAACAACTTTTGTTTGAAAAAATTTTATAAATTTTATGTTGTGTAACGTATCGGTATTAAACTTGTAAATTAAATAACCGATATAGATTAGATCCATGCCAAGATGAGAATAATTGTATTTTAAAAAAATGAAGATAATATCGATATTTATATTTAAAATAAGTTATAAATATTTCATTCAAAAAGATTATAACAACTTTCTTTACGAAAATTATGATTTTTTTTTTAGGATAATGCAAAAGTCAATCACTTCTCATTCTTAACATATATAAAGAAATATTATAACTAAACTCAATTAAATTGTCTTTCTTATATTTATGTAGCATCACGTTAACTTGTTGAAAATAATATAAATACGTATTAAGTTATATATAACTCTAGATAAATAGTGAAAAAATATGTGAAAAACTTCAATTATTTACAATGAAGTTGAATTTATACAAGACCACTATTTATTATTGTTTCCAAAAATTTATGGGGGTAAATGGTCCAATATGCCGCTTTCATTTACAAGAGTTTATGCCACGGGGAATATGAGGCGCCATATATTTCTTGTTAAAACAGTGGAAAGCCTGGGTAGTTGTTGTGAGCATGATTCAGCATGGATAATAGTAGTGCATTTCATTGAATTTTTAACATTTAAATGCCAGTAGAGAGTCTCAGCTCTATGGAAGCAAGATAAAGGTTTTCCTTTTTCCAGAATCACAAATACCTCAGGCAGTCATTTCATTCTTTGACATCAAAAGCTATCTGCCTTGCAGAAATGAATGTTTTAAGAAACCTATTTACAAATTCATCTTTAATTGATCACAATGCTTTCAATCCCTCAATCCATCAATATTCAAAGTCCAGGTCTAAAAGTTCTGTACACCAATTTCCCATCTTCCTGTTGGTGACCTGAATCCTTGTCTCCCATGCCAGTTTGAAGAGGCTTAATCATTGTTTATGGTGTCAACTTTCCTGCTCCAGAATGCAACTCAATTACATCAAATTAGCCCAGCAACCCGTTCGAAAAGAATGATGTATTATTGAAATCAAGTTTCTTTTCCCAATGAGGAAGCATTTTTCCTTGTCAAGTATAGTTTTTAGATGCTCAAGGATGCCTAAAAGCCCTAGCATCAAATGGAAAAGAAGAGCATTGAGGTATCACTACCAGCTAAAACATTTTCAAGAGAACTTCATTCAGGTTGTAGAAAAGTTTTAAGAAGGTAAATGGTTCTATACTGACTTCTTAAGGGTTCAAAAACGCGATGTTCAGAAACTAGTTTGCTTTTCATAAGGAATTCATCTGGAGCAACGTATAGGGTTTGTTGTCAATTCTACTCGTTGAACTCCTGAACGGATGCTGTAGAAAAGCAATCCTGCAGATTCTTATAGTGATCAAGCTATCATTTTCAGAACGAAAATTTATCATTCTAGTTCCAACTTCTCATGTTATTTCCTGCCTTCCAGTTTATAGCTGAAATTGCTTTCAGCAATTTATTTTTTAATTCTGATACAGCCTTCTTTAGACCCTCTCTCGCAAATCAATACATCTTGATATTTTTTTTTTAAGAGGAAAAAAAAAAAAAAACAGAAAACAGCATCTTGTTAAAGAGATGACACAAGAATTTCAGTAGCCTTCATTATTCTTTTAGGCCAGTTAAATGATGGTAAACTCCATAATATGGTTAAAGTACCTCAATAACAGAAAGGAAAGGCAGAATACTAATCCTATGATCACTATTTATTGATGCCAAAGTCTCACACTTCTACAAACTCAAGTTACCGATCCAGAACACAAATACTTGAGCTCACGTTACCTTGAGAGAAGTCCAAAGAAGGGATTTGTAATAGCAGAGTTCAGCAAAGTGCAAGCTGCTTTCAGCAAGGCCATGTCAACTTTGTCTCTTGGTAGGTACAAAAACTCTCCTCCTCCAACCATCTCAAACCCACAAAGCTCAAGAAACTTGGTACCTTCTGGAAAATTTCCAACCCTACTCTGTAATTTAACAACAAAGTATTTTAAAAGACACTCGAGAAAAAAAGTGAAATGTTTACGTTATACTGTCTCATGATACTGGAGATGCAGAAGTGAAGTGAATGTGTGTTCGCTCCTAAAGAGGTTAACAAGAATTTGCCTCAAGAAGTTAACCTTTCAGCACAACTACTGGATTTATTCTCCTTCTATTTTTCTTATTTTATTAAAAAGGAAACCCTGTGGCAATAAAAATATACCAAAAGTAAGAACATAAGCAATCGAACTGAACAACATTCAATAGTCCCTATATATATGGTCGTTTCACAAAGGGCAAAGGAATAAATAAGTTGCAATTGACTAGAAAAGAGTTAGGAATACACAAAGATTAGTCAGCTCCGATATTTACTGAGAGTTGAACCAGGTCATACCATGTGGGAAAACTTGTGACTCTATGGTAGTGTAAATCATCTAACAAAGAAGAAAGAATCAATACTGCCTCTAATAATGAAAATAAAGAAAACTATAGAACCTATAGCTTTTGGCTTAGTGAATCTTGTCTATAACTCGAGATGCTTGAACTCTCTTTGGAAAGTGACCCTGAAAGGTCTTGGGTAAAATTTTATCATCATGCTTTAACAGGAAAGGTTGCTCATGTAAATATATGGTAGATAATTGATAAAAACTGTAGCTTGATTAAGCTCAGCGAGCTCAAGCCAATCAGTGGGAGATGCTCATGAGGACAGTCATACAATCATCTCCTGGACAGCTGCTCAAAATGTCTACGTGATGCAAGAGATGGTTCATAATGATAAAATCCATCAAAATATGGGAAGAAAGGGGTATGATGCACCAAGGAGTCACTTTAACTCCATAGAATTATGAAAAGGTGTTGATCAGGAATTTCCTCCCTTCCTGACTGCCTCTCTCTCCCATTTCATAACTGCTTTAAAACCAGAAAATTTTAAAATTAAAAAAAAAACCCCATAATATAAAATAAAATCTTGCTTTCAAAAAGAACTCACTTCACTGTTTTCTAAGGGAATGTAAGAAGCAATTTACCTGGAATGAAGGATTACTGAGTCGAATCTTCCTAAATTTTCCATCTTCAGGATAATTAGCAACATTTCTGACATAAATTAGAAGAGTCTGGAAAGCCCTTTTTACTTGGGCATCATTCCCCTGAAAAATAAATACATCAGGCAGGCCGGCTGATGAAAAAGAAAGAAGTCTAGGTTTAGGACATCTTCCTGTGGCACATAACAATGTAAAGAATGACCAAGAACTGTTCTGCAACTAATTCTCAATAGATTGTATTATGAGAATCAGCTACCATGTGTTTGCACTTGAGTGATATCAAGCATTCCCTCAGTAGTTCTGGCTTTGTAGAAGACTTGTCAGATAAAGTAGCAGACTCTACTGGCGTTAAATTCTGCACTTGAAATGAGAGAGTAAGATATAAGAAGCCAAAAGTATAATACGTCCATAATTATCACAAACCAAAGGTACAATTGCAAACATTAGTACCTTCCCTTCAGGAAATGAAGACACAGCATGTTTTACATCCATAGGAAATCCGCTCATCCTCCTCCTTTCTGCCTGTGAATATATTTGCAGTACATCTTATAACCAAAGGAGAAAATAAATTTGGAATGTAAAAGATTCAACTAATTTAAAGAACTTGGAATTTGCAGATTAAAAGTATTTTGGAACAAGGATGATATGATACAAGATAAAGTGAAAATATTCAGATAAGTAGGATATAGGTTTTTGGGAAATTGTAATTTTGTATTAAGGTGGTGCTTGCTTGATAACAGAAGATATGTAACTGGAAACTATTAGGCTCTACCTTATCTTGTTCCAATTTATGATGAATTCTTTCCCTAGCCCTTCTCTCTTCCTCTTTCACTGCTTTTCGTTGGGCAATGTAACTGTGGTTTCATCAAGTTTTATATAGTTTTTACAAGTATAAGAAAGGAGAAAGCCATATTCAGCCACCAAAAATTAAAATTTGAACTAAGCTTTGAATGTAAGACAGACCGCTTTCTTTCATTGTCTTCAGCCATGCGTTTTGCCTCCAGCAGATCTTTACCTGCTCTAATTCTCTCCTACAAACAACCAAAAGGATGAATTATTTAATTCCTAAGAAAACTGAAAAATAGTTGCATTTCAGATGTGCAAGAAAAAAGCAGATAGGTCTTACAAGCTTCTCAAAAGATGTTGAATATGTAGCCAAGTAGCAGGCCAAAGACTTGGATTAGGGTGAACTATAACAACAGTCGGGTGTTGGTGTAAATGCAAATAATAAGAAAGATAGAACACACATGGTTCCCACAAGTAGAACCATTCAGAAACTGTTACATCATCAAAGAATACAGACTAAGAATCTTCTAATGGAATAGCAAATAGATTTATCTCCTATCATTCCACAATCAGTTACCCCAAGACAATTTTGCCCAGCAAAGCTACCACAGGACAATAATTCAGGAGACATTCGAACCTAGTAAATGGAGGACAGCTTTCAACACGCATGCTAAGACACTAGCATCCTTTTCTTCCTATTGGAATTTCTTCAACAGTCTCTAAAGCTTATTTTCTTTTCATTTTATTATTATATTCGTTAATTCATCAATTAAAACTCTGTCACGGTAACTGAGTATTAAAGAAACTGTTGTGGAGGTGGTACTAGGAAACAGATCCTACCCTGATTTATCTGATTCTCATCAATCAACTACATAGCTTGAGGATGCATTTTTGCCTTGTAGACATAGAGACACAGTTTATGTGCATGTCTACATGTATATGTTAATTTATTCAGCAATATGTACGCATGTGCTCTAGAATCGTGATAAAATTTGTTGGGTGCATCCTACACGCCACCAGAATTAACTCCACAAATCAATGAGAGTAAGAACAAATGCAACATGGTTAAAAGTAGGAATTCTCCCAAATGCAACACTGAGAAATTGAGAGATGTATTGCTTTATATGAGATATGACAAAGGCATGGGCATTGTTGCTAGAGTTGGCAGCATCAGGTGAAAGCAGAGTGTCATTTTCTAAATGCTTAACATTTTAGTGTATTGTGTGATTAAGTCCTAGTCATGAAATTGTGGGCAACAAATCCAGCCTAGACAAACATAACTTCATAGAAAAAACTAACTTTTGTTTCTTAAAACGCTTTGCCTACATAAAATAGAATTCTCGAATCCATTGCCATGGATTAGATGTTGCTCATTAAATTAGGGAAGAATTTATAAAGAATAAGTCAGCTTAGTGGACGACACCTTCTCCCTGTTTCTTTCCAGTTTCTTCTCTTCCTCTGCTTTCTTCCTATGTACTTGCTCCCTAAAATTGAAATTGAACCAATAACCATGTAAAATTTTCAACAAGAACCTGATCTAAATTACTATTCTGAATGTAAAGGAAGTGCAACAGAAATTAGAAACTCAAAGAAAGTTTTGTCTTTAAGTGAGGATGTCTAAAAACTAGAAATAGGTGAAAAAGCAAACCTTAGTTGCTGAGCCTTTAACTTTACTTGGTCAGAGAATTGAGAAGGATTACAAGCTTCAATATTGATATCCAGTGGGACCTGAGAGGACATGTCCCCAGCAGTTTATGCAAATTATAGACCACATACGCATAGACAAGAAATAAATGCATTATGTGTACAACGAAACACTATACTTGCAATTGTTGTGAGACCATGAAAAAGCAACCATGATGTTTTTGGTCATCAGTTGCATGCTGAAATCTTACCAGAAGAAAGCCACATGCTTCAATAGAAACAAGTAACTAAAAATTCTTATAACTAAAAACTTTGAATGAATATTTTTGTTACATGACAACAGACAAGCTGCTGAACTGCAGATTCAGGAAAATATACATTGAGAAGCAACCTTTGAGACTTTGACCATTCTTATTAGCTAAAGGAGACTTCGGACTTGAACAGATCATGTTTGTTTAAATGATTTGTGGTAACCCGTTTGAGCTCTTTCATTCAAAGTGTGCAAATTGCTTGCAAGTATAAGGCTGATCAATCTTTTAGGTATATTTTTCCTTCTTAAAATGCAACTGCAAGCACTACACGTATTGTGGCATAAAACTTTTGCTAGTTACCAAGAGTTACCAAATGGAAAATAAACATTTAGCTGACAACCCAAAACTTCCTTTCTAAACTTAGTTTGACTCAGAAAGAGTGTAATATAGCTCATGAATAACCACTGGAAAAAGAAACCCCTAAAAAGAAATTGCAAACTAAATAACTAATCCCCTTCATTTGAACTAACAAGTAAAATAAAATAAGAGGGATTAAAGCCAACATGGAGAAACATACCAGCGGCATCTCATCAATGTCTGCATCATTCTCGTGATCAATTATCCAATCTATTGCAGCCTCAATACTTGAATTACCTTAAACACAAGGTTAATCTTCAGTAGAATGTATACCATTGAAAAATTAAAGATCTTAAAGGATTTATTTATTTTTCAGGTTTGTTCCTGGGTCAAATATTAATCAAATCCCAGAGCTTCAAATTCGAAAAATTATTAATCTTCAAGCAGCTCAAATTAAGTGAATATTTTTCATGTTCAAAATCTTAATCTTGCAAACTTATGGCTCTCATGACTTACACAAGTAGTGTTGCAGAAATTTATTTACCAGAAAAGTAAAGGGCTCTAGTAGCCCGAGCCACCGAGAATCCCATTGCTTCAAGTTCCCCAAGCAAATTCTTGTTAACTTCCGGAACAGCCATTTCTGACCCAAGAAACCCAAAACAATAACAGCAAGAATATAATATAATTAAGATATCCCTCGATAAATCTTAAAACAAAAAATCTCTTACAGATAAAAGTATTGTGGTGATTCTATCCGGCTCTTGGAGATGGGATGGGGATGAGAAAGCCGTGATTAAATGCTGATGAGTCTCTCCAACTTCTACACAGCTCCGGCAAAAGCCAGACGCGCTGGTTGAACAGAAGACCGCCATTACAAGCTAAGAGATGCTCTGGTTCTTTGCCTCCTTTTGAATCTTCCGACTATATACCTTTTGGTAGACATCGAAAATTCTAATATGCACGTAATTATATGTATTAAAATATTATATTTTATAAAATAAAAATTATATAATATAATTTTTATATTAATCCATAATCTACTGCATATGCCAGTAACAAGGAAAGAGGATTCGAGGGATCAAGAACGGCGAAAGTGAAATTGTCAGGAAATTCCTTCAACTACTTAGAAAAGTATTATTTTTTTCATTCAAAATATTTGTTTATAAAATTTTTAAAAAAATTTTTACCAATCAATAATTATTATATGTTTAATATAAATAGAATAATAATTTTATTTAAATCTATATATCTATATAAAAGCCAAATGTGAGAGCTGTAATGTTGATGTGTTATATAAGAGAATTTGACACGTGGCTGAATAATGGCTTGGCTGATTTTGCTTTCTTTCATCACTTTTTTTTCTTAGATACAGTGGCTTTCAGTTCACCGGCTACCTTTGGCTCAGCTGATTTTGCAAACGCATTAATTAATCTTCTTAAATTCTGCGACGTCCCTTCGTTTTCTGTATCCTATCATTGTTTGTTTTCCATCAGCTGATTTTGCTTTCTTTCATCACTTTTCTATTTTCACTCTGCTTCGTCACCTTTGAGTCCACCGACTACCTCTGGCTTCTCAAATTTTTACTCACATACTTTCTCTGTGAGTGGATTGCTTCTGCAAACGAAGTAATTAGTCTTCTCAATTTCTGCGTCGCCCCTTCATTTCCTGCATTTTATCATTGTTTGTCTTTCACCATTCGAAGAATTTGCAATGCCACAAAGGCTAGTAGTTGAGAATCCCAAATCTTTACAACTCATGACTTCTACCATTTCGTCTATTCTTATGTTCTGCCATTCAATCGGCCGTATGCTGATATGCTTTTAATGGTCTTTGATCCTTGATCATTAACTGAGTTGATCTAGGGTTTCTAACCAGATTCAATGTTCATTAGTGCGTAAGTGTTCGTTTGAGTTTTGTGACCAGATTCAGAATTCATTATTGGGTAAGTGTTCATATCTTTATTACTGTTGGCGTAATCAATTACCTATATCACTACCCTATATTGATGCGTTTGTTATATAATACACCATTAGGTAATCATAAGCCAAAAATACAATAACAGAGGGGAAGTTTATTGTCGTTGGCAGATTTTATTATACTTTTGTGGTATACTGAGTTGAGAAAAAATGACGAAAGGCAGATTCCAATTTGTCTACTTCAATGAGTTATTGAAAGGAAAACAAGAAAAATGTGTTTTATTTAGAATCATTCGATTGTGGGGTACTTATAATGCTCAAAGAGCAGGAGAGATCATGAGTGTTGATTTTGTGGCCTTGGATGCAAAGGTATAAGCAGGTCTAAGTGTGTCTAATAGATGATATGATGATAGATAATTCATTATTGTGTTTTTGATATAATGTTAAAAAAAAAAATGATGTCGTTATATCTGTCTTCATGCAACTGTCAACTCTTAATGTTGTTTTCTTTGATGTATACGTTGTTTCAAGGTTACTTTTATTTGTTATGTAGGACAACATGAAGCACTGTACGATTAGAAGCAAATTTGTTCCAGATTTCCAGAATATTATTGAAGAAGGAAAATTTTACATGATGAAAAATTTCACCCTTCAACCACCTAGGCCAAACTACAAAGTAGTGGATGAGAATTTACAGATTCTCATTGGCAGAAACACATACATAGAGGAACTAAAGGATGAACTACTGCAAATACCAATAAATTCTGTTTTGTACAGTATGATTATATTGAAGCTCATATTGGAGATATCACACTCTTAGTTGGTAATTGGTTAATGGCATATTCTTTATCTTGGCTATCTTTCTTCTTCCAGCACATTTACCCGCTTTTTAATTATGTTCTCTGCCAGCATTGAATGGCATATGCTTTATCTTGGTTCTCTTTCTTCTTCTAGCACATTTACCTGCCTTTTAAGTATGTTCCCTGCATGCATTGTTATTAGGTACTTTCATTCCAGAATTTCAATTTTTCAAATATATAAATAAACAAGAATAAAATTGAAGGGAATTTTCTTCCTTCCTTTTCCTCGATATTTACTTAGATGATAAACGTGAACCTGTATCATTGGTCACTGCATTCAGCCTCTAAGTCGCAAGGCTTTGTTTCTAGCTTACCTTAAAGGTTGTTTGAGTGCCAAGATAAGCTTGCCCTGTTGGAATGCTTTAGATAATAAGAAGTAAAAGGCGGGCTATACGATAGTAGATACCTTTCTTTGCATTGTACAGATTTGTTTTCTTTACATTTGGACGTCAAAAGAACTTGTGTGTATTGATATACATGTTTGTTGAGTGGACTCCATGGCAGATGCTTTTGGAATGATAACAGGTGTGTCACCTATCCAACAAAGGTCACGAATGGGAAACCAAGTAGATCTGCAGTTTGTCACAATCAGGAATGAGAAGTAAGCTTCTGCCATCATATTGTATATACATATACACCCACAAATATATAAGACTGATTGAAGCCATTTCAAAATGTAGGGGACAGGAGATGCGTGTGACACTTTGGGGGAAGCAATGCAAATGTGATTCAGCACACAAATGTGCTTTCCTGCCAAACAGTGCAGATTATTGTTTTGACCTCAATGATAATGAAAAATGACCAGGGGCAACCATCGATATCCAGTAGCAGTGCAACAAAGATCTATGTTGATCTGGAAATTGCAGAAGTTGCAAGCTTGAGACAGAGGTGACCAGAGAATTTGCTAAATGCTGCAAAGCTGAAAAAAAGTGCAGAAATGAATTTAAATTAACTGGATACTAACCTGTGTTTTCAAATATGAAACAGCTGTGAGAATGAGCATAAAGGTGAAATCACAATAGAGTTGTCAATAAGAACTCCTGTGTTAACTGCAAAAGCACTTGAAGAAAACAAGAGAACTTTGGCAGAGTTGCATGCACTGTTCAGTGACGGAGACAAAATGGTATTGATTCTATTTGTTTGTGAATTTGTTCCAGTTGTTTCTGCTACTTTATTGTACAAAAAAAAAACACCAAGCACACATATAAAAAATTAGCACTGCTACCTTTCACCTGATGAAACAGGAAAAAACATATTACTGCAGCATTACTGTGTTGGACATTGACACATACAACGGATGGAAGTACAATTCTTGCACAAGGTGCAGAAAGAAGCTGAAAGCTTATGGAAACAAATTGGCATGTGAATCGTGCATTAGGACAGAAGATTACCCAAACACAAGGTCTTCAGAAATAGCTACTGAAATCTAAATTAATTAACCGAAAATAACAATAATAGAAAAAAGTACCTAATATCTTTTTACTGCAAGTATCGAGTAGAGGCTATTGTTGGTGACCACACAACACAAGGCCGATTTATTTTCTTTGATAGAGACGTTGAGAAGATTGTAGGGATGCAAACAAGTGAACTAGCCATCAGCATAGCGCAGGTATATCCATTTCATATGCATAAGAATACCTACAGCTATAGTGTCCCTCAAACCCCCACATTGTGATATAGGAGAGACTGCATGATGCCATACCCGGACCACTGAAGAATATGATAGGCAATACATATATTTGCCAAGTGAGATTCAATGAGCAAAAGAGAGGATTGGCAAGGGAAAGTTTTACTGTGAATCGAGTTCATCATCTGTCAGACATTGTTCTGAAACAAGAACATACAAAGGTTAGAAATATGAAAGTTATCCCTATGACTGCTTGTCAAAGTAACTGAACTGGATTTGCTGATAGACATTCTACGTGCAAAAACTGTGCAGGCTGCTGAAGAACATGGAACAAACACTGAAGAAACAAAAACTGATAATGTGGAACAAGTGAAAACACCTAGCAAAAGAGACACAAAATGAGAACTCATCGCACGGTATGAAAAACAACTGTGTCCACTGATTCTCCATTAGATATTTAAATCCTGACTATAGCATTTTCTTTTATAGGGGATAGCCACCAGCAATGAACAAAGAGATGACAGATATCAAAACTAACAAGAGATTGAAATCTGACTAAATAGAGAACAGAAGAGAAACAAATTGCAGCAGTGTAGAAAAAATATTTTGTTATGATAATTGAATATTCAGAACTTTGTCTACAATTCTTATTTCGTCTGTTATTTTATATACAACAATCGTTTGCGTAAAAAAACCCTGAGAATTATTTTAATCAGCTTCAATGATGTTATCAAATGACGAAGGTGCATGATGTTTGTTAAGTTCACTTTTAAATTGATGAAGTCTTTTTATGTTGTGATACTGTGGTGTGTTATGTATTGTACTGGTGTCACTTTTTCATGAACAATGTTTTCAGCCAGCTGAAGAACATGGAACCAAGACAGAAATACACACACAGGTGTTGGAGTCTTAAACAAAGAAGAGATTGAAATCTTACCAAAGAAACAAAATCAGAGGATCAAAGAGCAGCAGTGTGGAAGATAGTGTAGAATAATCTGGAAAAAAAAATGTTATTATGATTGGATATTGTAGTTAGAATAGTCTTCTGATGTTGTTATTCCTCTACAAAACAATAGCTGCAGATCACAATATGCTGCATGGTTCTAACTTCAATGTTTTCTTTTACAGGAGATACAAGTTAGCAATACACAAACAGTTGGCGGAGTCTTAATCAGATAACAGATTGAAAACTTACCAAATAAACAATATCAAATGATCAAATGGCAGCAGTGTGGAAGATGTTGCAAAATAGTCTGGAAAACCAAAATTTGTTATTATAATTGAATATTTACAACTTTAACTACGACGAATGAAGGTGTCTTCATTGTTATTTGGAATATAGATACGGTTTTTTTAAAAAAAAATTTGTGATAGTGCATACGAAAGATAGTTAGAGCAACCAAGGGAAAGGTGTAGTAGCCATGACTGAGTCTCCACTGATAGCAACTTCTTTGGACAGAAAATGTTGACAGTCTCCTTTTGCTGATGAAGGTGCAGGAACAATGATTACTGGCCAAATGAGAGGAAAAAAAACATCCTTGGTGTATCCTATGACAATCTCTGGGGATTTTTGCTTGATTGAACTCGGAAAAAAAAATTTATGTGTATTTGCTGTTTGTGTTCTAACTCTATTACGAGTTTCATATAAGTGAATTTGTAAGTTCAGATTTTAATATGATGTGCACATAAACTTCTTTTGTTTCCTGGTTATAGCACTTGGCAATTGAAAAAAAGAGAGAGAAGTATTCATACTGGAGCTTTGAAATTTGGAGGCAATTGATCAAGGAAATCTTTCCTTTTTGATTAACTTGGCCCTTGCATATTAATTTTGCATCTAGGCAAAGTTGCGACAAAGCTAGGTTGTTCTTCCATTTGTTGTCTTTAGAAATATGATGCTAAGGAAAATATGCAGGTTCCTCAAAACTATAAAAGCTTTTGGGAAATTCCACCTCCAGCTCTTTAAGAATCTCATGTTTGCTAGCGAATCATGATTGCTCTTGGATTTATTCTGAAAATTGACAACATATTGAGAAAGTTATGGAATTGTATAACTTATTTATTTCTCTATGCTGATTTGATCAGTAAAATTTTGCATTATACTAATCAAGCGCAAAATTTGATCAGTAACCGGGCACCCATTAAGACTACCAACTGTCTACTCATCCACATTCACCAATATGGATTACTGTCTAAGATTCAAGTCCTGCAAGAGCTGCAACATCTGAAATTATTGAACCTTCAAACAGTAACAATTATGATAGCCACATGGAGCAAAGCTTGATACTTTGTGGAAAGAAGGAAACAAGTAGGAAAGGACGTAATCTTCAGTATAAGAAACAGAAAGTGTATTATGTGTGAACAGAGAAGGTACTGAAAGATAAAAAGGGAAAAATTTTGCACTTTCTCTGCAAGGACTATTATGCAATCCACTAACTCCATGTTAATTGCTAGAGAAGTAAAAGCTGAACATATTCATCACTGGCACTGCCCTAGAATCAAGCAAGTAAAGAATAGATAAAGTTGGACTTCTACTATTTCAAACTTACATACCCACGTCTACATGCTGATTCTGCTGAATGACATTTTTGTTCAGTAGATGTTTAATGTTATTGTTCAATACAAGATGTTGCATAGGGTAATTCATGTCAAGCAATAATTACAACTTTACATCGGTGGAAAACAAACAGCGTATTTAGGTCAGGCCTTTCACAAGCCCTGAAGAGAACTGCATTCTTACTGTTTTCCTCTCTCCATTTCCCCCCCTCTCTGTTTGAAGGCATGTAATGGGTAATTCAAATAAATCAGTATGTAGGAAGCAATTTGAGTCTTAACATAATTAAAAAAGCGCACTTCCCACTAATAGACAAATTTTCTTATAAAATAACAATAATGACGGCATATCATCACCATTACAATATATAAAATAACAATTAAAAACAAAGTAAACATTCAGGAAATTAAAACATAAGTAAACATTCAAGAAATTAAAACATCTTAAGTCTTTCTAATGATATCAACTACTTCAGTAGCCTCTGCAGAAGAACTTTCCACATCCACCATTTCAACATTGTAGTACAGCCAAATAGAATTTTTTGGATCTATTGGCAACTGAAACTTCTGTTTGCTAGTGTAGTGCTTGAACAATTCCTTATGAGTGTGGTACTAATTTCCAAATTCAACAATAGCAACAGCAAAAGGTTGATAGAACTTCACATATGAATCTATTTTCCGGTCAGTCTCTCCAGCCTCCAAATATTTTTCATTCAGAAACATGATTGATAATGGATGTTGTAATCCATGCACATGGAATACCCAGGGATGAGAATCAATCCACCAATTGCATCTGGTCGCACTCTCACTGATCACTGTTGTAGACATTGGAATAAAATTTTCAACATACTCATCAAACTCATATGTTGCAGCATGTAAAATCATTCGGACTCTATTTGCTCGCCTATCAGGTAAGGTAAAATATGGTTTATGTGACTGCAGTTGCTCTGTTGATAAAACCATTGTTTCCGCTATAAATGGTTGAACACATGGCCTGCCAACCAATGTATGTTCGATAGGCATGCCATTGTATAACTCCATATTAAAATGAAACCAAAAGGACGACAAACAATAAACAACTCTCTGTAAATATCTATATATTTATAGGCAAATAGATTACTCACACAATTAATGTGTGACTCTACCAATTTCCGAAGATATAGTTTTTAAAAAAATTTATTTTCTGCATTATTTGCCTGCAACCAAAAGACCTTCCAAATCCCAATTATTTATTCAATGAATACAGCAGGATTGATCCTTCTATACCAATCATCATATTTAAACGACCAAGTCCTTTCACATGAAAACAACGGATTTAATAAATACTACACGATGCAATTCTGATAACTGAATCAACATTCAGATCAATTCTATAGTTATCAACATGCAATCCAAGAAATGACCTTTTATATTATTTATTTAATGAATTTTACAAGATTCATTCTACACAATCTAGATTATAGCTATTGTACCTCTGCGGGATCTGCACTTTAATAAATGGTATAATGCAAATTTGAATTTCACAAAGCACATGGAAAAGCTAAATAAATAATTAATGTAACATCGGATAAATAACCAAAACAAACACGTACATATTGCCCCTCAATTGCATATACAATTCCCAGAAATAAGCGCACAGAACAACTTTTCCCACAACTACCAAATCTAAGCAAACAATATTAAATAGTATTCCAAATGCTACAATTTTGAAACTGCAGCCACTTGAACATAACAATACAAACCATACAGGTTAACACTTAACGACATACAAATATCAATGTCCACCTTCAACAACCCAAGTGCCGAAGCTAACGTCCATATGCGTAAGCAGTTTATTTGTGCATGAAGCTATTTTCCTAAGATAAAAAATAAGACCTAAAGGAAATGTTTTTTACTACTATCAATACACTTTGATTAATATGATGTATGAATTTATGCAGATTCATTACAATATGACAACACAAAAGAAAATAGATTACGAAGAAAGGAAGCCTTGAACAGCAAAAGGAAACATCCTTATTCTAACAAAATCAATAAAAGAAAAAGAGATCCAATATCAGAAAACATCTCTTATACTGACCTGCAATTGCAAGACATACAGAATACATGTAATGTTTCTTATTAATATAATACTTTTCAATGAAATTTTGTTACAGTTATACAATTCATACTGAATAACAAATACAGCTAAGAAAGCAGTGATGCATAGAAAAAGGAGGATTGATATACGTAGAGTAAAACAAAAGGTCCATTCCCATAACACTGAAAAGAATGATGCAGCCTCCACAACCACTTCAATGAATATTCGAACAGGTAGCATTCATACCACAATTTTTTTTATCATATGTTATATATTATGGGTAATATTAAACTATACCATTTTGATTGATCATATCAGGTCCTAAAACAACCTATGTACCGTATACTGCAAATAATATCCACCTGAGCCTCTAAAGACTCTGCTGACAGGAGTAACTGATGATAAATTAAGGACGTTCCTGGAAAATATCAGAGCATACAACTTAATGTTCTTAATGACTTCTATGGGTGCAAAAGTTGATGATCAAATGAATAAAGATCTGGACCATATATTTATAGAATCAATGGTGCAAATTATCATAGACTTGGGTCATTAATACCGACAGATAGATCTGATGCACATTTTATCCAACTCTATTTTCATGATACAAAAAATGAGGTCCACAACAGAATTCAAGCAGTGAACAAAAGGTAGCATGACATGAAAATAAGAGCCGACATCACACAACAACTCATATTAATGTTGGATACTTCGAATGAGTTGGTGAAAGTTTTCGAATGGCTAGAGATAAATACTCCTCAGGAGAAATACTTAATTTCAAAATCAAATTGCATCACAGTAGAGATTTCACAGGAAGACAGTATGATGTGCCAAGAGCATCAGAAATTGCGGCTCTAATTATTGGGAATCTGAATAAAACAACGAAAGATCGTGACATCATTGTTGAGATGAAATATGGAAGTCTACGACGAATAAGCTATTTACATCCTTCTTTCATGGCTATGCAATATCCATTACTTTTTCCATATGGGGAAGATGGATATCATCCAAAAATCAATTATGTACAAGACGGACAGCGGAAAAAAATAAAGAGATCTTATGTAACAATGAGGGAATACCATGCACATGTACTTCAATACAGACGCACTGAAGGAGCCACTTTGATTCACTCAGGAAGGCTATATCAACAATTCATTGTAGATGCTTATACATGTATTGAACATGCAAGGCTAAAATGGGTTTCAGCAAATCAAGGAAACTTGCGAACAGAATTATATAGAAATGTACAAGATGCAATTGACCGTGGTGATACGGATTCAAGAAAGATTGGCAAAAGAACAATACTACCATCAACATTCACTGGTGGTCCTCGGTATTTAGCTCAGAACAATCAAGATGTTATGGCACTATGCAGATTCTTTGGTAACTCGGATTTATTCATCACATTTACTGTCAATCCTAATTGGCCAGAAATAACAGACCTTTTAAATGAGATACCTGGCCAACGACCAGAAAATCGGCCTGAAATTGAGGTTCGAGTATTCAAGATAAAACTTGATGATATGATCAATGACATATTAAAGAACAAAATTTTTGGCCAGTAGATTCAAGTATGTTACTTGAAACAAAGATATTTGCAACATTTCATCTCTACAAATTCTATGTGTATTTGTTTTAACTTACCTTTTACTTTTGTAAAACAATTGTATACACAATCAAATTTAAAAAATGAGGACTACCACATGCACACATCATCATTTGGCTATATCAAAGTTCAAAGAAAAAGACCCCTAAAGAAATAGATAACATAATATCTGCTGAAATTCCTGATCCACTTACTGATTTCATTGCCTACAAAAGTGTCACAGAATTTATGATGCATGGGCCATGTGGAATTGGATATGAGAACTCACCATGCATGGTACAAGGTAATACTTTCTTCAATGAGCCAATATTTAAAAAATAGCACATACTACTGGTTAAAAACTAATACATTTATTTTTAACACAGGACATTGTTCAAAGCATTTTCCTAAGTCTTTTCATAACAAAACATCAATTGATAAATTAGGATATTTTATCTATAGAAGACAAGATCAATCTATAACCATTGAGAAGAATGGATTCTTGCTCGACAATAGATTTGTAGTACCGTACAATCTTCATTTATTACTTAAATACCAAAGCCATATTAATGTTGAAATATGCAGTCAATCAAAAGCCATTAAATATTTATTTAAATATCTCAACAAAGGTCTAGATAGAACAACAGCAGTTATAGAGAAAAACCAGCCTGAAAACAATATGCACGTTGAATCAGAAGCGCATAATTTGAATGAAGTTAAAATATTTTTGGATTGTAGATATATATCAGCATGTGAAGTATCCCAGAGAATATATGAGTTTGATATTCAATTTTGAACACCAGCAGTCCAGAGATTGGGGTTCCACCTTCATGAAGAGCAGAATATCATATTTAATGATAACAGTTGTCTTCCTAATATTGCAATGACTGAAGATGCAAAGAAGACAATGTTTACAGAATGGTTCAAAATGAATAAGGTGGACTCAAATGCAAGAAAGTTGAAGTATGCAGAATTCCCACAACATTATTGCTGGTACAGAACAAAAAACGTATGGAAAAGGAGGAAGAGCAAAAAGTGCATTGGACGAATCACCTTCGCACATCCAGCCTCAGGGGAAAGATACTATATGCGAATGTTACTTAACCATGTCCCTAGTCCTAGAAGCTATGAAGAAATTAGAACATATGATGGGAAAATATATTCAACTTTCAAAGAGACATGCTATGCAAGAGGTCTACTACAAGATGATAGAGAATGGCACGAAACAATTGATGAAACAGCTCAATGGGCAATAGGATGGCAACTACGCGATTTATTTGTCACAATTCTTATTTTTTGTAATGTTGCAGATGTGAAAAATCTCTGGGAAGTAAATTGGCAAAAAATTAGCGATGATATTGAATATAGACAAAGAAAAGTCTTTGGATTTCCGTTTTTACATCTCTCAGAAGATCGGGTAAAAAGCTATACATTGAGAGAATTACAAATTCTATTTCAAAAACAAGGTCGAATTCTAGAAGAAATAGAAGGAATGCCTTTGCCAAATGAAGAGTTGTTGACGGATCTACGAAACACATGCATTAGAGAAGAAATCATGTATGATACAAATATTTTGAGTGCAGAACACAAAGTTATGTATACACAATTAAATGCAGAACAAAAAGATATATATGAAAAGGTCATAAATGCAGTTGATAATAATAAAGGGAAGCTCTACTTCTTATCCGGTTATGGAGGCACGGGCAAAACATTTCTCTACAAAACAATTATCAACAAGCTCAGATCAAGATCACAGATAGTACTTGCAGTAGCATCATCAGGTACTACTTTGTTATACACGCCCCAAAATTATTTAATTCTCAAACACATTGTAACATCTTCTTTCCTAATGCATCGATTTTATTACACATTGTCATTTTCAACGTTGAACAGGGATTTCATCATTACTACTACCAGGTGGAAGGACAGCACACAACAGCCTCAGAAGACTCTACATGCTCAATAAAAACAAGTACTCAGCTTGCAGAATTAATAAGAAGAGCAGTACTCATAATTTGGGATGAAGCTCCTATGAATTCAAAATATGTTTTTGAGACTGTTGACAAAACACTCAAAGACATACAAAGAACGGCAACAAATTTCAATGAGAACAAGCCTTTTGAAGGCAAAACAGTGCTATTAGGGGGAGATTTTCGTCAGATTCTTTCAGTTGTACCAAAAGGTCAAAGAGCTGATATAGTGAATTTGACACTTAATCAATCAGAGATATGGAACCATTGTGAAGTCCTTACACTATCCGAGAATATGAGGCTTAAAGAAGCAAATGAATTACAACAATCAAATGCTGAAGAATTAACATCTTTTGCCAACTGGATACCGAGAATAGAAGATGGTACAGAACCTGCAAAGTGTAGAGGGAATGATAATGAACCTACATGAATCAAAATCCCAAGCAATTTGATGCTAGAATCCAATGGTGATCCAGTGGAAACAATATTCAACTCTACTTATCCAAATTTTCAAGAGAGGTACACAGATCCTAGCTACTTGATGGAGAGAACAATCCTAACACCAAGAAATGAAACAGTTGCAGAGTTGAATAATTTTGCTTTGGACAAAGTACAAGGATCTATTACTGAATATATAAGTGCAGATAGAATAGACAATTTCATAGGCCCAATGAAAGATGTAGAAAACATGTATCCAACATAATACGTCGACAACATCAGTTTTCTAGGTATGCCTGATCATGTTTTACAGATTAAAAATAATGTGCCTATTATGCTACTGAGGAATGTCAACCCAGGAAATGGATTATGCAATGGCACAAGGCTGATTGTAACACAAACAGGTAAAAGAGTCATTGAGACATGTATTATTTCAGGCTAAAAAATAGGAGAAAAAGTATGTACACCAAGAATAGATATGTCTTCGACAGATTCAAAGATTCCTTTCACAATGATAAAAAGGCAATTTCCAGTGAACATATGCTATGCAATGACGACCAACAAAAGTCAAGGACAAACTTTGTCGACTATTGGACTATACTTACCAAAATCAATGTTTTCTCATGGACAATTGTATGTTGCATTTTCAAGAGTCAAATCGCCACGAGGAATAAAAATCATGACACATGAAGATGACATAGAATTCCAGTCATATACACAGAACATAGTCTATCAAGAAGTATACGATCGACTACCAAAGGTAACTTTAAATTCTATTTTTCCAGCTTCCTACCCTTCCAACTCTATATTCACATATTAATTCTAACAAACAAAATAACTATTCTTAAATTCAGGCTGCAAAACACACATGATATGATCCAATGAACAGCAGCTCCAGAACAATGAAGAGTATAGTTGAAGCAGTGCAGTCAAAGGAAAAAAGTACAATGTCCATAGAATTTCCATAATGACAACTTTATAAAATATATTCTGTTATCTTTATGATTATTAATAAAACATACTTGCAAAAGCCTGAATGATTGACAAACATGCTTATATTAATGCCCAATATACCTAGCATATGATGGATTTCAAAAACTTCATAGCATTTCTAATTTATTTCAATTTCCTTATCCCTTTTTAGAATTAGAAAAAACTCAATAGTAGATTTACATATACAATTTTGACAATATTTTCACGAATTGTACATTATACATGGGCTTCTGATGGTAGACCATCGTAACAAAAAATCGATTGGATCCTCAATCATACTTAAATTGACACCCAATATACTTAGCACACATACAACAAAATATCAGATCTTCTTCAACTCACATACTTAAAAAATAATGAAATTGCCAAAGATTAACCCAACTTCCAAAACCAATAACCTAAATTCCCTACTGCCTTTCGAAAAACGCCGCCATCTATTTAAAACAAATGGTTTCCAATATAATTGCCACAAAATTAAAATTCTTAATCTTATACAATAACTCAATACCAATTATATGAATCACAATTCATTTATACTAATTAGGAAAAAACAAATATCCATAAACTACTTTTTTCTGTAATAAAAAACACAGTTCAGTTATTGTGAATCATACGTGGGCTTCTGATGGTAAACCATCGTCGCAAAACACTAAAAGGTTCCCCAATTATGCTTATATTGATGCCCAATATACTTAGCACATTATGTAATATTTTTTACTTTTTACTACAATAGTTTCAGTCAAATTATTAACAACAATCACTCTTTTGCAAAAAACAAAATACCTTCTTTTTTTCCAAATAAAAAAAGATAGTGCTATATAAAGACATTTAAAAAAAAAAATCTCCGTTCAGAATAATCTAACAAACAGACTATTATCCAAAACAGTATCTAATGAAAGCCAATAACATTCCCCAGTCAAAAACTATTGCCCAAAGTATAATATCAAAAACAGTACAATTTTATTAAAGCACACAACTTTGAAGAAGCACTTTTTGTGTAATTAAAACCACAGTTAAGTTATTATGCATCATACATGGGCTTCTGATGGTAAACCATCGTCGTAAAATACCGAAAGGTTCCCCAATCATGCTTATATTGATGTCCAATATATTTAGCACATAGAGTAATAACAAATACATTCTTTTACAATTGTTTCACTAAAATTACTAGCAACTACGACATTTGTGCGTTAAAAAACATAGTTAACTTATTGTGCACCATACGTGAACTTCTGATGGTCAACCATCGTCGCAAAGCACCGAAAGGTTCTCCATTCATGCTTATATTGACGTAGCACATCTTCTAATATTTATAACATCCTATTACAATTGTTTCATTAAAATTACTAACAACTGCTCTCTAACAGCCTCACCTTCATTTCCCAATGCACACATTCTGTTTCAACTACAAAACAAATGAATTTAAGACAAGGTTCAATATTCTCCTCATATAACATAAAAAAACATTTGCCCTGGACAATAACTTAGGCCAATTCCCTCATCCCTTCAACAAACTATACAATAAACAGGACAATAACTTAGAAAAACTCCATTATAGAAATTCCACATTCAAAAGATTATATAAAATAGATTTGTCATCCAATACATTATACCACGCAGCCCAACAACATACAACTGCTCCACTAAAAGAAAAAAAAGAACCTATTGTTAGAAAAAATGACAATTTGCAGCGAAGAAAAGGAACTTCAATAGCTTGAGCTTGTTATAACTTTGTTCAATTCTATTTCTCTTTTTCCATTTTAGGTTATTAGCTTGCGAAAGGATAAATGCATAGCAATGTACTCGTGATCTCAAGTCGTTTGGGTTAAAGGTAGAGAAGCCTATCATTCAGAATATTAGTTAAATTAGCCTTTTTGAAATGGATAGAGGAAGTGATGTTTGTTAAGGCATGTAGACTAGACAAGCTAGCAATTCAGATGCAAGTTAAAAGACATGAGAAAAATATTGTTATATCCATTGAGGATTGTACAATTTGGTGTTAATATTAGGTTTAGATTCATGTTCTAATAGTTAGGTTACCATTGAATTTGTTTTATGTGAGGACAAGCATACATTAGAATTCTATTTTTGGCTATATTCTTGATCATACTGTGTGAATATGCCTGATAATATTATCAATTGTGTTCAGTCTCCTTTACCCACGTAGAAAATAGGCCAAACTGTGAGGTTATCATACTTCTAGAAGCTTTTCTTTACCTTTGTAGGATAGTGAACTTTACAATGTGAATATTTAATCTTCCTTACCTGCATACTACTTGGAAATATTGATTACTACTTTAATTAAGATGTGATTTGACTTTTTCTCTCCATGAATGAAAATTTGCCTTGTTGCTAAATATATTACCAGTATGGTGGCTCTAAGGTTGGGCTTTTTATATGAGAGGACCTAAGTTGTTTGTGTTTAACGTTGAATCTTCTACTTGTGGCTTTCGCGGAATTTAAAACAGTCTTAAGCTTAAATCTTTTCATTTGGTTTGGTAGTTCTGTAATTTTATGTTGGTGAACTGCTGGATCAAATCTGACTTTTCCATTATAACATAGAAATAAGTCTAATGTTATGCATAAATTAAGTTTAATTACACATAGAATTGATTCCTTTTTGTCTTGACACTACATATGAATGTTAAAGTTGGTGTATCATTGAGATTTATCAACTGGTTCAGAGTGAGGATTTGAGTGCAGAAGTTATAACGTTCCCAACCATGTGGAACATGTCATTATTCTATGATTTGAAAACTTGTGAGCAGTTCTATCTATTTTTACCGTGTACAATTCCATGTTTGTTTGAGCATGCAAATTAACTCATTATATTTTTTTTGTCAAGCAAATAAGACAGATATTATTATATGTAGTTACGATGATCATTTTTTGATGAGTTTTCATCCTAAGTGTCTATGTTAAGTAGCTCAAAAAACGTTTATATTCTAAATCTATTTTTAAGTCATGACAACTCAAATAGGAAGCATGGGAACCATAGTACATGCCAGGTTTGGATCCTATTGTGTTTGAATTACTTGCTTATGTTTGCACATTGTGGTTCAAGTTTGTTTTGGCAAAATTTTGTATTACGCAATTTAATTTGCATAAAATTTCGGCCATTATCACTACCTGTTTCTAGGAAAAAAGAGAAAGATAGTGTGAATTTGGGGAAGGCAATGAGTCTTAATGTCACAATATAACACAAATTATTTTTCCCCTGCTATGGCTTCGAGGACTTAGTTGTATTTGCAAATTAAAAATATGTTCACAATTATGAAATGGGTTTTCACCTTTATGAGCTTAGTCTCGTTAATTTATCTTTGGTCTTTAACTATTTTACCGGAGAAGTTTTAACTCTTTCACAAATATTTTGCCACTCCGTCTCTCTCCAAATTAGAACTCCAATCCTGATAGCCATAAGCTGCTATCTTTGTAGAGTCTACCACGGCTTCTCCATGAGCAAGCTACTTTATTAATTATAATAGGTAATTATATTTTTTTAAAGGAAGATTTTCACTACACAAAAGTCAGCTAAAAATACTGAACTCATACCAACAAGGTTTGCTGTTTTTTTTTCCCACCTTGTACACTTGGAGGAATTATTTCTTTGAGGAATAGGCCAATATATGTAGTAGTCAGCAGACCCTGGGTTAGTCGTTGAAATCCTTTCTTCATAGACTTATGTAAAGAAGCTTTGATGGGGTGTTTCTTGTCTTCTCTAGACCTAAAGGGTTGATGGTTTCGGTTGTTGTTGAATCCTAAGGTGCTACAACAATATGCTTAGAAGACTTCTTACACCTTTGATAAAGTTCTACAGTCATTAGAATCCAATTAAAGGTACAAAATGAAATTAAAGCACCTTACTTAATTGGCAGAAAAGAGGAAGAGGTGTCTACTAATCCAACTTTCGATGTTTCTATGATATTTGGCAAACGGGATGAGATGAGCATCACTATTATGATTTGTTATTACTAAAAAAATGCATTGTAGTTTGATTAACTTAATATGAATCTACAGCCAACAATGATTTCATGTGGTGTTCTTGTTAGAAAATTTTATAATTCTTGATGCAGGTTTATATGTTTTTAACTTTGCATGGATCAGGAGCAATTTGATTTAAGAACTACTCAAAGAGTTTAATGCAATGAATTGATGCATGTGGCACCTCAGAAGTAGGGCCTTTTTTCACTATCATACTTGCTTGACAAGAAAGTACCGAATTGTTATGTTACAATTATTAAATAGCAAATAGGTCCTTTATAGTAAGACTGACTCCTGAGTAATATATTGTCTGTATAATTCAGGAAGATTTGATCTTAAACTTTGACACGGTACCACATGGTCCCTTCACATTCCCTTCCTCCTTAAATTTGTCAATTTCATCTTTTGCTTTTGCTAGCATCTACTCTTTCTTTGGATGCATTAGAATAGCTGCATTCATATTTTGTATTTTTCTTCTGAGTCTGCATGTTTTAGTCATTTGTTTCTTGGTTGTAATATCTTGTTTGTTTCTTTTTTAATCCAAAGAAGGAAATAAGAAAACATTGAGTTAGTTTTCTCTACTATATCAGCTGCTGCAAGCCCCATTATATTGTCAGTTACGGTTCTTATGTTATGAACTGTCTGTGGAATATGCATTTCATGCTATTCCAAAATAAATTTCAGAGACTTGCCTAGCTTGGAGACCCTGAAGAGTATATGGACTAACAACAACCTAGATTAGTTGTTTATGTAAAGAATAACAACTTTCCAATGTCAGAAATAGTCTCTGCTATATTGCCAACTGATGAGGAGGCCATTGAGGCTGTTTCAGAAGCTGAGGCCAAATCAACTAAAAGTATGGTCGGTCCAACCATTGAAGAATTATTTGCTGAAAGCATGTTATGGTTCCGGTGGTTGATGTGTGAGTGTGATCCAAAAGTAGCTTTGGTGCAGCTGTCTGAGATGAATGTTGGTCAGCATGGTGTTTGTGGGGCTGCTTGGGGAAACAACGATATCGCATACAGATGCAGAACGTGTGAGCATGATCTAACAAGTGCAATTTGCATTCCTTGTTTCCAGAATGGAACTACAAAGATCATGACTACTCCATTATTTACATAGGTGGTGGTTGTTGTGATTGTGGAGATGTTAAGCATGGAAGCGTGAGGGTTTTGTTCAAAGCATAAAGGTGCTGAATAGATACAACCCCTTCCAAAGGAGTTTGCTAACTCTATCGGGCCTGTTTTGGATTCCTTGCACTGTTATTGGAAAAGGAAGCCGGTCTTCACAGAGAAGATCTGTGAGAAAAGTCCTAAATACGACGATCGTGTTCTTAAGCTGAAAAAGGTAGCTAAAGAGTTGGCGTCTGCTTTGGTGGATATGCATTTGGAATTCTGTAAATATGTTCTTGTCAAGTCAGAGAGGTTCCTTAGCAGTGATGTTGCTAAGAAGCTGCATGAATTGCTATTGAAATTGCTAGGTGAATCCCATTTCAAATATGAGTTTGCAAAAGTACTATTGCACTATTATCCGATAGTTGTGATTGAAGCTACTAGGGAGGGCAATGATAATTCTCTGTGCAAATTTTTATAGTGCCTACTCTAACACCATGCCTTGTGAAGGAAATGAACCTTTTGGCCACACTTTTGGACTGTTTAGTAGATATTTTCACGTTATGTTCTGCAGTAGATGGTCGATTATAGGTCTGTGGTTTTTTTTTAGGGGGGGGGGGTGTGGGGGTCCTGATCAATTTGATTTCCTGATAGAGAAAAGTATTCCATCATCTGCATGGTAATTTTGCTGACGATTGTTGCTTCTTTGCCAATCAATAGGTGGGCAAATCCATATGAAACTACCCTTCGTGTGGTTGAAGACATTCGATTTATCATGAGCCACTCTATTGTCCCCACTTATATGGCTCGTGAACGGTGAGATATATCAAAAACATGGATGAAATTCTTGGCTTTTGTCCAAGGAATGAACCCTCAAAAGAGAGAGAGAGGCATTCACATTGAAGAAGAAATTAAGAATATTTATTTGCCTTTTGTTCCATTGCAAACATTCATTCTATTTTAGTTGGTGGAGCTTTTTCTGTTAGTGGTAATGAGTTTTGATATGGTTACGCTACTAAAATTTTCTTACTTATCCTTTTCTAGCATTTTTCAGCTATAGTTTGTCAACTCATGTCTTTTTTTCTCAAATGGAATTTTCACCATGGAAAAAGGAGGTCTAGTAATAAAGAAACATTATGACATATGGATGCATGTCTCGTTACTGTTGAATGATTTTACTTCTGCGCCTTCCATGAATTATTTTTTTAGTCCAGGACTATCAAGACTTACATAACTTGGAAAAAAGGAATCATACCTCCCCCCCCACCCCACCTAACCCAACAAAAAAAAAAAAAAAAAGAGGCTTTTACAGAGAAACTCACCTGAAGTGAAATCTCTTTACAAAAATAATAACAACCATAAAATCCATAATTACAAAAATAATTATGTGAATTATTTTTAAGTAAAATAATAATATAATATAATATAATATAAAGTATAATCATATAAGATAATAAAAATAATACTATAATAATTACTACTTAAATTATTATAATATGAAAAAATAATATAGCTAACTAAACACTTAATATCTAAATAATTATAATATCGCTACTATAATTATTAAATTATAATTAAAAAATAATATCACATATTATTATTATTATTATAATAAAATATAATAATACAAACCAAAATATATATAACTTATTATAATAACTCAACTATATAATACGTAAAATAAGCAAACTAAAGGTATAATATATTGTTGGTTTTTGGGTTTATTGTTATTATAATAAATTTTATGGTTCGATTGATTGTTTGTTTTATTTTTAATTGTTTGTTTTCTTTGAGTTGTTTGGATGTGCATATTTTCCTGGTCTCTCTCTCTCTCTCTCTCTCTCTCTCTCTCTCTCTCTCACACACACACACACACACACACACACACACTCACAGAGAGGATCCTCATGGTTCTGAAAATGCTTTATTATTGAAGCATACAAGTGAGAACATTTGAAGTATTCATTTTCTTGTAGGACACGCTCAAAGAAATTGTTTCTGCAGTGACCGATAACTGCCTATGGTAATTCTAAGCTAAAAAGTTTTGGATTTAGTAGAATCTGTGATAAAAAACCAGAGCATTGTCTGCAATACATTCTGATGATTGATTTGAATCTTTCAATATGAAACGAATTGTTTATTTATTTGACACTTCAGTCTTCATTATATTTCAACCTTTTTCCGATAAAACTATTGTCCTGATTCATCTTGGTGTTTCAATCTGGTTGGTGTGGTAGCTACGTGGTGATAATTTGAAAACATGAATGAAAATGACTTAGCTTTTTATTAGAATTCTTTGTTTGAAACAACCATAACTCAATAATGCTAGCAAAAAGAAAGAAGGGTGGTCAAAGTTATTTTAATATTTTAAAGAAGAAGGTAGAATAACAAGCATTAAATTAATAGCCAATTATGTGAATCCCATAGTCTCATGATGACACACAGATAATAATCATGTTTGCAAATTCAAAAGCCAAAAAATCATAGAATACTCGAGAGGAAAGGTGTTCAATAAAGTTTCTACTGAATTAGTTCCTCTAAATTTTACGTACTCCATTTGTCGTTCGGAGATTTTTCCCGATTAAATAAAATTTACCTAATATCTATAAATATATAAATTTTATAAATAAATTATTAGTTAGAGAGTTTCAAACAAGGTTAACAAAATAGTTTAAAGTATATTTTTTAATTATAATTATTATAGAATTTTTCTTCTTTTATTAATAGAGCATATATATTTAAATATATAAAAAAAGTTAACAACTAACCCTATACTTTTATGCTTTTTTCTACATTTGTTGTCACTAATCTAGCGACATAATCTAAAAAAGAATAAGTATAAGTTTCTTTGATTTAATAATTAATTTTAAAAATAATAAAAAATAATAAATTAAGTATCTTCTAAATGTGTCTATTTATGTATTTGTACAAGGTAGAGAAAAAAGATCATACAAAATTCAAACTTGCAAGACAAACTCTTCGTAAGTTATATTATCTCGATTCATGAGAAATTAATATATCATTTGTATAAGTTGTTGGGTTTTTATCAAATATCTCCTATAGCAATAACTATTGAACCAAAAAAGAAAAAAAAAAATGAGAGATTAGTATAATGTTATGCTGAAAAGTGGTAGATAAAATAATTATCGAAATTACTCGTAAAAATGGATAAAAGTATTTAAAATTGCAGACTGACAGTTAAGATGGGAACTTCAATTATAACTTCAAGCTATATCTAAAAGTATTAATTTAAAATATATCTAAAAGATCTGTTTAACACCACCTTTTGTACTACTACATAAGGATAACAATTTAATACTTTCTTTCAATTTGCATTCTTACCATATTTCCATTATTGTTTGTGACAAAAATATCATTATCTTTCGCAAACAATAAAATCTAACGCAGCCATGTAAAAAGAATAAAATAAGTAAGGTTGTAACTCTTTTTTGAAGTCTCCCGAAATCTCCTCGAGCAATAGTAGGGTGGGCAAAAAACACTACTGCCATACAGTCATTTCATGTCTTATTCATCTTTCTTGAGCAATGCATTCAGTTTCTTTTTCAACTGCAATGTCAAAGAACAAACTTTTCTGTAACATGGACAATCATCAAGCCCAAGCAGCGTTAGTCAAATTAATAAGCCATTTGATCAGGCAGAAGGATTCTTCCATTTTAAAGATGCACAAGACAATATTAGCTAGCATTGCATATAGCACGAGAGAGGTTAAAGGGAGAGAGAATGTCGCGACCCATGAAGGAGAATCATTTGATCCTTCGATTGTCCCTTGTGTTGGCCAAGATGGTTAGTGTTGAAATTCCCATACAAATGTCTTGGGTTCAAATATTTCCTTCGACATGAGCCTTATGCGCACTTTCGGGTAGAAATTGCGGGTCTTTATTAATAAAAAAAACTGTAAAAAATACTTATTATCAACTTAAATTTGATCCTTCGACCATTGCATAAATATATTATGAACATAATTGAATAAAATAGCCATGTCAATGTCTATCACACACATTAGTGCTTTTCTTTGAGAAAAAGGTTTAACACAGTTGAACCATCAGTGGGTATCACACTAAAGCCTTGATCTTCAAATTGTGTTAATCTCCCCTTTCATCTTTTGCTTTTTCCATCCTATCACAATCTCTTAATGATCTTGTTCTACAGGAACAGCCACAACATTTTTCCCTTCTCTTTTGAAGATACTTTTATTGTGTGTTCTAAATCGCCTTCCTCATCTATAAAGAAAAGATGCCCCATAGAAGACTCTAGGCCACAAAAGCTAACAAAAGACTAAGGAGATTGTTCTTATGCCAACTAAAGCCAGCTAAAACATAGCCTGAATCTCCTTAGAAATATCCACTCATAACCTTAGGGTTGACCTGCGTCTATTAAGCATATTAAATTAGAAGCTCTTTTCCACCAAATTAAGCAATAGGTGTTAGACTTGGCTTATAACCCTAGCCAACCCATCCATATCTTCTTTCACAGCCCACAACACCACCTATGCTTGCCTCCAAATCAACCGTTAGCATGCACTCCAAAACTGACTCCCCAAAACCCCAAAAGCCCTTCCCTACCAGCCTTCAACATATCCCTCACTGTCTCCTAACCTAAAACAACACAACAAATGTACCCATCAATTATCCATTTCCGACCCCAGAAGAATCATTGTGAATCCCAACTTACGCAATTCATCCAACAATGGAAACATTTCTGAAGAGATTTCTCACATTATATAGATGCTCACATTATATAGATCTAAGCCTAAGGAGAAAAACAAAAACCTCCAGTGTGCAGCTTCTTTGAACTAGCCGCCACCCCTTTCTATCTTCCCTTCCACCAAACCTACCTCCCACAACCCTAAAAAGGGTTTTACTCTTACAGAGAATGTAAGTAATGTGGAATTTTAATATCCTAAGGATATGATTATATATTTCATTATACGAAAAAAATACTACCATGCCAGGGATTCATATGTTAAATAGGAAACTATAGTTTAAATGTGATAACATTTAACAACCATCAAATCCTGTTTATGGCAACCTATGCCAGGACTCGCAATAGAAACATTTCTGCCTAGAATATATCAACAAGTATAATGCAGTAAAATCTCATATCCTCTCGTGAATAAATTTACAATTTATGGAGTGATGAAAACATAATTCAGCTACCATGTTGCTAAAATATGGTTGTTAAAAGAGGTGATACAATGGAAATCGTACTTCTATATATGCTTTAACAAGTTAAATGATTATGTAAAACTTTACATATTCATTAAGAATATTAGTTTGTACATATGATGATGATAACTTATATCAAATAAAAAAATTATTGAGCAAAAGTTCATTTACTTTCCAATGACCTCGAGGGTTGGATGACAATTGAAATGCTAAGAATGACGACTACAAAGAGGTGCTTAAGGGAGATAAAAACAATATGCAATCCTATCATCACAACTATGTACCAAAGATCAGGTGGAGCCCTAAGTGGATCATATGAAGAAGACGGGGAGTATCAAGACATAGAATAGGGAAACTTGAGTTGGTCCAATTTTTCCTGATCGGTCACTCAAACATTAAGGGGGCACATTCTCTTTCACTTGTTCTTTGTCACAATGAAGAGTATTTTTTTTCCCCCCTTAACATTTGTCACTTGTTCTTTGTATTTCTTTCATTTATTTTTTTGAATATTTCTAATAATTCTTATAATCCTTATAATTCAGACTTTTAAAATTTGTAACTAAGGTTAGGGAGGGGCTAAATTCACACCCCTCAAACTTAAATTCATACCCCTATTCATTTCTGTCTATTAGTTAGACAAAAATACCCTTTCCTATTCTTATTCCCAATCAACTATATCATTAATTTTTGTTTATAGATTAATTAATTTAATAACAAATAATTTATAAAAATTTAATCATTACTCATTATATTTTTTTAATTTTGATGTATATCTCAATAGTCTTTTTTTGGTTTTGATGAAATTCTTTATTTTATTAATATTTTAATCTATCATGTAAAATACAAAATTTTAAGGGAAAAAATCATTGAAAACTTTATTTCTCCCTTTGTGAAACTTGTAAAATTATATGATGATAATAATTTAGAGTTTCATTTGATTAAAAAATCATTGATTTATTTTTCTTAAAACTATGCATTTTACATAACAGTATAGACCAATAATAAAATAAAGGATTTAATCAAAGACAAAAAAAAAAAAAAAACTATTGTGATATATGTCAAAAGAAAAATATATAATTAGTAATTATTAAAATTTTATTCATTATTTGTTATTAAAGTAATTAATATATAAATAAAAATTAATGATGTAGTTGATTAGGAATAAGAATAGAAAATGATATTTTTGTCTAACTAATAGACATAAATGAATAATGGTGTGGATTTAAGTTGGACGAGTGTAGATTTAATCTCTTCCTTAAGGATATTGATTCTCTAGGAAGAAATATGATTTATTATATAATCAAATTTATCCACATTTTATTTTGTGAAAATATAACTTTAGATAGTATGTTCTGATTATCACTTTTCGGTTCTCATAGTCACTATTCAAAAATTATTGTGTATGTTATGAGAAACAATGTAGACAAGATGTAATATGAAATTTTATTTCTCATCAAATATGTAACCTTATCAATATAAAAATTTTATAAAATTCCTAATTAATATTACGGGCAAAATCTCCGCACTATGTCGCAAACTAGTCTACAGCTAAATTAGACTCTATAACCTAAGTATCACACGTCATGTGAAAACAAAATGAAAAGCATACCTTAACAAGTTCACCTTCACAGTAGCCGTCAAACTCTGCTCTGCAAAGGAACTCAAAAAGTAAAAAGAATGTTGAAGAGCAGAGTTCATTGCTAAATGTTAAAACAAAAAACGTCCTAAAATTCAAAACACCCAACAAACCAATCTGACTGAAATCAACATCTCATTCACAAAACAAGCCGAAAACAGAATAAATAAAAAATACTACTTCTGCTAAAATTTATTACAAGAAAAATCAGATTTACCGACGAACTCTTACCATTCAAACAGATATAACTTCAAAGTTGATCCTAGAAAATCCGTCAACAAAATCTGCTTTTTCTTCTGAGAAAAAATGACTTCACAAAAAAAATACCAAATGCCATTGCTAAGAAACATCCACATTGCATACAAATTGTCAAACTCGCGACGAAAAACAAAACAACCTAGAAAAAGCCCTATATCGATGCTCACAGAATTGAATGCCAAAACAAAAAACCAAAACCATGATTACAAAATGCAAACAACAAGATAAACTGCTGATGGTTATAATAAGATCTTGGATTTGAGCTGACAAACAACAAACCCAGATGAGACTTGACAATATTCAATTGGAAAAAAACAAAATGATGAAGGAAAAATGACTACAGTGAAGAAAACCACCTCACCGTTCTTACAACATTTGGATGCAAAAAAAAATTAAATCTAACAAAATATGGAATCCAAAAGCCAATTAAATCCACCGAATTTGACCTCAGACATAAAAATAAATTAAACAATTCCACATACCGACAAAATATCCAACTTTAGCAATTCCAAACTATGTACTTTATTCAACATCCGGTCAAGTAATGCAATACATAATACCCATTGGACTTCGTATAAAAAAAAAAAGCCCAAAACCAAATGACATTTCCAAGTCCAACAACTGATTCAAAAATAAAATAACATCCTGCTTTTTTTAAACAAAAAAAAATTAAAAAATGATTTTTAATTTCAATACATAAATTAGTAATTATATATTCAATATTTATATATATTTAATATTAATACATAAAATTTGATATGTATATTCATAAAATTTGATAGATATGTATATTTATATATAGCATTTAAGTATAGATAAATATTTAATATTAATACATAAAATAATAAAAATAAATAATGATTAATTACAACACTTTAAGAAGTTTCAAATTCTACAAATCATAAGCAGAATCCAATTCTTAATAAAAAAAAGTTTAAAAAAATATTGATCAATTGGAAATTGGAAAAAAAAAACATTAAATATAAGATATCGTAATAAAAAAAATAATACATTTAAAAACCAAAAATTACCTATATATATATATATATATATATATATATATTCATCATATTTAAAAGCATAAAATTCAAATATATATATATATATATATATATATATATATATATATATTACATCACAAAACTCAACAATAAAATTTTCAGACAAATTATTACCACAATCTATAAAAATTAAATTAGGCTAATATTTTTTATATATAAATTAAAAAGCTTTTTTAATAACTTTTTATTTTTTTTACCTTCTCAACTACTCTAATCAAGGGTTTAGATTAATTAATAAAGATAAAATATCATACAAAAAAAGACTATATAAAACAATAATATAATATATATTACATTGCAAAAAAAATTATAACCACAACTTATGACAATTAAATTAACATAATCTTTTTCAAAACAAATTAAAAATCCTCATATTATTGCAACCGATTTAAAATCCATTAAAATTAAAAAAAAACTATTTATCCCAAGCAACGCTCGGGCCTCCGACCTAGTTATAATATTATTTTCAACACTCTTAATATGTATGTAAAAAATTTTATGAACAAATATTTTGAAATAGGAAAGTATTAGTTTAGTCCCTGCATTTATAGCATTTTGCTCCTCCAACTTCGGAAACCATACAAAGATGGTACCTAGATATTTTTTTCCCCCAATAAATTGAAATAATTGGAAACCCAAGCAGTATGACTCAATGTGATAGGGTGACATCTGCCTCAAATATTTTTTAAAATTTCATATTTATCATTAATATTTTAAATTTTTTTTAAAAGATGTCATTTTAAATTTTAATTTTAATAAACATGGCACATTCGTACCTCTGAAAATAATTTCACATATACATCTAAAAATATTTTTAAATATTTAACCTGCTCAACGTCATTTGCCACCACCGCCTTTGCTCATCCTTTGTATATCTGTGTCAATCATCTTTATGGTCACCAGAGCCAACGAAAAGCTCAACCTAATTTGAATAAAAGGAAAATGTTGTACCAAAAAAAAAAAAAAAATCTTCAATTTAATTTCAATTAACAAAATATTTTTTTAGAAAATCTTCATATTGTCCCCAACTTTATTTGTGCATTTCTTAATATGCACACCAAATCCCAAAGTTGCATCTCCAAAGCATTACTGGCAGGGACGAAGCTAGGAATATGGGATTGGGGGCAAAGTTATAATTTTTCCAAAAACTTTGGGGGCAAAGAGTAAAATTTTAAAGGATTTTTTTTAATTTTTTAAATTTTGTTAAGAAAATGAAAATTTTAGAAACTTTGGGAGTGAGAGAAAGTCAAATATGAACCGTGACCGATGAGTTAGACATATGTGCAGGGGAGGAAAAAATGTATTTACTCCTCTATAAATAGTATATCAAAGTAATAAAAATATATTTTTATATTTTTAAAAATAATAATATTACCCGTTAATATATTTTTTTATATCCTTGTCGTTTCAAGTTTAAATTCTTAATTTTATCTATAAATTAAAATGTAATTTTATGCTATCAAGTCATTCCAACCAAGTCCAATGAAGATTTTGTTTTTCCTTTCATAATTTTATCTCAATTTACGGTACACTTATTTGTATAATTTAGTGAATTCAAAACTCTGGTTTCAATTAAAATTTCAATCTCGATGGATTCTTTTAACCATAAAAGTCTTCTTGCTACTTGTTTGTGACAAAATCTAAGGTTTTTTTTTTTTTACATAATTTTTTCGTTACTCTACTTAAATTTGTATTCATTATTCTATACTCTTAGAGTTTGTTTTTCATTTAAATCATATTTGACCTCTTTCTCCACTTTTTATAAACTATATTTGACCTCTTTCTCCCCTTCTTATTTCCTTTTCAATTGTAAATTTTAAAGTCGTTGATTTGTACAAAATTTTCAAGTTACTCTTTAAAAAACCGAGATGAACTTAAACTCATCTAACAATATTGATTAAGAATAACGACGAAGGAACTAAAAATATTTTGGCATGTTTATTTTTATTTTTTCATAGTATAATTTATCCATATATTATTTATAAGTTATCATATTTTTTTTATTACTATGAATATAAACATTACCATATATACTCTATGTTTTTATTATGAACCCTACTACTTATAAATAAAAAATTAATTCTAACTAAATATACCATTATCTTTTCTTGTTAAATCACTATGTCAAAATAAGTCAATTGATTTGACATTTACAATTTTCACTTGCTCATGGGGTTAAATTGAGTAAACCGACAAATTAATGGCTTAAATGAAATAAGTAGAAGTCTTGTCCCCGCAAATCAATAATTGGATATCCTTGAGACGCTTCCAGAAGCCGTTAGAAAACAGAAGCAGCTAAAACAAGAAATAAACAGAAACCCAGAACAGAAAAGCTATGATCATTCATGCCCTTCGACAGCTACACAAGAAGAATCCAGCAATAATCTACGAGGAATAGCTCCGAGAAGGATTGAGGAAGTTAACAGAAGGGTGTGTGGTTTCTAAAGAAAGATGGGAATTGAAGAAAAAAAGAGAATGATAAAACTTCATTGCCCATCAATGGCGAAAATAGTTCAACTGGTAGCATGGGAAGAGCAAAAGCTGGACCTTGGATCCATTGCTAGGGCATTTGGGCTCGACCCCGCTACGGTTAAGATCAACGGTCACTTCATAGGCAGAGGAGTTGATTTTATCGCCTCCTCTGTTACCTGGAAGTCTCTTCTTTCGTTCTTCTCCGCTCGTGGTTTGTCCACCGGAACTAGCGACACCGATGCCCTCACTGTCGACGGCAAGCTCTCCAAACTTGGTTCTAAAAGTAAGCTTTTCAATGCTATTAGTGTTGTATTTATTTCTTGTTTATTGGTACCGTGAAATTTAGTTCTTTAAGTGCTTGTGAATAAGCATGCGAGAAAAATATTGATGAATTATTAAAGATTCTTGTGTTTCTTGCTTTTGCAAGAGTATTAATTCCATGGTTTGAGCCTTTTTTTTTCTCTGGGGTAAAAAGTGAAGTAAACTATTTTGTTGAAGTTTTTCTTTAAAATTTTATTTTTAATAATTTTCATGTAATTTCTAATGTCTCAGACTCCTTTGGTTTGATGTGGAAGATGACAAAACTTCTGAAATTCTTGTTTTTGTTAATTTTTTGTTGCTGGAAATTAATCACCGGGATGCTAGCTTAAAAAAGATAAGTAGAGCAGGGGATTTAGAATCTTGCATAGCAGTCATGTATTGTTCCTCCGTGGATTACTGCAAGAATGGGTAAAGGTTGCAAGCATTGGGAAAAATATCTCGGAAAAACTTGCCCTGCCTTAATAGGTGGGCAAGGTTTGCACTTTACACGCTGAGCGCTTCCATAGTTTTGATGATTGAAGGGACTAGCTATGGGAAGAAACAGACCAATTGAAGTTCGGGGTATATAAAAAAACTCATACCTTGTAGCAACCAGTTTCCAACATAGATTTGGTACCAATTTGCCCAAACCACTTTAGGGCCTTAAACTAGCCAATGGCATCACAAGGGAACACCGCAATGAATAACGGTGGATTTCATATTAAAACCTTCCAATTCTAATAAATCGTAGCATGAAGTGCCATTAACATGACACCCTTCTGTTGCCAGCTTTTCTGTCTAAGCTTCACTTCAAGGGCCATCAGAAGAGACAAAGAACTAAAGAGAGGTAGCAACTGAGAAGGTGAAAAGAAAGTAAAAGTTTAGAGTGGTGCAATGGGTCTGGGAATTTTAATCCTGTAAAATAATCCGATTATTAAAGAAAGTCATACAAGCATGAATGAAAACTTTTGCATGAAAAGGCGCCTAATGTGATGCAATACAAAGTCTTCTGTCATATAGAACATGATTTATGTTGCTAGTTTTCTCTTCCCCTTATCTCATTTTATCTACTTTGCATTGCAAACTTTTCCCCTTAACAAAACTAGAAAATGATGATTTATTTTCCCCCTTCCTGCAGGAATACACTACCCTGCAGGTCCAGGAAATGGGGTTCTCACTGGAAAGCGAGTTGGTGGAATGACTTCTTCTAGAGAAGAGCTGCACCTCGGAGATACTGAATTTGTCGGCAACAAGAGGCTTAAAGAGAGCAATGCTGGTAATCTTTTGATTTGGAATTTTACCTTCTTTTTTTTTTTTTTTTTTTTTGGTGGGGGTATCTGGGAGCAATAACTTTCCTGGTTAATCTAAGACTTTTGACAACTAATCTTAATCTTTCTTGGCATTTATCTACTTTTCAAATGCAGTGACTCATAAAATAACTGGAAAGGACCAGATAACTGCATTTAGCTGCTCAAGGGTGAAGAGGAAATCACTATTTGGAGATGTTATTCCATTCAAGAAAGAAAGAAGGAGCTCAACTGCAATAGGTATGTGGCATGTTTCTATCTCCATTCATCGTAAATTTTCCATTTCCTTTTCCATATACAGAAGAAGTAATGTTGGATTTTAATGACACAAATTGGTAGTCTGTAGAATAAAGAATTACAGCACTACTGAGACAAATCTCCTTCTGATAGTTTTGTTGGCATTTCCTACAGGTTTTCAAGAAAGGAAAGATGACCTTCCCAACACCACTTTGAACAATAAATTTGCTTGCAGCTATATCAAGAACATGAAAAGAATCAGAGAAGATCTTGTTGCTGCTGCTCTTTGCAAGAGGATAAGATTGTAAATAACCTGATTTGCTAATCAAGTTCTCTCAGCAATAACTCCAGAACACTGCAGAGATGCTGTAATTTTTCCTTCTTGCTTCTACAAATGCCTAGCTTAACGTGTCTATGTAAATGAGAATGGGATGTAAGGAGATGTGTACATTCAAAAGGATTCCAGATTGCTTCAGATTTAGCTTGAAAATATGAAATCTACCTTGGCTAAATGCTGAGACAAATCTTCGCTTGCCAGCATTTTGAATACAATCATTCCAACCATCCATATGTTGCAGCAAGTGAGCTGACTTGGCTAACCAGAAGTTGGATTTCTGGATATCAGTTCTGTATTTATTTGTCATTGTTGTTTTAGCTCTGAAGACAGAGGGGAACTGGATTATTGTAACTTATAATATTTGTTCTGCTCTGAATGAAATCCCTGGAACACCATGAAAAATTATGGATTTTGATACTCTTAGCAGAATTAATTCAAGGAAAAAAATGAATCTTCTTTGTCCCTTTTGGGGCTTAAAGATTTACTTGTTAAATACAAAACTACGGTACAAAAAGCTTCAAAATTTTATGTAACTTGTCTTATTTTTTTCCCCCTTATTTTAAAGTTTCACATTTTTTTTAATTGGTCTTACCCAGGGTTCTCCGGGCAAAATAATTATGTATGTTGCAGTATAATTAGAAAATTGAACAAAATAAAATAAAATTTGTTTTTTAAGATATAGGATAAGAAAACGTTATTTATGTAATTTTTATTTATTATAGCTTTTTAAAAGGAAAAAAATAATACAATAATGTGAGAAATACGTTAAAAATAATTTATTTTTTTTTTCATAGCGGAATGTTTAATTTTTAAATATTAAAAAATTATATATTATTTTCATTCAATATTTTTTAAAACCTTCTAAATAAAAGAATATAATCTATATAAAATTATATTATATAAATTTACTTTATAAAATTTAGATTATTTAAAGTTACTTTCTATTCTTACCATACAAATTAATAATGCCTAAATGCAAGAAAAGAAGCATGAAGATGCCAACTTTCTTTATTGGATGGAGAAATTCATTAAGGTAAGCATAGTTAGGTTCTCAAGATTCAATTGCAAAATTAGGTATTCTTACTGGTTTTGCGAACTCTTCTTGGATGATTAATAAGCTAGTTGATTTCAAAACTAAGTAGCCCCTTTCATGTAATCTTCGTTTTTATTTTCTAAGTATATTTCTAGTATGTGATCTCGAACCCTCTACCTCCCATAATCCTCCAAAATCACTTCACACCCCAATAAAAAATTTGAGTTTCCAAATTTGGGATATTCTAGCCCAACAGTTGCTAAACTTGATTATAAAAATACTATTTTTTTACTCTATTCATCTCATAATATAAGTCGTTTGATTTAATTTCACATATAATAAGATTTCTAAAAATAAGGTGACTTTATATTTTTTTTCTTCCTAAACCACCTCTATTTAAATGTCTTGGAAACAAAAGAAGAGAGGGAAGAGAAAGAGGGAGAAATAGAACAATAAATAAAGACAAAAATGTAAAAATAGCTTTAAAACTTTTTTGAAAAGTCCCAAACGACTTATAATTTAGAATGGTAAAAATAATCTCTAACGATTTATATTATAGGATAGAGAGAGTACTATTTATCTTAATGATATAAAATCATAATCAAACGTAGTAATTTTATATATTTGATCGTTTCATTTTAAATATAATTTTTAATTATAAAATGTCGAATATAACTATCACATTTATTTGCATAAAATAACTCAAAATTAGCTTCCATAACTAATAATTAATTTAATGTCCTTTTCAATTTATATATATTATGTTTTTTATTTATATTAAGCGAAAAATAATTTTTAGTACTAATAAAATAAAAAGGGTAACACCAATATTTAACAATAAAATATTTAGTTTTATTAAGAAATATATAAATTATTGCAATATAAAATAAACAAATAATTAGAAAGAAAGTAAAATTATAGCGTTTTAGAGTGCATGACCTGTTGCCTATATCCATAGTTTGCTTGCATGATGATCCCGTTGGTTCATAACGTCTGGGAAAGAAAGAAGCTTATGCCAAGATCACACTGCTCTTGCCTTTTCTGGATCTCCAAAAAAACCGATCTCTTCGTTAATTTTTCTATATATATAAACCCTGTGAGGGCTGCAGGGAACTATCACTAAACTTTCAGCAGCAAGAAGGCTTTCATTATTAGGGTTTATGCTGCAAAATATGTATCTCCGTCCTCATAGTTTGCTAGTTCTCCTTCTTGGTTTATTAGTGGCTTATGGAGCCTATGGCGTAGTCTTTGATGAGAACTATGTAGTTACTTGGGGATACGATCACTTCACGTCCTACCAAGGCACAGAAGTTCAGACTTCATTGGACAAATCTTCTGGTTCAATATTTCTTCTCTTTCTGATTCATTTTCTGTAGATTTTATCCATTGTTATTGGACTATATTACTATATCTTGTGCATGCAGTGGTTGTTATACGACCCTTTTCTTGACGATTTGGTGGGTATGTCTGGATACCTTTACAGGGGCTGGCTTTGCCTCCAAACTGCACTACGGATCTGGCTCCTTCCATATCAGGATAAAGCTACCACCCAGGGATTGTGCAGGAGTTGTTACAGCATTTTATGTAAGTACTCTGAGGAAGTCCAGATTAGTTGTTATTGAAATATCTTATTCTAAACGACTTTTTGCAACCGAACAGTGGTTTTTTAAGTTTAGTGATCAAAATCTAACGGTCTCAAAAACTGTTCTTCCTGTTCCACACAGCTTACTTCAGTTGGCAATAATCATGACGAGCTTGATTTCGAGTTTTTGGGCGATAGGGAAGGCAAACCCTACAGATTACAGACCAATGTGTTTACAAATGGGAAAGGCAATAGGGAGCAAAGAACGCTGCTTTGGTTCGATCCATCGGCAGATTTTCACACCTATACTATAAGATGGAATCCACATCAAATAGTGTAAGAAAAGTTACAAAATCAATTAAGTCAAACGTTCCTCTTGAAATCACCAACCCAAAGGGATTTTTGTTCCATGCCAGAATATATGGTTCAGTCCCTCATGCTTTCCAATCAACCCGATAACCTTAATGGAATCCTCTGGTTGATGGCCATAGACGACCCTTAAGGCCGCCTTTGGCCACAAGGCCCACAACTTCTTCTTTGGTTTGTTGCTTATGATTTACCGTATTTGACAGGTTTTATGTGGACACAACGCCCATCAGAGTATTCAAGAACGCGAACATTGCAGGTAACTACCCATCACAACCAATGCAAATAGTAGCGAGCATATGGAATGGAGACAGTTGGGCGACCGACGGAGGCAAAACCAAGATAAATTGGGCTCATGCACCATTCAAGGCTCATTTCCAAGATTTCAGGATCGATGGCTGCCCGAGCGGTCCTAATGGTATTCAGCACTGCAATGCTCCAAAATATTGGTGGAACGGCGTGCAATACTGGAAGTTAAGTACAGCAGAGCAGAGAGTATACGAGATGATGAGGAAGAAGTATGTGTACTATGATTATTGTGCTGATAGGTCTAGATATCCTATTCCTCCTCCAGAGTGCAATCTGTAAACTCTGATCATCAATGTTGTTTTAGTCTTACATACAAAATTATAAATAGATAGAGGACAACGTGAAAAATAAGCCAAACATTGTGAGGGGTTTTAATTGCTTTATTGCACTTCAAACCTAGTTATTTGAATTTTCTTTCACAAAGAAGTCTAAAGGGATGTTATATATGAAAGAGGCTTTGAGTCCTATCTCTTGTTTCCTCTTTCTCTCCCACTCGGACACTTATGATCTTATAGATTATAGATTAGAAATTTTTCTCTCCAACTCGAATTGTCACTCTTACGCAATATTTATAATTTTAATATAATTTTAAAACACGTAATTTACGTAAATTCCATCTAACTAAGAATCACATTGCCTTTGATAATTGGGCCAACAAATAGAACTAAATTCAGCTACGTTGAATACAAATTGCAAGTCCTAACTTCACGGAACTATCTTCGCATAAATTATTTTCACGTTTTTTTTTGAAATTATGGGATAATAAAAAATTTTACGCCTGCGAAAAATGCTACGCGCAAAACGTTGGCCCATAAACAATGACCTGAGAATGAAGGAAATTTGGTATTCGTGGAGGCCCACATCCATTTATGGTTTGTCCTTTGTTCGTGGGCAGTAATTGGGCTCAGAAGAAGCTTACATTCCTTTTTTTGTTGGCCCCTTTCGGAGCTTGATCAACGCTTCTGAGTTCTGCGCTCTCTCACCTTCGCAGTATCCCCTGGCGGTCTGTCTGATTGAGCTCGTCCATGGAGCATTCTTCTGCGTTCAGTATTTGCAAGAAGAAGCAATTATCGAATACCCACTTGAAAGGATACTGAAATGATGGGTTTAAGGTTAATCTTGGTGTTGTTTTTAGTATTCGTTTCTTCTAAATCTTTAGCGAAAGAAGAAGCAGAACAAGTAGAAAGAGATGAAGAATTCTCTGAAGCATTGCTATTGAGACCACTTCCTGACCGCAAAGTGCTCGCCCATTTTCACTTCCAAAGCACAGTGCCTCCTACTCACTCATATGGCCGCCATCACCACCTCTTCCCTAAATCCATTTATCAGCTGGTAAAAAGTTATATACTTTTCATATTTTTGTGCTAATAAATTTCCAAGCTTGATGTGTATTTATTTACTCTTTGGTTGCTTTTTCTTATCTGAGATGATTTTTCTTTTTTGGGATAAAAAATAAATATTTGGTATGTTTTGTGTTAGTGAATTTTAGTGCCGAAACTTTTGGGGGTTTTTCTATTTTTGAAATTTGGACTCGGAATAATGAGATACCTTTAGCCAATTCTGAGTCCGATAAGCATTTCGGAGTATGATTCCAAAATTAAAAAAAATTGGAACAGCTAGTTTATGGACATTAAAGAGGATGCCATATGCGAATTGGATAACGTTCTTGGAGAAGTGAAAAGCCATTGCAAGATATTTGCAAAGGAAATGGGTTATCTGCACAATACTAACTCAAATACAGGTCTGTAGAGGTTTGGATATAGCACTCAAAAACAAACTAAGCCTTAATCCCAAGTAACTTGGGGTCGGCTACATGAACCAACGTCAGGCAACGTGTAGTCATCCACATGAATCTATCGAACGTCATACTTTCATCCAAATCTAACAAAGACATATCTTTCTTAATTACCTCTATCCATGTCATTTTAGGCCTACCTCTACCTCTGTCTAACCTATCCTGCCCCACTCTCTCCATCGCCGCCCTAAAAGGAGCATCCCTCGGTCTTCTTTGAACGTGTCCAAACTAACGCAGACGACTTTCTCTCATCTTTTCCTCAATAGATGCCACACCCACCTTTTCCCTAATGATCTCATTTCTAACTCTATACTTCCTAGTATATCCACACATCCACCGTAACATACGCATCTCAGCTACTTTCATTTTTTGAATATGACACCTTTTAGCTGCCCAACATTCCGTACCATATAATAAAGCAGGTCGTACAACTGCCTTGTAAAACTTTCCCTTTAAATTCAACAGTGCATTACAATCACAAAGAATATCAGTCGCACTCCTCCATTTTAACCAACCCGCCTTAACTCGATGTGTAACGTCGTTATCGAGCTCCCGTCTTTCTGAATAATAGATCCTAGATAACGAAAACAATCAGCTTACGGTATATAGCACTCAAGCAGACATATATTCATAGGTAGAACTTATGACCCTGAATTAGCAGGTCAATGGTCAAGTTGTAACATTTCCTGTCTCCTTTAAATTTTTCTGTCTGTTAGTGATTGCATCCATACCATATCAGTTCGGTGGTTTTTGAGCTTCTTCAAACTATGAAAACGGTGATGCCAAAATATTCTATTCATTTACCGCTGATATCTAGTGGCTGAATAGTCTTGTTAAGTTCCAAGTTCCACTTTGGATTCATATGTTGGAGTTAGATAAGGTGTCCTTATATTCTGCAGAGTTGCTTAAGTCATTACAAGTACTGAATTAAACTTTCCTCTGCTAGTTCTTGTAGGATATTTAACTGATTGGTAGTCCCAGCCGAAATTACAACTCTGGAACAGCCTAATCATATTTTACTTTTAAGTGCACTAGTGATGCAATAACTAATACTTTCGATATAATCATCTAAATAGTAGTAAAATGGTAGAATCATCTTGCATTTTGTTTGATTTGTTACAGCTTTATCGATTGGAAATGGAACGCACACCAAGCAGCTTGTTCCTGGAGAGCATTGCCTTTCAGTTTCAATATTCTGTGGTCTATTGCATGTAAATAATAATCCTGCACTGATGCAGGTCCATAAATTTCATGTACGAGAAATGGAATTATCTTTCACACAAGGTCGCTGGAATTATGAACGTTGGGGCGGATATGACCCCGTATCAAGCAGCAATGCAAAGCCTCCTGGAGTTGAGTTGTTGGCTGTTTTTGATGTGCCCCAGCATGAGGTTGATGCTTCCTGGAAAAACTTAACCCATGCTCTTTCAGGTCTCTTTTGTGCTTCAATCAACTTTCTCGAGCATTCAACCGCTTATTCTGCTCCTAAGTGGAGCCTCAGGTCATCTGAGGGCAAATTGAGGTATGGTACATTACCTCGTGAAGCTGTGTGCACCGAGAACCTCACTCCTTGGTTGAAGTTGCTTCCTTGCAGAGACAAGGCTGGTATTGCAGCATTAATGGATCGACCTTCCATCTACAGAGGATATTATCACTCTCAGCGGATGCATTTGACATCAACAGAATTTGATTCCACCAAATTAAGTTCTGGGATGGTGCTTGACCAAACTCTTACAGTTGTTCTTCAACCAAATACTTTGGGAAGCGGATTGATGTTTTCAAATGGATTAGTATTGCAACCAGATTGGTCTCTTAGTTCATTATTTGGCAGAAAAGTCCTTGGAAAATGTGTTCTTTCTAAGTCTAGCAATGTCTATGTTCAATTTGAGCAGAATCTGGTGTCTGAACTGATAAAATTGCAGAAAGGGTATGAAGGATCCTACTGTAATATTCAGAGCCCCGAAACGTGCCATAGTTCTCCAGGTTTTGAAATGTCAGTTTCCCCTGACAGGATAATTAAAGAAATAGACAGCTCGCACACAGGGGTTTCATCTATCCTACATGAATTTTCACTGGAGAAATACAGTGATTTGGAACCCTTTGATTTGGGGATCAGGTGGAAGCTGCCTCTGGTGTGGTCATGCCATCAGGCTCCTTTAAGTATTAGCAGGTACTTAATGGGAAGTGGGAATGAGAGGGGTTCTATAGCAATCTCTTTGAAATCTACTGGAAAGAGGGATCATAAGCAAAATCCTGATAAGACTGAAGAAGGATGTTGGATGAGGGTTGATATATTCCAGGTAGTGCCTTGGTATGTGAAGGTATATTACCATACACTAAAAGTGTTCATAGATGGAGAACCTGAATCTTTAGTAGATAATATAGAGAAAATCCATGTCTCACCTTCTGAAGATAAGGCCTCTCCTGGAGTAATGGAAATGACCCTGAGGTTACCATGTGGGGTGAAGTCAGCTGGATTAACCCTAGAGTTTGATAAGGTACATTTGATAATTAAATGATTTTAAAATATTTTGTCTCTAAATAAAGCATTGTGCTAGTTTTGGTGGTATTTTTCTTCATACATGAAGAGAAGTGTGAGAAAACAAATAAATAAACCATATAAGTGATTTGTCTAATAAAGATTTGCAACAATATTGGTTCACCTGCATAATAGCCAGTATGTAGGCTGTCTTAAGGCCATTATTGTTTGATATATTTGTGCTGCCTAATGTATGAACTAGCTATTCATATATTGGGCCATTTACAGCTCTAGAAATACATAATTTAAACTGCATTCCCTGTTTGGGGCAGGATGGGCTATATGAGAAGTACTGAAATTAAGGTACATAAAGAAAAATGCACTCCCAGGTCGCCAGACAATCGCCTTATATGGTTTAAGATTAAGGGGTTACCATCCTCTGTTTCCTATTTAGTTTTGCTATGGCCTATCTCTCCAGTATGCTTTGCATTATATGACTTCAACTGCTGTTTTGAATGGATTACATTTAAGTGTTTTGTCTCCTTTACTAACATGTATATTCTTGACAGGGGTTTTTGCACATTGACGAATATCCTCCAGATGCTAACCAGGGATTTGACATCCCATCTGCCATGGTAGTCTTTTCAGATTTTCAAACAAGCATACACTTTGTTGAGGATAATTCTTTGAAAAAGCCTCCCCTATTATCTAAGTGTCAGGTAATGCATGTATTCTTTATTTGCATGCATGTTTACATCTATTTCCTATCTACTACTCTATCTATCTGGTGCATGCATTTTTACATCTATTTCCCATCTACTACTCTATCTATCTGGGTCTATAAACAGGAAAGAAATGCTGTTCTTTCTTACATGGAAGTTCTGCTGGTGCCTTTGACAACCCCGGATTTTAGCATGCCTTACAATGTCATAACAATTACATGCACTGTCTTTGCCCTGTACTTTGGATCGCTGCTTAATGCATTAAGAAGGCGTGTAGGTGAGGAGGAAAGAAGTTTGAAAAGCAGAGGTAATATACTCCTTGGAAAATATATGTTTATTGTCATTTCTTAAATATGGGAAACTTTCAACAAGGTTGTCCATTATGTTTAACCATTGAGTGATAGTCGTCATTGAAATGATTGCTTTGTTCATCTCAGCCTTTGAACGTATGTCTAGTTCTTGATAATTTAGTTGATTAAAATTGCACATTACAGCTTTTGTGGTAGTTGAATAGAACTGGAGGCTTCTAAATTCAGTATATGTTATTTGTTGTTGTCAATTGATTGATAAACTAGGTTTCTCTATGGCAATCTTCAATTGTTTCATTGCTTGTCAACATCTTCAAACCATCAATTGTTTTAAGTTTCGTTGGAGTACAAATTTACATGATCAAATTGAACTACTTTTTCTCTGCTAGATGTTGATAGAGATGCAATAGCGAGTCCCTAAAAAATGCCTAGTCCATCATATCATTTATTGGATTTTTAAGTCTATTTGCCTATACCATAACTATATTTTAGATTTTACACTATATTTTTGCATGGCATGCAAAGTTACAGGCATAATTTATCAATGTTTCATTGTTCGAAGTCTCGATGTTGACATAAGAAGTATATCTATTCAGAGATTTTTTGAGAAATAAAGAGAAGGCATGTAGAAGCAACTAATAAGTGAGCAGGATACTCATAATGTATAAAAACTAGAAGTACAGTTCTGCTGCCTTTTTTGGTCGAAAGAGTCAAAAGTTATCTTGAAAGTCAGTTATGCATATGAGATTCTCTACAAAGCATTTTGGTCCAAGCAAAAAAATGTGATTTTTCTTGTACACACCATAAAGATTCTTATCCATGTAAGAGGCAAAATTCTTGGTCCAATATTCCACTGAATGCTCACTTTGTGAATATATGATATGGCTTCTCTGTCATGGCTAAGATGTGGTGGTGGAAGACAAGTAGACATCCAGCATGCCTGAGATACTATTTCCCCATTAGTAGGACATGTTTCCTACTGTTATCGCTTTCCATTATGGTTTAACTGACAGTACAATTCTATTTTGCAAGTTCATCTTCATTCTTTACTTTCACAAAACAATTTTCTCATTTCCATTGATGATTAAGTACCCACCATCTCATCTTCTTTTGCAGCCTCCCAGAAGAAAAGTCCATTGGAATTGCTGCTATCAAAATTGTCAGCCAGGTTAAGAGGAAAACCATGGGAACGACCAAAACCTTCCTCCTCATCAGCATCTAGAGTGAATTACAAGCTAATTGTGAAAGTCATATTGATAGCTGGTATAGCTATTGCTTGGCAATATTATCTCAATTGAGTTCCAAAGCAAACCGGAGAAGCATGCATTGTATACAAAAAGTGTATTGAGAAAACACAAGTAGGACAAAAGTCGTTTTGTTTGGGAAAATCACCCAATAGGTTGACAAAATATCTTTTTTCCCACGTCTTTGACATCTCCTGATACTCCCCTTTTTTTTTTCTTTTTTCTTTTCTTTTTTTCCTTTAATTAACCACATTCCTATATTTTACAAGAGACCCAGCGAATCTCATATAAAGGTTTTGTGTTGATCGACCTTTTGCATATTCTGCAAGGGACTCTTTTGTCTAATCTCATATAAAGTATATAGATTTTGAAATGAATATATCAGTTCAATACTATAAAAGTTCACTTATTTGTGTCCGTGCATAGATGACGAGAAGGAAAAAAAAATTACTCATTTCGTTTCTTAATATAAATTATTAGAGATTATTTTTGTTATATCAAATTATAAGTTAAGGACTTTTTAAGAAGATTTTCAAATTATTTTTATTTTTGTCTTTATTTATTATTTTTTCCCTCTCTCTTTTTCTTCCTTCTCTTCTCTTATTTTCAAAACGTTTAAATATGGGTGTTTTAAAAAAATATATATAAAGTCATCTTATTTTTTGAAATTTTAATATGTGTGAAATTAAGTTTAGAGACTTATATTAAAGGATAAAGGAAGTACTGTTATAAAATTTGGGTAGTGTTAGAATAAAATTTTCACACTATACACTAATAAAATTCTAACTATTCTTTGCATAAGAATTTCTCTCTTTCTTTTCTTTCACAATTTTCTCTAATCTTTCTTTCACAAAAATGATGGTGTATTATAAACTTAGATAATAGCTCTATTTATAGAGTTCTAATTAGTGGAATACATCATGGCATACATTTTCTTCCGTAATACATCATGGAATACATCATCTTCCACTAATATTAATTAGTAGTGTCTCCACTAAATGATGGACATCCATAAAAATCCATAATTAGTGGAGTTTCCACTAATTCACAATATATCATAACACTCCCCCTTGGATGTCCATCCATTATATAAAGAATATACCTCGTTAAAATCTTACTAGATAAAAATTCAGTGGGAAAAAAAAATCTAATAAAGGAAAAAGAGTACACTATTCTATATGTCTGTTTATTACTCCTCCTGATGAGATGATTCCTTTAAATCTTTAAACCGACGCATACCGATTTTATATCTCAACTTCTCAAATGTTACAGTCGGTAGAGTCTTCGTGAAAATATCTGCGAGGTTGTCACATGACCGAATTTGTAGTACATCAATTTCACATTTCTTCTGGAGTTTGGTGACCTATATTGTGTCCGATCTCCTTTAATATATCCTCCTCGTAATTGCGTTATACAAGCTGCATTATCTTCATAAAGGGGAGTTGGAATATCTCTGATATATGATAATCTACAACTTTCTTGGATATAATGAATCATTGTCTACTTGCTTCATGCATGACTTATAATTTTAGCATGATTTGAAGAAGTAGCTGCTTGGAGATATCGAATGACTTGTTTAATTCCATTCCAATATCGTCGTGTTGGTGAAGAACTAAATCTTGCTAATAAATTGACAGCAAAAACAATATTAGGCCGTGTATTGTTAGCAAGATATATCAATGCACCAATTGCACTGAGATATGGTACTTCAGGACCAAGAAGTTCTTCATCCTCTTCATGAGGTTGGAAAAGATCTTTATTCACATCTAATGACCGGACGATCATTGGAATACTTAATGAATGTGCTTTGTCCATGTCAAATCTTTTTAGAACTTTTGCTGTATATATTGATTGTTGAAGAAATGTTCTACTTGCCAAATGTTCAATTTGTAAACCAAGGCAAAATATAATTTTACGACCATCCTTGATGTCGAATAATCAATTGTTTCTTGAAACTCTTCAAGAGTTCCAATAAGATTAAAATCATCAACATATATAGCTAATATCACAAATTTAGAATCAGATTTCTTAATAAAAATGCATGGACATACCTGGTCATTTTAAATCTCGCTTTCAATCAATATTCACTAAGATAATTGAACCACATGCGTCCAGATAGCTTCAGGTCATATAATGATTTCTGTAATTTGATGAAGTAATTTTCACGAGGATAATGTGTATATGCTTCAGGCATATGAAATCCTTCGGGGATTTTCATGTAAATATCATTTTCTAAATTTTCATACAAGTAAGCAGTGACAACATCTAATAGGCGCATATCTATCTTTTCATGTACTGTCAAACTGATAAGATACCGGAGTGTAATAGCATCAACAATAGGGGGAATAAGTTTCATCAGAATCAATACCTGGTCTTTGTGAAAAATCTTGGGCTACTAATCGCACTTTATATCGTACGATTTCACTCTTTTCATTGCGCTTTCGCACAAATATTCATTTGTAACCAACAGGTTTTACACATTCCGGTATTCGAACTGCAGGTCCGAAGACTTCACGTTTTGTCAGTGCATTTAATTCTGATTGAATTGCATCTTTCCATTGTAGCCAATCTTTTCTATGCCGACATTCATCAACTGATATTGGTTCAGGATCATCACTATCCTGTGTAACATCAAGAGATATATTGTATGCAAATATATTATCAATAACAGTTTCTATCCGATTCAAACTTCTACCGGAAGTGGTATAATTGATAGAAATTTCAGTGTTACTTTCATCAAATTCTGGTTCTTTGTCATCAGTTTTCTTTTGGTCTTTATAATTTTCTTCTTCAATATGATCTTCTGGATCAGTTAATCCTCTTTTCTTTCGAGAATTTTTATCTTTGGACCCAAGAGGTCGGCTACGCTTCTGGCGTACTTTTGACTTAGCAGCTATAGGTATAATATTTTGTTCTGCTGGAACTTCAATTCGAATAGGAGCATTTATAGCTGGAATATGCGATTTTGTAACTCTTCTGGAGTCAACAAAAGCGTCTGCATTTGATTTGCAATGCTTTGCAAATGAATTATCTTTTAAACTTCAAGTTCACATGCACTTGTGCGCGGATCAAGATAATTTAATGACGTTGTCCAAGCAACATCCTTTTTATGTTGTTTTTGTTCTCCCCCTAATTTAGGGAATAATGATTCATCAAAATGACAATCAGCAAATTTTGCTGTGAATACATCTCATGTCAGGGGTTCAACATACCTGATAATAGAGGGAGAATCATATCCGACATATATATCATTTCTTCTTTGAGAACCCATCTTTGTACGTTGGTTTGGTGCAATTGGAACATATACAATACACCCAAAAATTCTTAAATGGGTAATATTTGATTCTGACCCAAAAGCCAATTACAAAGGAGAGAATTTATGATAACTAGTTGGCCTTATGTGTACAAGTACTGCAGCATGTAAAATAACATGTCCCCAGGCAGATGTTGGGAGATTTTTTTTCACTAATAATGGTCTAGTAATTAATTGTAATCATTTAATAAAAGATTCAGCAAGACCATTTTGTGTATGAATATGAGTTATAGGATGTTCAACATTAATCCCAATTGACATGCAATATGTATCAAAAGCATGTGATTAAAATTCACCAACATTATCCAAACGGATATTTTTAATGTGATGGTCAGGAAATTGTGCTCGTAATTTAATTATTTGAGCAAGTAATCTCGCAAACGTCAGGTTACGAGTAGATATTAAATATACATGTGACCATCGGGATGATGCATCAATCAAGATCATAAAATATTTGAACGGTCCACATGTTAGATCAATAGGTCCACAAATATCTCCGTGAATCCGTTCGAGAAATGTAGGACTTTCAACTCCTACTTTTACTGGTGATGGTTTAACAATTAATTTTCCTAGGGAACGTGCAGTACATGCGAATTTTCCTGATGTCAATATCCTTTTATTTTTTAATGGATGACCATGTGTATTCTCAATGATTCTTCTCATCATGGTAGATCCCGGATGACCCAACCGGTCATGCCAAATGTTAAAAGTAATAAGATCAGTAAACTTCTGATTTACGAGATAATAAATTTCAATTGTACGGATTTGTGCAAAATATAGGCCAGTAGAAAAAGACGATAGTTTTTCTAATACAGATTCCTTACCCAAATGAATTTGAGTAATATAAAGATGTTCAATCCCATTTTCCTCATTTGTTTCAACATGATACCCATTTCTGCGGATATCTTTAAAACTCAATAAATTTCTTTTGGATTTTGAGGAAAATAATGTCTTATTAATAATAAGTATTGTTCCTTCAGACAACAATATACTAGCTCTTCCGGAGCCTTCAATTACATTTGTACTACCGTTTATCGTATAAATATTTATTTCTTCCATTTTGAGATCAGAAAAATATTTCTCATTTTTTAGTATGGTGTGTGTAGTTTCACTATCAATAATGCATATATCATCATTAACAACAGCCATTTGAACACAAATATATATATGCAAACGTAAATCTTATTAGAATATAGTGAAAATGCAAAAATATCAAGGTGAGACTTTTAGTTCTTTTAGACACTGCCATCATCAATTAAATGATCTATCCTACCGTCTGGGTGTTCAAAAAAATCCGATACATCCATATGTGTAATATTGATATTAAGATTTTCAGGATCAATATCATCATATGCAGCATCATTTACTGGATGTTGAGAAAATTTTGCTTCCACATTTTTATTTTTCAATGAAACTTGATATAATTCAACTAAATGTTTAGTCGTACGACAGGTATGTGACCAATGACCTTTCATGCCATATCTATAACATGTATCCTCATTTTTTTTTTCATTTCTTTTTCTTTTTCTTTTCCCTTATGATTTTTTCTGTTCCACTTTAGGTGGCCAGTATTTCTCACAGTTTGATTATGATTGTGATAAGGGAAATATCGAGCGTGTCCACGACCATAACCACGACCACGGCCACGGCTACGACCACGACTATAACGATAGCTTCTGTTGGAGCCAACAGCATTCACTTCTGGGAGTGCTGTTGAGCCAGTTGGTCTGACTTCATGATTTCTCAATAATAACTCATTATTTTTCTCTATAATTAGGAGGGCAGTAATTAAATCTGTAAATTTGGTATACCATTTTTCTCGATATTGTTGTTGCAAGACAATATTCGAGGCATGAAAGGTGGAGAATGTCTTCTCCAATATATCTTCATCAGTCACTTTTTTTCGCATAATTTTAATTGAGAAGTAATTTTATACATTGCGGAGTTATATTCATTCACGATTTTAAAATCTTACAACCTCAGGTGCAACCATTCATACTGTACAGTGGGTAGTACGACCATCTTCAGGTGGTCAAATCTTTCTTTTAAATTTATCCATAGGACATATGGATCTTTTTCGGTAAGATATTCCATTTTCAAATTTTCATCGAGATGACGACGAATAAAAATCAAAACTTTAGCCTTGTGTTGTGCAGATGCACTATTATTTGCTTGAATAGTTTCATTAAGGCCTTCAGCATTTAGATGCATTTCTGTATCGAGAACCCATGACATATAATTTTTTCTAGAAATATCAAGGGCTACAAATTCGAATTTAGCTAGGTTAGCCATAGAGATTAATAAACGTATACTTGTCTTTTGGTTTGTGTAACGGTAGAGACTCGTGCTTAGTCTTCTGGCTTTTGTAACGGTAGAGACTCGTGCTGATAACGTGTTATAAAATTTGGGTAGTGTTAGAATAAAATCTTCACACTACACACTAATAAAACTTTAACTATTCTTTGCACAAGAATTTCTCTCTTTCTTTTCTCTCACAATTTTCTCTAATCTTTCTTTTACAAAAATGATGGTATATTACAAATTTAGATAATAGCTCTATTTATAAAGCTCTAATTAGTGGAATACACAATGTCATACATTATCTTCCATAATACATCATGGAATACATCATCTCCCATAATACATCATTTTCCACTAATCTTAATTAGTAGTATCTCTACTAAATAATGAAAATCCATAAAAATTCATAATTAGTGGAGTTTCCACTAATTCACAATATATCATAAAAAGTACTGCTTTTTAAGATTATTGTTGTGACCTCTGTTTTTTTTTTTTTTTAATGCATAGTTGTAAGGATTTGGCCTTTATAATGCTCTAAGCTTTTTTTTAATTATTTTTTTAATGCATACATTTGTTACATGACAATTTTGAAAACTTCGAATGATCTAAGGACGAATTTTTTTTAACTAGTTTCCAAAAAAAAAAAAAAAAGGATTTTGGTGATCCAAGGACTACTTTTTACTAATTCATTAGAAAAAAAAAAGAAAAAAAGAAAAGGCAACGCAACAATAAAAATAATTAGTGCTTTGTTATAAAATTAGGGTAGTGTTAGAATAAAATTTACACACTACACACTAAGAAAATTCTAACTATTCTTTGAATAAGAATTTCTCTTCAAACTTCTCTCTTTCTTTCTCTCACAATTCTTTCTCTAATCTTTCTTTCACTAATCTTTCTTTCACAAAATAATGGTGTATTACAAGCTTAGAGAATAGCTCTATTTATAGAGCTCTAATTAGTGGAATACATCATGACATACATCATCTTCCACTAATCTCAATTAGTGGTGTCTCCACTAAATGGTGGACATCCATAAAAATCTTCTCTAATAATTCACATAAATCCATAATTAGTGGAGCCTCCACTAATTAATTGAGATTCCAATAATTCATAACACTCCCCCTTGGATGTCCATCAATTACATAAAGAATATACCTCATTAAAACCTTACTAGATAAAAACCCAGTGGGAAAAAAAAATCTAGTGAAGGAAAAAGAGTACACTATTCTATATATCTGTTTATTACTCCCCCTGATGAGATGATTCCTTTAAATCTTTAAACCGACGCATACTGATTTTATATCTCAACTTCTCAAATGTTGCAGTCGGTAAAGTCTTCGTGAAAATATCTGCGAGGTTATCACATGACCGAATTTGTAGCACATCAATTTCACCTTTCTTCTGGAGTTCATGAGTAAAGAAAAATTTTGGTGAAATATGTTTTGTCCGATCTCCTTTAATATATCATCTTCGTAATTGAGCTATGCAAGCTGTATTGTCTTCATAAAGAGGAGTTGGAATATCTTTGATCGATGATAATCCACAACTTTCTCGGATATAATGAATCATGGATCTTAGCCATACACATTCTCGACTTACTTCATGAATGGCTATAATTTCAGCATGATTTGAAGAAGTAGCTGCTATAGATTGTTTCGTAGAACGCCATGATATAGCAGTATTTCCACATGTAAATAGATAACCCGTTTGAGAACGTGCTTTATGTGGATCAGATAAATAACCAGCATCTGCATAACCAATCAATGTTGGGCTGGTTTTATTTGAATAAAATAATCCGAGATCAATTGTACCTTGGAGATATCGAATGACTTGTTTAATTCCATTCCAATATCGTCGTATTGGTGATGAACTAAATCTTGCTAATAAATTGATAGCAAAAGCAATATCAGGTTGTGTATTATTAGCAAGATACATCAATGCACCAATTGTACTGAGATATGGTACTTCATGACCAAGGAGTTCTTCATCATTTTCTTGAGGTCGGAAAGGATCTTTATCCACATTTAATGATTGGATGATCATTGGAATACTCAATGAACGTGATTTGTCCATGTAAAATCTTTTTAGCACTTTTGTTGTATATGTTGATTGATGAATAAATGTTCTACTTGCCAAATATTCAATTTGTAAATCAAGGCAAAGTATACTTTTACGACCATCCTTGATGTCGAATAATCAATTGTTTCTTGGAGCTCTTCAAGAGTTCCAATAAGATTAAAATCATCAACATATATAGCTAATATCACAAATTTAGAACCAGATTTCTTAATAAAAACGCATGGACATACCTGGTCATTTTAAATCTCGCTTTCAATCAATATTCACTAAGATAATTGAACCACGTGCGCCCAGATAGCTTCAGGTCATATAATGATTTCTGTAATTTGATGAAGTAATTTTCACGAGGATAATGTGTATATGCTTCTGGCATATGAAATCCTTTGGGGATTTTCATGTAAATATCATTTTCTAAATTTTCATACAAGTAAGCAGTTACAACATCTAATAGGCGCATATCTATCTTTTCATGTACTGCCAAACTGATAAGATATCGGAGTGTAATAGCATCAACAACAGGAGAATAAGTTTCATCATAATCAATACATAATCTTTGTGAAAAACCTTGGGCTACTAATCGCGCTTTATATCGAATGATTTCACACTTTTCATTGCGCTTTCGTACAAGTATCCATTTGTAGCCAACAGGTTTTACATCTTCTAGTGTTCGGACTGCAGGTCCGAAGACTTCACGTTGTGTCAGTGCATTTAACTCCGATTGAATCGCATCTTTCCATTGTAGCCAATCTTTTCTATGCCAACATTCATCAACTGATATTAGTTCAGGATCATCATTATCCTGTATAACATCAAGAGATATTATATGCAAACATATGATCAATAATTGTTTCTATCCGATTCCAACTTCTACCGGAAATGGTATAATGGATAGAAATTTCAGTGTTACTTTCATTTATGTCTGGTTCTTTATCATCAGTTTTCTCTTGGTCTTTATAATTTTCTTCTTTAATATGATCATCTGGACCATTAATCCTCTCTTCTTTCGAGAATTTTTATCTTTAGAACCAAGAGGTCGGCCATGCTTCTTGCATGCTTTTGGCTCAGCAGTTATATGTAAAATCTTTTATTCTGTTGGAACTTTAATTAGAATAGGAGCATTTATAGCTGGCATATGCGATTTTGTTACTCTTCTAGAGTCAACAAAAGCGTCTGGCATTTGATTTGCAATGCTTTACAAATGAATTATCTTTTGAACTGCAAGTTCACACGCGCTTGTATACGGATCAAGATAATTTAATGATGTTGTCCAATCACAATCTTTCTTGTACTGTTTCTGTTCTCCCCCTAATTTAGGGAATAATGATTTCACAAGAGAATAAGAAAAGAAATATAAGAAAATGATGACAAGCAGGAAATGCCAAGAAAAATATCTCCTTTTTTTTTCACTCTTCCCGATACCGACTTTTTCTCTTCCTCTCTTGTCTTTTCTTCTCCTCCGACCCTCTACCTACCATCTACCTCTTCTTCTTCCTCATACAGATATATATATATATATATATATATATGTATCGATATATATCTCAGTCATCAGTCATTAGTAAACATCAAAAACAAAAATCACAAAGCAGATATGGAGACTCGTAATTCATTTGAGACATGGTCAAATTTTGACTCGGTTTCTGCAGAAGATTTTGATGTATTTTCCTTTCCAAACCAACCGCTTCTGCCTAATTCGAACGCAGAAGATTTTGATATGTTTTCCTTTCCAAACCAACTGCTTCCTCCTAATTTCAGGTGAGATACCTTTGAGGGCTTCCATTTGTTTTTAGTGTGCTTGATAATGAAATTAAACTATCTTTTGGTTTGTTTTTTATGTAAATCAGTGGAAGTTTTGAACATACTGCTTTGGACCAAGTTGATCTGCCCCTACAAGAGACTGCTTTTGATATTGTTCCTCTTGATGCTATTCCTTTGAATGAGGATATGCTTGTGCATGATCCTTTCTACTCTCTAATGAATTTTGAACAAAGCCAAAATATGATTCCAGGTTACTATACATTTAAACATGGATTTTGAATGGTATTACCTTTACTGATATTATTTTCTTTTTCTATGAGAAATAATGAGTGGTCTTGACAACGAAGTCGGAGTAAGTACTCATGAAATGCATAATATCGAAATTCAAGATATTATTGCAGACAAAATTCTTGGGGAGAAGATGATGATTAAGAGGCAGAGAGAGAAGAAGGGCAATAACTCCCAGACACTATCAAGAGAAATAATTTCACAGTACTTTTACCTACCAATCAAGAGCGCAGCCAAAGAACTGAATATTGGCATAACCCGTCTCAAGAAAAGATGTAGGGAGTTAGGAATTCGTCGATGGCCTCACAGGAAATTGGTGACCTTGGAGACCATAATCAAGAATGTTCAGGTTCTCTCTCATACATACTTATAATTTGCAAGTATGAAACTATGAAAGATTTATAAGTAAATAACCGATGATATCACTTCGATTTACAAGAGATGCAAAATAAAGAAGAAGGAGGACATATGGCTGAGAAGAAGTTGAAAGAAGCCATTGCGATACTGGAATGTGAAAAACAGTTGGTGGAAGAAAGTCCTAATACGCAGTTAGAGGACCAAACACAGAAATTGAGACAAGCATGCTTCAAGGCTAAATATAATAAGAAATTTAATTATAATAAACTTAAGGGGATCATAAAATCCCAAGACTTATTTCGCAGTAATTTTACGGCTAATTCTGCTGCTAGTCTCAATACTGACTCAAATGGGAAAGAAAAGGAGGAGGATGCCGAAAAAGAGGAGCTGAAGTCCATAATTACTAATTGTTTGTCTTCCTCTAATGTAAATATTGAAAAATAACAATTACAAACCTTCATCTTAAATTTGTCAGCTCAATTACAAAAGAGCAACTATAAGCATGTATCCTCAAGTTCATATGAACACTAGTGATATGAATAAAAGATATGATGCTTATTATTAATGGAAATATCTTTTTCCCTTATTATCTTTTCTGTTCCACTTCAGGTGGCCAGTATTTTTCTGTGATAAGGAAAATATCGAGTGTGTCCATGACCACAACTACGGCCACTGCCACAACTACGACTATAACGATGGCTTCTGCTGCAGCCAACAACATTTACTTCTGGGAGTGCTGTTGAGCCAGTTTATCTGGCTTCATGATTTCTCAATAATAACTCATGTTAAATCTGTCAATTTTGAATACCCTTTTTCTCGATATTGTTACTGCAGGACAATATTCGATGTATGAAAAGTAGAGAATGTCTTCTCCAATATAACTTCATCAGTAACTTTTTCTCCGCAAAATTTTTAACTAAGATGTAGTTTTATACATCACGGAGTTCACGATTTTACAATCTTGCAACTTCAGGTGCAACCATTCATACCGTGCAGTGGGTAGTACGACCATCTTCAGGTGGTCAAATCTTTCTTTTTATCCACATGACATATGGATATCCTTTTTTTTAGCATTTAGATGCATTTCTGTATGACATATAATTTTTTTTTTCAGAAATATCAAGGGCTACAAATTCGAATTTAGCGAGGTTAGCCATAGAGATCAATAAATGCGTACCTGTCTTATGGCTTTAATAACGGTAGAGACTCGTGCTGTCTTATGACTTTAATAACGGCAGAGACTCGTGCTGATAACGTGTTATAAAATTAAGGTAGTGTTAGAATAAAATCTACACAATAAGAAAATTCTAACTATTCTTTGAATAAGAATTTCTCTTCAAACTTCTCTCTTTCTTTCTCTCACAATTATTTCTCTAATCTTTCTTTCACAAAATAATGGTGTATTACAAGCTTAGAGAATAGCTCTATTTATAGAGCTCTAATTAGTGGAATACATCATGCAATACATCATCTTTCACTAATCTCAATTAGTGGTATCTCCATTAAATGGTGGACATCCATAAAAATCTTCTCTAATAATTCACATAAATCCATAATTAGTGGAGCCTTCACTAATTAATTGAGATTCCAATAATTCATAACATTCAATTTCAACTTACAATCTTGAGACCAAAGAGGTACTTGACCCAGCGTTTATGTTTCTTATATTTCTCTTCTGGAATTGGAGTACAAGAAAGCACATGTCTAGGCTTTTTAAAAAAATAATAATAAAAAAGATTTAACGCAAATGCATTGAAATAATATTGTAAAATTGTTCAAAATGGGACATTATTTATTCATCACCATGAATATGACTAGAACTAGAAGCTCAGTTGATCATGGATAGAGCATTCCTTGTACATACTCGAAGTGTTTGTATTACAATAATCATATACAAGCCATGATTTTCTAGCCTTTTCTAGACTCTGTTTCTGTTCATTGCTGAGTTCCCAGCGGTCTTCGTTATTCCAGAAAAAACGAGGTGAATAACATTCTCCAGTGCCCGGGTACTGACTGGCACTGCAGGCAGTGATGTTGTTGAGGTCCCTATATTGAACTACGAATGGCCCTAGACTCCAATCCACTTTGCCTGCCCAGTCTCCACTCCATATGGTTCCCTCCATACGCATTGCCTTCGTCGGGTATTTCGTTCCCTCAATTCCCTGCTGCGACGTGTAGTTCTTGAACACTCTTATTGGGGTATTATCCACGAAGAACCTGCGTAATCAAGAACGGAATTAGAAACTTAGTGTTGAGAGAATAAGTTACATTAAGAGAATAATTTTATAATTTAAAAAAAAAAATAAAGGGCTGAAATATAAAATTTTAAAATTTTTTAAGACAAATTATGAAATTTTAAAAAGTTTTTAGGCTACCCCTATTTCCATCCGAAACAGATTTAAAAGACTCATCCTTCATTAACCAAGGGTAGCCAGAAGCTGGCTGTTGTGAAATAGTATTAATTAGGATATGGAGAAGGATGAAAGTACTCTGATTAGATTTGGATTTCTTACACAATTTGATGTTGATTCCAGAGGATACTGTAAGAATGAAAGTCCTCAGAAGGATCAAAGGGTAGTTGAAAACGTTGCTCTCTTCCTCCCAAACCTCCTGTGAATATGTTTGTTTGCAGTAAACCTCTTGTACCCATGAACTCGAAGTCGAGCTCATCACGAGTCGAATCGAATTCAGAGATCAGCTGCCATATTCCAAGAACCAAAAACTTTTACTATAACCTTTCTTTTTTGTTTTTCCATTTTCTAAACCAGGTATAATAAATTACTACTACAAAAAAAGGTGCAAAAACATGAGATTATATATTACGTAGAAAGTTGGAATAATTCCTCCTGTTTTCTGCTGGGGTATTTTCATCTTGATATGAAACCATCCAGATTCATACTGCAACCGGGACCTAAATCCAGACCCTAAATCCACAGTTATAGAACCCCATCAATCGAGGTCCCATTTCGATCCTCAATGTGTACATACACTTGCATGCATGGAAATGATGAAAATAATCGAGAGAAAAAAAAAACCCAGAAACCAAACCTGAGGATTGGTCTATTAGAAGTTGCACTTCCTGTTCGGACTCAACAAGGGTAAAATGATTTAAGCCCCAACAAGCATAGTAATTTTGATCAAAAGTTGTATTAGATTCAGCTCCATTCGCTGGCGTTAGAATAAAACTGAGTATGATACCAAAGATTAAGAAGGAGGCCATGGATTTGCAGCAAAATGAATCTCCCAAAGAGATTAAATTTCGAAGAAAGAAAACAAATTTATAATATTCTTGAGTCCCTAACCAGTCTCTCCCTTCAATTTATAGAGATTCACGCAGTAAAGGCGAGGTGAAGATATAGAAAATAGATGGTACAGGCGGTGAACTTTGTTGTGAAAACAATGGTAAAAGCAGTTACGTGCATAGCTAATATTTTCCACTTGACAAACATAGTTGAAGGCCATCAATATCTTTCTTCCCTTTTCTTCTGATAAATGACATTTTTGACCACCTGAATTATCATAATTGGAAAATTCTTGATTATAAATCGATAAATCTATATTATAATTTATATTATATACAATACAACCTCTTAATACATGAAGTCTATATAGATCGGATTCATATTAGAATTTTCGAAAATAATATCTTTTTCAACTCGTTGTTTTTGTTCATTAATTTATGTAATAATAATTTCTATAAAAAGTATATATCACCTTCATGTATCCCTAACTAGATAACAGGTAAAGGAATCTAGAATGCAAGAATAAACACTCATAAGGCAGTTGTTAGAAGAGATGTGTAGTATTAATGGAACAATTTCTGTCCCCAAAAAAAAAAACTCTTTGTTTTGTAATATTTGCCATTCTGGGAGAATTCAAAAGTATAAAAATTAATATCCATAAACTTTTAAAAGAAAACAAAACTAAATTATTTAAAATTGTATAATTGACTTGAAAATTGAAATTGAAAATCATTTAATATTATAGTTTAATAGAGTAATACATTATAAGAGTATAATTAAAAAATAATAAATATTTTTTTTAATTTTACAAAATGATAAATAATTAAAAATCTCCAAAAGTCCACATATTAGAGTTGAAATAAGTAGTACCGTGGAACATATTTATTGCGAATTCAAGAATTATTGATTTGCTGGTAGGGATGTTGTTAATACAAAGCTAGGAAATTTCGTAATCTAGTGGAATTGCTAGGATTCATTTCTAGATTCTTCTGACGATCGTTGAAAAAATTTGGCCTCACCAATTAATTTCAAAATAGTTCGAAATTAATTAATCAGCAAATTAACGTTTTTCTTTATCATAAGTAAATTATTACTGATGATTGTGCACAGACAAATACTACTGAGAAATAGAGTCGATATTTTGATTTTAAAAAATAATAATTTTTGTGTATGTGGCAACTTATAAATAGTATGTAATGAGAAATTTTAGTAGAAAAATAGTTACGTATATATTATATTCGAAAATTATATGTATTAAAAATTTTATATTATTTTAAAAAGTATATCATATTATATATATGAAATAATTTTTTATGATAATTCATAAATATTATAAGTATTTTCTAATTTTATATATGTGTTTTTTTATTCGGAAAATTTTTAGGAGTTTTTTTTGTGAATTTTAAATTTTAAATAACTGTATTACTTGCTTTGTAGGTTCTATTTTTTTTTTTAAAAAAAAGGTACATTATTCTAGCGCTTCATGTTCAAAAACTATATTTTTTTTTCTTAGAAAAAAAAAAATGATAGGCTTAATGACGGCTCTATTGACTATTAAATCGCAATTATGTTAACCTAATATTTGTGAATAGTTAATCAAAGATCTAAACGGTTACTCCTTTGCAAAAGTGAATCCTTTTTTTTTTTTTTCTTTTAAAGGATAAAACCATGAACTTGGGATTAAAAAGGTCAATTATATAAATAGATATTTTTAGAGAATAATACTATAATTTTTAAAAAAAATTAAATAGACGAAAGGTAAATTTTAAAATTTATTTTCTTAAAATAACAATAAAATTTTTAAAAAATTTAGAGGATAGGCTCTACCCTCCACTCTCTGTATCCGTCTCTACTCTTTCTCTACTCTTTTTTAGATATGCAAGAGTGAATTCATCAACCGCGTTATGAGCACTCAAATCCTAAGGTAAGGAATCTTCTCCTCGATATTTCTTTTTTCTCTTTCAACATATTTGTTTCAAAAAGGGAAAAACTTGCTGTGGCATAATGTTGTGATTAGATGGCAAAGTCCCAAACATGTCAAACCAAATTGTTCTTATGCCTGCAAAGCGAACTGAGGAGGCTATTTATAGGCAATTTCATACTAAAAGACTTTTGAGATTCTTCTATAAGTCGGGAAGAAGTTCGGAATTGCTATCTTTTTTAATGCGTATGGGATGAAACTCGCATCGTGATCCTAATCAACAAAAAGTCATGACAAAAAATTATAAGAATATAAATCAATTTAAATAAATCCTAATTAACTGGTTGAATTAAAAAAGTCAATAGACAGACATTCTATCCTAATCGACAAAAAACCATGACAAAAAATTATAAAAATATAAATCAATTTAAATAAATTCTAATTAATTGGTTGAATTGAAAAAGTCAATAGATAGACATTAAATCATGACTTTTCAATTGCCGCGTTTATTACCCGACTAATTCAATTATAGACACTTTTGAGATTCTTATTGTTCATGCATGCTTGGCTTTAAGCATACCATTGGCTTCTCAACAAATTTTGATGGCGGAACTTTGGGCATTTTAGGGGAGTCGAAGCTTTTAGAAATTTATTGGTTGGTGGAGTCAGGTCGGGAGGCAAGCATTATCTTTGATCAAATTGTCAGCTTCTCTTGATCGACACTTTAACTTCACATCTCAGATTCTAACAACTTTTTGAGCATAGTGTGGTGTGTAATGTCCTCTTTCTCGTGATTGGAGGAAAGGCTAACCAATGCTTGTGCTGGTTTCCTCCCTAAGCAGCATACTCTCCGACTAATTACTCGCACCGGCTGCCCTAATGGTTTCAGAGATTGTAGAAATTAAACTCTCTCTCTCTCTCGGGTTGTAAGAATTTATAAAAAGGGAAAGGAAAAAAGACATGGAGCGAGTAAGGAAATAGAGAAAAAAAAGATATAATTCAGTATTAAACTTAAAATGTATGTAAATTTTTATACTACTAGAATAAATTATTACTGATCGGCGTTACATTCTTTATATTCTCTAATTAATTTATCGTTCACGTTCATGAAGTGTCATCCTGTTTTTGTTATTTTTTACTCCGTCAATTTCAAAATCTTATTATTCATAAACAATATGAAAGGATATGTTAAATAATATTATTATAATTTAAAAAAATTAAAGAGGCCAAACATAAAACTCAAATGAATATTTTTACATATTGTAATTTTTCTAAGATAAAATTAATATTTTTCAAAAATTTTAGGAGGCGTCTCTGACACTCTTTTTGTGCTTCAATTTATTTACTATTATTTTTATAAAATAAAATTAATTTTTTTATTTTTTATTATTCTCTTATTATTTATGACTCTACTAAACTATAATACTAATTAATGTTTAAATTTCAAGACTACTTTATAATTTTCAATAAAGGTAATTTAATATTTTTTAAAAATTTACATAAATATTATAGTTTTTTTAATCTATATAATTTGTATAATAGTAATAAATATTTTAAAACGAATAAAATAATATGCATACACAAACTACCTAAAAAAGCACCCCTTATGCTAAATTGAATATCTACATTTCACTAGACACAAAACTATAGTATGGCATTTGACTATATTCCCTTATTCTTATAACTTATTAACGAAAGAGATTAATGTTTAGCTGATACGTTAGTGAAACTTTTATTTGTTAAATTAATGAGGTCAATCAAAGAAATATAGATGAAAATTATATTTATTTTTTTAAAAAAGAAAATTTATTTTGAGATATTAGAAAGAAAAAATGTTAGCATTTGAATTGAAACATAGAAATCATTAATATCACAAATATATATATATATATATATATATATATATATATATATATTGCCTAAATTAATATATCACGCGTTGTGATTTTAGAATTTTAATTTAACGCATCATACTATTGTGATTTTGAACCGTCCTTTTTCAAATTTGACAAAAATCCTTTCAAACTTGGAGGCCAATTTTTTTTTTTTTTTTAAGAAGTCTTGAGTTCCTTTTGAATATTCTTTTTTTTACGTCTTATCAATAAGAGAGTGGCTAAATTTATCTCCTAAAATCTAAATTAACATTATTCTAATAAATATCATATATAAAAACAAAAAAAAAGTTATATTTAACTAACAAATTTCTATCTTCTTTATTAATTTTAAAAATACATATTTTACAGTTCAATATATTAAAATACAAATTTTAGTTGTATTTAATTTCAGTACAAATATTTAAATTATAAAATTACTTGAAATTTGATAATTTTACAACTCTAAGTTAACAGAATAACCACAATATATATCATATTCTTTCCACACAATCTTTTTTCTTCCTTTATTTGTACCATAAAAGTGAAGAAAAAGAAAAAAATAAATTTTGTATATTCTCATAAAGGCAATACTAAAATTTTTTTACTTCCTACAAATATATTTTACTTTATTTTTTAGCACAAGAAAAAGAAAAAATAAAGCACAAATTCTAAAATTATAACCCGTAATCAAAGGAGATTTTAACTAAAATACGAAATAATAAATATTCAGCATTAATTAGGATACTTGAAATTTTATAATTTAAGAAGAAAACAAGCATATTCCGGAAATAAATTATATTTGTTAAAATTATGAAATTAGTGATTTTGTTGTAAATATTTGAATTAGTGGAAGCTCCACTAATTATGAATTTATGTGAATTATTAAGGAATTAGTGGAAGTTCCACTAATTAATGGAAACTCCACTAATTATGGATTTTTATGAATGTCCATCATTTAGTGGAGACACTACTAATTAAGATTAGTGGAAGATGATGTACTCCACTAATTAAGAGCTCTATAAATAGAGTTATTCTCTAAACTTGTAATATACCATCATTTTGTGAAAGAATTGTGAGAAAATTGTGAGAAAAATAAAGAGAGAAGTTTAAAGAAATTTTTATGTAAAAAATAATTAGAGTTTTCTTAGTGTGTAGTGTGCAGATTTTATTCTAAAACTACCCAAATTTTTTAACACGTTATCAGCACAAGTCTCTGCCGTTATTAAAGCCAGAAGACAGGTACGCATTTATTAATCTCTATGGCTAACCTTGCTAACCTCAAATTTGTAACCCTTGATATTGCTGAAAAGATTATATGTCATACATAAATGCATCTAAATGCTGGGAAAAAAAAAGATCCATATGTCCTGTGGGCAATTTAAATTTGACTACCTGAAGATGGTCGTATTACCAATTGCACGGTATAAATGATTGCACATGAAGTTGTAAAATTTTAAAACTGTGAATGAATATGATTCCGCGATGTATCAACTTACATCTCAATTAAAATTATGTGGAGAAAAAGTTACTGATGAAGATATATTGGAGAAGATATTCTTTATCTTTCATGCCTCGAATATTGTCTTACAGCAACAATATCGAGAAAAATGGTATACACAGATTTAATTACTACCCTCATCATTGCAAAGAAAAATAATGAGTTATTATTGAAAAATCATGAAGCCAGACCAACTGGTTCAACAGCACTTCCACAAGTGACTGCTATTGGTTCCAGCAGAAGCCATCGTTATAGACGTAATTGTGGCAGTGGTCGTGGTTATGGTCATGGACACACTCGATATTTCTCTTAGCACAGAGCAATACTGGCCACCTGAAGTGAAACAGAAAAGATAATAAGGAAAAATGATATTTCCATTAATAATAAGTATCACATCTTTGAGATGTTACATTCGGATGTCAATATATATTATATTACTGCTAACAGTTCAGAAAAAAACAACTATCTCCTCTTGATCATAAGTCTTGTGTTCACTTGCATTTCCTTTATTCATTTCATTGGTGTTCACATGAACTTGAGGATGCATGCTTGTAGTTGCTCTTTTTCAATTGAGTTGACGAATTGAGGATGAATGTTTGTAGTTGTTTTTTTTTTTTCCATATTTGCATTAGAGGAAGACAAACATGTAACAATTATGGATTTCAGTTCCTCTTCTTCGGCATCCTCCTTCTCCCTTAGGCCAGCATCTAGACTAACAGCAGAATTAGCCGTGACGTTACTGCGCAATGAGTCTTGAGATTTTCTCATCCTCTTAAATTTTTTAGTATATCTGGCCTTGAAGCATGCTTATCTCAATTTCTGTGTTTGGACCTCCAACTGCATATTAGGACTTTCTTCCACCAACTTCTTCTCACGTTCTAGTATCTCAACGGTTTCTCTTAACTTATATCCTCCTTCATCTTTATTTCACTCCTATAAATCGAAGTGATATCATCAGTAGAGATACATTCATTCCAGTCATTATTTACTTATAAATCTTTCATAATTTCAACAAATTACAAGTATGTGTGTGTGTGTGTGTGTGTGTGTGTGTGTGTGAACCTGAACATTCTTAATTAGGGTCTCCAAACTTATCAACTTCCTGTGAGCCCATCGACGAATTCCCAACTCCCTACATCTGTTCTTGAAAAGGGTTAAGCCAATATTCAATTCTTTTGCCACGCTCTTAATTGACAGGTAAAAGTACTGCGAAATGGTTTCTTTTGATAGTGTCTTGGAGCTATTGCTCTTCTCCTCTCTCTGCCTCCTAATCCTCTCATTCTCCATAGGAATTTCATCTACAATAATATATTGAACTTTGATATTATGCATTTCATGGGTCCTCACTCCAAATTTGGTGCGAAGACCACTCATTATTTATCCTAGAAAAGAAAAAATAATATCAGTAAAGATAATACCATGCAAAATCCATGTTTGAATGTATGATAACCTGGAATCATATTCTAACTTTGTTCAAAATTCATTAGGAAGTAGAAAGGATCATGCACAAGCATATCCTCATTCAGAGGAACAATATCAAAAGCAGTATCTTGAATGGGTAGATCAATAGTATCAAAAGCAGTCTCTTGAATGGGTAGATCAAATTGAAAATTCAAAGCAGTATGTTCAGAACTACTACTGATTTACATCACAAAAAACCAAAATAGAGTTTAATTTCATTATTTCATTATTAAGCACACTAAAAAAAAATGGAACCCTCAAAAGTATCTCACTTGAAATTAGGCGGAAGCGGTTAGCTTGAAAACTTAGGCAAAAGTGGTTGGCTTGAAAAGGAAAATAGATCAAAATCTTCTGCGTTAGACCTGACATTAGGCGGAAGCGGTTGGCTTAGAAAAGAAAACACATCAAAATCTTCTGCGTTAGAAACCAAGTCAAAATTTGGCCATGTTTCAAATGAATTATGAGTTTCCATATCTGTTTTGAGGTTTTTTATTTTTTTTATATTTACTAATGGCTGATGATTGAGATATATATCGACACACACACACACACACACACACACACACACACACACACACACACACACACACACACACACACACACACACACACACACATATATATATATATATATATATATATATATATATATATATATATATACGAGGAAGAAGAAGAGGTAGATGATAGATGGAGAAACGGAGGAGAAGAAAAGACAAGGAGGAAGGGGAAAATATGGTACCGGGAAGAGTAAAAAAAAAAAAAAGACTTTTTTTTTTTGCATTTCCTACTTGTCATCATGTTCTTGCATTTCTTTTTCTTTTAAATTAGGGGGAGAACAGAAACAGTATAAGAAAGATCTTGATTGGACAACATCATTAAATTTTCTTGATCCGTGTATAAGCGCGTGTGAACTTGAGGTTTAAAAGTTAATTCATTTGCAAAGTATTGCAAATCCAAATCAAATGCCAGACACTTTTGTTGACTCCAGAAGAGTTACAAAATCGCATATTTCAGGTATAAATGCTCATATTCGAATTGAAGTTTTAGCAGAACAAAATATTATACATATAGTTGCTGAGCCAAAAGTATGCCAGAAGCATGACCAACCTCTTAGTTCTAAAGTTAAAAAACCTCGAAAGAAAAGATGATTAAATGATCCAGATGTTCATATTGAATTTCTATTAATTATATCACTTCCGGTAGAAGTTGGAATTGGATAAAAATAATTATTGATAATATATTTGCATACAATATATCTCTTAATGTTACACAGGATAATGATGATCCTGAACTAATATCAGTTGATGAATGTCGGCATATAAAAGATTGGCTACAATGGAAAGATGCGATTCAGTCGGAGTTAAATGCACTGACACAACATAAAGTCTTCGGACTTACAATCTGAACACCAGAAGGTGTAAAACATGTTGGTTAGGAATAGATATTTGTGAGAAAACGCAATGAAAATAATGAAATCATACGAGATAAAGCACGGTTAGTAACCCAACGTTTTTCACAAAGACCAGGAATTGATTATAATGAAATTTATTCTCATGTTGTTGATGTTATTACACTCCAATATCTTATCACTTTAGCAGTACATGAAAAGATAGATATGTGCCTATTAGATGTTGTCATTACTTATTTGTATGGAAATTTAGAAAATGATGTTTACATGAAAATCCCCAAAGGATTTCATATGCCTGAAGCATATAAACATTATCCTCATGAAAAATACTCCATCAAGTTACAGAAATCATTATATGGTTTGAAGCAATTTGGGCGCATGTGATGCAATTGTCTTAGTGAATATTTATTGAAAGCGGGATTTACAAATGACCAGGTATGTCCATGTGTTTTTATTAAGAAATATGGTTCTAAATTTGTGATATATGTTGATGATATTAATCTTATTAGAACTCCTGAAGAACTCCACGAAATAATTGGTTATTCGACATCAAGAATGTTGATAAAATTACATTTTGCCTTGGTTTACAAATTGAACATTTGGCAAGTTTCATCAATCAACACATAAAGCAAATGTTCTAAAAAGCTTTTATATGGACAAAGCACATCCATTGAGTATTTCAATGATCGTCCAATCATTAGATATGAAGAAATATTTTGACCTTAAGAATATGATGAAGAACTCCTTGGTCCTGAAGTACCATATTTCAGTGTAATTGGTGTATTGATGTATCTTACTAACAATACATGACCTAATATTATATTTGCTATCAATTTATTAGCAAGATTTAGTTATTCACCAACACGATGACATTATAATGGAATTAAACAAATCATTCGATATCTCCAAACAGCTACTTCTTCAAATCATGCTGAAAGTATAGCCATTCATGAAGCAAGTAGAGAATGTGTATGGTTACGATCAATGATTCATGATATCTGAGAAATATGTGGATTATCTTCTATCAGAGATATTCCAATTCCTCTTTATGAAGACAATGCAGCTTGCATAACTCAAATACGAGGAGGATATATTAAAGGAGATTGGACAAAACATATTTCACCAAAATTCTTCTTTATTCATGAACTCTAAAAGAAATGTGAAATTAATGTGCTACAAATTCGGTCATGTGACATCTTCGCAAATATTTTCACGAAGATTTTACCGACTGCAACATTTGAGAAGTTGAGATATAAAATCGGTATGCGTCGGTTTAAAGATTTAAAGGAATTATTTCATTAGGGGAAGTAATAAACAGACATATAGAATAGTGTACTCTTTTTCCTTCACTAGATTTTTTTTTCCACTGGGTTTTTATCTAGTAAGGTTTTAACGAGGCATATTCTTTATGTAATGGATGGACATCCAATGGGGAGTATTGTAAATATTTGAATTAGTGAAAACTCCACTAATTATGAATTTATGTGAATTATTAAGGAATTAGTGGAAGCTTCACTAATTAATGAAAACTCCACTAATTATGAATTTTTATAGATGTTCATCTTTTAGTGGAGACATCACTAATTAAGATTAGTGGAAGATGATATATTCCACTAATTAAGAGTTCTATAAATAGAGCTATTCTCTAAACTTACAATACACCATCATTTTGTGAAAGAATTGTGAGAAAATTATGAGAAAAGAAAGAGAGAAGTTTGAAGAAATTCTTGTGCAAAAAATAGTTATAATTTTTTTAGTGTGTAGTAGGTAGATTTTATTCTAACACTACATAAATTTTATAACAGATTTTAATTTTTAAAAGTTAAAAGATATTTTTGTATATATATATATATATATATATATATATAATATTAATGCGGAACGGATTCAAGTGGCGTGAATTTAACTATTTTTTATGGATAAAACTATTTTCTAGACACACAATTTAACGTTTTTTTTTTAGGATATATTATTTTAGCTTAAGTTAAGATTATGTCATCTAAGGTTCAATGTACTTATCTTACGTGCCCAAATTTGAATTGGCAATTTTTTTCCAATGATTTTCATTATGCCTTTTCCAAGGAAAAAGCAAAACTGTAGACTACTGCTAGAGTTGTATTCGAACATGAACGAACCGAGTATCACATTTTCGAGTTTGAGTTCGAATATAATCAAATGTTGTTCGAGTTCGTTCGTTTATTATTCGAGTTCGAATTCGTGTTCGAGTTCGTTCGATTATTGTTTGATAATGTTCGAGTTCGTTTAAGTTCGAGTTTGAAAAATTAGATTAACGTTCGAGTTCGAATTGTTCGAGTTCGTTTATTTTATATTTTTTATTTTAAAATTTATAAAAATAATAATTCAAATTTTAATTAAAAATAATTGAATATTATCATATTAAATAAATATATAATATTATTATTAATATTAATATTATAATTATAATTATAACATAAAGATTTATTCTTAATAAATCTTAATATTATAAAATATAAATAAAATAATTAATTTAAAAATATATATAATATGTTCGCGAACGTTCGAATATGTTCGTGAACATGTTCGAGTTCATTCGTTTATTATTCAAGTTTGAGTTTGTATTCGAATTCGTTCGTTTATTAAATAAACGAGCATTATTCAAACACGAACGAACTCGAACGAGTTTTTATTCACAAACGTTCGGTTCATTTACATCTCTAGTTACTGCACAAGAATTTTTTTTTATATAAAAACTGCTATTTTTATTTAGAAGGAGGGAGGGAGAGAGAGACAGAAGACCGTGTCTCTCTCAGAGGTAATAAATGACTCGAAAAGGACTCTGCAACGATGCCAACGAAGCCGTACTCAAACAAAGGTAGCTTTGGGCTACCCTCAATCTCAGCCGTCAATCATCATAATCTTTTGACAAAAATGAAAAGTAAAATTTCGAGGAAAATACTAGCAAGCAACGCTAACCGTTGGATTCGAGCCCACAATTCCACGTCAAAATCACGTCTATTGGCTCGTTTATCATCCCACCGTAATCCAAATCTCAATTAAATATAGTTTATTCCACATAAAACTATGCCCCCGATAATAGATTTCTAATCAAAACTTTACCCCTCTCCGAAACAGCGTTAAATTACATAATCACCCCTTTGAGGACTATAAAGATTGGTTTCGTTGCCTCTCATTAACTTTCATCTCCTCTGATACATAGGTCAGATTTTCTGCAAAGAGAAAGCAGGCAGTAGGCTTCGGGAAGAGAATTGGCCATGTCGACACCAACAGGCGGGGATGAAGACAAGAAGCCAATGGATCAATCTGCTCACATAAATCTGAAGGTGAAGGGTCAGGTAATTTTTGGGTGTTTTGGAGATATTTTTGCCTTTCAAGCATGTAATAGTTGTACTTCACATGTATCTTTTGGCTCTCGGGTTATGGAGTGATCATGTTTGAGTCTTGCTGTCCTTTCTTATTCTCCTTTTATTACTATTATTATCGATATTTTTGTGTAATTTTTTTCTGGTTTTGTTGAGGTTTTATGTTGGAAGTTTTGGTCAATCCGAATTAGCTGTGGTTGTTTAGTTTGATCTTGCGGATGGTTCATATGATTTTGTGTTGGAGCATCCTGATTTCAGTGTGTATGCTTTTCTTTCAATCCAAATTTTGGATAAGTTTAATGAAGTCATTGACCCCAGAGTCTACTAAACCCTGACATTATTACAATAAATATAACGTTATCAGTATGATTTTCTTTCATTATCTTGTTTTGGTTGCTTATCTTGTTGTTAATAGTGAATTTTTTCTCCTCTAATGGCAGGAATTAAAGACTTGTATTATATTGTGATATTTTGGATGTATTTTTCTTTATTTATGTTTGTAAGTATTTTTTTCAGTTCAGGGTCGGCTTCGTTGGGGCTGCAAAAAGTTGTGTGGATTCCAATTTCTGATTTTATTTTTGCTTGCCTGTAGCCATTCTTTTGTCTATAAGTCCGTTGTTGTTGTCTTCTTGGCTAGGATGGCAATGAAGTGTTCTTTAGGATCAAGCGCAGCACGCAGTTACGCAAGCTTATGACTGCTTACTGTGATAGACAGTCAGTTGACATGAATTCAATTGCATTCCTGTTTGATGGTCGCAGACTCAGAGGAGAGCAAACTCCAGATGAGGTGATTTTTGAGATTTGTTCGTCCATACTGTCAATTAATATCGATGCTTGGTTTATCCTACTAAATTTCAATTTTGTGTCTTTTTGAACTCTTCTGGAAATAGCTTGAAATGGAGGATGGTGATGAGATTGATGCCATGCTACATCAAACTGGAGGTGGCCATGTCAGAGTCTAATTGGATATACGTGTGTATGTATGTATGGTGGGAGGAACCTTAGTACTTTTAGATGCTCTGAAAACTCTTTAGAATTTGGTCACAATTTTCCTTTTCTATTTTACTACTGTGACTTGGTTCTTTTGGTGTGAAATTCTGGAGTGCAATTGGGGGTGCCGGCCTGGTATATTCATTGTAAAGCATCTCCATTTTCAATTGAACTGCTTACACAATCATGTGAATCTGTACTGCTGTGATGATGTTTTTGAAGTTTTTTTAATTCACTTGCCAGTAATGTCGATCCTCAGGCTGACTTTTTCATTTACTTCTATATTCTTTTGCCACGTCTCTGGCGAGATATCGGGATGGTGGACATAGAGTTAATCTGCCACCATCTTTAACTGTTTTTTGTAATTTCCCCAGAGCTTGATGAGGAGTCATCAGGTAATAAAATATAGACTGCTCTCTGAAATTTGGCTCAATCCCAACGAGAGGGACCTTTGCTAACACCCTTTGCAAGGCACTACCGCTGTCTCTGGAGTAGTTGTTTCCCGGGATTCCATTGCAGGGCACTACTGTGGGATCCCAATAGCAAATTAAAAATTGTGGTGCCTGTTATGTGTTTGGCGTGTATGTGTGCGTGTGTGTATATATATATATATATATATAAAGTCCCTTTTTCTGCCCAGCCTCTTAGTACTCGGTGCAATAGAATACCCAAATAATGTAGCGTTTTGTGCAAGTAACGAGACCAAACCAGTAACCCGTGGGCAGAATACCCACAAGAAATCATATCATTAGTGGCACGAACAATTTTCGAGCAATAATTTTTGCTCCTTTTCTTAATAGCAGCTTGCCTCACGGGCGAGGGGGTCAGGCATGTTCACAGCTGTCAGATTCGTACAAAAACTCGGGTGTAACAGATAGTGTAAACGTTTTATTATCTGATCTGATTGGAATATGTTTAATAAAAAATTCGTGTATAACAGATAGTGTAAATATTTTATTATCTGATTTGATCCGAATTTATTTTTTCGTTCAGTCTATATAATTAAATCTGTATATAAAATTATAATATTCATACTTGTTTATTTGATTATTCAATTAATTTAAATATTTTATAAAATATATATTATATTATTTTTTTCGTTTTAATAACATTAACTTATTTTTTAAAATTATTTTAAAAATTGACATTTTTAAACAAAAAATTTATTATATAATTTATTATAAAATAATTAATATATTTCATATATGTTATTTTTATATATTTAGATTTGATATGAAGTATTAAGATATTTATATATTTTTTATTTATATTATTATATTATAATTTTTATTTTTATATAAAATTTCTTGTTAAATTAATTATTATTAATTTTAATTAGACGAAAAAAATATATTATATTATATTATATTTATATAAAATATATATTATATTATAAATAATTATTATACTATTATATTTTTTTCGATCCGACCCAATACCCGTATAATAGCATAATAGCATATGTGTCTTTATGTATTATGCTTACGGCATTCAGGTGAGATTCGGGTCCATATATTACTAATTGCATGTGGGTCCGAAACAATGTGATCTGGATCCGATCAACAGATTAACAGCCCTAGACATACCGTCACAAACAATGGGCTGGCTGAATGAAGCTATGGGCCGTGTAGGCCCATGCAAACAGCCACCAACAAAAAACATCAGTCCACTATGAAACGTAGTCGAGCCTAGATCGAGCGAAGCGGAGCGGGTAACGTAGAACGATGCAGTGGGACAACGAGAGAGAAGAGAGCGATCCGAATAGGGAGGGCCCACTTCCATAAACAGTCGTGCTGCCTGGTAACTGGTAACTGTGACACACCGGCAAAACTATCAGCACGCGCCTAACTGGAGTGTGAGATAATTATGCCTTCCCGTAAGAAGGTGATTAACCTTAATATGGTAGGAAAATGATGAATATCTCCAAAGTTAGCAAGTAAATCAATAATAATGCTCTCCCTTTGTTTCCCACGACCACCAAGTAACGGATTTTGAGGGGGCAGTGCTGTAAGGGAGTCGTGGATATTTCTTCCTCTACAGAGAAGGGAAATAAAATAAATGTCCCAGAAAAAGCGAAGGGGGAGACTGAGGAGAGTGAGAGTCGGCGCTTTCCTCCATTGCACACATCTCAAGTTGTTCTCGGCCTTTTCTCTCTCTCACTCTGCACATTTGCTCCTTTATTTATTTGTGTGTATAGTTCTCTGTAACGGCTACTCTTAATAGCCAAATGGATCCTACTACCAAGTGAGTTTTCGACTTCGTTTTATTTCATCTCATTTTCAGTAACAAATCTGTTTCATTTCATCTCATTTGCATTAACAAAATCTCTTTCTGGGTTTTCGGTGCTTTCTTTTTCTGCTGTTTTTGGCGGGTATGTTAATGAGATTGTGAACTGATGTTACCGAGAATTTTTTTTTTTTTCTTGTGAGATTGGATTTTGGAATGCCGTTCGTGGGATGGGTTTTGTTTTCTTCTTGTTTTATCTCGCGCTTTATTTTGTTTTAAAATGGGATAGATAGATTTGTGTCATTGAAATATCTTTTAATTACTGAGAAATTTATGACTGGTTCGACCATAAATCGCTTTCATGCAGGGTATAGTTTTGATTTTACCCCTGGAATTTAATTCGTTTATTTTCTAATCTACAACTTACAGCCTTATATATGCATAATTCAATGGTGTAATTTAATGTTCCATCTGCATTTTGGGATGTGCTCTGTTCAATATGCCCAACTCCATTTATGCATCTATTGAACAGAGCACATCCCAAAATACATACGGAGACATTTGTGCTGATATGAAGATGGTTACCATGGGACTTCATTTTAGTGTTACTAATAATGAAATGAAATTTCTCTTGAAATGGTGACAGCGAAATGTGGGACTGGCAAGGCACAGAAAGTTATCTGGAAGACAATATTGGTAAGTAATTTGCAATGTTTTAATGATTTACAGGTAATAAACAAGACTTTATACTGAAGTATGAACATGGTTGCTCCTGTGAGCAGATGTCTCTAAATGCTTATGGAGTAGTATGAACCAGAATGAAGATATTTCCTTCTCATTTGAAGATGAATTTACTCCAGTTAAGGCTTGTGGAGACTTGGCTGACTATGTGAATGTTTGCGGTAAACACTAACATTCAAGAAATAGCACTTCTAATTTTCTATTCTTTCTATCATAGTCATGGATAAAGATATAATAATGTGATTTGAATCACTGGACTGCAGAAGAAACGGGCAAGGAATTAGATAAATGTGGTGAGCATTCTTCTCAAGTAAAGAGACGTAGGCTACATTTCAACCCTGAAATCTTGGATGGCCCCCTTAGCAATGAAGAAATATCATCAGTAAATCTAAGATTAAAGGTACTAATGACTCAAAATTTCATGGCTCTTCAAAATTGCAATATCTCCAACCTATGTTGGCCAAAACCAGTGTTTACTATACTCCCATTTTTCCTGAATGAGATGTATATTAGCTGTAGTTTAGCAGGAGTGCAGTTATCATACATGTTTGTTAATTCATCATCATATTAGTCGTTCAGTTTACCAGGACTAGATTTTTTAATCTCAGATTACATATTTGTGTATATAATTTTTCTGATTATTTGTCTTGATATTTGGTGTAAGGTGTCCCTTAACTCTGAATAGCATGTTCTTTGGCTATTCTAGCAAAGTTCTATTTCATTAAATTCGTTTACATTGAATGACGAATTAATGCTGCTGTGTAGAGTTTATCTGACTTTTTGCATTGGATTATTCATCTATACATTTTTCTAGGAAAGGGAGGATTCTGCTGAAGAGGGCTCCTCTAAAATGTCACAGAAGGTTTCTGTATATTCAGGTTTGCCTGTTCCTTTACTTCATTCTTGCATGCTAGGTACTTACTTTTTGTGCGCCATTAAAGTGATTTTCTTAGAGAGTTGAAAGTTTGAAACCCAATTGTCTTTTCCAGAGTGTACAACTTCGACCGGCAATGAGACCTTTGATCAGTCACCTGATGCATGGCTTGCTAGTTACCTTGTTGATGCTGAAATGCAGTACAGCCCCAGTGATATGTATGTTTCTTTCTAATGTTATCATTCATCCAAGTCTTAATTTTTAACCCTTATGTAACTTGCGGCTTCTGTATATGTCCAGGGCTTCTGAAGTTCAAATTGAAGCAACAGGTATGTGAAGTTTTTATAAGTAACTGGTTTGGTATGCGTTTCCTCCTTTGTTGTATTTTGTCACCTTATAACATTTTAAACTTCTTTTCAGAATTTGGCAAAACCCAAAGCCCACCCAAGCATGCAAACAGGAATCAAGACCGTCCTGTCCACACTCGTGGCAATGTCTTCAAAGGTTTTCATTCGTGGCTTCTTTTCTCCCTGAGTATTTACCCTTTTCGCTTATGTGGTTTACATAAACACTATCCTCTTGGTGTCCTTGAGTCAAAGAAGCATCATTTGTCTCAGTACACCATTCTAAGCGGCAAATGAGCTCTTGTCTTGACTGAATCAGTGGAAACCTTCTTCAATTTGTGTTTTTCAGGTAGGAAATCATATATACAGACTCCTGCAAGGTCGGCTGCTTCTGTTGTCTACCCTTTTGCCTTTATCAAACCATGCGGTGCTCATGGAGACATGACTCTAAAGGACATCAACCAACGAATACGCACTCCACCTAAAATGAAGCAAAATAGTGAGGATCCTACTTCTTATCCAACATCAGCATTTTCTGGAAAGCCGGTCGTAGGCAGAACCACACTCAGCACTGATGGAGGAAAAGGTAGTATAACAATCATGAGAACTAAGGGTTAGGTTCTTGAATTGCTTTTTGGAATCAGATGGATTATGGACCAACAATGAAGAGTGGGGGGCCATAGCCAAGGAAGGATGATCATATGCTTTGTGGACATATAGGTATATTATGGTGTAGTACTGAACAAGATGGAAGTAAAATGTTGTGTTTACTTTACTATTCTATACTGTATAAAAAGGAACAAAGCTGGCACCTTTTTGTTCATTTTGGTTGACATGCTCTCTTTATCTTAGGACGCTGCCGTTCCCCTGCTGTTAGATTTCCAAAACCAATCCTCAAATGCAACTGGTCCTTCCCAGTTCTAATGTATTGGAGATTGGTTGGTTAGGCGGATTGATGTACTTTAATTATGTGACGGGTGGGCCATATTGCACCTTTCATGTGAAATTGAGATGACTGATTGAACTTTGTCCCGGCAGACTAATGCGATACAACTAATTCTGATTAATATAGCTTCTGTTTGAGAACCACTCAAACCTCACCGTCAACAACTTACCGCTTTTCTATGCCGTTTTCCACAAGTCACGCCACATTTATACATACATACTCTGCCTTCTGGATTCAACCATTTTGGAAAAATTATTTGGCTATTATAGTTTGCAGGGTGAGAGAGAGCTGGGACATGGTAGCCAAAAAAAAAAAAAAAAAATTAAAAAATTTGTGACATATGTCCATTGTGTAGACCGGTTACTTGGGTGGAGAGGGGCTTTGTCAACTGAAGTCGGTCCCACCGTGAGGGACGCACACGTCTGACCGGACTCCGACAAGATCAGCTCTTCTTAGGCCCGCTGTAATTGTGCTTCGACATTTCTTTTATGGTGTTAATTAATTGTCTTTTGTGCGCGCTTGGTCGGAAAAGGAAAATTGGCAGAACGAATGACTCACTGCTAACATGTTATTATGTGTTAAAATTTGATGACTCGAATTAATTAGGTCTATATTAAATGTTTTTGTCTCACCATTTGGGTCTACATCCATTTTTGGAAGTTTGGCACAATTTCATGAGAAAAAACAACCATGCAAACTACATTAAAAAAAAAAAATCATTTTCTTTAAAAGTTCAAATCAAATTATAAACCTTAAAGTTCTTATTCTCATTGTCATTTCTCATACTAATAATAATAGTAATATCGAAAATTTGTGAATTACAACATATTTTTTGACATAATAACACAATTAATTATTATACGTATTATTTTAATTTTTTTCCTTTCTTTTATTTTTCAAACGTAGACTACCAGTCTGGCGGCAACATGAAACTCATTCAAAACCATCTCCATTTGCAATCGATTTGTATTGAAGGGGTCCACAGAACAATGATGAATCAAACTTTTCTCATTCTTAGAAGAAATTTAATTATCCAAAAAATAGAAAATCATTAGGCTGGCATTCTCTTTTGCTTTCTAATGGATCATGTTTTTCTTTTTGAAGAACTTATAGATGATCATATTATGTGCAAACTGTTATAATATGCACCATAATCATCCCAAAACATGCCATATTCATTTTCTTCGCATCATCTATTCGATAAAAATTTGTAACATTGTTAGGAATATAAGATTGTTTTAACCTAGAAAAGAGGGAAAAATTATGAAATGAACTACAAATACAATGTACAAAGTAGCATTAGAATTTAGAGCCGACTTCTACCATCACAGATCACCCCTTCACTTCCGGCTTAGAGTGATCCCAATTATCCTAATTTTTTTTAATATAAAAAAACAAGAATGAAAGATAGGCCCCTTTTAATCATCCTGTTTGCCAACCCAAACCCCATTCAAAATAAAAATTACCAAAAGCAAAGACAAAATTATATTCCAAAAATTGTACCGGGTTAAAAATTAAAAAAAAAAAAAAACTATACTACATAGGTGGAAACGGGCACTGGCACGGTGATTTATGGCAGTGTGGATTGCTGGAGCAGATGAAGAAGATGATGGTGATGATGATGATGAACTGATCAGAAAATGTCCAGAATTTCCAAGATGAAATTATTGCAGAGAGGGCAATTCCCTCTTTGAACCCAAAGCTCCCTTGAGCATAGCCTGCAAAAAGTATGCCCACATGGTATGAATGCCGCCCCTTTATGCCTCACCATGCAAACGCAACAGGTGCTGTACTCTCTGCCGCCGCCTTTCTCCTCCTCCTCCTCCTCCTCTTCATCATCCTCCACCATCATATACGTCGACCCATCAATTCCCATTTGCCTGTCTGTCTCCGCCAACAACGCCATCAGTGACATTCTTACGGGCTGCTGCTCTTCTCCACCTCCTCCGTCTTCACCTTCTGCGGCAGCTTCTGCCTCCTCCTCCGTACTGTCGCCAGCGGCTTCCTCTCCCTCTTCATCAGCATCGTCGGTTTCGTTATAGGGGTAGTTATCATATCTCATACTTCCCCTTTCAATGGCCCGACTCGCATTCCTCTGCAACATAGACGATCTAGTCCTTGGAAGCCCCGACCCGGCCGTCAACTCGACAACAGTATTTGACGACCCGTCCGAGATGGGCATATTCACCCGGGTCGAGTCTCGCCGAGACATCATCCGGTTGCTGTTCTGATTAGTAGGCACATCGGAGGTCGGGACAGGGACGGAAGAAGTCCAGGAGGAGCCTGAACCTTGTCGGCGTAGGCGGAGCTTCTCTCTGAAATGCCTCCAGCTCTTCTTGCCGTCCCTACCATTCATACCTCCCGGCGGGTCTTCACGAATGATGTCGAGGAGGGTCCGGTTCGATTGGGCCCGTTCAGGTGCCGCACCTCTTTTTTCCATGCTTAGGGCGGAGCCCAATGTTTGCCCACCATTGTGATGGTTGTTATCATCTTCTTTGATTCTGAGAAAATCTCGAAGATTCGGAGAATCGACATTGTCCTCGGAATCGAATTGCCTTCTCGGCATACTAGTACCACGGCTGGTTTCCATTCCCACTGATACGATAATATTTCACCAAAAAGATACCAAGAATCGAACAAAAAGAAAAAAAAGACTCGAGCGAATGTGAAAATTTGTCGGTAATGGAAAACAGAAACCACGCTATGCGAAGAACGAATGCGAAAAGAGACAAGAACTTGAAGAAAGTGAGATTTTCTCGGGAACAACAGGATCGGAAACTTCGTATCTCGATAATCGAGATTAAAGTCTTAAGAATCGGATTCCATACCAGCTTAGAATACGAAAAAGAAAGCAATTTTACGAAATAGATAGATCTGCAGCAGAAGCCCAGTGCAGTTGAAGAAGAAATTTTCCTTGCCTTCAAGAAAATAGCATAGATATGAAGAAGAAATCCGTACAGTGGAAAGCATTGGATACCTTTGGTGTGTGACCCATCAAATGAAAGCAAGCAAAAACAGATCTGATAATGGCTACAACTTTTGATGAATCGGTATCTTCGAAGAAAAAGTGTTTCTTGTTGTTCTTGTTGAACGGAGAAGATGACGAATTGACCCCGATTGAGGGGGAAAAAAAAGAGAGGAGGGTATATGATGATTGCCCGACCCAGAGAGAGAGAAAGGGAGCCCTTTTGTGTGGTCTCTCTGTACTGTTGGAAGGGAGGGGAAGAAGGGGATTCGTTGTCGTGAACCTTTTTGTCTCACTCTCTATTTTTCCCTGTGTTTTCTGTTTGTTTGTTTGGTAATGAACGTGTTTTTCTTCTTTCTGTCTCGTCACATTAACAAATCGAAACAAGAAACTAATGGGCAGAGTTCTGAGTTCTCTATTGACTTTGTTTTCCTTTTCAGATTTCTCTCTCTTCCTGTGATTGTGTTTGGAAATGGAGAAGAGTGGGAGAGAGGAAAGGGTTGCAGTGGGTGATGAGGTCAGGGGAGGGGACGAATGGACAGAAGAGCGAGTCTTGTGGAAGCTGTAAACCCCACAATCTTCCACACATAGCCCTTTCCCTTTCTTTTTAAGTGGTTAACTTTGCGTTTGATAACAAATCTTTGTCACGGGGACTCTGTCTTCCTAATTTTTAACTTCTCCTTATTTATCATTTTTAAATAATAGTAATTATTTTGATTTGAATATTTTTAAATTATAAATCACAGGCAGTAAAGATAGGACTCGTTCAAATAGAAGTATATGATAATTTTTTAAAAATAAAATTATTTAATTATTTTAAATTTAATTTAATTTTTAAATTGAAAATAATTTCAATCCAATAATATCCTTAGTATTTGACTTTGAAAGGGTTTAAATAATAAGCACCTGTGTAATAACTCAAATAAGCACTTCAGCATTTGTCTTATTAAATGTAGATAATACTGAGTGTTTAATTAATTAGGTATGTATGATAACATTATTATTACTAGTTTGGATGCCCGTGTTTTGCACGGTTTAAAATTTTAGATATTTTGTTTATTTTTATTTATGAATTTATTTTGTAAATTTATGAGTTTATTTTTATTTATGAGTTTATTAATGAGCAGGGCAGGGTCCACTTTTCCTTTTAGTTGGTGGTGAAAACAATGATTCTTTCGTCTCCACAGCTCGACCATAGTCCATCTATGAAGTTCAACAATTCACATTATTTCCAACAGGTTTTGTGGTACGGTGCCTAGAAAATTCAAGAATTTGAAGATACTGTTTGAATTGGACTTGAGTAACAATAGGTTTGCCGGGAAATTCCCTTATGTTGTGCTGAGTTTACCCAAGTTAATCTTCCTAGACATCAGGTACAATGAGTTTGAAGGCACTGTGCCTCCAAACTTTATGCCTCGGCATCTGATCCTCAGAATGCAAGATAGTCCAGAAGCAACTTGCTTTGGCTTTATTTCTTATGTGAAACGACACATAAATACAGATTCCTTGTCATAAATAATCCAATAGCATATAATAAAGGAACATGGAAACTTTTCAGAAACAAATAGTTTATCAAGACCAGCCTTATCACGAAGATCCATCTGCAGTCAAAAGGAAAAATAGAGAGATTAAAGATATCAAATAAAAAGATAAAGAAGTAAACAGATTAGAATTAATTCAGAAGAAAGCAAACGCGAGATATGATAAGGGAACTACAAATTTCAACACAACTGAAATCATGAGCAGGAAACTTTGCAATAATACAACTTCGAGGGTTAGATAACACCTGAACTTAAATATTCTGCAAGAACCAATTTGAAATCTGTCCAATTTGTTTCAATTTCTTATCTTTTTGTCCAAAAGGAAACATTTTGACAACTCCAAGGATGTTTTGTTGGACAAATAATTTACATTCAAATCCACAAATTTTCATGAATTGCCCAATTTTCAAAATCCACTCAGCTCACCTAAAAATCAAAATTTCAGAACCCAAGCTCGATCCTCAAAAACACACTATAAGTTTGACTTGTACATATTTTGCATGCATAAAAGTAAAAATTCATCCGCAACAGCCCAAAAATCACAACTTTGGAGAGAAACAGAACCCCACATATTTCAAAATCGCATAAAAACCTTAAAACAGGGTAGAAACACAGATGGGGAAGCAATCCAAGTGACTTAGAACAGACCTGCAGGAAACCAAGAAAAATAACCCTCTTTACGCACACAATGAGAAATGATAATACTTCAAAAACATGAAACCAAGAAATCAAAAAGACACGAAATGAATGCCTAACTATTGCACCTGCAGGTCAATTTCAATAAAGCAGAAATGAAAGTGGGCAATGAATTCGAAGCACCAAAAACCAACATCGTTTACCGCTGTATCAGAACCAACAAACTAACCCTCTTTACGCGGACAGGAGCAAAACCTATAGATCATAGCCCAACAATTAAATCGCATCTTCAATCAAATGAAACCTAGAAATAAAAAAGACACAAATTGGATTGCTTCCAATTCCTTCCCAAATTAATGAAATTGATATAGCACTAACTTAGAAGAAATGAAACCGAGGAACCGAACATCCTATAAATAATCCACTTCTTTCTGCTCATTGTTACATGTGGATACCTTCCTTTCTCCTTTATAATTGAGGACCACTGCTTGTGCAAATGTCTAACATTTCATCCCTGCAAGAAATTGGCTTTCACTTCTAATTTTTCATTTTAAAGCTCTTGATATAGCAAATTTCCAAAAGTAACCGATTGAAGAAACGGTAAAACTTTCTCAGGAATACCTCAAATCTTTGTTCTTTCAATAAGTGAGGAAAGAAAGAAATCAATATGAGAGTAATGCAATAAAAGATCATTTGTCCTGTTCTTCTTTTTCTTCAAGGTTAAATAAAAATGCCAATGGGGCTTCTACAAGCACTTGAGACATAGGAAAATTAAGGCCTCGAGATTCATGAAATCCCCATAAACTTCGAGAGAGCAGAAATTAATTCAATCTCTTCCATCATTCCAAATTTGACAACAGGTGAGCATGCAAAGGCAAAAGAGTATTAATAAATGAGCAAATAGAAGCATGCAAGTAAACAATCAAGGATCGGAGCAAAAAAAATCAAAAGGATAGCTTGGTAACAGATACAAAATTTAAATTGACCATGGAGGGGCATCCAGAAACAAAAGACTATCGTAACGGAGCAGATAGAAGCATGCAAGTAAAGATCAAAGACCAGACCCTAGTTAAGTGAATACAATCAGTATAAAAGTAAATCAACCAAATTTATGATAAATCAGTGGAATGGCTCTTCTCCTGTTGTCCTATACTTGAAGAATTAGCTATATTGGATTGTGAGTGGATAGAACTGAAGCGTATTACCATTTGTATTCCCTCATTAAAGAGTTTGATAATAGACGATCTACCAACATTTGGCCCCATTGGTTATTCGAATGGCTGTGAAATCAAGATTGATGCTGCAAAACTCTCATTCAAGTATTGTGGCTATCTAAAAATGATATTCAGTTGTCTAATCTTCAAACGTCAGTTGAGGCATCACCTGATATTCCCATTGCATACCAGCTGCAAGAAAACATTGCTCTTCGTGCTGTCAAGTTATTTCAAAATGTGAAAGATGCTTATTCACTCAAAATATCTAACAGCACTATTGAAGTATCTATGAAATTTTGTGCAGATAATGAAACAGTGTGTGGTTTTTTAGCCAAAGAAAAAAAAAAAAAACAGTGTGCATAACACATATAATGAAATACTCCGATATGTATATAACAAATAAAAAAAAAAACACAAAGGTTTTCCTTCACAAAAGAATGAGAGAGAAAATAAATTACATTTGGAGCAATGGTTTTAACATTTTTACTTACCCAATAATCCAGGCCCCACCAGTAACAAATATTGCAACAGGCTTTGGGCTATCACTGCTTGCTGGTAAATATAGATCCAACCTGAAAAGTGTACCTAACTTTAGGTTCTACTCAAGAAATTTTAAACACTGAAAATAAAAAAGGAAAAGAGGAGCTGAATGTGAGAAACACTACCTATTTCTTGGCTGGTCTCCATAAACAATACTTCGACGTACTTGGCTTGAAAAAAAATAAGAAAAAGCAACTACAAAGAATAGGCAGTTACACTTTATAAGTTGACAGCTACAGCTTAGTCCAAGATGGAACTACAAATAAAATATATGCATGTTAGAAAAGCAAATGATCTTGCAGTTACTCGAGTCAAAGAAGATGCAGACATTTATAGCTGTACTAAATTTATGATGGAACTCAAGAATATCATAAGTTCTTCTGGTGTTCATTAAAATAACTACAGCACACTGGAAATATAATCTGCTTCTACAGTGTATTGGGCAAGATTCAAGTAACACTATGAAACACATATACAAAACAGGAACATAATGAAATTTTCTTCAATTCTATGGACATTTTACATATGCACTTGGTTCTAAATTTAAGTGATAATAAAGATTTTAATTTCCACCAACTCAAGCATTGTTATGATACTCTCTGGAGTAAATCTAAGCCAAAGACATCCAGAAAGAATTTTAAAGTCTTATTCTAGCAGTGAATTATGAAGAAAGCACCATTTGGTTGGAGATTAAATACTTCAGCAGAATCTACATTCGACAACAATCTAGGCTTTAGAAATTTCCTTACAACTGAAAATAGTTTACAAATTTAAAAAGTACCTCACTGTGAGCACAAAGAGTATAAATTTAAAGAAAAACAGTATCAACAGAACTTCATACCCCTGTTCTCTTCCTATTTTCCTTTTTTTAGTTTTTAGTTTTTTTGTTTCTTTGCCGTAAACAAAATAAAGCAAACCTGCTTTTCCTTTCTAGCTCTAGGATCAGCATCCCGGTCATAATTCTTGGAATCAACATCAACTGCCAAATCAACCTCTACTTCAGCACTTCCAGGCTTCACCCTCACCTGCAAAGCAAATACATTTCTAGTGACTACAGCACTGCATAAAATATTATCTCCAATAGTTCTAAACTTTTGTTTCTCAATTAGCAACCGAAAAGCTAAATATCAAGAACCATAACTCAATACGCACCCCTTTGCATAGCTCATCCAATTCATATGTTCGCCACAATGGCCTTATGGATATTGGAATACATAAAGCTGAAATTTGCCCCCAAAAATTTAGAAAAAACATTTACTCGAGGAAAAGAAAAAGCAACATTGTACTACAAAGTGTGTAAATACTGAAACTATACCTTAGTGTTAGGATCAATAGCAGGATTGAAGTACACATCAATTTCTCTCACAACTTCATCTTCTCCATTCTCATTTAACTCCATAGCCTGGTCTTCCAGCAGCTCTTCCACGTCTATTTCAATTTTCCAATACATGATAACAGTCTCTACACATATATTCAAATTAGAATCAACCACTATATAAATCTGCCAATATAATTTGGACAAATTGCGAATTTCTTTCATAGATGATCATGAAACCAAAGTTAGTATCTTTTTTAGTCTGAATCATTGTCGAGAAAGAACAGTAAAGGGAAAAGATGACACCTTCCGAGGAATAAAGCAAGAGGAAGCATGAAAACGGCACTACAGAGGAAACGATAAGCCTCCGGTACGGGGCTAGAGATCGGCTTCACCGATTGAACCTTTACAAACTTTTCGAAAAAAAAAAAAAATCAAATCAACAAAAGGAATTTCAAAAAGAATAGCATTGGCTGTTCTTCGAGTATAAGAATGTGAAGGCAAAGCAATTTCATACCGTATTTGTTCTATCTTTCTCGAAGGTGGCGTCTCTTCTGCTGCTTGTCTTCAGTGACAACTTATCTAAAGTCTCTGAGAAGTGCAGCACGGTGAAGCAAAGAGGGCGTACATGTGGAGGATTTGGTGAAGCAAAAAGTTGACAACTGGGAACGTAGTTGGCAAAAATGTGAACATATATAGACGCCGGAGAGATTCTCCACGGTGCTTTTTGCAGTGTCAGCGGCGACGACCATTCGACCATGAGGAGGTGCAGAGCCGAAGCGACGCCGCGCCTCGCTTGGTCTTTCTTCTTCCGTTTGGGATTCGTTTAGCTTTGAAAAGGGGTCGAAGATAAGTGCAATCAACAGGAAGAATAGTATCGGGGAAGATTTCGAAGATGCGAGTAGATAGTCCATCTTCCAGATCGAGATCTCCAATGCAATTTCGTGTGAAAGACCAACAAAACAAATAAAGTTTAGCGATAATCCCAAAAAATGTAAGGAATTCGAAGCATCTGCTATAAATATAACACTAAATCTGAAGAAAGAAAATCGAAGAAACCAAAATCCTATAAATATTCCACTTCATTCTCATAAAAAATCTACTTTAAAGATAATAAGAATCAAACAAAACCTACGAACTAAACCTAAAATTCTAAAACCAAGATCCATACCTAGTTAAGAAACCTAAGAAAAAACCTACCTAAGAAAAAACCTAAAGCCATACTACAAAGTACTTCACAAATACTTCTCTGGCAAAGCAACCAAAAAGTCAACAAAAAATATAGCTATTCACCTAATTATGCTGAGTTGTCAAACCCACAGCAGTTTACCCCTCAACTTTACATATTATAAATTTAATCGACTTGTTATAAATTTTAAGTTTAAAATCTGAATATATTAAATACTTATATAATTATTAATATTTTTTATATTTGATATAAACTATAATAAAATATAATATAAAAATATATAATTAATTCAAACTTTATATTCAAAATTTAAATTTCATTCATATTTAATTTAAATTATAATAAAATATAGTGAAAAAATAAATTATAATTAATTTGTAATCCAATATGTAAACTTTAATTTTAAAATTCAATATTTGAAAATATATTAATTTTAATTTTATCAAATAATTCCTTAATATTACAATTATCATGAATTTATTTACATATTTTTTTAATCTAACCTTACAACTGTGTCAACAAACGAGGTTGTATTGGTTTTATTTATAATAATATGATGAATTTAATTCAAACGAATTTTATATATTTAGTAAAATATTCTATATAAAATGTCACTCACTCACGATTATAGGTTTTCTCCAGTGAATGCGAAATACACCTGCCTCAACATAGCTGAAAAAAAGTAATTTTGTTTTCTTTCGTTGCTTTTGTTAAATTGAAGTCCAAAATGATAATGCAAGGTATATTTGATATCTTAATTAAATACATTATAATTAATTAATTAATTAATTAAAATTATTTGATATCCATACTTGTTATTTCAACATGAATAATTATTTTTTGTTACTTAATTAATTAAGATGTATAAAAAATTTATTACAAATTTTACATATAATGAAAATTATTTAAATTTAAAAAATATATATACTATTATTATTTCAAAAAACATAATAAAATAAATTATAATTAATTAAATCTTCATATTTAAATTTTTCAAAATTCACTTTTCACACTTTAAATTTCAAATTTTAATATGGTTAACTTTGACATTTTCCCGATTTCATAACTCAACAAGGTTTATAATTCAAAAGCTTCTCTAGGATTGGATTTTTTGTGCGTTTATAATTCAATTTATGTATTCATTTCACAACATATTTTATACATTTTTTTAAAATTAAACAGGACAATTTTCCACCATTTTTCCCTCATATTGGTTTTTTTTTAAGCCTTAAATAAATAATGTGGCATATTATGGGAATCACAAGGACCAAAGAGGACAATTACAAATGAATGTTAAAAACCGTGAGCGGTCAGAAATGTGGATCAAAATTTTGACTAGGCCCAAACATGCCATGAAATATTTAATTCTTTTTTTTTTTGGCCGCCAAGAATTCATTGCTACAGTTACTATATATATATAATATCCTCTCAATCTTTCTTTCGGTATACTAGTATGGGTTCTTGTGGGCCACCATTCTTTTAATTGATTTATAATCAATAGCCCAATGATTGGATAAATCCAATAAAAACATGTCTTTGACAGCTCAAGATTTTTTTTAGTACTCGTTAAACACTTCTTAATATATTATTAAAAACATAATATATAATTATTAATTTAATATATATATATTTATTTTTTATATAATATTTAATAAATATTTAATATACATACTTACTTATTTAATAATGTATTAAAAAATATTATAAAAAAAATACGCTAAAATATAGGAGCCACGTTTGACTTTTTTTTTTAATTAACAAAATAACGACAATAATTTAATATTAATAAAAATAATGATGATGGACAAGTGGCATATGAATGAAGCTTGATTAGGTGTAGAGGACCACAAAACAAATTATTGTGGGCGCGTCTTTGTCCAGCCACGAAATATTTGTTTTGGTCCCAACCATTGGCACCAAATTTGAACGTATAGTATAGGCTCTATGTTTGTTCCATTATATATGACTACTTATTCTTCTTTTTTTTTTTATTTTTAATCATGTTGTTACAATTTCTACCCCTCCTACATTTAACTCTATCTTTCTTTTTCTACTTTTTCACCTTTGATTTCTATTATTTTGATACCATAGATTAAAATGTTCTAGTAAAAATTGTAATGTTTCGAGTAATTAGTTATTATTTAAAATAATTATAAAATAATTTAAATAATAGATTTATAATTATTGTGTTTTTTTTAATTAATACTAGTATAGACGAAAAAATCAATATTTACCATAAAATAATTTTTTGTACTTTATTTTATCATTAAAGGAATATATTGAAATAATGCACCATTTAATGTACAAAAAATGATAAATGAAAAAAGAAAGATGTATATTGGCTGGTGGAACTCAATAGTATTGGAAAAGAAAATTGAATATAGGCAAACAAACATAGTTCCCCCAAATAAAATTGTTATCCATGAAAAATATATGAATAATGAAATAAAATAATTGGTTAACAATAACAATATTCTGATTTAGATTAGGCCTTTGAATATTGTAACTTATAAATATTTGTATCATTCATACTATAAATTGTATTTTTCTTATAAAAAAACTATTTTAAAATTTGTGGTCCACAAAAAATTATGCCTGCAGTGGAAATTACTCTGTAATTAATGAAATCTTTGGTAGATATAAATGATCAAAATTTGATGGTATTACCTTAGATAAAATTATAAAAAATTGATCACATTTACCATAGAAAGAGAATCTCATAAAATTAATGATGTTACCTTAGAATTATCAAAATTTATCACACTTACCATCTAAAGAGAGTCTTAGATAAAATTATCAAAAATTGATCATATTACCTTATATAGAATTATGAAAATTTGATCGTAGTTACCATAAAAAGCGAGTCGGGTCCATCTTTATGATCAATTTTTAAACCTAAATAAAGTGATACTTGTAAAATAATTAGTCACACAATCACTTTATTACACTGTAAAATCTTCAATTAAGCATGGCCCACCTTCTCAAGAATTCTCATTGTTGTTTCCCTTCTCTTATGCATTGCCACCATGGCCATCCTTCAAGTTTCACTAGTGAGTAAAAAAATTTATATTTTCACATATTTAGTGTAAGTGAATAAAGATTGATTTGAGATGAATTTTATAAAAAATTATTTACAAAATTAACATTTTGTAACTCTCATCGTCATGTCAAAAAAAAAAATTTAAAAACTAATGCAATGTAAATTTTATCTTATAATCTCATAAAGTAATTATATATAAAATAAAAATAATAAAAATTGAGTTTAAAAGTATTAAAAGTAAAAAGTTCGCAGGCAACAATATAGAAATATTTTATTAAAAGATAAAATTAAACTTTGTGTATCATTTTGGCCAAATTGATCATTTTAATATTTGTTAATTTACATGTTAAAATAATCTCTAAGAAATATTTCTTAGAGATTGGTGAAGCAGTTGGCCAAATTTATCATTTTAATGTTTATTTCTTAATTTCAGTTTGGAGAACGTAGCGTACCGATTTGTTGATTAGCTAAACCTATTTGTTGGTTTTCACTATATATTATGAGAGGGAAAAAAATGTAGCAGTTGTTATTAGTTATAAAAAGCTATAGGCCTGTTTTTTTAATTCATTTTCGAGGGATGAGTTGCATGGCATATAGTTAAGTTGAACGACTCCCTCTTTTATTTATTTATTTTTTTTCAAATAATTTTTTATTTCTATTCGGAGCTCAAATAAGGGGTTTTTTTTTTATTCCCTTCTCCTCATGTGTTTCCCTACTGTTTTAGTATCATCTTATCAAATGAAGGTTATTTTTAAAAAATTCACATATATTTAAAAAACTCTTAAATTTATAGAGTCTTAATAGAAAATTATTGAGTTTGTATTTCTAAAAAATTTAGAATTATTTTAATATTAACAATCAATTAAAATTATGATTTAATAGAATATTAAATAATAAACGTATAATAAAAATTAATAATTTAAAGATGCTTCGTGTGATTGAATTGTGCAGCACTTCTCGGCCCATTTTTTGAAGTTAACGGGGCCCGTACCTGAACCACAATGGATTGAGGACATTAGGCCTAGTTAAATTGGACCAACGCTGTCTTCGAATTATCAGATGGCTATCCACAAAAATTCCAAAGAAAGGATAGCCCGGGTCATAGTTTATTATTATTATTTTTAAATAATTGCATAACCATTATAATTGGGAATCGATGATCAGCTCCCAAGGCATAAACCGAGTAGTTAAGATAAGAGAGTTTAAGAATTTGAGAAGATCACATTTTGAATTCAAATATTTTCATGTGAGAGAATTCTTCTGTTTGACCTGGAGCCCTGCTGTATTTCTTATCCCTTACAATAGCTAGATGGGAGAGAAAGCAGTTTGGATCATTGTAACCAAATTCTTGATATCAATAAAAGGCCTTAAAGTGAGTGCATTAAATACTCTTTTCCTTTGAATTCTTGGTCAAGAGGAACAATTAAAAAATCTGTTCAGATATATCAAATTTTCACCCAAAAAGAAAGAGGTGAATAATGCTATTGTACATGTATAAAAGCGATGAGGATCACCATGAAATAATCTAATTTGGGTCTCAGAAAATCAACAGAAAAAGAAACGCAAGGGAAAGAATTTCTCAATATGGGCTGCTCTCCCAGACCCTATTCAATTTCCCTGCCGCTGTTCATTACCCTCCTCCTATTTCTTCAACTCTCACAAGTGAGTATGCATTACTAATTAGACTAGCCAGCTTTCAATCTCCATGTCTTTCAATCAAATTTTATTTGAAAAAAAAAATCTCTTAGCTTTTTTTTCTGATTTTTTTTTTTGGGGGGGTGGGGTGGGGCTTCGAAACAAGTAGGGCAGTCTATTTCCCGCAGACACTACCCCGGGAGTAAACACCTGCCCCGTGCCGCTCGATAGTAAGTCATAAACGTTCGATCAAATTTAAATACTTATATTTTTATTTAAATTTAGACGAATAAAATGACGATAAGATTTCGAATATATAATAACACTGCAGAATGCGGAAGCGAATGCGATCGGAGATGCTCGGCGACGGCACACAGGAAGGCGTGTTTGATGTTCTGCAACAAGTGCTGTGCAAAATGCCTGTGCGTTCCTCCGGGAACTTATGGCGACAAGGGGTGTTGTGCCTGCTATGATAACTGGAAGACCAAAAGAGGAGGACCCAAGTGCCCTTAGATTTCAATCTGCATCCTCTCTCTCTCTATATATATCCTTTCTGGTTTTGTTTTTAAATAATCTTTTCCTTGTGTGACTGGCATTGTTAACGTAGTGTGTCATTGGAGCTCAAAGTTAAAAGAGTGGGAAAATTTTTTAATTTTGGAAAAGAAAACAAGCGCATTTCAGATTATTCAGAATTCTACTTTATTTTCTTTCTGGCTCTATATGTTTTCTTTTAATTTAAATTTATTCCCAGTTAAAATAATTTTTTTCTCAGAAGGAATTCCAATCCAAATATATTATATTTTAAAATATTAGTAAAGTATTATATTAAATTTAAATAAATTCGATCTCGATCTAAATTCGCTTAGTTTAATAAGTTTATGTGTTGTAAATCTTCATCACTATGATTTACCGATATTAGGATGGCCAAGATTTCATTTGAGTAGGTGTCTATTTGGAATTATTTGGATTTTTTGTAAATATATTTTTAAAAAATTATAAATATTTTTGTGATCTTTTACACAAAAATATTTGTTGTACATTTTTTTTGGTTTTTTTTTTCTTTTTATATTTGTTGTACATTTATGCATGAATTCGTTGAGCAATTTAAGGTGCTCATATTGTGCAGAAAGTAAGAGTCCACCAAACACTGATTGGGCCTCGTATGGGATCCTCAAATCTGATTTTGACCCAAATGCTGTCCATTGTTAGGCCCAGCTGTGGATTAAAACATTGTAGTCCTTCCGTCCCGTGATAATTAGTGGTTGTTATATAAAAATAAAAAAATAAGAATTATGTGAGGTAAATATGTTATAATATTTTATATTAAATTTAATTATATAAAAATAATATATGTGTGTTATAAAATTAGGGTAGTGTTAGAATAAAATCTACACACTACACCCTAAGAGAATTCTAACTATTCTTTGCACAAGAATTTCTCTTCAAACTTCTCTCTTTCTTTCTCTCACAATTCTTTCTCTAATCTTTCTTTCACTAATCTTTCTTTCACAAAATGATGGTGTATTACAAGCTTAGAGAATAGCTCTATTTATAGAGCTCTAATTAGTGAAATACATCATGGCATACATCATCTTCAACTAATCTCAATTAATGGTGTCTCCACTAAATGGTGGACATCCATAAAAATCTTCTAATAATTCACATAAATCCATAATTAGTGGAGCTTCCACTAATTAATGGAGATTCCAATAATTCATAACACTCCCCCTTGGATGTCCATCAATTACATAAAGAATATGTCTCGTTAAAACCTTACTAGATAAAAACCCAGTGGGAAAAAAAAATCTATTGAAGGAAAAAGAGTACACTATTCTATATGTCCATTTATTACTCCCCCTGATGAGATGATTCCTTTAAATCTTTAAACCGACGCATACCGATTTTATATCTCAACTTTTCAAATGTTGCAGTCGGTAAAGTCTTCGTGAAAATATCTGCGAGGTTATCACATGACCGAATTTGTAGCACATCAATTTCACCTTTCTTCTGGAGTTCATGAGTAAAGAAGAATTTTGGTGAAATATGTTTTGTCCGATCTCCTTTAATATATCCTCCTCGTAATTGAGCTATGCAAGCTGCATTGTCTTCATAAAGAAGAGTTGGAATACCTTTGATTGATGATAATCCACAACTTTCTCGGATATAATGAATCATGGATCTTAGCCATACACATTCTCGACTTGCTTCATGAATGGCTATAATTTCAAGCATGATTTGAAGAAGTAGTCTGCTATAGATTGTTTCGTAGAACGTCATGATATAGCAGTATTTTCACATGTAAATAGATAGCCCGTTTGAGAACGTGCTTTATGTGGATCGGATAAATAACCAAGATCTCGCATAACCTATCAATGTTGGACTGGTTTTATTTGAATAAAATAATCCGAGATCAATTGTACCTTGGAGATATCGAAGGACTTGTTTAATTCCATTCCAATGTCGTCGTGTTGGTGAAGAACTAAATCTTGCTAATAAATTGACAATGAAAGCAATATCGAGGCCGTGTGTTATTAGCAAGATACATCAATGCACCAATTGCACTTGAGATATGGTACTTCGAGGACCAAGGAGTTCTTCATCATTTTCTTGAGGTCGGAAAGGATCTTTATCCACATTTAATGATCGGACGATCATTGGAATACTCAATGGATGTGCTTTGTCCATGTAAAATCTTTTTAGCACTTTTCTTGTATATGTTGATTGATGAATAAATGTTCCACTCTCCAAATGTTCAATTTGTAAACCAAGGCAAAATTTGGTTTTACCAAAATCCTTGATTTCGAATTCTCTTTTTAAATAATCAATTGTTTCTTGGAGCTCTTCAGGAGTTCCAATAAGATTAATATCATCAACATATATAGCTAATATCACAAATTTAGAACCGATTTCTTAATAAAAACGCATGGACATACCTGGTCATTTTTAAATCCCGCTTTCAATAAATATTCACTAAGACGTGTGAACCACATGCGCCAGATTGCTTCGAGACCATATAATGATTTCTGCAACTTGATGGAGTAATTTTCACGAGGATAGTGTTTATATGCTTCAGGCATATGAAATCCTTCGGGGATTTTCATGTAAACATTATTTTCTAAATTTCCATACAAGTAAGTAGTGACAACATCTAATAGGCGCATATCTATCTTTTCATGTACTTGCCAAATCGATAAGATATCGGAGTGTAATAGCATCAACAACAGGAGAATAAGTTTCATCATAATCAATACCTGGTCTTTGTGAAAAACCTTGGGCTACTAATCGCGCTTTATATCGAACGATTTCACTCTTTTCATTGCGCTTTCGCACAAATATCCATTTGTAGCCAACGGGTTTTACACCTTACGGTGTTCGGACTGCGAGTCCGAAGACTTCACGTTTTGCCGGTGCATTTAACTCCGATTGAATCGCATCTTTCCATTGCAGCCAATCTTTTCTATGCCGACATTCATCAATCGATATTGGTTCGGGATCATCATTATCCTGTGTAACATCAAGAGATATATTGTATGCAAATATATTATCAATAACGGTTTCTATCCGATTCCAACTTCTACCGGAAGTGGTATAATTGATAGAAATTTCGGTGTTACGTTCATCAACTTACGGTTCTTTGTCATCGGTTCTCTCTTGGTCTTTATCATTCTTTTCTTCAATATGATCTTCGGATCATTTAATCCTCTTTTCTTTCGAGGATTTTTATCTTTAGAACCAAGAGGTCGGCCACGCTTACGGCGTGTTTTTGACTCAGCGACTATAGGTATAATATTTTGTTCTGCTTGGAACTTCAATTCGAATAGGAGCATTTATAGGCTGGAATATGCGATTTTGTAACTCTTCCAGAGTCAACAAAAGCATCCGGCATTTGATTTGCAATGCTTTGCAAATGAATTATCTTTTGAACTTCAAGTTCACATGCGCTTGTGCGCGGATCAAGATAATTTAATGATGTTGTCCAAGCAAGATCCTTTTTATCTTGTTTTGGTTCTCCCCTAATTTAGGGAATAATGATTCATCGGAATGACAATCGACAAATCTTGCTTGTGAATACATCTCCTGTCGGGGTTCAACATACCCGATAATAGAGGGAGAATCATATCCAACGTATATCCCCTTTCTTCTTTGAGAACCCATCTTTGTACGTTGGTTTGGTGCAATTGGAATATATACAGACACACCCAAAAATTCTTAAATGAGCAATATTTGGTTCGACCCAAAAGCCAATTGCAAAGGAGAGAATTTATGATAACTAGGCTGGTCTTATACGTACAAGTGTTGCGAGCATGTAGAATAGCATGTCCCCAGGCGAGATGTTGGGAGATTTATTTTCATTAATAATGGTCTAGCAATTAATTGTAATCGTTTAATCAAAGATTCGACGAAGACCATTACTGTGTGTGAACATGAGCTACATGATGTTCAACATTAATCCCAATTGACATGCAATGTGCATCAAAAGCATGTGATGAAAATTCACCAGCATTATCCAAATGGATATTTTTAATGTGATGGTCCGGAAATTGTGCTCGTAATTTAATTATTTGAGCAAGTAATCTCGCAAACGCCGAGTTGCGAGTAGATAATAAACATACATGTGACCATCGGGATGATGCATCAATTAAGACCATAAAATATTTGAACGGTCCACATGGTGGATCAATAGGTCCACAAATATCTCCGTGAATCTGTTCGAGAAATGTAGGACTTTCAGCTCCTACTTTTATCGGTGATGGTTTAACAATTAATTTTCCTAGGGAACATGCGAGTACATGCGAATTTTTCCGATGTTAATATCCTTTTATTTTTTAAAGGATGACCATGTGTATTCTCAATGATTCTTCTCATCATGGTAGATCCCGGATGACCCAACCGGTCATGCCAAATGCTAAAAGTAATAGGATCGAGTAAACTTCGGTTTACTAGATGATGAATTTCAATTGTACGAATTTTTACAAAATATAGACCAGTAGAAAAAGACTGCAGTTTTTCTAATACCGATTTCTTACCCAAATGCATTTGAGTAATAAAAAGATGCTCAATCCCATTTTCCTCATTTGTTTCAACATGATACCCATTTCGCGGATATCTTTAAAACTCAATAAATTTCTTCCGGATTTTGAGGAAAATAGTGCCTTATCAATAATAATTGTTGTTCCTTTAGGCAACAATATACTAGCTCTTCCAGAGCCCTCAATTACATTTGCACTACCGTTTATTGTATAAATATTTATTTCTCCCATTTTGAGATCGGAAAAATATTTCTCATTTTTTAGTATGGTGTGTGTAGTTCCACTATCAATAATGCATACATCATCATTAATAACGACCTATCCGAACACAAATATATATATGTAAACGTAAATATTATTAGAATAGAATGAAAATGAAAATACAAAAATATCGGGGTGAGACTTTAGTTCTTTTGGACACTGCCATCACCAATTAAATGGTCTATCCTACCGTCTGGGTGTTCAAAAAAATCCGATACATTCATATGGGTAATATTGATATTAAGATCTTCGGGATCACTATCGTCATCCTCAACATTATTTATTGGATGTGTGAGAAAAATTTGCTTCCGCATTTTTATTTTTCAATGAAGCTTGATACAATTCAACTAAATGCTTAGCCGTACTGACAGTTTCGTGACCAATGACCTTTCATGCCACATCTATAACATATATCCTCATGCTTTTCTTCAATTTCTTTTTCTTTTCCCTTTTGATCTTTTCTGTTCCACTTCGGGTGACCAGTATTTCTCACGATTTGATTATAATTGTGATAAGGGAAATATCGAGCGTGTCTACGACCATAACCACGACCACGGTCACGGCCACGGCCACGACCACGACTATAACGATGGCTTCTGCTGGAGCCAACAACATTCACTTCAGGAGTCTCTGTAGAGCCGATTGGTCCAGCTTCATGATTTCTCAATAATAACTCATTATTTTTCTCCGCAATGAGGAGGGCGATAATTAAATCAGTAAATTTTGTATACCCCTTTTCTCGATATTGTTGTCTGCAGGACAATATTCGAGGCATGAAAGGTGGAGAATGTCTTCTCCAACATATCTTCATCGATCACTTTTTCTCCGCATAATTTTAATTGAGATGTAATTTTATACATTGCGGAGCTATATTCATTCACGATTTTAAAATCTTGCAACCTCAAGTGCAACCATTCATACCGTGCGATAGGTAGTACGACCATCTTCGAGTGGTCAAATCTTTCTTTTAAATTTACCCACAGTGCCATATGGATCTTTTTCGGTAAGATATTCCATTTTCAAATTTTCATCGAGATGACGACGAATAAAAATCAAAGCTTTAACCTTGTGTTGTGCGGATGCACTATTATTTGCTTGAATAGTTTCACTAAGGCCTTCGAGCATTTAGATGCATTTCCGCATCGAAAACCCATGACATATAATTTTTTCCGTAAATATCAAGGGCTACAAATTCGAGTTTCGCGATGTTAGCCATAGAGATCAATAAATGCGTACTGTCTTCCGGCTTTGTAACAGCGAAACTCGTGCTTAGTCTTCCGGCTTTTGTACCGGTAGAGACTCGTGCTGATAACGTGTTATAAAATTAGGGTAGTGTTAGAATAAAATCTACACACTACACACTAAGAAAATTCTAACTATTCTTTGCACAAGAATTTCTCTTCAAACTTCTCTCTTTCTTTCTCTCACAATTCTTTCTCTAATCTTTCTTTCACTAATCTTTCTTTCACAAAATGATGGTGTATTACAAGCTTAGAGAATAGCTCTATTTATAGAGCTCTAATTAGTGAAATACATCATGGCATACATCATCTTTAACTAATCTCAATTAATGGTGTCTCCACTAAATGGTGGACATCCATAAAAATCTTCTAATAATTCACATAAATCCATAATTAGTGGAGCCTCCACTAATTAATGGAGATTCCAATAATTCATAACATGTTGTACATTTTTTTTGGTTTTTTTTTTCTTTTTATATTTGTTGTACATTTATGCATGAATTCGTTGAGCAATTTAAGGTGCTCATATTGTGCAGAAAGTAAGAGTCCACCAAACACTGATTGGGCCTCGTATGGGATCCTCAATTCTGATTTTGACCCAAATGCTGTCTATTGTTAGGCCCAGCTGTGGATTAAAACATTGTAGTCCTTCCGTCCCGTGATACTTAGTGGTTGTTATATAAAAATAAAAAAATAAGAATTATGTGAGGTAAATATGTTATAATATTTTATATTAAATTTAATTATATAAAAATAATATATGTGAGTTATATTAATTATTTTATAATATATTTTTTAAATAATTTAAAATAATAAATAGATTAATTTAGTTAAAATAAGAGAAGTAATTTATAATGTAAATAGAAAATAATTAGTTTGATATGAATTTTATAAAAAATTATTAAATATGTGGTGTTAAATTAGTTCAACAAGAGATAATATAATATGTTTTAGGTAAGTGATAATATTTAAAAAATAAAAATTATATAAAATAATAATATATTTAAATTAAAATAAAATTAAAAAATCTTAATATAAATAAAATCGTAATCAAATTAAAAAAAGTGGGGAAAAAAAGCCGCACAGATAAAAAGATTCGAGGCACCGTCGCACGTCAATTCGGAAAGTAGATTATGTGCCACAATTTCAATCCAATCACCATGTCGATTCTCAGCTACGGAAAATTAAAAAAAAAAATTGAAAAAGAAGGTTCTCCGGCTCCGCTGCTGCTTCTGGATGCTTCTCTAATTCAGCTGCCTTGGATAAAACTGCATCCTTTCCCTACCCTTTCCTCAGCTTTCCGCCGTACGCCCATTGCAAGCTTCTTTTCTTTCTTCTCTCTTCGTCCTTCTCTTTCCCTTCACTCTATCAGGTACTTTGCCTTTCTCCTGAAGTTTCTTGCCATGTTTTTGTTGTTTGGTGGGTTTAATGGCTAGTTGGTGATTAGTCTTCCAATCCCCCGTTGTCAATTTCTTTGTTTTGTTTTCCAGGTTCTCTATATAGAGCTATTTTCTTGTTAGATCTTTCTTGGGCTGTTCGAGCACCAATCGAGAATGAGTCATATCCTTCCGATATGTTTCTTTTCTCTGATTTCCCTTCCCGTTTCTTTTTGGAAATTTGGAGATTCTTTGCTGTTCTGTCAGAAAGTCGATGAACTTGAATGAAACCTTGACACCCTATGTAGATTTTTTAGATTGGTTAATGTTTTTGTAAAGTGAATTGGACTCTGTTTTGTGTTTGATCTGATTTTGCACCTTTAACTTAAGCTAACGCGGCAGCCAGAGAGATCGAGATCGCGAGAGGGCACAAGCAAGGGCTGGCCATAAACCCAAGCAACCCAAAGACGATGGCTTGACCCTCGAACAAAGACGAGAGAGGTTGGTTTCCTTGCCTATCTCCTCTTTCTCTAATTTTTTCGTTTTTACTCTTCCAAGTTTCTCACTTCCGATCTTCACATTGGTGCATTGATTCTCCGTGTCAGAGACGCAAAAGCACTTCAAGAAAAGGCAGCAAGAAAAGCAGCTGGGAACAACGATGCCTCTCGTGGTAATAAGAACGCTAATAAGAAGAAATAGTACATTGCCAACTTTTTTTTTTCCTTTTCTTCTTCTTGTTGACATCTAGGTTGGGGAATTGTTTTGTGTGGATCATTTCTGGGTTCTGGATTTTCCAAGTTATATTCTCACGTCTTATGAGTATGGAACAGTACAAAAATTCATTGTTACAATGTATGTAAACTTTGTTGTAGTACCTCGTTTGCAATGCAATTTCTTGCATTCATTCGGGTATCAGATCAAATATTACATGGAATTAATTCAAAATTAGACAAGGTAGATCCATGTCAATGTAGGCTGATTTCAGTGGTAGCAATGTCTTATCACTTAAATTCGATTGCCAAATTAATACTTGAACGCAAGTGAATGCATTTTGACAATGGTAAGATTTTTCTATTTAGCTAGTTCAGAAAATGTCATTTTTTTGGCTGAATAAAATCTCAATTATAGAAAGTAGCAGAAAGACTGGGAATCATCCTCAGTGCCCCCTCTATTACAAAAGAACAGAAGGTGGAATCAGGGGAGAGGGGGGATGCCTGCAAAATAATTACATTTCCTTGCCCATTGAGCATCCTCAGTCCAGAAAATGTCAAGTCTTTCCAAATAATGCATTTAAATTCCAGTTGTCGAGATAGATTTGACAATCTGGGAATAACAGGTCTGAGATCATTTTGAGGAAAAAGTTATACCTAGGCTGGAGAGAAAAGCTTTAATATTCATATCAGATGATCCTCCTCTTCCACATGCTCGACGAAATACGCCCTGAACTTGTTTTACCCTTGCCATCATCTCCTTCCTCTCTTTACTTTCCAACGTCATAAACTGTTTCACAACCTTGCCAATTTCCTCCCTCCCGACCGTGCTGTCTGCTCCTCTTCTCTCCACTCTCCATCCGATCTTCCAATCCTCAACAATAAGTTTACAATTGGGGATTTGATCCATGCCTATGGGCATAGTTAGCATTGGAACCCCTGCATATATGCTTTCGGTGGTGGAGTTCCAGCCACAATGAGTCCAAAAGCCTCCAATTGCAGGGTGGCATAGAACCTCTAGTTGCTCACACCAAGGAATCATCATTCCTTCGGGGCTGCATTTTCCTTTCAATGTTGAAGTCTCCCCACGACAAACCCACAAGTACCTAACCCCACTATTGTGAAAACCAGCAACCATTTCTTCCATTTGAGCATTTGAAACTGAAAGAAAACTACCCAGTGAGACGTAAAGTACTGAACTTGGAGGTTGAGCATCTAACCATTCAAAGTAGCTGTGTTCGGATGCTCTGGATGAAAACTTCCCAAGGTTAAAGTATGGTATGACAGGGCCAACAGAAAGCAAGGGAAACGAAAATTTCGACTGCAAACAATCAAATAATTGATATTCTAATTCGTAGACGGAGGCAAACAGTAGGTACTGAGCTTTCCCAACACTTGGAATCAGTCGAATAACTTCTTCACTTAATTGAGGACGATCGGAGACAGGAATTGCAGAAATTCCAGGAATATAATCCACAATCTCCTTTCCTCTTTCTCCTCTGTCTGTGCAACACATATTTCGACATACATAACCATGAATAAATTGCAAATATTCAATAACAAGCAAGCAAGTACAGAAAAAAGAAAAATGTGCTTATTATTTGCTATCTTGTTGTCTACATTTCACATCAAATTAGGGCACTCAGATTTATTAAAAAGATAAGCTAAGGGTAAAATATAAAGTTTTGCAGTGGTATGCATTTTAAATTTTAAGTAGTGTAACATATATCTCGAAAATATATAGAAATCTTTTTTTTTCCCTCTTTGGAGGTGGCATTTTAAATTACCCAAGTGGTTGGAAGATTTCAATGGGCTTTTCAAATGTGAAGATGGAATTACCTCTACAATAAAGTGTACTGAATGATAAATGGTGGTGTGAGGGGCAAATGATGGTGCCATGGTAGGCTTGAATTCTTCAACTGGATATCAAAAGGAGTTTGAAATTATGCAACATTTGATGTGCAGTTACGAAGATCTAAAGGGTTGAAAACGAAATATAAGCTAAGCTCAAAATTTATCAACTGTTTTGAGTTTGCAATAGGATTAAAGCAGTCAAGTTAGATTAAAAAACACTTAAGTTTCTTAATTACGTACCAGGCAGATTGCAAGGGAGATGTTCATTTTGACTGAGGAGATGAAGATGATATACTATTGAAAACGTCGTGGCAGACATCACCCAAAATGAAGCCACCGGAATATTCCTCCGATTTCCTACGTCAACTGCCCAGTTCAAGAAAGTATCCGCAATTATAACCGTTACTGACGGCTCTTTGATCTCAATAGCATCAAGAAGCTTCTCAAATGGCTCTTGCATTTTCGTCTGTGTAGCTTCTAAGAAGCTCTTCATATCCGCCGACCGAACCAGCTCCGACGGCAAGACATTGGGGATTGCAGCGAAGCTAATGTTAGCTGGTTTGGGCTCAGTTCCAATGAAACCGAGCCATTCCTCCGTGACGACGAAGGTGACAAGCAGTTCATCAGTTGTTGAAGAAGCTACTATCTTGCACAGATTCATCATGGAATTGATGTGGCCTCTGCCTGGGTACGGCACCGCCACCACATGACGTGCCGGATTCATGGAACTGGGTTCAAACGTCGAAAAGGATCAATATCGAAGCTGAAGACAAAGATGAGAGTCACCGGGCGAGACGAAATCTACCTGATAATCAGATAGTGGCAATATCAATGAAGGTTTAATTTATTTTATGGCAGAATTAGCTAAAATACATGACTTAAGCCATGACCTAATAATGTGATCTGTTCCTGATATTTCCATCCGAACGAAATTGTCTACTTTAGACTGTTTGAATTTGAATTAACACTTTTCTTTTAAAAAATTAATATATATTTTTTATATATTTACATTTATATACTTAATATAAAATATTTTAAATATATATAAGTCTTCATTATATTATATTATAATTATTATTTTTCATTATCTATTCAAATTGAACAAATAAAATAATATTTCACTATTTAACTGTCTAAACATTGCCAAGACAAGAATAGAAACTAAAATTTAGCTTAAACAGGATTAAGGAAACAAAAACTCACCTTAATTTAATCTTCAATTCTTGAAGGAACTTCGATTTCTCATTCACTCTCACTCTCTGTTTTGGTCTCTTTCTATTTTCCCTCCTTTTTTTCACGCTATTTTATGCCACTCCTTCAACCCCAGGGCTGGGATCAAAGAAAAGGGAGCCAGGTTGGTGGCAGACAAAGAAAGCCACATGGCCTTGATGGCAGGTAGCTGTGGTTGCAGAGATGAGGAAAATGCTTTGTCTTGTCAAGGACATTGTTGTTTCTACACCGATCCCCACCGCCTCTCCCTCGCCCGAACAAGTCCTTTTGCCAGTGAGGACATGTCTTTAGTATATTTTTTACTAAGGTTCTGGTAATATTAGGAAAATTATTAAATTACCTCAGTTACTTCCTTCGACCTAACTAAATTAATTTATTTACTATTTTAAATTATCTCAAAAAATTTAATACTTTCTTTAAAATAGAAAGTTTCTAATATATTACTCCATCCGTTCCCTTTTATCTGTTCATTTTAATCGATTTATAAATTTTAAGAAATATAAGATTTTTTGATTAATTAATTAACATTTTCTATTTTACTTTTAAAAAATTTCTCTATTTATTAATGACTAATCAAAATTTAAAACTTGATATATTGTAAGTATATTTAATTTACTTTTATTTTTCACTACAAGTGTACAATACTCATTGTATTAAAGAGGAATATTTATAACAAAAAAAGAGCAATTAATATAGTTTTAATTTGTTAATGGGACAGATAAATTGAAACAAAAATTTTACTTAAAATAGATAGATAAAAGGGGACGGAGGGAGTATATATTACAAAATAATCAATTTACCTCATATATATTACTTTTATATATTTAGATTTGATATAAAATATTGTGAGACCCACATATTTTCTACTTTTATGATATTATATTATATTATACTATACTATTATTATATTCTAATTTTTACTTTACATAAAATATCGTGTCAAGTCAATCATTATCAATTTAGTCAATCATACCGTGCAGGCCGACCCGTAGGCTTATTCTCTTTTTTTTTTCCTACTTAATTCGATTAAAAATTTTGATATTAAACTGTTTTATAATTTTTTTTATTATTACTTAAATACCACGATTTTTTTTAATTATAAAAATCCACCTTGAAGTGGTGAGGGGTTTGGCTTGGACCCTTACCTATTTTATTAATTAATAAATAAAGATTACATAAGAAGGGGACTTGATGCCTAAATCTTTTAAAAATATTACAATGATTAAAATTTAAAAATAGAATAAATATCCTACAAATAAAATTAAATACATAATATTACTTATCATAAGTTCCTAATTACGAGAATACTAAACTAACTACTTGGCTCACCCCATTCATCATCTGAGTCATCATCAATAATCCACGAATTAGCCGTCCTATCTTCGGCTGCGAACCAACTATTACAACACATTAATATTTCCAAAATTTGAGGAGCCAATTGAGATATTCTTTAATCGATTGTTCGAGCACTCTCACTGAAGACGCTTTCCGATTACACTGTGAAGACTGATAGTGTCAAAAGATCACATGCCATTTTAGATAAAATTGGAATATTGACTTACATGAGCCTTTCACCAACCACAAATATCAAAATGTTGATCCTCGTTTTCTACAAAGGGTTGCATCTCATAAATTGTCATCTCGTTGTAGGTGGTAGATGATCCTTTTTTACTTTTTATAATACTCAATAGATTAAATATTGATGAAATTGAAGAGGTAGATTTTCGTGGTACTTGAAAGTGACTGCTAGATGATGATGAAGCTTGATTACTTAAACTAAGAGAACCAAAACAAGAAGACTCAAACTCATATAAATTATACATGTCCGATATAGTTTTAGCCGTTTTATCTTTTATATCTTTTATCAAACACTGCCTAAGCGTTTGAAATTCATCAAAATCTAATATTTCATATAAATATTCAATAATATTATGAAATCCAACCGTTTTTATTCGAGAATCCATACACAATGCCATACAATATAAAATAGAAATATCTTTATAATATTTTTTAAACATACTTCTCATAAAATAATCATATTGGGGATGATTCATATACTCACAAAAAATATATGTTATCTTAACAAGTGTTGGAAGAATATGATGAATAGTGGGATAATACGATCCAGATAAAAGTTCAGTGGCTTATTTGAAAGTAAATAAAAATGTTGAAAGTGTAGTATAATTTTCAAAATGAGTTTCAATTAGTGGAGATTGAAAATTGTTACTATTACAAAATTCAATAAGTTAGTTTTGAAAAGGTATAACACTTTCAAACATATCTAAAGTTGAGTTCCATTTAGTTTTACAATCTAATCTAAATTTTTTAAAAGATACACCTTATTTTTGGCATAATGCATTAAAATTTTGTTGTCTAGTTGGGGAGGTTTTAATAAATAAAACAACATTTCTAATTATATTAATAATATCATCAACATATTTATATCATTCCTTAACACACAAATTAAGTATTTGCAAGCACACCTAATATGAAATAAAATACCATCTAACATAGGATTCATAGTATTTTTCAAAATTGCTATGGCGGAATCATTATTTGAAGCATTATCTAAAAAAATAGAAATAATTTTATTTAAAATGCTATATTCACGAGAGTAATAATTCTACCTATACCACTACCTACATGAGGATATTCAAATAATTTAAAATAAATAATTCTTTTTTGTACTAACCAATCATGATCTATCTAATGATATGTAATGCACAAATAATACTCATTAGTAATTGCAGTCCAACCATCACAAGTAAGAGCAAATTTCTAATTACAATAATCAAACATAACAATTAGATACTCTTTTATTTCTTTATATATCTTTATGATATCATTTTTAACGTTGTTCTAAGAATCTTTTTCCATTGACAATTATTTTGTATATATTGTTCATAATGTGAATTTTATACAAAATTAAAAGGTAATTTAGTTTGAATAATTATTTTAGCAAATTCACTTTTATTTTTCTATGATCATATTGAAAATTACTAATAATTTGACCTCATGTAATACGTATTTGTTGTTATTTAAGTAAGTTTTCTAATCAATCATTATATGACATTTTTATATGTCTAATTAATATTCCTATCCCTCCTCCCTTCTTATGTGTATATACCACCCTACAAATTTTACATATTACCATATTATTATCATTATCCTTTTAAAAAAGATTTTAAATCATAAATGTTTTTGCTTTAACTATAACATTCGCTATTTCAACATCTTCCTCACCTATATTAGATTTGTTAGGATTAATAGTTGGAGTTGGTTGTGATTGTGAAACACTAACGCTAGGCATAAGCCTACTAGGGCCTTTATCTTCATTATCTATTTTATTATTTATTAAATTTAAGGTTGGATTTATGTTAAAATCAAAATGTGCAGATGATTGTGATGAAGAAAAATGATGATATTGATTTGGATCCATTATTTCTAAAAAAAAAAAAAAAGCAATCAAAATTCAAACAAAAGTTCAAAAAAAATAAAATAAAGTATTAACAAATAATGAAATAAGAGAATTAAAAAATATAAATAACAAATTAACTTAAAAATTAAACAAATAACTAAAACAAATAAACAATTAATAAAGCTAAAAAATAAGAATGTAAGATTAAGAAATACGAACTAGTTGATGACCAAGAATAACAATACTTTGTAGAGCTTTACTTCTTGTATCCACTATTCCTCCACTCAACAATCTTCCAAAATATAAAAACTTTCTTGAATAATTGAAAAAGTATAACACAAAAATAAATTCTATTATAATACTTTTTGTAGAGGAAATAAAGAGATTTGAGGATTATGAAAGAAATATGAATAAAAATAAGAGAGTTTAAGAGAATTGGAGAGTATTTGATGAGTTTTGGATTGAATTGGATGGTATTTATAGAGTTTTGGAGGTTAGAATGGAGAATATAACCTTTAGAGACTAAAATATAGAAAAAAATATTTCAACTATTTTAGGGGTTGAAATGTTAAAAAAAAAAAAAGAGAGAGCCGTTGGGTAACGACTCTCTCATGCGGGCTGGTCCGTGGCAGGGCAAGGGATAGAACTAGACTGGGACTTAGGATCGGCCCTAGGCCCGATCCGATGAATAGTGGCTGATTCGGTCTTCAGGCCGGGCTCACAGGCCCAGCGAACCAAACCGACCCACTGACCAATGCTAGTTTTACCATATTATGAGTACTAGACCAATGGCGGTCTGCCTTTTGATGGTACAACTAAAAAAAGAGAAGGTACATGTTGATTAGATTAAAAAATTCGAATATAATGATTAAATGGAGATGAATTTATTTAAATATAATAAAAAATATTAAATATGTGAGATTAGGTGAAATTTAAAGTAGAGTTAAAGAGAGATGATATAATGTATTGTGAGTATATAATGATTTTTTATAAATAAAAATTATTTAAATATAAAATTTTAAATGTTCATTTTAAAAATATTTATAAAATGTGACTCTTATATAGAGATTACTAGGCATTGTAGTATTGTACAAAGAAAAAAGAGTTTTTGCCCTCCTATGAGCACTGGACGAATGGTTGTATGTTTCTACCTTTAGATGGTACAACTAATAAAAGAGAAGGTACAAGTTCATTGGAGTAAGAAACTCAAGTATACAAGTGATTAAATTGAGATGAATTTATTTAAATATAATAAAAAATTATTAAATATGTGAGATAATATAGAATTTAAAGTGTAACAAAAAAATTATAATATATTATGAGTATGTGATAATTTTTTAAAAAATAAAAATTATTTAAATTGAGATAAAAATACAATCTAAATAAACCCTCAATTCCTGCAGCTTGTTATAAAATAGGGTAGTGTTAGAATAAAAATCTACACACTACACACTAAGAAAACTCTAACTATTCTTTGCACAAGAATTTCTCTTCAAACTTCTCTCTTTCTTTCTTTCACAATTATTTCTCTAATCTTTCTTTCACTAATCTTTCTTTTACAAAAATAATGGTGTATTACAAGCTTAGAGAATAGCTCTATTTATAGAGCTCTAATTAATGGATTACATCATGGCATACATCATCTTCCACTAATCTTAATTAGTGGTGTCTCCACTAAATGGTGGACATCCATAAAAATCTTCTAATAATTCACATAAATTCATAATTAGTGGAGCCTCCACTAATTAATGGAGATTCCAATAATTCATAACACTCCCCTTGGATGTCCATCCATTACATAAAGAATATGCCTCGTTAAAACCTTACTAGATAAAAACCCGAGTGGGAAAAAAATCTAGTGAAGGAAAAAGAGTACACTATTTTATATGTCTATTTATTACTCCCCCGATGAGATGATTCCTTTAAATCTTTAAACCGACGCATACCAGATTTTATATCTCAACTTCTCAAATGTTGCAGATCGGTAAAGTCTTCGTGAAAATATCTGCGAAGTTATCACATGACCGAATTTGTAGCACATCAATTTCACATTTCTTCTGGAGTTCATGAGTAAAGAAGAATTTTGGTGAAATATGTTTTGTTCGATCTCCTTTAATATATCCTCCTCATAATTGAGCTATGCAAGCTGCATTGTCTTCATAAAAAGGAGTTGGAATACCTTTGATTGATGATAATCCACAACTTTCTCGGATATAATGAATCATGGATCTTAGCCATACACATTCTCGACTTGCTTCATGAATGGCTATAATTTCAGCATGATTTGAAGAAGTAGCTCGCTATAGATTGTTTCGTAGAACGCCATGATATAGCGAGTATTTCCACATGTAAATAGATAGCCCGTTTGAGAATGTGCTTTATGTGGATCGGATAAATAACCAGACATCTGCATAACCTATCAATGTTGGATCTGGTTTTATTTGAATAAAATAATCCGAGATCAATTGTACCTTGGAGATATCGAATGACTTGTTTAATTCCATTCCAATGTCGTCGTGTTAGTGAAGAACTAAATCTTGCTAATAAATTGACGACAAAAGTAATATCGAGTCGTGTATTATTAGCAAGATACATCAATGCACCAATTGCACTTGAGATATGATACTTCAGGACCAAAGAGTTCTTCATCATTTTCTTGAGGTCGGAAAGGATCTTTATCCACATTTAATGATCGGACGATCATTGGAATACTCAATGGATGTGCTTTGTCCATGTAAAATCTTTTTAGCACTTTTGCTGTATATGTTGATTGATGAATAAATGTTATACTCTCCAGGTGTTCAATTTGTAAACCAAGGCAAAATTTGGTTTTTACCAAAATCCTTGATTTCGAATTCTCTTTTAAAATAATCAATTGTTTATTGGAGCTCTTCAGGAGTTCCAATAAGATTAATATCATCAACATATATAACTAATATCACAAATTTAGAACAAGATTTCTTAATAAAAACACATGGACATACCTGGTCATTTTAAATCTCGCTTTCAATCAATATTCACTAAGATAATTGAACCACATGCGCCCAGATGGCTTCAGGCCATGTAATGATTTCTGTAACTCGATGGAGTAATTTTCACGAGGATAATGTTTATATGCTTCGGGCATATGAAATCCTTCGGGGATTTTCATGTAAACATCATTTTCTAAATTTCCATACAAGTAAGCAGTGACAACATCTAATAGGCGCATATCTATCTTTTCATGTACTGCCAAACTGATAAGATATCGGAGTGTAATAGCATCAACAACAGGAGAAAAAGTTTCATCATAATCAATACTGGTCTTTGTGAAAAACCTTGGGCTACTAATCGCGCTTTATATCGAACGATTTCACTCTTTTCATTGCGCTTTCGCACAAATATCCGTTTGTAGCCAATAGGTTTTACACCTTCTGGTGTTCGGACTGCAGGTCCAAAGACTTCACGTTTTGTCAGTACATTTAACTCCGATTGAATCGCATCTTTCCATTGCAGCCAATCTTTTCTATGCCGACATTCATCAACTGATATTGGTTCAGGATCATCACTATCCTGTATAACATCAAGAGATATTATATGCAAACATATGATCAATAATTGTTTCTATCTGATTCCAACTTCTACCGGAAGTGGTATAATGGATAGAAATTTCAGTGTTACTTTCATTTATGTCTGGTTCTTTGTCATAAATTTTCTCTTGGTCTTTGTCATTCTTTGCTTTAATCTGATCATCTGGACCATTAATCCTCTCTTCTTTTGAGGATTTTTATCTTTAGAACCAAGAGGTCGGCCATGCTTCTGGCATGCTTTTGGCTCAGCAGCTATATGTAAAATCTTTTGTTTTGTTGGAACTTCAATTAGAATAGGAGCATTTATAACTGGCATATGCGATTTTGTTACTCTTCTAGAGTCAACAAAAGCGTCTGACATTTGATTTGCAATGCTTTACAAATGAATTATCTTTTGAACTTCAAGTTCACACGTGCTTGTATGCGGATCAAGATAATTTAATGATGTTGTCCAATCACGATCTTTCTTGTACTGTTTCTGTTCTCCCCCTAATTTAGGGAATAATGATTTCACAATAGAATAAGAAAAGAAATATAAGAAAATGATGACAAGCAGGAAATGCCAAGAAAAATATCTCATTTTTTTTTTCATTCTTCCTGGTACCGACTTTTCCTCTTCCTCTCTTGTCTTTTCTTCTCCTCCGACCCTCTACCTACCATCTACCTCTTCTTCTTCCTCATACAGATATATATATATATATATATGTATGTATCGATATATATTTCAATTATCAGTCATTAGTAAACATAAAAAATAAAAATCACAAAGCAGATATGGAGACTCGTAATTCATTTGAGACATGGTCAAATTTTGACTCGGTTTCTGCAGCAGATGTTGATGTATTTTTCTTTCCAAACCAACCGCTTCTGCCTAATTCGAACGCAGAAGATTTTGATATGTTTTCCTTTCCAAACCAACCACTTCCTCCTAATTTCAGGTGAGATACCTTTGAGGGCTTCCATTTGTTTTTAGTATGCTTGATAATGAAATTAAACTCTCTTTTGGTTTGTTTTTTATGTAAATCAGTGGAAGTTTTGAACATACTGCTTTGGACCAAGTTGATCTACCCCTACAAGAGACTGCTTTTGATACTGTTCCTCTTGATGCTATTCCTTTGAATGAGGATATGCTTGTGCATGATCTATTCTACTCTCTAATGGATTTTAAACAAAGTCAGAATATGATTCCAGGTTATTATACATTTAAACATGGATTTTGAATGGTATTACCTTTACTGATATTGTTTTCTTTTTCTAGGAGAAATAATGAGTGGTCTTGGCAACGAAGTCGGAGTAAGTACTCATGAAATGTATAATATCGAAGTTCAAGATATTATTGCACACAAAATTCCTGGGGAGAAGAAGATGATTAAGAGGCAGAGAGAGAAGAAGGGCAATAACTCCCAGACACTATCAAGAGAAACAATTTCGCAATACTTTTACCTACCAATCAAGAGCGTAGCCAAAGAACTAAATATTGGCATAACCCGTCTCAAGAAAAGATGTAGGGAGTTAGGAATTCGTCGATGGCCTCACAGGAAGTTGGTGAGCTTGGAGACCATAATTAAGAATGTTCAGGTTCTCTCTTATACATACTTATAATTTGCAAGTATGAAACTATGAAAGATTTATAAGTAAATAACCGATGATATCACTTCGATTTACAAGAGATGCAAAATAAAGAAGAAGGAGGACATATGGCTGAGAAGAAGTTGAAAGAAGCAATTGCAATACTGGAATGTGAAAAACAGTTGGTGGAAGAAAGTCCTAATACGCAGTTAGAGGACCAAACACAGAAATTGAGACAAGCATGCTTCAAGGCCAAATATAATAAGAAATTTAATTATAATAAACTTAAAGGGATCATAAAATCCCAAGACTCATTTCGCAGTAATTTTACGGCTAATTCTGCTGCTAGTCTCGATGATGGCTCAAAGGGGAAAGAAAAGGAGGAGGATGCCGAAAAAGAGGAGCTGAAATCCATAATTACTAATTGTTTGTCTTCCTCTAATGTAAATATTGAAAAAGAACAATTACAAACCTTCATCTTAAATTTGTCAGCTTAATTACAAAAGAGCAACTATAAGCATGTATCATCAAGTTCATATGAATACTAATGATATGAATAAAAGATGTGATGCTTATTATTAATGGAAATATCTTTTTCCCTTATTATCTTTTCTGTTCCACTTTAGGTGGCCAGTATTTCTCTGTGATAAGGAAAATATCGAGTGTGTCCATGACCATAACCACGGCCACTGCCACAACTACGACTATAACGATGGCTTCTACTGGAGCCAACAGCATTCACTTCTGGGAGTGCTGTTGAGCCAGTTCATCTGGCTTCATGATTTCTCAATAATAACTCATGTTAAATTTGTCAATTTGGGATACCATTTTTCTCGATATTGTTACTGCAGGACAATATTCGAGGTATGAAAAGTGGAGAATGTCTTCTCCAATATAACTTCATCAGTAACTTTTTATCCGCAAAATTTTTAACTAAGATGTAGTTTTATACATTACGGAATTCACGATTTTACAATCTTGCAACTTCAGGTGTAACCATTCATACCGTGCAGTGGGTAGTACGACCATCTTCAGGTAGTCAAATCTTTCTTTTTATCCACATGACATATGGATCCCCTTTTTTTTTTTTTTAGCATTTAGATGCATTTCTGTATGACATATAATTTTTTTTTCAGAAATATCAAGGGTTACAAATTCGAATTTAGCGAGGTTAGCCATAGAGATCAATAAATGCGTACCTGTCTTCTGGCTTTAATAACGGTAGAGACTCGTGCTATCTTCTGGCTTTAATAACGGCAGGGACTCGTGCTGATAACGTGTTATAAAATTAGGGTAGTGTTAGAATAAAAATCTACACACTACACACTAAGAAAACTCTAACTATTATTTGCACAAGAATTTCTCTTCAAACTTCTCTTTTTCTTTCTCTCACAATTATTTCTCTAATCTTTCTTTCACAAAAATAATGATGTATTACAAGCTTAGAGAATAGCTCTATTTATAGAGTTCTAATTAGTGGATTACATCATGGCATACATCATCTTCTACTAATCTTAATTAGTGGTGTCTCCACTAAATGATGGACATCCATAAAAATCTTTTATAATAATTCATATAAATTCATAATTAGTAGAACTTCCACTAATTAATAAAGATTCCAATAATTCATAACATAGCTCAAATTATGATTCCTGATATTTTTCAGCGCGAAAAAGAAACGCACGTAGCATCATATCAGGGAACCAAGAGGGGGAAGTTGTCCAATGAGAAGCCCAAATCAGTGGGCAAAAAAAAGACTTTGAGTTTTACTTTACGAGCCCAATTAATTCTCAAACTGATCCAACCCAGCGATAACAAAAAGAAAGCCCAATTCAATGACTTCGCTCTTGGGCCACGTTCCTCTCTCTAATTTCTCAGTCTCCTTCATCCGACGGATAAAAATCAGAGCATTCCACGGTGAATTCCGAACTCCTTGCTGGGGAAGTAATGGTGATGGCGTCCCTCTTCGGACCCACCAGCCCACTCCCGGAGTCGAACAACCGGCGGCTGAAAAACATACGGTCCAGCACCCCCCAGCCACCTGTATTTCCGGCTAGGCTGGAGCCTGTACAGTTGCCGGAGCAGACAAATGCTCTAACAGTGCCGGGGAAGGGAACAAGGGGACTTAACGACCTAAACAAGCCGAAGGAGAGAGAAGCAAGGGAGAGAAAAGAAGAAATAAACAGAAAGATAGCTTCTCGGAAGGCAGTATCCATTATATTAAGGAGGGAGGCCACGAAAGCTGTAATTGAAAAGAAGAAAGGTAACTCCAAGAGACTCTTGCCTAGGACTGTTCTTGAAGCTCTTCACGAGCGCATCACTGCCCTGCGTTGGGAGTCTGCTCTTAAGGTAGCTCTCGGTTCTACTCTTGAATAGTTATGGGTGTTGAAAATGATTTTGACTTTGTAATGCTTATGCAGTTCTGCACTTGTGCTCGTATTGTTTGTGCTTAGGGATATGGATTGATTTAAATTACTCTGTTTCTGGTGGCTTTTTCTGCAAATTAATGATTTTGAATTAAATTAATTAATGGGAAAGAATGGTTTTACACTACTCGAATTCATCATTGTTTGCTTTGCTCATGATTCTGCTAAGTTGATTGCAAATGCACGTTTCATTTTATTTATTTATTTATTTATGGTTTTGTGGTGCTTCAAGAATTTAGCTGATGAACTGGATGCTGAAAAAGTACAAGCTTTGTGCTTTAGGATGATAGGTATTAGGTAAAATGTTCAGAAAGGTAGATTACTCAGATGGATTACGAGGAAATTGATGAATAATGTTGCTTTTGTGCTATTTTCATAAATTAAATCCTAGTTTTTGCTGTCCATTGGGTAGAAAATGTTTGAGGAATGGGATGAAATTTGATACAAGATAGGAAGGGATTGGTGCAACAATAGATTGGTCCCATGAACAGTTATACCATAAATAATGGTTAATTTTGCAGTATTCAGATAACTTATTCCAACTTAAGCAAGTGAAGTTTCATTTCCATTAAGTTGAAATTTTTGCATGCAATTTATTGTCCTCTAACTTGCTATTTACTTGAGGTAATGAAGTACTCTTGAGCAGTGGTTAGTTTGCTCAGATGGAAGGCAAACATAAGAGTGGTTTTAGTATGTCTTAAAGTAGTCTTAGGGAATTGCACGGTGAATAATCCTGGAATATTTCCTGCAATGGCCTGATTATTGGTCCTTTGATGCTCTAAGTGCAAGCAACATCAGAATAGCTGTTATATTTTGTTTCAAATCTTGCAGCATTTTTGCCAATGTCTTTCTAGTGGAGAAGTATATCTGTGCTGGAGCATCTGAATATTGTATTCTCTTGGCCTGTATGTTCGCATAACTTGGAATGGTTTTTTTTTTTTTTGGCTGAGACAATTTCTTTTGGGTATAGGAGTTTTTATACAATATCTTGAGAGATATTTGATTGAGCCTATGCTTGACTATAGAAACAAATAGAAAAGTAATTGAATAGCAGAGTGCATATTAACTTTGGTAAGTTAACTTTTTTTTTCCCCAGGTTTTTGAACTCCTTCGGGAACAGCTGTGGTACAGACCGAACTCTGGTATATATATTAAACTAATTGTCATGCTTGGAAAATGTAAGCAACCAGAGAAAGCTCTCTCCTTATTTCAGATGATGACCGAAGAAGGCTGTACTGTGAGCAATGAAGCTTACACTGCTTTTTTGTCAGCATACGGTCGGAGTGGCCTTTTTGATGAAGCCTTTTCCCTTCTTGAGCATATGAAAAACACCACTGACTGTAAGCCTGATGTTTTCACGTACTCGGTTCTCCTAAAATCGTGCTTGCAGGTTCATGACTTTGACAAAGCTCAAGCACTACTTTCTGACATGGCAGCCCAGGGGATTAAACCTAACACAATTACGTATAACACCCTTATTGATGCCTATGGGAAAGCAAAAAGGTGATTATTGCTCATCTCTTTTGAAAGTTTCTCTCAGTCTGGTTGTCCAGAAAATGGTGAAGTTGTATGAATGAAACTCAAAATGTCCAACTGCAACAAAAAGGAAGAGCCAAAGGGAGCCACTGTGAGAAAATATTATTGTCTCATCTTTCTGGTGGGCTCCTCTGTTTCAACTTATAGGAGAATGAGCTACTTTTGCCATCATCACAACTCCGCCAACCCCCCCCCCCAGCTTTTGCACCTCAGTGTGGACTCCTTTCCATCAGCTGACTTTGCCTCCATTTTCTTTATCATTTTTCCTGATAAAGGTTTTGTTCTTTTTTGAACCAATTCCATTTTCTTGACAACCAGATTGTTCAACTATGCTCTGCACACAATAAACTAGTGGTAATGGTGAATTTCTTTGAAGGTTCGCAGAAATGGAAGCGACATTGGTAGAAATGCTTCGGCAGCAGGATTGCAAACCTGACGTGTGGACCCTGAACTCAACGCTGAGAGCCTTTGGTGGCAGTGGGCAAATTGAAATGATGGAGAAATGTTATGAAAAGTTTCAAAGCGCTGGAATTGAACCTAACATCAAGACCTTCAACATACTCTTAGATTCATATGGGAAAACCCAAAACTACAAAAAAATGAGTGCTGTGATGGAATACATGCAGCGATATCACTTTACATGGACGCTTGTGACTTACAATATTGTCATTGATGCATTTGGAAGGGCTGGGGACTTGAAGCAGATGGAATTTCTATTCAGAGTGATGCAATCAGAGCGTATAAAACCAAATTGTGTTACTCTTTGCTCTCTGGTAAGGGCGTATGGAGAAGCTGGAAACGCTGAAAAGATAGGAGGTGTGTTAAGATTTATTGAGAATTCAGATGTGACGCTTGATACTGTCTTTTTCAACTGCCTAGTGGACGCATATGGGATGATGGGATGCTTCACGGAAATGAAAGAGGTGCTGGAGATGATGGATAGGAAGGGGTGCAAACCTGATAAGATCACGTATAGGACCATGATCAAAGCTTACTCAATTAGTGGAATGTCTAGCCATGCTAAAGAGATCCAGAATAAACTTGCATCGTTAGAGAAGGACTTCATTCGCGCGAGGAAGCCTCCTGAAATGTAAGGAAGTTGGAGGTCACACTTGACATTATCTTTGCTCCGCTGGACGTTTATATTAGAGCTCTACTGGGAAGAGAGAGGGCTTTTCAGTTCTTTTCCCCACCAATGTTGAGGCTTGTGATTGAGCAAGTCCAGAATTAACAAGGCATCACAGATCATGTCTAGAAAAGAAAAGAACAATTCATTGGCAGATCTAGTGCTAACCATTCTAATTGCTCAGGTATGATACTATGATCCCTTGGTTATTTGGGGGCTCATCATGTTGGATTTGAACATGGGGAAGCTATTGTAATAGTATTAGGTACGTAGGTAGCCCCAGAGACTGATGAGGCTGTCTATCTCAAATGCGATAGTCCAGGGTTTGGTAATTGTATATATGTACTATTCTTGGAATTAATTATATTATGGGAGTGTAAAGTTTCAAAGTCAAAAAAGAAAAACAGTATATTGAATTTGGAAAAAGAGCTTACCTTGTTCAATCCTTATTGTTTTTGTGCACTATTTAAAAACATTTTTCTTCTTCAACTCATGATTTAAAAAAAAAAAAATCTAATAGATGGGATGTGATCCAATTAAAAATTTTCACTAATAATAAATAGTTTTATCAATTAAATTATCACTATTATAGTATGTTTGGTTGAAGTGAAAAGAGAGAAGATAAATAGAAAGGATGAAAATTTAAATAAAAATAGATGGTTGATATTATTTAGTTAAGAAAGAAATATGAAAATATGAAAGATAAGTAAATTAGCTTTTTTGTACGTAAATTAAAATAATGTTTAGTATTTATTTTTTGCTACTCTATTTAAATAAATTATATTTATTTTTTTAATATTAAACATAATTATAATTTAAATAATTTATACTTTAACTATTTTATATTTATAATATATTATATTTTTTTATTCTCAATTAAATTTTATTTTATTTTTATATATTTGATAATTTTTATTATATTTAACTAAATTTATTTTAAAATAATTTCTATCTATAAATGTATTTAGATATGGACGCTAATTTGAAGTACGAGCTTAGCGTATCGTTGATAGTCCAGTTAGCATTCAAGTACAATAATTTCATAAACATACTTATAGTCAACATTGAAACTTTGTTGGTATATGGTTACTCCTTGGTTGTACATTATGTCCCAATTTGCCCCCATACAAAGCTAGAAAACAATTGGTTGTGATAACTTTTCTGGTTCGGAAGAATATAAATGGTGCAATCACGCAAAGCTAGGACCATATGTATGCAATGCACTTTAAATATAAGTTTGATGACTTATTTTTTTAAACTTAATTTTTTTCTCTTGAATTAAAAATAATTTTTACTTTTTAAAATTATTATATCGTTCATATTTTATTCTTTCGTTACTCAAACATCCTCACCTTTGTTGCTGCTATGTGATGGCTCCCGGGTTGGCTCCCTGCGAGCAGCCCCACTCTTTTACCCATTTTACCTCTCATTCTTTTTCCTTGGTCTCTCTAGAAATCTGACAAATCTGATACTATTGCACTGGTATTTCTCCTTATCTTCTTCTCCCCATCTTCTTTATCATCGGTTTCTCCTCCGCATCTTCCTCCCTACTACTCCACACCCCACCTCTGTAGTAGCCCACACCTCCAAACGAAACAAGCATCAGATCCACCGCCATGGATGCCAAATTTTGGTCTACTTGAAGCAATAAACACCTTCTAGAAGGGAAGTTTAAGGAAGAGGGCAGGCTTGTTAAATGTGGAAGTTTTACCATTTTGATCATTTTTGTTGGAGATTTGATACACCTTTTGTCTAAAGAGCATTTTATGGTTTAGATTGAAATGTGAATATAACATAATGCATTCTTCAAGTGATACAAGAGGATTCTGTAAAGCTTCAGATTCTAAGGAAGAAATTCATGATTCTTTTCGAGTTTCTTTTGAGACAGAAAGATTTTTCTGTGACCAATTGTTACATTAAGACAAATCTTTTTTTTTTTTTTTTACAAATATCCAAAGATAAAAAATTTATTATTTAGATTTTTTGGGTTGAATTAAAAGGGTAATATCATATTTTTATAATTATTATGGTTTAATCAAAGTAGTTAAAGGTGTTGACTGATAGTCAATTGCTAGAGATGGTAAATTGAGATCATATTGAGATATTAATTGGACTCAAAATAAAATTTAGATGATAATATAGTAAAAATTTTGGATGACAAAGTGAAAATTTTCCTATAATGTTTAGATGATATTGTAAAGAGGTACATAAAAATAATTTAACTATTTATTTAGTTAAAATTAAAATCATCTATTATATAAATTCACTCACAAATATTCTTAGACAAATTTCAATAAAATTATAAATTTATTTTAAAATATTTTAAAATATATTATTAACGTAAAATATTATATAAATTTAACTTTTTAAATGCATCTTTAGTAAAAATTAAAATTTTTGAAAATTTTGAAAATTCGTTTATTTGTCATATAGTGTGGTCTTAAAAATGAAAAAGACAAAACGCAATTATATACCACTATCTTTTTCTTTTACTACTGGACGAAGGGGGTGGAAAATGCAATTTAAAAAAAAAAAAGAAAATCACAAACATATAAAATCAAGGAGAAAAGGGCCCAATTAGACTGAAATCGCAAAAGGGCTTCCCTTCTACGTCGTCTGCATGTCCAGCCCACTACTCGCAGAGAACGAATAGTTTACGCCTAGAGAGAGAAACTTATGTACATTGTAGAGAGAGAAAGCTAGGGAACCAACGGGCACGAAGACAAACTCTGCAATCAGAAAACTTGCACACAGGATCACACACAGACCTCTTGCAATTATATTTATATAGGCACAGGAATTTGTGTATGTATATGTTGAAGGAGTAGAAATGCTCTGATTCCTAGGGCATAGTTTTTGTGCTCTAATTTGAGGGACATTCAAAACCCTAGAATACAGAGTGTGTTTAGAGGAGGACTCATTTTTAGCCCTAGTTGGCAATTCACTTATTGGTATTCACAATTCAGGTATTGTTTCTCGATCCCTAGCTTCGGAAACCCTAGAATTTAGATACTGCTTGTTTTTCTGGAAACCCTAGAATTGTCTCTCGTGGTTCGAATTGATTTTTAGGGCTTTCTTCCTGAGGTTATGAATGCGGAATTCAAATTTAGTTTTGTGTTGATTCGTTTTGGTGGAATTGTTCTGGGGTTTTTGCATTTTGAGCATTGTTATTGAGTAAGCTTGTCCAAGTAGCTCCCGGTTTAATGCGACAACTATGCATCTTTGCATGTGAATGAATGTCAGTTCTGTTTTCTTCGAGCTCCATTTTTATAACTTTTATTTAACCTAGAGTTAATATATTGAAGCTGCTAGCATTTGAATGGAATGGTTATAGCTGCCAATGTTGAACACTCTGGTATGCTTTGCACGCTGATGCAGTGTCTGGGTATCTGAAGTAGTAAGTTGTGTCATTTGGTAGAGTTATTGTTGCCTTATGCATTGTTTTATGAGGTTCACACACACTTCGAGCACGCGATGGAACTTTGACTTGATAGGTCACGGTCAATGGACTGACAATGTGTCACATGTCCAATCGAGTAATAGTCATAAGCAAACAATTGGAAGCCAGAACCCATGAATTAACCACATTAATTTATTCAGTTTGTTTTACGCTTTAACAAATTATACATAGAACGGCTGGTTTTGAATATTTTCCTTGGGTAAAAAATTTGGTAAAATTTGCATGTTCAGTGCATCTGTGTCTCCGCCGTCCTCTTATGCTTCAGGGGCTGTGGATTTGTGTACTTTAAAATATGATCTCTGTGTTGGTTTATTACCACGGAATGGTTTGATCAAAGTTTGCTAAGTTTCTTGGTTTCATCTTTAGTTTTAGATTATGTATAAAGTTCTTTTTTTGGAGACTAGTTTTGTTGGTTGTAAGTTCCAAGTAAATAAGTATTCATGTTTGATGTTCTTCGAACGTTCAATTTCTCCGTGACTTCTTGGCTTTTGTGTGTTTACATGCATAGGCGAACTGTGACTTATAGAATGGCAGTTTCTGTTGGGACTTGTTCTATGTTCTCTGTTCTTTATAGGGTTATGTAGTTGTTTTATGGCCAGCAGGGTTGCACAATGATCTGTACGTAAGATTAGCTTGTTGAGGTCTTAGATCTTCCCCTCAGAACATTATGCTGTGCAACCTAGTGTCATAAATTTATGCGGACTTTTGTTGGTATTCATCATACTGGGTGGGCAACTCTGTTGCAACTTAGCCACAATGTTCTTTTTGATGTAATTTTGGGCATTTCTACGGTGGTATCTCCCTAAGTTTGGCCATGTGAATACTTTGAAGTGTCAAGAAATAAAAGCTGTAACTGAAAAGGACCCTCAAGTGTGGTGGGGAGAAAGGGTGGATATCTTACCACTCAGGCAACTTGAATGATGGGGTAAAATAATTTTGCTCAGTGCTCATGTTTGGTTATTTCCGGACCTACTTAGACCAGTTCCTTCACTGCATGAAACTTATCTTTAGGGCTCTAATTTCCTAATTAACCTTTTTATAATTAATATCATATGACTTCTGTAGCATCTTCTTTTTCTCACAGCCTTGCCTGTGAATTCTTTCAATATTAGGTATTGCATGCATCTCTAAAAAGAGCATCACTTTTCTTTTTAAAATATTTACCCTTTTTATTTTCAAAGTGAAAATATGTATTTTTGCACTTTTGAAGTCAGTGGTCTGACTCCCTTTTTTTTTTGTTTTTCAGACTCCTTTTCCTCTTTAATGTTTCTTGATTTTGCACCCTTTCAAATACTATTGGAGGATTTGTCTGCATCCAAGCTGATAATCGTTAGTTGTCTTTCTGCTTTATTAACATTAAACTGCCCATTTCTTTTGGTTCTAGAAATCCAGCTGGAGTTAATGGAAGAGGGGCACCAGTAGCTGTTTAGGTAGGAATGCATGGATGCAGTTCAGCATCTCATCTCGTAGTCAATGCTGAGGTTGATTCCATGGGAGGAGTTGTTGAAGGCGGAGTTGGTGTAGGGACCAAAACTTCTCCGCGACGGGCAGCAATTGAGAAGGTTCAAGCAGAGCTCAGGTAATTCTGGCATTCTACTGGTCTTTTGATCTATTAACCTGAAATATATTTTTGATAATATTGATCTATTGGCCTGTCAGATTGTTCTCAAAAACCCACTTTTGTTTTTTTGTGTCTGTGATTACTTGATTATGACAGGCAGGAGTATGATGTTCGAGAGGAAAGGAGAAGAGAGTTAGAATTTCTTGAGAAAGTATGTCAACTTCATCTTCGCTTTGCTTTTTGATTTTTTTTATGTGTTTATTTTAGGTGGCTGCTAATCTCCAATTGCAGGGTGGCAATCCCTTGGATTTCAAGTTTGGGAATGCTGCTTCGGTTAGTGTACAGTCCACTTCACTTACTGATCAACATCCTGAAATTTTTCTGACCAGGTATTCTAGCTGCTGTTCCTGTATGCGTCCAATCTTTGCCCCTTGACTTAGTGAATTGTTAATCTTCCATTCTTCATGTTATGTGCAGTGAAGCAAAAGGTAGTTTTGCATTTACTGCTTCACCTCGTGGGGATTCAGTTGAAAGTAGTGGTAGACCTGGAGCTCATTCAGCATGTGAACCCAATAGTGCTGATAATCTCATGTTATTTGACGGTGAAAATGATTCTGTTGAAGGGGATAGGAACTCTGTACAACCGAATAAGAACAACATCATGCCAACACAGCATTCCTTTCCGCTGGATGGAAGTCAAAATGCAAAAGAAACAGGGGAATCTGCTGGTTTTGGCCGCTCAAGAAAAGCATATATTCGCCGGAACAGGTCTCGTACAAGCCGTGATGGTGCTCGTTCAAGTTCAACTGATGTACTTCTTGCTCATGGTGGTCAAGCGTCCCCTCTACCTTCACGCCATGGACTCAGGGATTCAATGGGGTTGGTTTCTGATGCAAACAACCAAAAGATCCAGAAAATTTCTTCAAATGGTGATCCAAAACCTACAAGTTCAGATGTTGTTACAGTTTGCAAGACTGTACCATCGGGTAGTCAGCTGGATATGGAGTTGGATGGTGTAAAAGCTGTAGAATCAACTGATGATCAGGTTAAAGATGTTTTAGCAAATGTTGGGTCAGAAGCTAATGCTCTGAAAAACTTGCAGGACGAGCAACATAATCCAGAATCAGTCTCTGATGCTCAAAAAACTACTGTGGACAAGGATTTTGAAGAAACTGAATCTTTCAAGGGACGGGAAGAGGTCTCAGTTTCTGTAGGTGCTGAAATTGAGCCATGTCTGCCTGTCACAAGAGTAGAAAATCAAGCTAGTTCTGGTCAAGAGAATGGTTTCACCATAGTTAAGGGAGATGATAAGAGTGCACCAAATGATGGTGTGAACAGCACTGCTGAACTAGGCATAAAGGTTTTAGATTCAGAGTCATCTTGCACCCAGACTAGCCTTAGTTTAGATGGAAATAATGAGAGTGAAATGTGTACTAACCAAATAAATACAGATTCCAATGGTATTGTCAAAGAGCATACACCTGTGATTGAGGCAAAACCACCTATAGAAGGTGATCCAATGATTAAAGAAACGAAAGAAATTAATGCCGATAACACGTGCACTATAGTTAATGATGAATGTAATTCTGGTCAAGGTAGCCACAAAGAGAATGGGTTTATATCGAGGTCAGGAGAAGAAATGAACGGAAATGTATCTGGTTTACAGGACAAGGTGAAAAACCAGAATCAAACTGAAGTGAAAGATGAAGTCATTGTTGAAAGAATGGAAGAAGATGGCTGTGACGGTTCAGAAACACAGAGGAAAAATAGCATTCTGTTGGGTGAGGATTTGAATGCCAAGGATGAAAATGTTTGCACTGATTCTTCCATTATAAAACTTCTTGATAATGCCTCTCCAACTGTTTCTGCTGCCCCCCCTGAGGAACAAACACCCTCTGATATCAACATGAAGGCAAGCAAGGCCGATGAAGATTCCATCTTGGAAGAGGCACGGACCATAGAGGTTTTAACTTTTTATCTCCATTCTCATTCTTCTTTCATTATTTGGGCAAAAAAATATTTTTTGACAGTTGCTGTGCAAAATAATCATCATTATTCTGCTTTAAAGTTCTAATGCAAAAACTGAACAGGCAAAGCGTAAGAGAATTGCTGAGTTGTCTGTTGCAAGCTTGCCTGTGAATTTCCGCCGTAAATCTCAGTGGGATTATGTGCTCGAGGAGATGGCATGGTTGGCTAATGATTTCGCTCAGGTCTAGTTTATGAATTAATTTAGTTAGAAAAATATTTAATAAATTAATTATTATATATATATTTTTTGCTGTTCTTCTCGAAGACCTTGTTATTAGGAAAGTTACTTTGGTTACAGTAACTCTGACCTTGTGTTCAAAATTATACTATTTTCTCTACATTCGGATACCTTTCAGCTTGACCTTTCTGGATCTCATAGTGGTTGGAGCTTTTGTGCACTGGGTTTCATGCATTTAATCTTGACTTCAGAACCATCCTGATTCATGTAAACTTTCTTTCTACAGGAGCGCCTTTGGAAGTTAACTGCTGCTGCACAAATCTGTCATCGAGCTGCTTCTGCCTCTCGGTTAAGATTCAATGAACAAAATAATTATTGGGAACACAAAAAAGTAGCCCGAATCTTGGCAAGAGCAATCATGGAGTTCTGGCATTCAGTAGAGGTACTTCAGAAAGTTTCTTCCCTTCTTTCTCTTTCCTTTTATTTTTCCTTTTCTTTTCTTTGGTTTGTGGGGTAGTGTCCTGTGGGAAGGAGGTCTTTGGAGAGAAATTGACAGTAGATAGTGTTAGAGATTCATGGTTGGCAATGAGTATATTGTTTTTTGTTTACTCACCGAACTTTTGATTCAGGTTGTTTCATTCTTTTTGTTAGTTTTATGTGGATCCAAGGTTGGGTTGATAATTTCTAGTTTATGTGGAAATTCATCTTGCCTTTTTCATCTATGGAGGAAGGAAATTGAAATATGTGAAGAGCGCTGCTTATTGTGCTATGTGTGCTCTGGTTGTTGTGGCAGGAAACGAGGAAGCAACAGCAGATGCAATGTCCTAAAAAAGAGTCAGCTGCTCTTCGGGAATATAAAGTCAGATTCCTGAAACATAACAATTCTGATGTCTTGCATGGTCAAGCTGAAGCTCCAGTGACACCAGATAGGGTTTCTGACTTTGGAATTCTGGATATGTCATTGGATGATTATTTGACTGAAGTATGGACTGCTACTGATTTAGATGTTTTAAATATCCAAAATTTGCTTCAGTTAGATTTGAATGTGCACCCTCCATACGAACTTATTTATATACATATGTGTGTGTGGCGTGCGTACATGTTTCAACGTGATATTGGTTTATTTGCATATAATTACATCTAATGTCATGTGAAATGTACCTGTCCTTTGGGTATTGCTGTTTAAATTTTGAAGTGCATCAGATATTAGCATCTGTTCCTGCCTTCTTTTTTTTGGATTTTTTGTGTCACATTGTTACTTGTGTTTCTTTTTTGGTTTTGTTTACTAGATGTGTCCTTATTGATGTATATATGGAGATATTTCATGGTCTCATTTTTTTTTTGTTGTTTTTGGGCAGGAGAACATATTCTATGCTATTCCTCCATTTGCAACAGAAAACTACAGACATTCAATTGAATCTCATGTTGTAAAATTTGAGGTAAACATGCATATGCATGTTGATTCTATTTTTGGCTTAATGCATCTATTTGTATCTCTAAAAGATTATTTGATTAGGTGGACTGCTTCTTTTTGTCAAACTTTTTGTGGGAACTTTTGAATTTATTTTAATTTGATACATTACTTGAGAATTTTGATGTTTTCGGTTCTGTATGCTTTTACAGGTTCTCCTAGTCTTGAAAGGATAATAACTGATTCATGTTTCCTGTTTCAAAAGAGTAAAGATAAAACCTGAAGAGGAACTGGAACCCTGGTCTTTACTGCATTCTCTCTTTGAATTGAAAAGGCTGCATTGCTTTGTGTAAAATTTTACCCATCAACTGATAGGACAATTGTCATCTATACCTTTTGTTTTTGGTGTTTCTCTTCATTAGGTTCAAATTAGATCAGAAGAGGGTGAGAGAAGTTATGTTTTGCTAACTTTTTTTCCTGTTTAGAGCTTCCATAGCCTTGTACGTTTGTGATCAAGTTCTAAGCAATAGCACAACAGCTATTTAGAGGATGAAAATTGTTGTGTCTTTGGGCTTGTTTGATAAAATTGAAATTTGAAGACTGAAGTCTGAATATTTAAGTATTGAATTCTGAAAACGCAAGGCTAAAAACTGAAATTTGAAATTTGTAGTTTGAATTAATTATAATTCAATTTTATATTATATTTTATTACAATTTAGATTAAATATAAAAGAATATTAATTATTAAATGAGGATTTAATATATTCAGACTTCAGACTTAAGTAACTTTCAGTTCACTTAAAATTTATAATAGGATTTCAGTACCTCTTAATCAATTAAGTGATAGTAAAAATCTGTTATTAAACATACTTAATTAATTAAGCACTTAATATTATCCATTATCAAACACACCTAATGAAATAAGTTCTTAATTAACTTTAAGTGCTTAATTAGGTTACCAAACAGGTCCTTGGCAGTGTCTGGTGTCTGATTATTGCCTACTACCAGAAAACAATATAGGAGTGAAAACATCAAGGCCATGGATGTTTCCGTGCCTTACTCATTAAGCATAAAAGTTTCTTGTGTTCTTGGTTTGGAGCAAATCTTGTATCCTTCGGTCTGAGAATATAAAAACTGCCTGTATTTTTAATTATTTTGACTCACTTATAGCATCTCTTTGGAATTTGTGGATTAATTTTACCCTATTGTAAGATTATAATCTAGTTGATAGTATGAACATTCCTCATAGACATCACGAAATAAGATGGTGTTATGGATTCTGAACTGTTTTCAATGGGTATGTGGTCGATGGTGATGTAATATGTAGTCGGGAGAGTTTTTTCCCCCCTTTCTTTTTGGTTGGTGGGGCCTGGGTAACATTTTTCAAGTTGTGTGTTTATTTGAACAGTTTGTTTTGTTTGCATGTACAATGATTACATAAAAAAGATGAAGCATCTTGAAATGAATTTCTGTTTCCAATTCTTGCAGACTTTTTTGTTTGTTTATTTACTGCAAGCAAATGATCCTGTATGTTTTAAAACATCTCCTCAGAAAACTGCGAGTAGCTTACAGGAGGAAGTGGAAACATCTGCATGTGATGCTGTAGCGGGTATTTCAGATGATTCCACTGTTTTTCCCTGCTTGCTTTTTGATAAATCAGTGTCTTTTAAAAGCTTCTTGACAAATGCAGACTTTGGATCTCAATATAATGCTTATGAAGAGGATGAAGGAGAAACAAGCGCTTATGATACATCTGTAGCCTTTGATGCTAGCAAGTCATCCAGATTTTCTCAGAAGAGATGGAAAAATTCACAAAAGGCATACAGCGGAAGAACGTTTGAGGTGGTTGCCGATTCTCAATTTATGCAGTGCATGGAAAACAAAGTTGGCAGTCAGCAACCTGTTTTGGGAAAACGTCCAAACAGCAGTCTTAATGTATCATTTCCCACAAAACGTGTTCGAACCTCTAACAGGCAGCGAATAAGCCCCTTTAGTGCTGGGACATCTGCCTGTCTTCAGGTTCCTCATAAGACAGATGCTTCAAGTGGTGACACCAATTCATTCCAGGATGATCACAGTACTCTGCATGGTGGATCCCATGTACCAAATAATTTGGAAGTTGATTCAGTGGCGGACTTTGAAAAGCCATTACCATTTGATTCCATGGAAGTATCAACAAAATCAAAAAAGAAGAAGAACATGAAGCATTCAGTAATTTTTCAAACATTTCTTGCCCCCTTCCTTTTTAGAAGTGATGATATTTTCTTTTATTCTTCACATTCCTTCATTGAATGGCTTTTATGTTGTTGTAGGGATCTGCATATGATCAGAGATGGCTGGTTGATTCTAATTTTCAGAATGATCAGGTACTTTTCCTCATAGTGAAATTTCAAGTCATATATGATTGCTTTAGTCTTTTAATCCTTTCTCCAATTGAACTTTGAGACCTCTGCATATGAAACCATTGCAAAATCCGGAGGAACAGGAGTTTCAGGCATGATCTTGCTGATTAGTCATTTTGGGAATGAGCTAATCTTCCTCTACATCTCCCTCTCTCTCTTCCCCCATTTTGACTTCAGTACTGTAAAGTTATGCATTAAAGATGCACTTGACTAACTTTTCACATCTCCCATACTGCTTGCCTCTTTGTCCACATCTGAGTTTATGAATGATGTCAAGGGCTTGCAAGGTCAACTTGGCTTTTTGTATAGAAAATTTTTGTTTATGCTTTTGGATATTGAGGACTAGCAACTAGAGTTTCATTTCAAGTGAATGCTAAAATTACTGGTCACACACTTCTATATTCATATTAGAAGGTTGAGAAACAACTTGCAGTAACTGAAGTGTGCGGAGTACTGTTTGACCACAATTTGAAGCCTTGATTTACATTTTGAGCTTATGTATTTAGCAATAAAAGTGACAATTGTAACTGGAATTATTTTTCAAATTAAAATTGAACAATGCTGTCTCATTCTTGAGCATTCATTTAACATTTATGAGGTGGTCTTTGTATTTCTTTTACAGTTTCAGAGAGATCATTCCAAGAAGAGATCAGAAGGTCATCAACTTGAATCAAATGGTAGTAGTGGTAAAGCCTTGTTCTACTTGATATCGACATTGGGCAAATTATAAATACTTCTGGTTCCTTATATTGCTTTGTCCTTTTCTGGAAGGTTTGTTTGGACAACATGTTGCAAAGAAACAGAAGATCATGAGGCCCTCACTTGATAATTCGTTTGACAGTGCTACTCCAGTTGGTGGGTCTGCTCCTTCTCCAGTGGCTTCCCAGATTAGTAACCCTAATCGGTTGATGAAATATTTTGGTGGCCGTGACCGGGGTAGGAAAAGCAAAATATTGAAGGTATTGTTACTCTTTCTGTATATGTTGCAAACTGCCTCTTTCACTTATTTACTGCTCCTGATTGAGTGCTATCTTTATGTGAATTTGAGCATTTGAAATTGTGTGCAGATGCCTGCTAGCCAATCAGATTCAGGAAGTCCATGGTCATTATTTGAAGATCAGGTACGTCCAGTTTTGCTCAGTTACTTACAGTTCACAATTTCTTTACTTCAATGATAAAAGTGTTATTAATTTGTATTTAGGCACTTGTTGTCCTTGTACATGATTTGGGTCCAAACTGGGAGCTCGTATCTGACGCTATAAACAGCACTTTGCAATTTAAGGTGGATATGCTTGATTCCTGTTTGAGTCATTCCTTCCTCACCCATGTTTCTAGATTGTTTATTCATGTGCTTACTTGTTCAGCCTTTTGAATTTCTCTGTCTTGGTTCATATTTTATTCTTCAATGTTTATTTTTTCTCTGGTTACTGTCTGACTGTCCAGCTCAATATTTGCAGTGCATTTTCCGCAATCCTAGAGAATGTAAGGAGCGCCACAAACTGTTAATGGATAAACCTACTGGGGATGGTGCTGATAGTGCTGATGATTCAGGGTCTTCTCAAATTTATGAATCCACGCTGCCTGGCATTCCAAAAGTATAACCCTGTTGTCTTTCCCTTGTTCTTGTTTTGGTACTTCAAAATAATTATGAAATTCCTTTACTTGCATTGTAGGTTTCCCATTTTCACCCATGGTTGTCTGTGACACAGGGAAGTGCCAGACAATTATTTCAAAAGTTGCAGGGGCCAATGGAAGAGGATACACTCAAATCTCATTTTGAAAAGATTATCACGATTGGGCAGAAACTTCATTGTCGGAGGAAGCAGGTACTCTTTTGGACTAATACATTGTGATTGTTTCCAAGGTAGTTCAAACAGTGTTTGAATATTGATTTGGATTTGGAACATTACTCTGGTGAACTTTTGGGACCTTGAATTATTTCTTACAGTGCATTTTGAGGGGAGATGATATACCTCGCCATAAACCAAAAAGAGGCAAAACAGGCCTATTTTTCTGCTTGTTTATGTATGGTATTTATGTGAGAGAGAACATGGTTTAAATATAATCTGCTGTGGATTTAATTAATTATACAGCTTCTCTCTGCTGTTGATTTGGGTTTACTCATGAAATATATACCTTTTGAGTTGGTTTGTCCAGGATGTGAAGAAGAATATGTGGTATTATGAATTTATTGGTCTATTTTTTGCTTTTTATGTTCTTTGTATTTGCTTTATTACCTTTAAGCTCCTTATGATATTTTGGTTTTCTGTTGTGTGTGTGTGTGTGTGTGTTTTTTTTTTCTCTCTTTGAACTGCAAGAATGAGTGCCATGACCCAAAGCAACTCCAACAACCTCATGGTTCACATATGCTGGCTCTTACCCAAGTTTGTCCAAATAATCTAAATGGAGGACCTGTTTTGACGTAAGTGAATGGAACTTAGAAATTTGACTTTCATTGATTATTGGTTTACCTTTTTCCCTTTTTTTTTGAAATGAAATTATTATTATTATTAACTGCTTTCTGACATTCCTTCTGCTCCTCTTCCTCATCCCTCCCAATTCTTTTTGTTGTGCTGCAGACCTCTTGATCTTTGTGATGCAACTGCATCAAGCCCTGATTTGCTTTCCTTTAGTTTTCAAGGCCCACACAATGGTGGACTAGCTATTTCTAGTCCTGGTACCATGGCCCCATTGCTTAATGCTTCTGGTGCAAATTCGGCAGTGCCTGGTTCCTCCAGCATGATTATTGGAAATAACTTGCCATCATCATCTGGTCCAGTCAGTGCATCTGTAAGGTAAGATGCTGGTTCTGCCTTGAGACAATCTTTTTGCTCTTATTTTTGCATTTTGCCTGTGTACCAATATAGTTGGACCCTGAACTATAGGGATGGAAGATACGCTGTGCCAAGGTCAGCATCATTGCCAATTGATGAACAACAGAGGATGCAACAGTATAATCAAATGCTATCTAGCAGAAATATCCCACAATCAAATCTTTCATCCCCTGGAGCTCTTCCTGCAAATGATCGTGGTGTTCGCTTGCTTCCTAGTGGCAATGGCATTGGTATGACGGGTGGAATTAACCGAAGCTTGCCAATTGCGCGGCCTGGATTCCAAGGAATTGGATCATCATCTATATTGAACTCTGGGAGCATGATTTCCTCTGGTATGGTTGCAATGCCAAGTCCTGTAAACATGCACACTGGAGTGGGCCCTGGTCAAGGGAACTCGTTGAGACCTCGTGATGTACATATGATGCGGGTGAGTCATCTAGAAATTTCTTCATTATTAAACCCTTGTGCCCTGAGATGATTTGTAAATTACTTTTGGGCAGAAAATGCTGTTATTAAGAGCACTATAAGACTCGGTGCACCCTTAGACTGGGTTATTTCTTTTGTAGACTATAACATTGTACTAGGGTACTGTTGTCTCATGCTTTACTCGTTTTAAATACCCTATTCTTTTTTACTGCTTTCTTTTTTTGTATGTGTTATCTGATTTTTGTGCGCGTGCTCTTGTATATGATTTTTAAGACATTCTTTGGCTGATTGTTTAGTAGGTTTAGTTTGAAATTTCACTTAAAAGCAGGTCATATGCAATTGTACTGTTATTTTTGTAGCTCCATTAGATGCTGTTGCTGGCATACTTCTCTAATATTTCATTCTTGTTCTAGGACTACAGACAGACCGGTTTTATGTCCTTTGTGAGGGGTATAAGATTTACCTAATATAAGCTTGTTATATTTTTTAGTAGTTGTTAAACACACCCAATAGATTCTTGGTTTTTTAATTTAATTTTTTTCTTCTTCTCATACAAGATTCAGTTATAAATTGCTTTTTGACTTCTTGGTGGATGTTGGAGTTTGTTATTTTACTATGTCTTTATGTTATTGTCACTTTCTGTTTTTCTTACCTAATGATTTGTTGGTGAATAGGACATAGTAGTAATGCTGGGTACTGGTCCAATTCAGGTGAAGGGAAATAATTGGTGGTTAGGCTAGTAGGGAGTACATTGTGGTAATGGACAGTGCGGGAGATAGGGTGAGGGCCAACAGTAGTGAATGTGTTGGTGATGCATGCTATTTTGGACAGTACATACTAGTGATGTACCGCATTGATAATGACTCAAAACTGTAATGTATGAAAATTAGTTTCTGCTGAAAGGAAGATATCATTAGCTTAATTATATTTCTATTTTTGTTTTGATTCAGTCTGCCAAATTTTTTTCCTGGAAAATACATGACAGCTTTAGAAGTGAAAAAATTATACTCCCTTTGTCTCAACAAAATTGACTTACTTACTATTTTGGGTTGTCCCAAAAAATTTGACACTTTCCTTAAAAGGAAAGTTTTTACTATACAATTTATTATAAAATAATCAATATACCACATATATTATTTTTATATACTTAGATTTGATATAAAGTATTGTGGGGCTTACATATTTTTTATTTTTATTATATTATATTATATTATATTATTATTATATTATAACTTTTACTTTTGCATAAAATATCTTGCCAAGTCAATCACTATCAATTTTAGTGGGACGGAGGGAGTATGTTTTTTTTTTAATCAATTTTTGGTTGATTGGTTGGTGTGCATGAGTTCGAATTCTGTTTCATTTTTCTCCTTTTCAAAATGAACATCTTCACTTCTATTTTGGATTCCAAGAGATGTACTTTTCTTAACTTAACCCATTTTCCAATCTGAAGTTACGCCATTACCTTCACTTAAAAGGAAAATCATGTAGAACTCTCTTTGCATAAGGGATGCATAATAACTCATGAGGTTTAGGTAGGAAAATACTAAATAATCAAATGCCCTTCTAAATCAGTGTCAGGCTAAATTGTGATCATTCACTCTGAAAACAGCACCATGTATGTTTGAAGCATTGCATCGTGAACTTACTAATTACAGACAATATTTGTCTTATTTTATAGCCTAGCCATAATCAGGATCCTCAACGCCAAATGATGGCACCTGAGCTTCAGATGCAAGTTTCACAAGGAAACAACCAAGGAGTCGCTCCTTTTGGTGCATTAAGTTCCTCTTTCCCTAATCAGACTGCCTCTCCACCTGTTTCATCATACCCAATCCACCATCAGCAGTCTCATGGAGTGTCTCCCCAACAGCCTCATGTTAGCAGTCCACACAATCCTCATCTTCAAGGAACCAATCATGCCACCAATCCTCAGCATCAAGCTTTTGCACTTCGCTTGGCAAAGGAAAGACAGCTTCAGCAGCGTCTTCTGCAGCAGCAACAGCAACAGCAACAATTTGCATCATCTAACTCTATGATACCACACGTACAACCACAGGCCCAGCTTCCTATATCACCGCCACAAAACAGTTCCCAAGTTGCCACCCCAACTGTCTCACATTCTCCTTTGGCATCAGCCTCCCCGGTGACTGCAATGCCTCAGCACCAGCAGAAACATCAAGTCCTGCCTCACGGTCTTGCACGAAGTGCTCCAAGTGGAAGCAGTGGACTGACTAATCAGGTTGGAAAGCAAAGGCAGCGGCAGCCACAGCAACAGCAGCAGCAGCAGCAGCAGCAATTTCAACAAGCGAGCAGGCATCATCCTCAGCAAAGGCAACAAACACAGTCCCAACAGCAGGCTAAAGTTTTAAAGGGAGTAGGGAGAGGGAACATGATGATGCATCAGAACATGTCAATGGATCCGTCCCTATTAAATGGCCTCTCTACTAATTCTGGGAACCAGTCTGCAGAGAAAGGGGATCAGACAATGCATTTATTACAAGGTCAGAATTTATATTCTGGGAACATGTCAACGTTGAACTCTGTTCAGTCAGGGAAGTCATTAGTGCCTCATTCCTCAAATCAGTCTCAGCCTCACCAAAAGATGTATTCTGGCCAAGCATCCCCTATGTCAAAGCATCTTCAGCAGATGCCTAGTCATTCTGATAATAATTCCAATCAAGGTCACATTTCTCCTGTTGCTTCTGGTCCTCCTTTGTCAACTGGTCATCAGTCTGTTTCCCCAATGGCCATGACTTCTTCCAGTCACCCACAGCCACAGTTGCAAACTCATCAGAAGTTGGTTAATCAGAGTCAATCAAATGTTCAGAGAGTGGTACAAAATCGTCATGTGAATGCTGAACCACCAACTAAGCTTCAGGGAAGGGAATCACAAGCTGATCAGATTCCCATGACCAATTCATCTCCAATGGGTGCTATAACTACAATGCCTCAGGCCTCTAATGATGCCACTAGTGTTTCACAAGTCGTCTCTTCTGCTGGAGGTCCTCAATGGAGAGCTGCAGAGTCATTGTATGATTGTGTTACCTCAAATCCAGCAACTAATTTGAGCTCTCTTGGTACCCCGCCTGCAAATTCTGCTAGTACTGAACCTTCATCGCATGCAGGCCATGGGTTAGGCCAGAGGCAGTCTTCAGGTAACTTGCCTCCTGTTGGACATGATGTTAGTACACAGTGGCAGCAGCAGCCATCTCCTCTGCAACAACCAACGTCACCGGTGTCCCAGCAGCAGCAACAGGCATCACCACAGCAGTTGCCCCCACCTTCGCATTCTCAGCAACAGGTTCAGCTTGTGGGAAATAGCAGTTTGTTTGTTAGGCCAACTGACTCCAGGCTGGAATAAAGTAATCTCAAGATTCAATTCCTGTGTTGGGCTGTTCCTGTCCAGATTGCGTCAGTATACCCTCAAAACAGTAGTGTACAGGCATGTTCTTCTCTCTCTCTTTAGATATTTGAAACACAACTTGCAGGAGACGTACTTGCTCCTCCCTACATACTATTTTGTTTCTCCTTTAAATACCACGTTTTAAATTCATGTGCCTGGATCATTGGAGCTTCATTGCTTACTCAAGAAATGGCATAAAAATGCTAATTATTGCTTGTTCTTTTTGTTCAGAGTAATCTCAAAAGTTCCACAGGGCTCTACAGGATGACAAGACCTAGAGATGTTCCTTTGATGTCGTCACATGAAGTATTCTTGGCAGGGCAAATTTTGGGGGTTTGTACATTACCATTTGACTGGAGCTCTGGGAGTATAGAGAGATATAGAGGTACGTGTACAGGGGTCTCGACTCTCCTCCTTGGCCACTTATTTTATCTTTTTTTTTTTTTTTTTTTGAATAGGTTCCCCTGCTCAGAAATTGGAGGGGCCTTATTTGTTTTTCTCCCCATAGATCAGCCCTTGTATCATTGATCTTTTTATTAGCGGGTAGGTATCATTGTTATGGCCAAAGGCTGTGGGAAATTTTGTGAATACAGGTCCTCGATGAATATTTCTAGAGAAATCATATAATCAATGCCCTGGGAGCCTGGTGCTCCTTTTTTGTAAATTATTTATCAGCTTGCACTCGAGGCAATGCTACAGATGCTTGCTTGTATCCTGACTAGTCTGTGAGCATCCAACTTGTATGTACGGTTGAATTATCTGGTGACGAAGCCGATTCTGCTGTTTTATTGGTTCGGTTTAATTTCATGTGAAGCCCGTCTGTCCAGGTAGCCGCATCTTTGCTCTCTTTCCCCCCCTTTGCCTTTGGGATTAAGCTTTTTCCGTACCCATTTGCTGCCAATAACCAATTTAGTGCAATTTACTTACTCTCAACGTGGTTACGCTTACGCACATAGTAGAACTATTTTGTTGCACCAGTGCCAAAGAGCATTTTAAAGGAAGCCATGCTTCTTACCTACCGAATACCGGCACTTAATTCTTTTTTTACCTTCCCATGTTTTAGAGTTGCGAGCGCTGAAAAGAGATAGGAAGGATCAAACCTAAAGTTTAAGGCCCCAAGTTTCATTGGTCCATTCATTCGAAGCGAAAGTCTTTTATTGAACCGTATGCTCAAATTAAATTTAAAATCAAACCAAATTTCTTCTGTGTTCTGTGTTTTATCTGAGCTGTAGCAAGAGATAGGATAAGCATTTTAGGACTCCAAGTCCAAACCAACAATCAAAGTAAAAAAAAAAAAAAAAAACTTTTGAATCGTGGCGGTTGATAAATATTTTAATCCTCCAGTGGAATTTCAATTAACTGATTCCTCATAATTTCCATCCCTGAATGAATTTCTACAATTTGTAATTAGTCTATAACAACTTTTGACACAGGCTGAGACATTATTTACCAGCGGTCACATGCCCTCCGCAGGGTATCAGAAATCTATACTTGTACGATCAGAACTATGAATGGAACCTTAACTGATGGAAATATAGACATATGATCAACAAAAGAATGATTGATTTCCAAGACAATCAAGCAGCGCATTTAGGTAAAAACAAGATTTCCCCCAATTTGATGATAATACTGTATCCAACAGAAAACCATTTTTAATCAGCAAACAACCCTTAAAATAGAGAAAAAATATAATAACTACTCAAATACAATTTCGAATCAGTAAACAACACTTATAAGACAGACGAAACACAGTAACTACTCAAATATCAGAAACTTGACATAGTGAGCAAAAGATTTCGGTGTTGGTTCATGTTCTTTTAAAGGACAATTGGTGAGGAAATTTTACCAGTACCTAATCCCTATACTTGGAACATTGCTCAAGTAATATATCCTAGTGAAAGTCTAGCACAAATGCCCTAACCCATTTATAGATTTTAGGGGAATGGATTCATAAAGCCCTCCCCCAAAGTCCCTGCAAAGGTGATCTCTCCACCAGCATGTCTCTCTACAGCTTTGTGAATAATTGGACAGATCCCTCTCAGCCTTGCTTTGTGGGGAGGTCAGGTATGCCTAATGGATGATTCTTATTTCCATACTAAGAGCATGCACAATCATTAATATGATTACACATAGAACAATATTCAAATAGTATTATACAATTTCATACAACATTAAATTAAATGTGGAAAATAATACAGATTTTAAAAAGTATTACTAGATGTTTTAGCACCTTCTACAAAATTTGAACCCTCATCATTTCATGAGAGATTTGTCTGGAATGTTCTTGAAGCAACCTTCTAAAAATCATGGACTCCTGCTATTGATGACTAAGATAGCAGATTATTGGAACCTGCATGAGTAACAACCTCCATGTCATGTGAAAGTATGCCTATCATCTTCAGTAACAAAAAGAATCCACATTCAAGGTCAAAAGCAATAGAAACTAGCAATTAGGAAAAGGTAGAATGCATTAGTGATGCATGTCTAGGATTTACATTTTTTCATCATGACTGCATAAAGAAGAAAGCAAGCAGTAAGAAACTAGAAACAACAAATAATAATCTAAACTCTGTTTCCATCAATACAAACACCATAAACCTCATACACTTTCTAGATTAATGAGAAATTAAAACATAAAGAGTAGACTATTCATTATAAAATTCAAAACAAGTAAAAAACTTATTACAGAAGAATGTAAAATTCACAAGATCTGCTCAAAACTCAAAAAATACAAATTAAAGACAAATTTGTTGGTGCTAGACTTACTAATCTCCCAGTCACCAAGTCTAATGCAACAATATTCCATATGTATGGCAGAGCATTCGAAAGTGTATTGTTATACAACCTAAACCAAGCATACAATTTTACAAACTAATAAACAAAACAAAAAAACAAGTACTCGTAACTAAAGTTGTTCACGCTGTTCCCTTCACCAAGATGTGACCATATAATAGATGCACAAAATCATATAACACAAAAAAAAAATAAAAATTTTGGGGTTTGCAAGAAATAAAATTGTTTCATTGCATAAATACCTGAATCAACAAAGGTGTTATTCAAATTTCTTACTTATAATCTAGTCTATACACCAATTCATAGTACGCTATCCTGATAACGACACAAAATAATCTCTTCTAATCAGATCAAGCAGATAGCAAGTAAAACTACAAAACAAAACCAAAAAAAAACAAAAAACAAAAAACAAAAAATCAAAACGCAAAACCTAAATCAAAGCATGAAACTTTAAATTTCTTGGGTCATCTTAACTCTCTTATGAGCCCCAAAAGCTCTTCCTATAGTATCCAGAACCTTCCTCTGTGACTCAATGATCATCTCCATTCTCTTGTTCTCCATCTCAGTTCGATACCTCTCTGTCTCCCTCATCATCTCAATTTTTTTATTCTCCATTCTCATAAACCTTGTTGCAAAACCTCTGATTTCAGCAGCCAACTCCTTCCCCACAATGTCTCCTCTCCCCGCTTCCTCTTCCTCCTCCTCCTCCTCCTCCTGCTCCTCCTCTTGCTCCTCATCCACCCCCTCCTGTTCATCACTTTCATCATTCTCAAAATGACTTCGCCGCTTCTCAGCCATTGGGTTCCTCGTGGCCCTCAAAACCCTCTCACTGCCACCGCTTCCAAAATTCCGGTTCATTGTCATTCTATTCACGCTTCTAGTGCTGTTACTATTCATGCCTAAATCACCCCGAACAATGTTGTTTATACTCTTCAATTTATTTTTTTTCACATCAAGACCACCATAACTAACATCGGCATCATCACTATCACTCTCATCATAGTTGCCAGAATCTGAATTCTGGTACTTGATAACAGCCATGGGGCGTGCTGCAATAGGCAAAGGGCCACGTTCCATGCGGTCCATGAGCTCAAAATACTGCCACGAGTTGGGATAAGGCTTGCCCCGCTCGGCGCGGTATCTTTTCCTAAGTTTTTCAATCTTGTGGCGGCATTGGGTGGCGGATTTGGAGGGCTCATCGTAGCCACAACGAGCGGCGACCGTGACAGAAACTTCCTCCCATTGGCTGGCCTTCAGCTGCCCTTTCTTGAGGGAGTACCATTTTTCCTGGTAGGCTTGGATGAGGTTAACGGTTTCTTGGTGTGTCCATGGTAGAGGCGGGGTTTTCTTGGCGGGTGATGACGTCGTGACGTCGGTTTCGGCAGTGGGTTCGAGCTTTGGTTTGAGTTTCGGGGAAGGCGGATTTGAGGGGCTCGGAGACGAGTGGGGGTGAGCTGGGTGTGGTGGCGGAAGAAGTGGCGAGGAGGAGGAAGATGGTGGATTTGCCATGGGTGTGCGTTTTTGAATTTCCCTGTGATTGGTCCGCGGTAAGGGTTTGATTATGGAGCCGTCGGTGTGGGTGGTGGCGGTGGAGGTAGTTAGTTAGACGGTTGGTGGACAGATGAAATTAGGCTGAAACAGCCCAATTCGCGATGGTGGTGTGCGCAATGTATGTTAATGGAGCCGACCCGGAATTCTCCTGTTTAGGGTCAACCGATTTTTTTTTTAATTTAAAATTTAATGCCAAATCTAATTTCCAAACCTAGGAGAAGAGATTTTGAAGTCAGTACGTTATTGACAACCTAACAAGCTAACACTTTATTTATTATTATTAATTTTTTTTAGACTTTGGGGAGTGATTTTTTATGCAAAAAATGTTATTATTTGATTTGTTAAGAAAGGATAAAATAGGTGAGTGTTAAGCAAATTAATATGAATTAAATGAATTTTATTTTTAAAAATAATTTTAAAAAAAATTCAACAGATTTATTTTTATCAATATCATCTAAATTATAATTAGTCGAATTCTCTTCTATTTGCAATTTTTTAAGAAAAATACTTCTTAACTTCCATATACATTTTAATTACTTTTTATAAACACTTTTAATTTATATTTATTTTATTATTTATAAAATAGATAGTTTTATTTATAAAATTATTTTTAAAATAGAACGAAAATCTTCTCAATCCCCACCCAAACATACGCAAGTAACACTGAAATTTGATAACTTCGCAATGATCAACCCAAGGAAAAAGTAAACTCGTCAGACCTTGGATAACGATTTTTCTTCTCTTTTCTTTGCTAAGACGGGTTCGATTTTCCACCAAAGGATCAATACCCTTAGATCTCAATTGTCAAGGACATAGAGGTACGAGCCTACGGAGTCAATCCTTAACGATATGAAATGAGCAGGGAAATGCAATGTGCAGCAAACCGGAATATTGCAGGAAAGATACATTCTCTGCATTTGACCTCTTAAACAATCGTTTTTGGAATCTAAATGCAACTGCACCACGGACATAAGTAAAGTTTGGATGCGATTTGCTTCCAGAATTAAGGGGTATGAAAGTCTTAAACCAACAAATGAGAATTGTGCAATAGCTTTTGAGAGATCGCTTTCTTTCTTGTAATGTGTGTTTTTTTACACAACAAAAATTCTTGAGGCCATGTACTATGTACAAAAAGATTATACAAATCTCGAGCAGTCAGAAAGTATATTTCTCAAACCTCCAGCAAAAATGAGGCAGAGACCATTGGCAGCTGAAGAGTTTCTTGGATTATAGATTTGAAGCCTGAAACAACGTGAAAGAAATGACCAATCAGAGGAAGCAAGTAGGAAGAAAACAGTTGCAAACCCTCTATTTAGTTTCCAACCTCACCCCCTTCCCTTAATCTTAGTGACCAACAACGATGACTTCTCCAGAAACTGGAGATGAAAAAGGAAGGGAATTACCTTGCCTACCAGAAACTGCCGTCAAAGTGTCTAATCAGTGGGAAGTATGGGAATTTGGTTGATGTCAAATGCTGTGTGGATTTCCTGAAGTAATTTTCAGTTCAAGCTTGTTCTGACATCAGCAGTGCACGGGTTCCACGAGATAAAGACTTACTGCTCCGTAGCCAGCAAGTACTTGTTCCCTGCTATCGGTAAAAACTAAAAAGGTCATGAACATAATAAAAAAGGGGCTCAAAACAACCAATAAACTCCCAAGCACTGCAACATCTAATAGAAACTCAAAAGTTAATCTTTGTTAACTAACAAATATTTGTTCCCTGCAATGATTAAAAAGGTCATATCGTCAAGATAATCACAAAAAGGTTAAAAACTACCAATCCAAACTCCTGAACAATACAAACCCTAATAGAAACACAAAGTTTCTTAGTCATTGTTGGAAAAAGCAATGCCAGAAATAACATTTTCAGATAAATGCATAACTGAAAAATGTATTCTAAAACTGGTTTCCCTCAAAGCTTCATGCAAAATGGTATTTCAGATTGCTCTATTCATAATAATACTCACTTTTAGGCCACTGTCCTTCAAAGATTCCAGTGATTCAGCAAGCTCCGCTTGTTTCGATGCCGTCGCAAGAAGTGCCTAACATAAGAATATTGGTATTTAGTACTATTGGTCAACAACGAGTTCTAAAGCAAAAAACAATAGACAAGCAATTCAGGCATGACAGATTTGACACCAGCTCATACAAACAGTTGAGGGAGTATTCTTACTTTCTTTGTCTTCTGCAAGTCATATTCTATGCATTTTATGCGATTCATTGACTCAAGTAGTATATCTTCTTTTTCAGGAGGAATTTTCATAGGTTTATTCAACAGTTCGGTTACAACAGCTTCTAGATTTTGCAACCTCTGCCAGCATGGATGGAGGTCTTCAGTTTTTGCCTCTGACAAATGAGAACTTGAATCTGCTAGCCCCAATCTTTCCTGGTTGTCAGAGATAGTGTCTGTGTCATTCTTCTTAAGTAATCGACTCAAGCCAGGAATGACAATACACATCCAAGCAAGTAATTTGAACACGGCATCAATCAATATGACACAGAATGATTTATTGGGTGGTCTTCTTTGCGAAGCACTGCAGGCCATATCTGCTACAATGAAAAACAGAAGGGACATCAACAATGAAAGTAGAAAACTATGAGTTCTTTTATCCCACATAAAAGAATTGAAAACATCCACTTTCTACACAGAAAATTGTGGAAACGGAGAATTTCATGAAGTGCAATCATCAGAACAAATAGGTTTCATTCTTGGACAACCAAATCTTGTCCTCTTTTTTAAGGTAAAGCCAGCATACAAGTTTTATTCATCAAATTCCCTGAGAATATTTGTGCATATACGCATTGGTAGATCAACACAAACAAGACAATTCAAACTTTATCAGTGCTACTATCACATGGCCTGGCCAACAAGGAGATCTTTCCAAAGGCATTTTAGAGAGATTCCATTCTGTGGAAAGCCAAACTAAATATCGGTGAATGTTCAACTTTTAAGATAAGTATCAACATTGGATATGAAAAAAAGTCAAATAAACAAATACCTGGAGGCCTACGATTTTGAACTCTACTCCCAGTATCAGCAGGTCTGACCATGTAGCAGCCAGATGCAACTCTATCTCTATTTTCCTAAATCAACGAAAAAAGCAAGCATTGAAACAAAGAACAGAGACATTATGTTCTTGCGTTGCAGCAACACGAGTACATGCACAGATCATTCAAGTGACTTCAGCAATCCTGACTCAGCACAGATCATTCAAGGGGTTTATCTTCCTATTTGTTCATTCTTGCTATTTTAAATGAGGTTACTGATTCACCGTGATTAACAATTACAAGTATGTAGTAATAAGCATAATTCACAAATATCTTAACAAATTTCCAAGAAACAAATGGATAGGGTCAGTGGATAAGGATGAGGAAGGAGAAGTCCCGCCGGAAAGCAGTTATTAATCCCAAAATTGAAGAACCATATAGTTATAGATGGTTATGAAGCACTCAGTACTGAATTCCAATTTGCAACATTCTCAGCACAAGTCCACAGCACTCTGCTTTTCAACATCATTTTTTCTTATTACCAATCCATCCTTTTTTTTTTTCAGCTCAGTTACATATCGGTCATAGAATGTCCCTGGCAAAGCAGCTCATGGGCTAAACTAACACAAGTACACATTCAAATTTGCGAAAAGCACTAATGTAGCAATAGGGGAGAATCTCCTTATTTCCCAGACCGTTACCTATAAAAATGAGGTCAAGTTACATTTGGGATTCTAACTGCCATGTCAATATTTCTCTGTGTTTGATGTGTTGATCATGATAGAAATTCAATTTCAAACCCTTAACCCTCTTAAGAGAAGAAGACTCTTACCCCGTCATGGGGTGGCACAGGTATCGTGCTTGCAGTAGAAGTCAAAATAACATTTGATTTTGACTCAGCAGGAACAGCATCGGAGATTGGGACCTGCATAAAGACACAAAAGTTTTGTTCAAAACATCACAAGAGCTAGAATGATTGGAGAAGAGATGCAACATTGGGATTGATGTCTTACCTTAGGCGTAACATGCCTGACTTCGATATCATCTCCATCAGAAAAACTAGTAATCTTCCTCAAGTAAATTGCATCACTAACATGTAGAGCATGTACCAGCTGCAAGTAAAAAGCCATGATAGCTCATGGTTAAAAGCAAGTAAGAATTCATAAAAATAATTCAAAAAATAGCATCTATCACTTTATATGGCAGCGTAAACCAACAATCCACCTTCATCAGTTCTGGATCATTCCAGGGACCCTTATCAGATTGAAGACACCCGCCTTCATTGCTGCATGAGCAGCTTCCGCCAAGAAAATCTGGCAATTGACTGTTCAACATAAATGAGCTTGAGTATCATAATCATCCTCAAATACCTATATAAAAGATGCTAATAAGAGATCTCCTACCTAGCATCTATAACTTCCAACAATCTACTCTGGAATTTGCTCCCTAAAACCTGTGCCATCAGTAACAACATATTAATAAGCATCTACTCAACCCCCCAAATCCTTGAATCAAAAAACTTGTAAGTACTTTACATGTATTTTTGAAGTTGTCTTTGGGTCAAGAAAGCTTTTGGCCGTGTTCCAGAGCAGTTTAAATCCACTACCAGCATTGACAATGAACATCTGATTTAATGTCTACAGAGGATAAACTAACATTAGAGAATTAGATGTATATACTGGGAAAAAACTAGTCCTAACTTTCATTTCAAATAGAAAAATTATCCTCAGTTCAGTTATCCAACAAAACAACAAGGGCACCTCAGGATAGTTGTCGCCATCTATTTTCTGCATCCGCATAACTAAATCATGCGCGACCTTGCCAAAACTCATCCAATTCTACAAATTGGAATGGGAAACACAACTAAATTGTTACAAATAAAATAAGGCACAAAAAAACTAAGCAATACAAAATAAATGCATAGATATGAATAGCTAAGTACAAACCAGTCCATGCACATCAAGTATTGTTGTTGTAGAATCTATATGTCTCTTGGCCGCAATTGAACATGCTGGAAACTTCTCAGCAAAAGCCTTTTCGAACCCTTGGATGTGATATTTTAGGAATCTGTCTATCGTGGTAACACCCATAAGCTTACTAGGCTCGACTTTTCCAAGTCTTTCAATATAGACAGGACGTCCTTCTTTATCTACACCATGATAACCATGAGGATAGTATCTCTGTACTTCTTCATATTCATCATATATAAAATCCTATACATTGACCACATGGTTTAAGCTTGGGTCAGAATGTAAAAAACTTGCATGAAAACAATTACACTAAATGATCTGAATTCAAAAGTTCAAATTTTCTTATTCATTCGGCAGCCAGCAACAAGGATAAGAAAACTACAGGGACAAGTTAGAGATTATCATCCTACTCAAAGAGTGATGTCATTCTGTTTCAACTTGTTCTTTTCACATTGAAGTATAGGCACTAAATTTACAAAGAGATACTTGTGTGAAGTTCCACCCCCCTACATGCTAGGAGCCCCCATCCCCAAAAAGAACTATCGGAAGAAAAACGAAAAGGTAGCTAGTTAATATTAAATGAATTACTAAATGTACCAAGAATAATCTAATGTGGTTAAATTTATACTAAATTCAAGCCCCAAGTAAGATGATAATTGAAAACAAAGCTTTATTTCAAATCTCCTCGGCTGGGTACAACACAATTCCAATCCTATTTTGTGGCAATCAAAGAGTGAAGAGTATCATTTTCAGTAAAAATAGTTTCACCGTTACCACAAAGTGAAGATGCTATATACCACCACTTTATAACACCAGTTGATAGTGATTGTGTATAAATTCCTTTACTGTCATCCAAAGAAGATCATCTAAGTGGAGATGATGCTGGTGAAGTACAATGGAACATATCACTACTCAATAGTAATTGAGGACAATGCATTCATTAGCTTTTACATCCATTTGGATATTATCCTGATCTTATCCTTTTTCTTGAGAAGGCAAAAGGCTACAAGAAAGAGAAAAATCATGTAGCACCCGCTTTACCTGAATAATAGTGTCTACTCTGTTCTCTTTCCTCCAGTTAAGCATGTCCATCCACATTTGGACTGTCTTGTCAAGGTCAAACTTCCTTGCTTTCAAGAATCTGACACAACATTTGTGTTTCAGAGAGTAATTTGACACTAAGAGATGGAAAAGGAGCCACAACAAAAGGGGTTGTAGATTAGTCCTTCTTCAACTTCTTAAACTAGACATTTCTATGTGGTCCATACATACCCTCCGGCTATAGGAGTAAGGATTATAACATGTCAGGTTAGAAACTATAAACACAAGAAGTGAGAACTAGTGGAGTGGTTGGGAATTCATGTTTGAGAACTAGTTTATTGTAAAAAGACAATGCACACCATTACTTGAAGAAATGAAAAGAGAAAAAGAAATTAGCAATTGTTTCCCTCGAAGATAGCAAACAAGAGAAAGAACAAATCAGAAGAGACAGGCGAGGCTGACATCATGGTAAAAGAATCATTGATAACAGTGTCCAGAGACACTACTAATAAGATGGTTTCCCCGCCCCCTTCATTTTTACCACTGCAACTCTACTTTTTTCAGTTTTAAAAGAAAAGAGAAAATCATAGGTGTGATAAATACACTTGAATGGTTCGTGTGAAAATTGGAAATCATTCAAGCAAACTAAGTCGCATTACAGTGCAAGTTGAATGAGTTTCAACTGTTGAGAGAAAAATTATCCATTTATGAAACTACTGGTTCTAGAGCAGAACCTTATCCTGTCAAAGCCCCAAAAATAACAGTGTCCCAATTTCTCGAAAACAGAACACCATCTTCTGGAGCCTGTTTATGCATTTAATCAAGGAGTCAAGACTCGTATTCATAAAGTGAAAAAATTTTTCAAAACAATATGGAGGGAACCCAATCAATTTTTGTAGGGTATATAATTAGGAAGAACCAACCATATTTGCAACTTATTATTAATTTTTTTTATCGTTGCAAAATCCTAGTGTAATATCCACATAAAAAAAATCATTAACCCTTTTTTTTTTCATGTTAACTGGAAAAATAGTTGTCTGTATGACAAACAAGGAAGAAATATATAGTCTCCAGGAACTAGAGGTAGAAACCACAGAAGTAAGTATGAAGTATTGAGCATAAGGTTCTAATTCCGTTAAGAGAATTTGCATTATCAACGCACCATAAAAGGTAATCACAAATATCAAACAAGGATGGAAAGTTGTTGGCAAAACAAAAGATTCTTACAATTATAATACAAGGCAAATCTGAGACTCCCAGTTTCACAAGCTGTGGGGTATGTCAAGCAGCATGTTTTCTGTCCCATTCACAATGTCTTTTAGAAAGCACTCCAGCAAAATGCTAGCATGAAACTGGCAGTTATTGCAGGACAAAAATGGAGACTAGACAGTGTGTATAAACATAGCTTCCCAGGCAACACTCATCCTAATCAACTAAGATTGTTATAAAGCATGAAAAGATTAGAAGCCCAAACAGACCATCATTTTTATCAACCATCCTTGAGCAAGATGATTTTGAAGACATGCTGGAGTTCCTCAAATCAAAGCATCATTCGAAGCAGTTATCTGCCCAGCCCAGGTACAAAGGAACACGCTTTAGATTGTGGTATGGTTTATGGAATTATCTCTAACAGCCCAAGAAAGTGTCTTACAGTTGTTATAAATTTTCCATTTAGTGCCAAAAATGACTTCAAACACCATAAAATCAGTGAACCAGTTCGCCTTTCTCCCTTTCGCTAGTCTCACCTCCATCATCTTCACCCACTAGTGGTGAAATCTATCGTTTTATTGCTGTTACTATCATCACACAAACAAAGGAAAGGTAGGGACACCCTAATCATGAGTAGACTATTGTTATTTCACCAGAGCTGAATGTCAGCTCATTACCTCTGCAAGGGGCAATAGGAAGCACTCTCAACCATTTATAGATCAAGAGATCAGCAATGATTTTGCCATCAACTTAACAAGGTGTAAAAAGTCAAAGCAAAAAGGAATAAGTAGACACAGAAATGTGCAAAAGTGTGTAGACACTACGCAGAATTTCATAACAGCTAAATACGATAAGAAAAACTTGCATTGGATTTCTCTTTCCAAGCTATTACATAACAAAAGATACATAGGCCAGTCAGGCGTTTTCTCACCCCCACTTACAATTATAAACAATTGATTCAATCAAGTTAACAACTAGAACTGTTATCCGGATTCTGGTCCATGCGAAAAACTAGAAACTGGAGGTGTAAACTTACAGAAAGCAATGATGTCAGAACATTAGCAGTTGGAACTCAGAGCATCAACAGTAGCGGTATAGACTAGCAAAAATTGGAAAAATACACGCGAGTGCGCACACACATACATATATAAGGAACAGTATCGTCTACCTCAAGATGGTGTGATAATCATCATGACGAGCTGGAAGCAGATCTTTGTCAATCAAAACTTGTCGAAAAGCATTTACTGCCTCCTCTTCCTTCTCATCTCGAACATCCTCGGTTGAAATTGACGCAAATCGACAATGAGCTACCCGTTTATTGCGTTTCCTCAGGGTGTGTTTTATCTTTGTTGCCTTCTTCCGCAAAGATCTTATCGGAGTTCTTCTCTTGTCATCCTCCGAGGTCTCAAAATCAGATCGTTTTGCTCTATCATCTTCTTGAGCTAAAACTATTTCTAAATTCACAAGTAACAATCACATAAATCAATTAGAAGTTTCGAAACGCAAACAGAAAAGGATCAAATACCCACAATTAAAACTTTCAATCAATACGAAATAGATCTAAATTTCTCAATGCTTGCTTCAATACCTGGCATTGTGCTTTGGACTCCAAATTCAATTCTGCAATATCTCTGCGTGGATTCGAAGACGTCGATAAAAGATTATCAGACTCATAAATAACCCGAATGAAAGTTATAGATCTTCAATATTGTCAGTCAAATCCAATTGCCAATAAAACAGTCAAAATTCCATCATTATAATTCATTGAGAATTGGATTCAGAGAAGACAGAGTAAAGCACATTCTCGGCAATAGAAAAAAAAAATCGATAATTTACGAACTGGAATGGAAAAACAAACATCCAGATTCCAGAAGAAAATCAGAAACCGCGCAATGATCAACAACTGTATGTCTGTTCACATAATCAAGTACGTCTGATCAATCAACTAAATTCTACTCCATTTAATACCTTCAAAATAGCCGCATTCACGCAATGAATGTGATCACGTTTTTCTCTCCAAATTCTTCGTTATAATTCTATGAATATACGTAGATATATGCCGTCTGTATCACTAACATGCCGATGAAGAGTAGTTAGTTAACTTTGCTTTCTGTTCACTCACTCCCCCCTCTCTCTCTCTCTCACACACTTTAAAATACATTTCTCGTGAAAGCGTCGAATGCGCAACTTTCTCTTTACCAGGTCCCTCCCCCGTCTCTCTCTACATTAATTTATGTATAGATATCAGTTTCTCTCTCCAAAAGGCAGAGAGAATAAAATAGTAACGGCGGTGGGGTAGAAATTCTAGTAACGAGATCGATGTCGCTATCAAAAGAGGTGAGGAGAAAGTATAAATGAAGTAGCGTACAACGGCCGCTTTTAGCTTTTTAGGGTGGTGGCGGTGGCGGACGGAGGAACGTATCGTTCCGTGCCTTCGACGCCGGCGCTAATTGTTTGATCCGCTGACTTTTCAGTGATTACCAAGCGTCGTCATCGTCAGTAACAGAGCAATTTCTTTTCCTTTTTGTTTTTTTCGAAATCTATCAGCAGCAGCAGTAATAGGTTCGGCTCGGCCCAAGCCATGGTTAATTATAGGTTAGTCGTGGCCTACTAGGATGCTTCTTTTCAGCTGGGATTTTTCTCTTTAAAGTTTCCCTTAGTTTTACGGCACGTGCGTTAACCAATGGGCGATAACCGTCATTTGTTTGTTTCCTTAAAATAGTCGCCATTTATTTGCCACAAGGCTTGTGATAACAGCCCCCCACCTTTGGTTTCACCGATCAAAATTAATACTCTTTCATTCATTAAAATTCACTTATTTGTTATTTTAAATTCTCAAAATATTTATATAATATTAAAAAATCAACATCCCCTATTATTATTATTATATATTTTTTTAAAATTTATATTATATTATTATATCATAATTTTTATTTTACATGAAATTTAGTGTTAGGTTAAATATTTTCAATTTTAGTGAAATAATTTTGGCAAAATATTGTCAATTGTCTTTATTTTTTCCCCTCAAAATGAACATAATCAATACCTTGAAACAAAATGTGTTGAATAAGGTAAGCTAGTTTTGAGAAAATTTTACACATGCTGGCCTAGAGACGATTATACTTAATATATTTTTTTTATTTGTTAACTATTATGATCCGTAATATTGATATATAATTAATAAATCTAATGGATTATTCTAATTGGGGTTAGGTGGGAGAAGGCATCTACAAACATGGGGATAAGATGATTATTATATGTTTGAATAAAAATCAATTATGGTATTTGAATTTGCTTTGATGTAAATCAAATACGGTGTTTGGATTATACCTGAAATAATTGACACAATCCATTTCATACTGTAAGTTAAATAATTAATCGTTCAAACAATAAAATATAAAATTATATATAATATACATAAAGTAATTTATAACAAGATATTAGTATATATCGATATTTATTTTTAATAAAATATTATCTATAACGTTTTTATCCTATTAGATTTTAAATTTTTTTTTATAATAAACGTGATCATATTCATGATAGTATTTGGTTTACTTTTGAGAGACAAATTGTATTTGGAAATAAATTATTCTTCATTCAAATTAAAATTTTAATTTAAAATAATATTATTAATTCAAAAGTACTTTCCTTTCACACCCCCAAGGCAACGTGTTTGAAGGTTTCGCCTCCAATAAAGTAAAAGACATCTTTTTTGAGGACAGTATCGGTCAATGAGTTGGTTTATTGGCTGCAAAAAGGCAAAGACCATCGCCCACACAGGCCCTTGCTTAAAATTGTGAAAGAACAATTACGGTGACTTGGTAGTACTTAAGTAGGAGAAACAAAAAATTCGGTATCCACAAAGATTCACCTCTATCCTAAGTAGGAAGAACGGGATTCATTGCTCACAAACATCTACCTCCCACCTAAGGAGATAAAAATCCCATACTACGCTCATATAAGGGGATGAAAATCTCACACTACGACTGTCGGGAATCAAGTCTTGCTCCTTGTAATTCTGTTATTCAAGGATAAACTGTGCTGCTCTGAGGGCAATGAACTGGTTTATTGAAAGTATGTATGGGTGAATCTAGCAAAAAATTACATTTGGTTGAAAAATCAAAGAGAAAAATAAAACCACTCGTGGTCATGGATCTATGAAAATTATTACGTGCACTCAATGATTTACACACTTATATTACGTACACTGAAAATTATACAAAAAATATTATATATAATTTTATCTATATATAATATAAGTATCTAAAACATTTGGTGCAAGAATTTGCCGAATCTAAACAATGTTGTGGTTCCATCATCCCCTTCACTCTGAATACTGCTTGACAATTTACTTTGTACTTGCACTTGTAATTTTAAAACAATATGCGAATTAATAATTATTCTACTAAGATTCATCCATTACGGAAGCATTTGACAAAATTGAATTTTTTTTTTTTCCTAGAAACAATTAAGGATTGGGGGCAGTTGAGTGCAATTGATTATAGGAATTACGAAGCCTCCAAAGAGGGCATTGGAGTTGTACTCACTAACATAAATGAACAGGTAATGGTCCTAATACTTAATCAAAGCCTTTTTTCCCACAGGGTTAACTATAACCGCAAACTCCCTCAAAAAATAAGTTGCCGTTGGCAGGTGGATTCATTTCACTAATTTAAGGGTGAATTTGGATCGTAATTTTTTTAAAATATAGTTTTAAAATTTTCTTTTATGAATAAATAAATTTAATGTAAATAAATTTTATTTATAAAATAATAACAGTTTTATTCTTCAATCCAAAAAATTATAATGTTGATGTTTTAAGTTTATAAATTATTTATAAAATATAAAATCACACTTGTGTTTTTTATAAAAATTAAATATAATTTCAATCTAAATACACTATAACATAGATGAATTTTTTAAAATTTTTAAATTTTATATTTTGTCCTCCTTAAATTTTTTTTAAGAATTATAATATTAATTTTAGTGTAATTTGTCTTCAACCTCAAAATTTTTTAATTCCGTCCCTGTATCAAAATTTATAAAAAAAATATTAAATTTTATATAACAAATATTTTAGAGTCTTCTAGGTGGCCCGGGTTTTACCAAGTAGAAGTGGGTATGTTGTTAATAGAATTTAAAAAAAAAAAAGAAAAAATGAGTTAGGGGTTTTAGGTGAAAAACTAAAAAATGATGAATGTTGACCAGGACAAATGGTACTATTACGGAGAACATGCGCCTCAAAGAAGGCAGCAATAGTCTTTGTAGGCCGCTTTCCCACTCATTTTTGTCAAACACGTGTCCGCTTCCATGAAATATACCCCACACAACAAAATTAGATTGGTCAATTAGTTGTTTATGCGAAGAGAAGGAAACAATAAAGCAAGAATTCTAGAAGATGCAGGCTGTGACGTTCTGTGCCCGTAGATCTCTGAAAGTACGATTATGAATTTGACAATATTCACGATCAAATTTTTTATCGTCGTTCTCGTTAAACTAAAATAAATATTTTAAATTGATAATAAATATTTAAATTTATTTTTATATAACATTCACATTTCTCATCTCAATCTTATGTGAGATTGGGGTATCACACAGGATTTTCGATCTGTCTAAATGGTCGAATATTAGAACGTTTTATGAAATTATGTATTTATCTTTTTTTATGTTAGTTATGAAGTCATGTGTTCCACTCGAAAAAAGAAAGATCTTTAACGTTTTAAAGAGTCGATCAATTAAAATTTATTTAAATTAATTTTAATTTTATAAATTTTTTACCGATTAGACTCTCAGTTCTGAAAAATTCTAGAGGATGCAACATTTCACTGCATAGTCCAACAGGGTCCACCGCCAACCCCTGTCCCCTCCCCGGGCTCCTCTTTCTTTCTTTCTTTCTTTGGGGAAATGCATTTTCTCTTTCATTTTAGAATGTATTTCCTTTTTTAGTGGTCCCCCGAAAATGTTGAACGGTCTTCATATAAATGATTGATATGCATTCTCAATTTGTTTTATATAAATATAAAAACCAAGAAAGTCAATTCTCATTGTATTATATAAAAAAGAAAGAAAAAAAAGTTAAAATATCTGCTCTGTGTGTATTTATGTGTAATTCTTTTTTTTAGATAAATAAAATAGTACGTAAGTTTTAAGATAATACGTTAATTATTTTATTATTGTTTATTATTTATATTATATTTAGATAAAAATTGAATTAAGATAAATTTATTAAAATATTATTAAATGTAAAATAAATGTAAGATATAATCATTAATGGAAAAGAAAAATATGATATATTGTGAGTTTTAATTTAAATTAAAAATAATTTTTTTTCAAATACAATATTAATATTACTTTTAATTAATGAGTGTGAATTGTAAGTGGGGTTGGAGACTTGAAATCTAAACTTACTCTTCTTTTTAATATATCGGTAGGTTCTCGACTCATTTCTATAATGAGAAAGAGGTGGAAATTTTCAGTCATTGCTTGCTAGGGAAAAAACCACCCCTTCCTCACGAGTCGCGATCCACACGCAGGTGGAAAAGTAGGGGTTTAACTGGTCAAGAGGAAAAAAATCCCTAATAAGATATAAAAATTAAAATAAGTAAGAAAAAAAATACAATACTAAAAAATATATAAATATATCATTTGAAATTTTAAAAAACTCATAATAAAATAGTAAAATCTTAACAAACAACTTCAAATAATAAATAAAATATATCAAAATTCAACATCAATAATAATAAAACATAACAAAGTATGAAAATAGAGTATAATTTCAACTTAAAATCTCCTAATATAATTTTATTCATTCAATATTTAAAAAGACTCGAAACATAAAAAAAAAATCAAATATGAAAATTGTTTAATTTTACATAATTAAACACTTCTTACATTTTAATTTAAAAATAAAAAATAAATTATTTTCATAACAACTCAAACTAATTTTGAAAGTATTATTTATTTCTCAAACTATACGTTGTAGTATATTTTTAAAAAATCTTTGAAAATATTTAGCTATTTATTATATTTTAAATTATAAGAATATATTTTTAAAATATATTAATTATAAATTCTTTAATAATATTATCAAAGCCTAACAAAAAGAATCATAATTTAACCACTGCTTCGGGTCACTGATACAAAAACTTGATGGGAGCATTTGACTTGTTTTACCATCGTAAACTATCTATTTTTCTGTAGGACTATCTAGAAGTCTTATGGTGGGTCTATATCAGTCTTTGTAAGAGACAAATGACTCGTTTGATAAAAATTGAAATATAAATATTTAATTATAAAATTTTAATTTTAAATTAATTATAATTTAAATTAAATATAAAAATATTAATAATTATATAAATATTTAATATATTCAGATTTAATTAACTTTTAAATAATTTAAAATTTATAATAAAATTTTAATACGTCTTAATTAAATAAATAATAATAATTTATTATTAAACATACTTAATTAATTATTTATTTAATATTAACTGTCATCAAATGTACTTAATAAAATAAATATTTAATTTATTTAAGTTTAAGGGTTGAATGGATTATCTAATAGGTTCAAAGCCACGCATTGATTATGCGAAGTTCTCTTAATTGATATACAAATATTTCATAGTTTCATTTTTGTTGGGGTCTTCATTGATTATTACTAATTAGTTTCACACAAAATGTATATATTATTTTTAATGGGAGTAAAGCCAACGAATATATCTTCACAAATTATATATATTAAAAAATTTGCATATTTATAAATCTAGAATTTTAATATTATGATTTATAAAAACTGCATATTTATATAAGTACAAAATGCATTGCATAAATCCAAAAATTCTATAAGATGATTTACAAAAACTAATCAATTTAGTATTTTTTTCCCCCATTAAACTAGTTAGGCCTAGAGGGAGAGATAGGGAGCTGGGATGGCGCAGCCTCCTAAATTTTTAAATTTTTATTTTTATTTTAATAAAATTAATCTTCTGATAAAATTTTTTAAATTTTACTTTTTATCTTCTTAATTTTTTTAAAAATTATAATATTATCATATAATTTATATATAATTATAAGCTTTTTATTTTATTCTTTTATATAAAAAAATTGATAACCCAACAAAAATTGCATAAAATCCAAAAAAATTAAAATCAAATGAGATAATTTTTTCTCCATAAGTCAAGTGTCCAAATTTTATCTAATTATTTTTAAGATTATATTTTAAATTCATAATTATATAAATTTAAATACTGACTGCACTTAATTAAAATAAGTATTTAGCGTCGAGAGCGATATCTGGATGGGATGGAATTTTAATCGTTACGGGCCCTTCAAGGTACATCCCAATTGGTTGATCAATTTATGATAATTCTCGCCATCAAGATCAGGGTAAGAGTTGTACTCCCGCCGAGAACCTGAAGCTTGCTTTGGTGGGAGAGACTGACCCGATTAGTATAGAGTGAACTTCTTGTGCATAGTAGTGTATACAGTATCATGAATAACCTGGGGTTTGTGGGAGTGAATCCTGAGCTAGAGACAGGTATTGGGCCAAGACTGATAGAGCGAAATCTGGATATATTTTACCATTGCCAGCAGAATTTGGCAGGATCCAGCAATGACTAGTCGTCGGGGCCGAAAAGAAACTGGGGCGGGAAAACCAAAACCATCGCTTTTACAGGTAACAGCCAACTCAGGATTCCCTCCCTGGGACTGTGGGAGTATACCCCCAGTTTTGATTCTTTCTTTATTTTTTAGATATCAAAACCCAGCCATTCACACTCCCACACATGGACCCTCCAACCCTTTTGTCCTCTCCTCAGACACTTCTCCATACATCCACACGGCCTTCGTAGCCCTCAGTTAACCCGAACAAGCAAAAGGGCCATGAGGCAACAGCACTAGGACCAGCAGCTGAAGCAGAAGCAGCATTCGAGGCCTGAGGGTCTTGTGGTTTGTATTTTTATTTGTATAGATTTGATTCAATCAACTGAGTGGCCAAGCTTGAAGCTTCTGTTCTGCAATGGCGGTGCTGACTAATGGGCCTCCATTGGCTGCCATTGCATCTCCACCCCTTTGTTCTAATAAGCCAGAGTTGAAGTTCTTCGGGGGTCGAATGTTCATTCATGCAGTTTCCTCGCGGAATGACAATGTCTTGCGCAGGTTCAAATTCAAGTCGGCCACAATTAGGTAACACTTTCCTGTGGTACTTTATTTTTTCACTACTTAGATTTTGTTTCTTTCCGAGTTATTTTGTAAATGTTCTATAAGACATCTGTTGCATCACAGAGACGATGTTTTAGACGCAAACAGAATCTTGGTGTAGTTTTACTTGGTTTGAATTGACTTTGTAAATAAATGTGCGTCTGATGGAGTAGGACACAGCTTATGGCTCTTTTGATTTGATGCTTATGGTTTTTTTTTTTCTTTTTTGGGAGCACTGTACTCCCCTTTTGTTGCTTATCAAAGTAATACTTTTTTCACTTCTGTCTTACATGAACATGATGTAGCATTATAAGCTGTCAAGATTAGTTTTTTTTCCCTCTCTTCTGTCCTATGGAAATGTTGTGGAGTTTTACTCTTGCAATCCCTTCTCTTTTTGGGGACTATAATGCGGGTTCGGCAACATTAATAGTATCCTGTACAAAACCTGTCAGGGTTTTTTCATCTGTATCATATGTTGTATTCTCGAAGTTTTAGGTGCCTTTCCATATTCTTTCCAATTTTTGTTTGCCTTTTCTAATAATCATATTTCAAATTCTTTGTCACACAGCACTTGAGAATCTTATTTGTATTCAAATGACTATTTTCTTTGGTAATTCTCTCTTGGTATTACAGTGCTCGAGGCCTGAAATTAGGATCAAGGGCTTTCAACAGGACACATATGTTATTACCTATTGCTGAATGATCACATATATTCCCAGTGCAGGATCAAATGCTTTCAACAGGACAATCCTGAAAGTTACAAGAATGCGACATCTAAAGATATGCCAGAGAGACAAGACAATGCCACTGACAATGTATTGGGAAGTCCAGAAAGCAAGACGTCTGGGCCAGGAAGTTCATTTCTCGCAAAACTGATCATAGCCCTGGGCATAGCTTTGACGATTACCCTGATATCCATTGGCCTTAGACAGTCCAATCAAGGATCTCTGCCTGGAATTCAGTATCTAGCTGATACTTCATCTTTGCCCTCTTTGCCGACAAGTACTGGTGGTTTTACTTTCAAAGCTTTTGGATACAAAATCATGCTCCCAAAGTATGCCCCAGGGTACATTATTTTGCCCCCTGAATGGAACACCTGTTTTCTCCTCCTGCATTCCTTGTTCAGCTTCCCAGAATAAGACCTTGCAATTGCTTAATTCTCTGCTCTTTCACTACGACCTTTTTTTCATATGTCAAGTCAGGAATATAGGGATGAATACTCCTTAGTTCTCACATTATTAAATATTGTCTTCATTCTCTGTAGTTTCCTGGTTTCAGATGGATATATTTTTGGCTGCTGATGGCTGCAGGATGTGGACTTTTTATCAGTGAAGAGGCATTAAATATTTGGGTCTGTTCTTTTTGCTGGTATTTCTGTTTCACATGCTTCTGTATTCTTAGGATCTCAATTTGATTGGTTCTTCTTTCTATTCCATGGAATATAGTTTCTTTCTTGAGCTTGAGAAATGTAATAAATGCTATAGGTTGGCACAACGTTGGCTCGGATGCTTTCATTGGATGGCTCATGGCAATCTTTTGTTGAGTCTTTTTCTAGAAATGCCACATACATCGTATCCACTATTCTTTGGGTTTACTGGTTAGTGGAGCTTTATTTGTATACGAGCCAGTCTTTGCATGCATGAAAGCGCAATCACCTGAGCTTTCTCTTCCTAGTGAATGTCTGTAAAACAGCATACTTTCTTTTATCATAAATTTCCTATGCTAAACTCAAATGGTGAATAATTGTCAGGGGGGTTTGTATCAGTGACATGATACCATTTTACCTTGGGAAGCTTTTTAGACAATCTGGGGCAACAGATGATGTTTGTTCAAAGGTCTGTTCTGTCTATGCGCTTTTCCCATTATATCAATTTGATTGTTAATTATGGGAGTATTTGTCATCCTTGTAGTTAGGAATTGACAAGGATAGAGCAATGAAAATTACACGAGTTGTCCAGAGATACGGAAATCTTGTGGGTTTTGGTGAGTAGACCTGTTAAATTCTTGCTGCATATTTTTCCTATACACTTCATACACATGCATGGAACAACTTGCGTTGGACATTTTTTTTTTGTCCTTTTCTTTCATAAGTCACTGAAGTTTGAAATATACTTGCTAATAGACAAGAAGAGAGATTTTCCAATTTGTTGTGGTTGAACTAATTGGTTAACATTAGATCATTACTCATCTTCATTTTGGTAATTGCAGAATAGATTGATTAATTATTATGTCAATTATATCTGAGGATGTTGTCAGGGGTGGCTGCTGGTCAGATACCATTCAGGCAGCAGTAAAATATTGGAAAATTTTCTCTAGAAATTTATATATTTTAAAACCCATTGTGTGTAATCATCTAGTACCTGAAGGTGCAGATAAACCTATGAAGTCAATATCATCGATCAAAAGACAACAAAGCCAACCTCCAAGAGACTCAAACTATTAGTTGTGAAGAAACTGTGTCCTCTATTATCATTAATTTTCTCTAAATATTGTATTCAAATGTTTTCATTAATGAATGCATCAATTGTTTTAGATAAAAGTTACATGGATAGATTAAAAAACAGAAGGAAGATAAATATTTTAAAATAGAATATATCAAGTGTATTTGGACTCTTCATCTGCTTTTCACTGTTCACTAGTAATTTGCCTTGTATATTATGATATCTGCCTTTTCTCTTGAGACACACTGCCAAACTTTATCTTGGCATTTTAATTTCTTGATTGTTTCTTAAACGTATTTTGCCTCTTATATGCAGTGGAACGATTTTCCCTAGGAGTGAGAAATCCTACAGCTTTCCTAGCAGGGGCAATGGTTAGTGATAATGTAGTTTATGGTGTATGCCAGCTCTTGCATCTCCTAACCCTGATTCAAATAAATTTATTTAGTTGACAAGTCTATTAACTACAAGTCCTGTATATTTTTACTTGATAAACCCATATTAGATTGGCAATCATTAATATTTAAGCATGTAATACTTGAAACTGGTATAGATCATGAACTTTCTTTCACCTTAGTGCAAGAGCTGATCTAAAGGGTGGTTTTGGTCTTGATCATGTTTTCAGTTTTTTTCCTCCTGTTTCAATTAGGTTTTTTCTTTTCAACTTTTATAATTTATTCTAACTTATTTAAGAAAAAGAAAAATTATCGGAACTTATCTTCTTTTTTGATTGTGCTGACTAGTGATGTTAAATATGACTGGCATGTGCATATTGGTGTCACTTCAGAGTGAGTTGATTCTCAAATTATGAATATGTTGCAGGATATATCACCTGACTTTTTCTTTGCTGGTGTCTGTTTCGGAGGTCTATTAACTCTTCCAATTCAGGTAATTAGACTTTCATGTACTATCTGTAGCACGCAAGATAACAGACAAGCAGCACAGGTGAAGGGTAAACATGTGGTTTCTAACCTCAATTCTGTTGCTGAATCCTGTGCTCTAGAGTATATAGGTTGTGAACACTATTCAGCTTGAAAAGAAATCTACATATACATAATTTGGAGTATTCTCTAGGTTAGTTCTGCATATTATTTATTAATATTCAAACGAAGACTAGGTAGTTTGTTACTTCATTTCAGCAGTAGTTGCAAAACCAGGGATACGGGGTAAATCATTGCAACATGAGCACTTTCTAATTAGCTTTTCTATCTATTAGCTGATGCGTTCTTCTCTTCTCTGCCAATTGCAGTTGGCCATTGGATTCTTAATGAGAGAACGTCCACTTTTTGCCCTTGCAACTGTTGCAACTGTAGTGGTAATCATCTTCATAATTGTACGTAATAAGAAGGGATTTAGTGTATGTACCTTTGCTTATGGAAAGAATCTGCTATTGTACAGGGAATTTGGACTATTTTCCCATACGCCGTGGCTGGTTTGACAGCATTGTTCCTGTATCTGCGACAACACTATTCGACCTAGTTTTCATTTGATTTTTTCCCAGTTCACGAGGTCCTGGTGGAGAGGAAAGTCGTTAAAACGTGCTTTCAAATGGACTAGTACTTCATCGACAATTTGACAGCCGTCCGTCTATTGCCTTCATATCAGGGTTTATACAGATTGGATTCGGTCATATAAGTAGTTTAGAATGATGTACAAAGGGCACTGTTAATTCACTTGAGACCCTTTTTCCATGTAACTTGTCATTATGGTATCTGTAACCAAAGAGACTAGATTAGAGCTGTACCTTTTTAAGAGGATCGTTGCACGTCCTCCATTAATCCCCATTTCTACCTTAACTAAGTTCTGATTTGTGTATAAAATTTTTCATTCGAGGCATTTGCAGTAGACTCTTGTGTGTCTAATCATTCGCCCTTTTGCCGTTTGAGCTGCCGACACCCGGTTGGACGATGCAAACGCTATGCTAAAGCACCTTGACATTTTATTAAATACTATCTTTTTGTCTCCATTGTTTCTCTGATTTTCAATTCAAGCAAACGCATCAGATAGATCATAGATGGAGAATCACCTGCTCGAACTTCCAGATAAAGGAGATAATGGTGTGGGGTTGGGGAGGGGGGGGGGGGGTGTGCAGAGGATTATATGGATTATGGAAGACATCAGCTTTACTAATAAGAAACAACTCGAATGTTCACATCTAGCATACAAGGATAAACAGAACCCCAGAATACGTTTTATAAAATAAATTTATACCATATACATTAATATAGCTTCATTCACGAGATAAATTATGGTTTCCGCCTAAACCTCAGCCAAGACCAAAAATTTATGGTACATCATAAACTCAATATATTAACCTGAACTAATTCATAAGTCCACTTGATGCAAGATATGAAAGCTGAAGACTGTAGGCTTCTTTAAGCTCAGCCAATACTTCTGCAATGCTAGGCCTCCGCGAAGCGTCTCTTTCAACAGACCTTGAAGCAACCAGAGCTGCTCTTCTCATGCTCTCTGCATCAAATGTTCCCTTTATGCTCTCATCCACTATCTCAAATGCACCTGCCTGCAAGTATGGCTTTGCCTGCAATTGGCACTTGAATCAGAAAATCAATTGTTGTTTCTTTACAATTACTAGTAGGTATGAGAGACTAAAATGTTATTCATTTTCATCAAGAAGGGAGAAAATTGCTCAAGCAAAACCCTGATTTGATGGCTGATTCTCTCTTTTTGGAATACGTGCATATGAAGCAAAGAATTTTCATTGTAAGAATAAATTTTAGCTACCCATAGAACCAAATTGTAGGAATCAGGACTGCCAGAGTGAGTGAGTGGTTCTCTCCCACATATGAGCTCAAGAAGAACAACCCCAAAACTATAGATATCACTCTTTTCCGTCAGTTGCCTAGTGGAATAGTACCTGCACAACAATTTCACCTAGAGTGAGAATGAGGTTCAAAAACGCCAAGAATAAAAATTAGCAATCTTTAGAGCTTACTCTGGATCAAGATAGCCAGCAGTGCCCTTCACGACAGTGGTTACATGAGTTGCATCAGCCTCAGTTATTTGCTTAGAGAGGCCAAAATCAGAGACCTTAGCATTCATGTCTGAATCCAAAAGGATATTGCTGCTCTTTATATCTCGGTGTATGATCCGTGGATCACTTCCATTATGCAAGTAATACAACCCTATGTTGGATGAATTTTAGCAAGAATCGGCAACGAAATAGAGCATTTCTTTACAGAAATATGTATGTATGTATGTATGTGTGTGTGTGTGTGTGTTAACTTTATCATAACTCAAAATCATACCTTTTGCTGCATCAACCGCAATTTTGAGCCTCCGAACCCAGCTTAATGTAATTCTTTTGCTCTTTGCACCTGAAACAGTCACTTATCCTATTGAATCAAAGACAAACAGAACAATTCAATGAATTCACAGTAGAAATCATATAAAACTTGGAATTGTTGTACCATAAAGGTTATCAGCCAATGATCCACCAGGTAAATATTCATAAACCAGTATCTGCTGCTTTGTCTCCTGACAGAATCCTTCCAAAGATACTAGATTTTGGTGCCGAATTTGAGATAGAAGAGACACCTGCATATGATTTAGAAAGTATAAGGACTCCGAACCAAAGTCCATCCCTGTTTGGCAAAAAAAACAACTGGCATATGCAATCAATAAACAAAAGCCATTTTCTTCTGGAAGAGGAAAAACCCGGCAATTTTTAGTCCTCTTGTTTTTGAAAATAAATGTTGTTTGACTCCATGTAAACCTATAAAAGAGGTGAGTTGGCAGGTAGTTAGCAACATCTGTTTAGTTTTGAAACCTGAGTAATCACCAGATGGATTTCTCATGGTAGGTAGTTTTCAATTTACCAAGAACCTCAACACCAAAGTAGGTCTATGCCAATTTAAAGAGAATATCTTAGACTCTAAATGCAGTTGATATCAAAGAATGTAATTGTAATATGTTAAGCTTAAATTAGTTGAGTAACGGACCTCATTGACAAAAGATTCAGCCCCAAGCTGAGTTTTATCAAATCGCACCTTAACAGCTACTAGTTTTCCATCAGGAAGCTTTCCAAGGAAAACTGACCCAAAACTACCACGACCTATAACCTCCCTGAAATTGTTTGTGGCCACTTTGATTTCTTTATAGGAAAATACTTTTGCAGCATTCCAATTCCGTATATCAGTTCCACCACCTATCAAGAGAAGAAAAGTTGTGATTTAGATGTAAAGCCATACAGCATTGGAAGATGTAGAATCTTCTTATCTCCGTTTTCATACTTGATTTAAATGTGATTTCAGAGTTCTTTCTCCTCATCAACATAAATACTGAAACTGATGCGAGTGTGAAAGCAAGTGCAACTCCTCCAACTATAAGCAGTATAATTGCTATATGTTTGTGGTCCTTGTGCTTTCTTGGGGTGAAGACAGTCACTTGTGGAGTCTCAATTGTGCCTGATACATCATTGCACAGTGCTGTAGAGAAGGACAAGCACAGATTCCCTGATGCTCTGCAGAAGTAATTGATCCACAAAGAAATTGACTTAAAAACAAGAGAAGCCATAACATCAAAATATGAATTCATGTACATACCTGATTTCTAAGCTTTCCCTGTTCAACGATTGTGGAAGGGGACCCTGTAATTTGTTATTTTCTAGATTTCTGCATGTTGCATCATGAAAAGCAAATCCAGAATTTAGTAGTTAGTGCCTGCAGTTTTACCAGTTGAAATTACTTCAAGAAAAGATAGCAAGCATAAACCAAGTAATGCAGTGAGCAAAATATATAATGCATTCTCACTCACAATAAGTGAAGATCCTTTAACTCTCCCAAGCTATCAGGAACTAACCCCTGCAGACTGTTGTTTTGCAAATCCCTTCACACAAAATGGAGACCAGACTTTTAGTTGCGTGGAAATCTCATGAACAATAATATTGAAGCTTTCTGCAATCATCTAACAGATGCATTATCAAGTGAAGCTCAAAGAAACTTACAAAACTTGAAGGTTTATCAAGTCTTCTAATTCAGAACCAAAGGACATTAGCAGGTTGAAGCTTAGGTTCCTGTAATATTCAACAAGGTGAGTTCTTCCATATGAAATAATTGTATAACTACAGTCTTCAAAGGATTGCAGATTACAGTTTCTCAAGGTGCTGCAGGCTACCAAGGTACTGTATTTCTCCAGCCAGCGAAGTATTATGCAAATCCCTACAAACATGATCTTGAAGAATTCAATGGAAGGCAACAGAATGTCGAGTGGGAAAATGAATCTGTATGCAAACAGTTATCAGGTATTGAAGAAAGAATCCTACAGGTTTTTAAGGTTCAGAAGATCACCAAAAGTTGGACTAATTGATCTCATTTTCATGCTGGAAAGCTCCCTGATTAGGTAAACAATTGTATCAAAAAAACTTGAAAAGTAAAAGAAAGGAAATGAAATGCTCCATGGAACAGGAACGTACAAAGAAGTAACCAGGTTTCCTTCACATCTTATATGCTCCCATGACTGCGGGAAGCATGGATCATCTTCCCATCCCAGATCTAGACCAGTGGACTGTTGAATGACTTGAAGTGCCGAGACTGCACACACAATGAATTTGTTAGATTTTTGTCTTTGGTTCTAGCAGGAAACCCAAACCCTGAAAATGACATGAAATCAGGATAATATTCAACCTGTGGTTGATGAAGTTTCTGGTGGAATGTCTAGAATTTCATACACTTCAAGTGCATTAATAAGTGGGTAGTAGCTGATAGTCTTTAGTGTAAGATTCAAGCTTTTGATTCCCTTTATTGTGAAGAACAAACCATTTATGTCCCAGCGGTTCACTGTATAGTTTGATTGCACAAGTTCCCCATTGATCAATATATCGAATGCTGGGGAAACTGGCAGAATTCCGGCGAAGTAGAGGACAACATGGTAATCTCCTAGACTATCAAGAGGCAAACTATATGTCAAATCTGTCCACCTTGCCAAGACTCTTGCAGTCTGAAGAACAGCCGTTGGAGGGCTTTCTGTCAGATTTGACAAATGAAAGGTGCTTTGCAAGTTAAAACCAGCCGACACATGAAATGGACTAAAGTCCCTATCAGGATCCCAAATTCGATCATACTGGTCCAGTGGATACCTTGTATACGAAAGATCAAGTCCAAAGTTTAGGAAAAAAAACTAAAAGAGACCTCCTGAGAGAAGCAGAGAAGACAGAAATTTCTTACCTGAGGGATCCATCAATATAACCACTGTTAATGCGATAAGATTTCCGGAGCAATTTACTTGGAAAATCTGCCAGGCCACTGTTATAAGCTCCTTGAGGAAGTGGACGCAGTTCAATGGATGAAATTACAGGAAATCCCCCTCCAGGAATAGAACGGAAACACAAAGGCAGAATGTCTCTATCAACTGGCCATATGAATTCTTCAATCCATGGATCCGTATTAGCAAGGGTCACCGTTGTAGTGATAGCTCTCCCAAGAGAAACAGTGAATGCAGGGGGTTTATTTAGCCCATCATAATTCTTGTACACAAATTGAGTTCTAACAAGAACCAAGGACGATGCGTTGCTTAAAGGTAGCCTATAACAATTTCTACGGTGTGAATCAGGGAAGAACCGCGCCGGGAGACGAGATGAGGAGGTACCCCCAAGATAATCAGCAGTTGTGGGGTTGCCAACATTTGTAAAAGCACCATCGGATATCCACGAAATATTATATGAATCCACATAACCCACCGTCCCACCACAGGATAAGCTCAAGAAACCTGCCAAGTTTGTGTTGCAACAATGTTCACCCCAGTAGGTGTCCATAATGTAGTATCCAACAGAAAATGAAAAACAGAAGCAAACATTTTTTGGAGTAGAAAAGAACCAAAAACCAAAACAGTGGCAAACACAGTTGAGTTCTAGAACATGTTTGATCTCTAAGCACAAAACCAGGAAAGTCTTTGAAGTTCATACCAAGACAGGAGAATTGTAGCAGTGAGAAGGAGAAGCAATTTGAACAAAGAGAGTAGATAAGAGAACGGAATGCATACCATCTTGATCACAGAAAGTGACTTTTATGAATCCAGAAAGAAATAGGAGCCAAAGGCAGTACCATAGTCGCAGCTCCATGAAAAGGACGCCAGATAGAACCCAAGTATTGCTTTACGTATCTTATTAACCCGTCAAACTCGTTCAGAAATAGGATCTTCAAGAAACCCAGAAGTTCATTTGGAGGATTCACCAGTGATCGAGCACTGAACAAGAAGAAACACGAAGAAAAAATAAGGGATCACAGGAGAGTGAGACAAATCAAACTGGGATTCTGCTTGGTGGTTGGAAAAGTGACAATAAATTGAGTAGGGTGTAAGGTGTGATCTTGACTTTGATGGTGTCTGTCTCCAACGGCATAAAGAGAAAGGGCGCAGCACTGTGGGAAAAAGCCCAGAGAGTAACAATGATGGATGATGATGACCATTGTTTCCGTTAGGTGACAGAGTATGACTAGAAGTAATCAAAAGCCGAAAAAAAGAGAGAGAGAGAATGATTAAACAGGGCCACACCATGCAAACGATATTTGAAGAACTCCACCCTCTTCTCTGAGAGTAACCCACCATTAAGGAAGAAAATTCGACTTCTGATACCTCGAATGGTGGGAGTGACATTGTCAAAAGTATGCATTGTGGCATGTTACTGTAGAAACTACTGTTACTTGATGATGCATAGGATGCTTCAAAGTCCAGCATCTGAAGTCATGATTGATCTCCAGTGTCCTTTTTTTCGCTGTGCTTGACTGCCGCTAATCATGATTAGTTATCTTCCTGATCAAGGGATTAAACTTCTGATTCGCAAAAACTCAATCAGTCAAAAAGCTACGTGATAAAAATTCACAACAAATGATGGCTAGGTTGTTATTGGTTATGGATCAAAAGTTCTTGGCTGAACAGCCCCGTGACATATCAGCAGAGGTATGGTTTTTCCTGTCCAATCCACTCCATCCTTACAAAATGGAAATTACAATAATCATGCCAAGTTAATCATGTGAGCATGGTCGAGTGCTTGCTTTGTAATTTAATTTGTGAGGTAAAAGTTTTAAATCTTGAATTTCTTCCTCAAGAATAAGAAAATCATGGACTGGTACAGAATCTTTTGTCTACAATGGCCATGTTGGTACCTTACTTTGTAGTCAGTGTATTTGATGGAATTGGAGTACATTTCTTGCTTCTGTTACCACAGTCTACTGCTGAACGCAGAAAACCCTCGGTTGAGCACAGCATAGTGTAAAAACAAGTTTTCCCTTCATTGCCTCAGCACTGATTACGAATCATTTTTGAGATTTTTATCCCACTTCAAGATTCTACGTTACTGGGCACAACTCCAATACTAAAAATACCTTAGGACTTATTTGATAGAACTAAAATTTAAAGATTAAAATTTTCATATTTAAGTATTAAATGTTAAAAATTGAAATTTAAATACTGAATATAAAATTTAATTTTTAAATTAATTATAATTTATTTTTATGTTTTATTTTATTATAATTTAAACTAAATATAAAAAATATTAATAATAATTAGATTTAAAAATTAAATATAAAATCTAAAATCTAAATTAAGTATAATTTATTTTTATATTATATTTTATTATAATTTAAATTAAATATAAAAATATTAATAATTAAATAAATATTTACTTCAAACTTAAATAATTTTAACAAAAATTTATTATTAAATATATTTAATTAATAAAATACTTAATATTAATTATTATCAAATACACTTAATAAAATAAATACTTAATTCATTCAATTTTAAATGCTAAATTGATTTGCTGTACAAGCCCGAATGAGCGAAAACAGAATAGAAAGCCGGAAACATGAAGATTATCATGGTGTTCTTGCCTGGATAGGTAATCTTTTCTTGTTACCAATACAATCACCTTATCTGCCGTTCGTAATGGCCCAAAGTATAGTACTCCTCGAAATTAAGAGGTCCCAGTCCCAGGCCTCACCTAGCCTGGCTCAGCTGATCAAGCACAGATCACGGAGACGTCATTTGATTGTGTTGTGCAGTAAACCACCCAGAACAAACAAAATCAAAGCCGAATTCAATCCCATACAGCCCTCAAGAAGAATAATTGACATACTGCGTATAAGGATGTTCTACAAGTATAGACAAAACAAAGGTGTCCACTCAAAACTCGTGATGAAAAGAACGAATGGCATAACCACAAAAGAGAAATTTCTCAACTAACCAAAATTCAGATAATATAGCTCACTACGCTACAGGTACAACTTCTGGCTAATATGCTTTGTATCTACCTAAAGTCCACAGATCTAATACTTGACAGAGGCAAGAATGTCTACTTGGGAGCCAAGTTTGTCCTCAGCAGCCTTTTCGGCCTTAATCCTTAATCTTGTCAACTGCTTCTTCCTCTCATATAGTGCCAGCGCCCTCTCCTTCCTCTTGCTTTCTAGTTCCTGTTGGGGGAAGAATAAATCATCAGAACTCCCATTCGAAGGGGATTCGCGGTTATATCATTAGATAAATATTTATGCCATAGGCAGAAGGTCATTAAAAATGAGTTCAACAATGGCCAGCAGATTTCTACTTTCTGATGCAAAATGATGCCAAAACTCAAAATTGTGCAAGTTCATGTTAAGTCCCACCGATGCAAAGCTCCGGGACAAACAAGATATTCCCAAGATAGAAAATCTTATTACTAGATTTGGGGACAAATATGCGGGATATCAAATGGCAGCATCAACCAGAGGGAAAAGGAATTAATATTACCATTTCGATGAAATTAATTCAGAAATCATAACAATGGGTCAGTTACACAACTAAAGATCTAAATCACGGCCACATGCAACATGTATTTCAACAAACACACAGTGTATGATATTCAACATATACATTAGACTAAAATGAGCCAAAAATAATAGCCTTAACCATTGGACCAAAATGCTACCAGGAGAGAAGCTTCAAGAACCTAGTCATCCACAGCAGACATCATACTTGATTAAATGTTCTGTGATTCATTTTTAATTAAGAGCTGCAAATTCAACATATGGAAGCATGAATAAAATCAAATGGAAATGAATGGAAGGACCTCCTCACGAGTGGAAATCACAAACAAGTAGGTTAATTTTACATACCATTAAGACAGAAGTTGGTTAATAACAATAACGCACACAAAAATGTTCCAAAACTTACCCTGATAGTATCTGCGTGGTTCCACCCAACCTCGGATGAAAGCCGGCCCAACAAGCAGTATTTATGACCAGACTGAAGCCTCAAAACCCTAATTTTTTTTTGTCACAAACAGTTGAATCAGTGAACCATAGGAAATGAAACATCTAAACTTTAGCAGCAAACAAAAGTGCCAAGTTGACCATTCTACTATGTCCAATATAGAGTTGACCGTCCTCTACACCCTAAACTAGCATGATTTTCTGCATCAAATCAAAGGAAGAAAAGGGCAACACTTACTTAAGAGCATCAGGAATAACCATTCTCTTCGTCTTATCATACGGTGGTGGAACACCCTCGTAAACCTTCAACCTGGCCAAAGCAGCTGCTCCTTTCTTAGTCTTGTGTGGAATCATCCTATACACATATGCAGAATCTCTCCACAATCAGTACAGATATTACAATAGCCGCAGATTATATGAATATCACTATACATAAATTTAACACACCCGCGGATGGTGCGCCAAAGGATCTTAGAAGGGGCGCGGAAATGGATAGGTCCATGAGAAGGTTTAGTGTTCATGCGCTTGCGAAGAAAACGGAGGTACTTCATCTTCTGACGGACGAGACCGCCGGAGAGACAAATATCTTCGCATCGCACCACCACCACCTTCTGCCCGTTAAGCAATTCCTTAGCCAAGATAGACGCCAACCGCCCCAGCATGTGGTGGCGCGCATCCACCACCACCCGCTTTGCACATAGTCCCGATCCCGACACCATGTTCTCCACTCCCACTCTGGACGCACTGCTGACAGCGAACGAGCTGGGAATTGTTTATGTAAAGGTTCTAGGGTTTCTACGTTTACAGGTGAAATATTGGGCTTCCAGTTGGTCTTTTAACTTGGGCTTTAGTTTTTTGTATTTAAGCTCTGGGCTTTGTAGAGCAATCGCTATATAGTCACCTTTCAAACCTGGGCCTTTTCCGTTTTACCTGATCCATTAACCTGCTGATCCATTTTTAAGCTCTGGGCTCTTTTTTGTTTTGCGAAACATTTTTAGTATTCAAGTATTGAAGGCTGTTATAAAATTTTCACAATATTAAAATAAAATTTATACATAATAAATTTTTAATTATTATTTGTATAAGAATTTTTTCAAACTTAGGTCTTTCTTTTCTCTCACAATTTTCTCTAACAATTCTTTCAAATTGGTATATTTGTCAAGTTTGGAAAAAACTCTATTTATAGAATTCTTATTAGTGAAATTAATTATTTATTTCTATTAAAATATTAGTGGTGTCTCCACTAACTCCACTAATATGTATTAGTGGTATTAATAGTAGACATTCATATCCACTAATGAAATGAGTAGAGCTTCCACTAATTCTAACATATTCACAACACTCCCCATAAATGTCCATTACATAAAAAATATGCTTCGTTAAAATATTACTAGATAAAAATTTAGTGAAAAAAAATTTAGTAAAGAAAAAAGAGTACATTATTCTATATATCTGCTTATTACTCCCCCTGATGAAATGATCCCTTTAAATCTTTGAATCGACGCATACCGATTTTATATCTCAACTTTTCAAATGTTACAGTTCGTAAAGTCTTCGTGAAAATATCTGTCAGGTTATCACATGACCTAATTTGTAGCATATCAATTTTACATTTCTTTTGAAGTTCACGAGTAAAGAAGAATTTTGGTGAAATATATTTTGTTCGATCTACTTTAATATATCATTTTCGTAATTGAACTATGCAAGTTGTATTATCTTTATAAAAAGGAGTTGGAATATTTCTTATAGATGATAATCCACAACTTTCTTGGATATAATGAATCAATGATCTTAACCATATACATTTTTTACTTACTTCATGAGTGACTATAATTTCAGCATGAATTGAAAAAGTAGCTGCTATGGATTGTTTTGTAGAACACCATAATATAAGAATATTTTCACACGTAAATCGATATTCCGTTTGAGAACGTGCTTTATGTAGATCAGATAAATAACCAGCATCTGCATAACTTATCAATGTTGGGTTGGTTTTATTTAAATAAAATAATCCGAGATCAATTGTACCTTAGATATATCAAATGACTTGTTTAATTCCATTCCAATGTCGTCGTGTTGGTGAATAACTAAATATTGCTAATAAATTGACAGCAAATGCAACATCAAGTTGCGTATTATTAGTAAAATACATCAATGCACTAATTGCACTGAGATATGATACTTCAGGATCAATGAATTCTTTATCATCTTCTTGAGATCGAAAAGGATATTTATTCACATTTAATGACCGGACGATCATTAGAATACTCAATGGATGTGTTTTGTCTATGTAAAATCTTTTTAGAACTTTTGTTATATATGTTGATTGATTAATAAATGTTTCGCTTTTCAGCTATTCAATTTGTAAACCAAGGCAAATTTTAGTTTTATCGAAATTTTTGATTTCGAATTCTCTTCTTAAATAATCAATTGTTTCTTAGAGTTCCAATAAGATTAATTAATATCATCAACATATATAGCTAATATCACAAATTTAGAACTAAATTTCTTAATAAAAACACATGGATATACTCAGTTATTTTTAAATTCCACTTTCAATAAATATTCACTAAAACGATTGAACCGCATGCGCCCAAATTGTTTTAGGCCATATAATAAATTCTGCAACTTGATGGAGTAATTTTCACGAGGATAATATTTATATGCTTTGGGCATGTGAAATCCTTCGGGGATTTTTATGTAAATATTATTTTTTAAATTTTCATACAAGTAAGCAGTGACAATATCTAATAAGCGCATATCTATATTTTTATGTACTACCAAACTGATAAGATATCGGAGTGTAATAGTATCAACAACAAGAGAATAAGTTTTATCATAATCAATACCTGGTATTTGTAAAAAACTTTGGGCTACTAACCGTGCTTTATATCGTACGATTTCATTATTTTCATTAAACTTTCGCACAAATATCTATTTGTAACCAATAAATTTTATACCTTCCGATATTCGGATTGTAGGTCCGAAGACTTCACATTTTATAAGTGCATTTAACTCCGATTAAATCGCATCTTTCCATTGTAGTTAATCTTTTCTATAACGATATTCATCAACTGATATTGATTCATTATCTTGTGCAACATTAAGAGATATAATGTATGCAAACATATTATCAATAACTGTTTCTATCTGATTCCTGTTAGGGATATGTCATAGAGTCAATTTGTACTTATACTATTGTCGTTATGTTTTATATAATAATATGAGATTTTCCTTTTCATGAATAGTACATTTTTGTTTTGTGGTCATCAAGTATGTAATTTGATAGTAAAACCCAACAATAAAAACAATGACTATTCTAAAATAGTCACTTATCAATTATTATTATTGGAATAATAATAAATTAAAATTAATATATTTGTGACTAGATGGTTATGTTTTACTAGTTATGGATATGTGTGATATCAAGTCAAAATATAAATAAATGTTAGAAAATATTGTATTGGATATGACCCACTATGAGAGTACTTCATGGAACATGTCATAAGTACTTTCTAACCATAATGATATTAAAAGTCCTTCGACCTAAATTCATCATAGTTTCCTACTTAATAAATTATATATTTTGACGTTATCTAAAATTGTCTTTAACCAGATAATAAATTAGACTACTGTTGGATATAAAATAAATCAATGAGAGGAATATGATTGATAGTGAAGGAATTTGTCCTTCTTAATTATGGGAGAGATATCCATGGGCCCCTTGATAAGTTAGACTGTTAAAATGCATGGCCGTGCTCAAATATATCAATCTAAGATATTGATATCATTTTATTTGAATAGTCTACTATTAAATCAAGAAATAATTAATTAAGTTTAATAAGGATGACATGTTCCGTGCCTTATGCTTAATTTGGATATTGTGTGACAAAAAGACTAAATATAAAATTGTGATTTGGTTCAAAGAGATCACTGATCTTCATTTAACCTGGATAGTTATAATGTTTTGTTAGAAATCGCTTATAACTTGTAGGCCATTTAAATATGATTCAGGCACACTGTCAGTGTTAAATGAACCTATATGGTCACACAATAAGAGAACTTGTTAGGTTATTTTTTTGGTAACCAAATTCAATGAATCTGGAAATATGTCTAAATTAATCGAACCTAAAATATTTACCAGATACAATAAATTTGAAAATATGTCAACATTTGATGTATCTGGATGATGTCCAGATTATAAGAATCTAAATTAATTAGTTAAATTATCGAGATAATGGCAGAATCTTACCATATCAATTTTTAATTTAATTTGAATTTAAATTAAAATATGATAAGATATTATCAAATTTGAACTCTAAGAAATTTGGGGGTTTTTAAGAAAACTCTGGCTGTCTTTTCAATAGTTCTGTTTTATTGAAAAATTTCGTACCTCTATTTACCAGAAAAAAAAAAACTCTCAAACCCTAGGTGCTAGCACTATCGGGGTAACGAGTCAGTTCGCCGTGTGTACCTATAGAGGACGTTCGCACACTGCAACGTCTGGTAATCGTTCAGGTTGCACGTACGACAGTATAATCAGAATCGAATGATCTCAATTATGCCGAAGAGAGGTAATTCTATAAATTTTAGATCTTCTTAATCGTTTACTTAGATCCTCAGAAGGGATTCGTGAATGTTTTCTACGTTTAGGAGTCTATGAATCCTAACAATTCCAACTTCTATTGGAAGTGCTATAATTGATATAAATTTCAGTGTTACTTTCATCAATTTCTGATTCTTTGTCATCAATTCTCTCTTGGTCTTTATCATTCATTTCTTCAATATGATCATTTGGATCATTTAATCCTCTTTTCTGTCGAGGATTTTTATCTTCAGAATTAATAAGTCGGTCACGCTTCTGGCGTGCTTTTGACTCAACAGCTATATGGATAATCTTTTGTTCTGTTGAGATTTCAATTCGAATAGGAGCATTTAGAGTTGGAATACATGCGATTTTGTTACTCTTCTGGAGTCAACAAAAGTGTCTGGCATTTGATTTGTAATACTTTGCAAATAAATTATCTCTTGAACTTCAAGTTCATACGCGCTTGTACGCGTATCAAGATAATTTAATGATGTTATCCAAACAAGATCTTTCTTACGCTATTTATGTTCTCCCCCTAAATTAGGGAATAATAATTCATCAAAATGACAATCAGCAAATCTTGTTATGAATGCATCTCCTGTCAGGGGTTCAATATACCTGATATAGAGGAAGAATCATATCCAACGTATATCTCATTTCTTCTTTAAGGACCCATCTTTGTACGTTGATTTTGTGCAATTGGAATTTATACAGTACACCCAAAAATTCTTAAATGAGCAATATTTGATTCTAAATTAAAGGTTGCAAATGAGAGAATTTATGATAATTAGTTGGTCTTATACGTACAAGTGCTGCAGCATATAAAATAGCATATCCCCAGACAAATATTGAGAGATTTGTTTTCATTAATAATGGTCTAGTAATTAATTATAATATTTTAATAAAAGATTCAGTAAGACCATATTGTGTATGAATATAAGTTACAAGATGTTCAATATTAATCTTAATTGACATGCAATATGCATCAAAAGTATTTGATAAAAATTCACCAATATTATCTAAACAGATATTTTTAATTTGATGGTCAGAAAATTGTGCTTGTAATTTAATTATTTGAGCAAGTAACATCGCAAACGCTAAGTTGCGAGTAGATAATCAAAACACATGTGACCATCGGAATGATACATCAATTAAAATCGTAAAATATCTGAACGGTCTACATGGTGGATGAATAGGTCCACAAATGTCTCCGTGAATCCGTTTAAGAAATGTAGAACTTTCAACTCTTACTTTTACTGGTGATAGTCTAGTAATTAATTTTCCTAAAGAACATGCAGTACATGAGAATTTTTCTAATGTCAATATTTTTTTATTTTTTAATGGATGACCATGTATACTTTCAATTATTCTTTTCATCACGGTAGATTTCGGATGACCCAACTGGTCATGCCAAATGCTAAAAGTAGTAATATTAGTAAACTTCTGATTTACTAGATGATGAATTTCAATTGTTCATATTTTTACAAAATATATGTTAGTAAAAAAAACGATAATTTTTCTAATACAAAATTCTTACCTAAATTAATTTGAATAATATAAGTATGCTCAATACTATTTTCCTCATTTATTTCAACATGATACGTATTTCTGCGAATATCTTTAAAATTCAATAAATTCCTTCTGGACTTTGAGAAAAATAGTAGCTTATCAATATTAATTGTTGTTCCTTCAGGCAATAATATACTAACTCTTCTAAAGCCTTCAATCAAATTTGTATTATCGTTTATAGTATAAATATTTATTTCTCCCATTTTAAGATAAGAAAAATATTTCTCATTTTTTGGTATGGTGTGTATAGTTTCTCTATCAATAATACATACATTATCATGAACAATAGCTATCTGAACAAAAATATATATATGCAAATGTCAATATTATTAGAATATAATAAAAATTCAAAAATATTAGGGTGAGGCATTAGTTCTTATGGACACTGCCATCACCAATTAAATGGTCTATCATACTGTTTGGGTGTTCGAAAAAATTAGATACATCCATATGAGTAATATTGATATTAAGATATTCTAAATCAATATCATCGTCGTTAGCATCATTCACTGGATGTTGAGAAAAATTTACTTCAACGTTTTTATTTTTCTTTTTCAGTGAAACTTGATATAATTCCACTAAATGCTTGACCGTACGACAGTTGCGTGACCAATAACCTTTTATGCCACATTTTTAACACTTGTCCTCATAATTTTTTTTGCATTTCTTTTTCTTTTCCCTTATTATTTTTTCTTTCCCATTTCAGGTGGCCAGTATTTTTCACAACTTGATTATTACTGTGATAAGAAAAATATCAAGTGTATCCTCGACCATAACCACAATCACGACTACAACTACGACTATAACTATGGCTTCTACTGGAGTCAACAATATAATAATAACTCATTATTTTTCTCTGTAATGAGGAGGATAGTAATTAAATCAATACATTGTGTATACTATTTTTTCCGATATTTTACTGCAGAACAATATTTGAGACATAAAAGGTGGAGAATGTCTTATCCAACATATCTTTATTAGTAACTTTTTTTCCACATAATCTTAACTGAGATATAATTTTATACATAATGAAGTTATATTCATTTACAGTTTTAAAATCTTGTAACCTCAGGTGCAACCATTCATACCGTGCAGTTGGTAGTACAATCATCTTTAGGTGGTCAAATCTTTATTTTACCCACAGGACATATGGATCTTTTTTAGTAAGATGTTCCATTTTCAAATTTTCGTCGAAATGATGATGGATAAAAATCAAAGCTTTAGCCTTTTATTGTGTAGATGTACTATTTTTTTTTTAATAGTTTCGCTAAAGCCTTCAGCATTTAGATACATTTCTATATCGAGAACCTATGACATATAATTTTTTTCAAAAATATCAAGGGATACAAATTCGAGTTTAGTAAAATTAGCTATATGGATCCATAAATGCGTACCTTTAATCTTCTGACTTTTGTAACGGCAGAGACTCGTGTTATTTTAATCTTCTAACTTTTGTAACGATAGAGACTCGTATTGATAACGAATTATAAAATTTTGACAATGTCAGAATAAAATCTACACACAATAAATTTTTAATTATTATTTGCACAAGAATTTTTTTAAACATCTCTCTTTCTTTTCTCTCACAATTTTCTTTAACAATTCTCTCACAATTGATATATTTTTCAAGTTTGAGAAGAGTTCTATTTATAGAGCTCTTATTAGTAAAGTTAATCATTTATTTTCACTAATTTATTAGTAGTGTCTCTATTAACTCCACTAATATGTATTAGTGGTATTAATAGTAGACATCCATATCTACTAATGGAATTAGTGGAGCTTCCACTAATTATAACATATTCACAAGAAGTGCATTTTTCTTCCACCGAAGTGGAAATTTTAAGATGAACGTGGATTAACTGCTTTGAATGTTGTATCATATATAATGAAAATTATACATTTAAAAAAAAACATTGTTTTCATTTCTTTTTATTTATCTATTTTAATTAAGATTTGTTCTAATTTACCTGTCTCATTAGTAAATCAAAACGATATTAATTATTATTTTTTCACAAATATCTCTCTTTAATACAATAAGTATTGTGCATTTATAGTAGAAAATAAAAATAAATTAAATATACTTACAATAGATAAATTTTTAGAATTTAATTACTTCTTAATAAAGAAAGAGATTCTTTAAGAATAAAATAGAAAATGTTAATTAATAAATAAAAAAAATTATTTTTTAAAAAATTTATAAATCAATTAAAATAAATTGATAAAAAAAACGAAAGAAATAATATTTTAAAATAGTTAATTTACGTGCACTCAATCTTTCTTTGTGAAGACGGCCACTTGTGGAGTCTCAATTGGGCCTTTTATTTTGTGGAGTCTAAAAAATAAATAATATATATAAGGAATAATAACCCATTACTGAAAATTAACTTTCTTCTTGAACAATAACTGACAATTTACTATACTTCATTCTTCTTGCTAAGAAAATATTTATTCAAAATTTCAGTTAGCAAATAAGAAATAAGCACATTCAATAAGGGGTATTGTTGGTAATAATGGGATTCGACCTAAATTTCCAGTAGGATATATAAAACTGTTATAAAATTAGGGTAGTGTTAGAATAAAATCTACACACTACACACTAAGAACACTAAGAAAATTCTAACTATTCTTTGCACAAGAATTTCTCTTCAAACTTCTCTTTTTCTTTCTCTCACAATTCTTTCTCTAATCTTTCTTTCACTAATCTTTCTTTCACAAAATAATGGTGTATTACAAGCTTAGAGTATAGCTCTATTTATAGAGCTCTAATTAGTGGAATGCATCATGGCATACATCATCTTCAACTAATCTCAATTAATGGTGTCTCCACTAAATGGTGGACATCCATAAAAATCTTCTAATAATTCACATAAATCCATAATTAGTGGAGCCTCCACTAATTAATGGAGATTCCAATAATTCATAACACCCCCTTGGATGTCCATCCATTACATAAAGAATATGCCTCGTTAAAACCTTACTAGATAAAAACCCAGTGGGAAAAAAAATCTAGTGAAGGAAAAAGAGTACACTATTCTATATGTTTGTTTATTACTCCCCCTGATGAGATGATTCCTTTAAATCTTTAAATCGACGCATATCGATTTTATATCTCAACTTCTCAAATGTTGCAGTCGGTAAAGTCTTCGTGAAAATATCTGCGAGGTTGTCACATGACCGAATTTGTAGCACATCAATTTCACATTTCTTCTGGAGTTCATGAGTAAAGAATAATTTTGGTGAAATATGTTTTGTCCGATCTCCTTTAATATATCCTCCTCGTAATTGAGTTATGCAAGCTGCATTGTCTTCATAAAGAGGAGTTGGAATACATTTGATTGATGATAATCCACAACTTTCTCGGATATAATGAATCATGGATCTTAGCCATACACATTCTCGACTTGCTTCATGAATGGCTATAATTTCAACATGATTTGAAGAAGTAGCTGCTATAGATTGTTTTGTAGAACGCCATGATATAGTAGTATTTCCATATGTAAATAGATAGCCTGTTTGAGAACGTGCTTTATGTGGATCAGATAAATAACCAGCATCTGCATAACCTATCAATGTTGGACTGGTTTTATTTGAATAAAATAATCCGAGATCAATTGTACCTTGGAGATATCGAAGGACTTGTTTAATTCTATTCCAATGTCGTCGTGTTGGTGAAGAACTAAATCTTGCTAATAAATTGACAGCAAAAGCAATATCAGGTCTTGTATTATTAGCAAGATACATCAATGCACCAATTGCACTGACATATGGTACTTCAGGACCAAGAAGTTCTTCATCATTTTCTTAAGGTCGGAAAGGATCTTTATCCACATTTAATGATCGGACGATCATTGGAATACTCAATGGATGTGCTTTGTCCATGTAAAATATTTTTAGCACTTTTACTGTATATGTTGATTGATGAATAAATGTTCCACTCTCCAGATGTTCAATTTGTAAACCAAGGCAAAATTTGGTTTTACCAAAATCCTTGATTTCGAATTCTCTTTTTAAATAATCAATTGTTTCTTGGAGCTCTTCAGGAGTTCCAATAAGATTAATATCATCAACATATATAGCTAATATCACAAATTTAGAACCAGGTTTCTTAATAAAAACACATGGACATACCTGGTCATTTTTAAATCCCGCTTTCAATAAATATTCACTAAGACATGTGAACCACATGCGCCCAGATTGCTTCAGGCCATATAATGATTTCTACAACTTGATGGAGTAATTTTCACGAGGATAATGTTTATATGCTTCAGGCATATGAAATCCTTCAGGGATTTTCATGTAAACATCAATTTCTAAATTTCCATACAAGTAAGCAGTGACAACATCTAATAGGCGCATATCTATCTTTTCATGTACTGCCAAATTGATAAGATATCGAAGTGTAATAGCATCAACAACAGGAGAATAAGTTTCATCGTAGTCAATACCTGGTCTTTGTGAAAAACCTTGGGCTACTAATCGCGCTTTATATCGAATGATTTCACTCTTTTCATTGCACTTTCGCACAAATATCCATTTGTAGCCAACAGGTTTTACACCTTCTGGTGTTCGGACTGCAGGTCCGAAGACTTCACGTTTTGTCAGTGCATTTAACTCCGATTGAATCGCATATTTCCATTGCAGCCAATCTTTTCTATGTCGACATTCATCAACTGATATTGGTTCAGGATCATCATTATCCTGTGTAACATCAAGAGATATATTGTATGCAAATATATTATCAATAACAGTTTCTATCTGATTCCAACTTCTACCGGAAGTGGTATAATTGATAGAAATTTCAGTGTTACTTTCATCAACTTCTGGTTCTTTGTCATCAATTCTCTCTTGGTCTTTATCATTCTTTTCTTCAATATGATCTTCTGGATCATTTAATCCTCTTTTCTTTCGAGGATTTTTATCTTTAGAACCAAGAGGTCGGCCATGCTTCTGGCATGCTTTTGGCTCAGCAGCTATATGTAAAATCTTTTGTTCTATTGGAACTTCAATTAGAATAGGAGAATTTATAGCTGGCATATGCGATTTTGTTACTCTTCTAGAGTCAACAAAAGCGTCTGACATTTGATTTGCAATGCTTTACAAATGAATTATCTTTTGAACTTCAAGTTCACACGCGCTTGTATGCGGATCAAGATAATTTAATGATGTTGTCCAATCACGATCTTTCTTGTACTGTTTCTATTCTCCCCCTAATTTAGGAAATAATGATTTCAAAAGAGAATAAGAAAAGAAATATAAGAAAATGATGACAAGCAGGAAATGCCAAGAAAAATATCTCCTTTTTTTTTTCACTCTTCCCGGTACTGACTTTTCCTCTTCCTCTCTTATCTTTTCTTCTCCTCCGAATCTCTACCTACCATCTACCTCTTCTTCTTCTTCCTCATACAGATATATATATATATATATATATATATGTATCGATATATATCTCAGTTATCAGTCATTAGTAAACATCAAAAACAAAAATCACAAAGCAGATATGGAGACTCGTAATTCATTTGAGACATGGTCAAATTTTGACTCAGTTTCTGCAGCAGATGTTGATGTATTTTCCTTTACAAACCAACCGCTTCTGCCTAATTCGAACACAGAAGATTTTGATATGTTTTCCTTTCCAAACCAACCCCTTCCTCCTAATTTCAGGTGAGATACCTTTGAGGACTTCCATTTGTTTTTAGTATGCTTGATAATGAAATTAAACTCTCTTTTGGTTTGTTTTTTATGTAAATCAGTGGAAGTTTTGAACATACTGCTTTGGACCAAGTTGATCTGCCTCTACAAGAGACTGCTTTTGATACTGTTCCTCTTGATGCTATTCCTTTGAATGAGGATATGCTTGTGCATGATCCTTTCTACTCTCTAATGGATTTTGAACAAAGCCAGAATATGTTTTCAGGTTATTATACATTTAAACATGGATTTTGAATGGTATTACCTTTACTGATATTATTTTCTTTTTCTAGGAGAAATAATGAGTGGTCTTGGCAACGAAGTCGGAGTAAGTACTCATGAAATGCATAATATCGAAATTCAAGATATTATTGCAGACAAAATTCTTGGGGAGAAGAAGATGATTAAGAGGCAGAGAGAGAAGAAGGGCAATAACTCTCAGACACTATCAAGAGAAACAATTTCGCAGTACTTTTACCTATCAATCAAGAGCGCAGCCAAAGAATTGAATATTGGCATAAACCGTCTCAAGAAAAGATGTAGGGAGTTAGGAATTCGTCGATGGCCTCACAGGAAATTGGTGAGCTTGGAGATCATAATCAAGAATGTTCAGGTTCTCTCTTATACATACTTATAATTTGCAAGTATGAAACTATGAAAGATTTATAAGTAAATAACCGATGATATTACTTCGATTTACAGGAGATGCAAAATAAAGAAGAAGGAGGACATATGGCTGAGAAGAAGTTGAAATAAGCCATTGCGATATTGGAATGTGAAAAACAGTTGGTGGAAGAAAGTCCTAATACGCAGTTAGAGGACCAAACACAGAAATTGAGACAAGCATGTTTCAAGGCCAAATATAATAAGAAATTTAATTATAATAAACTTAAGGAGATCATAAAATCTCAAGACTCATTTCGCAATAATTTTACGGTTAATTCTGCTGCTAGTCTCGATGCTGGCTCAAAGGGGAAAGAAAATGAGGAGGATGTCGAAAAAGAGGAGTTGAAGTCCATAATTACTAATTGTTTAGCTTCCTCTAATGTAACTATTAAAAAAGAACAATTGCAAACCTTCATTTTACATTTGTCAGCTCAATTACAAAAGAGCAACTATAAGCATGTATCATCAAGTTCATATGAACACTAATGATATGAATAAAAGATGTGATGCTTATTATTAATGGAAATATCTTTTTCCCTTATTATCTTTTCTGTTCCACTTCAGGTGACCAGTATTTCTCTGTGATAAGGGAAATATCGAGTGTGTCCATAACCATAACCACGGCCACTGCCACAACTACGACTATAACGATGGCTTCTGCTGGAGCCAACAGCATTCACTTCTGGGAGTGCTGTTGAGCCAGTTCATCTGGCTTCATGATTTCTCAATAATAACTCATGTTAAATTTGTCAATTTTGGATACCATTTTTCTCGATATTGTTACTGCAGAACAATATTCGAGGTATGAAAAGTGGAGAATGTCTTCTCCAATATAATTTCATCAGTAACTTTTTCTCCGCAAAATTTTTTAACTAAGATGTAGTTTTCTACATCACGGAGTTCACGGTTTTACAATCTTGCAACTTCAGGTGCAACCATTCATACCGTGCAGTGGGTAGTACGACCATCTTCAGGTGGTCAAATCTTTCTTTTTATCCACATGACATATGGATCTCCTTTTTTTAGCATTTAGATGCATTTTTGTATGACATATAATTTTTTTTTTCAAAAATATCAAGGGCTACAAATTCAAATTTAGCGAGATCAATAAATGCGTACCTGTCTTCTGGCTTTAATAATGGCAGAGACTCGTGCTGATAACGTGTTATAAAATTAGGGTAGTGTTAGAATAAAATCTACACACTACACACTAAGAACACTAAGAAAATTCTAACTATTCTTTGCACAAGAATTTCTCTTCAAACTTCTCTCTTTCTTTCTCTCACAATTCTTTCTCTAATATTTCTTTCATTAATCTTTCTTTCACAAAATAATGGTATATTACAAGCTTAGAGCATAGCTCTATTTATAGAGCTCTAATTAGTGGAATACATCATGGCATACATCATCTTCAACTAATCTCAATTAATGGTGTCTCCACTAAATGGTGGACATCCATAAAAATCTTCTAATAATTCACATAAATTCATAATTAGTGGAGCCTCCACTAATTAATGGAGATTCCAATAATTCATAACAAAAACAAAATTGTTGTACTCAAGAACTCAAATAACTATTAAAACCGACCTTAACCTTTTTATTTAAAAAACTCAAATAACTATTAAAATAAACCTAAAAGATCACGTAAAATAAAGAAGATAATTTTTTTTTTGTAATTTTTATCAGTGACGGAGTTCTCTTTTGCATTAAGCAATAAACTCTAAATAATATTATATCAACTAGGTCGATGTCCTTGCATTGCACGGGTTGTTATGTTATTAAGATTTAATATATTAATATTAAATATATATTATTAATTAATTTAATTAATGATTTAATTAGTTAAAATTTTAAAATAAATTTATATAGTATTTAAAGAATCACTTTCAATGTATTAATATTAAATATATATATATATATATAATATTCAAATAATCACATATTTTAATGTATTAATTTAGATAATATTTAAAGAATCACACATTTTAATGTATTAATATTAAATACATATATATTTTATTAATTAATTAATATTTTAAATGAATTTAAATATAATTTTTTTTCTTTTAAAAAAATCATTTAGCCACATGTCACCTTATAATGCTTCTACGTGTCATAATAATATACTTCATCTTTGACTTTTATATATATATAATTTCAAAATATAAATCGTTTTGGATTTGAAAAGGTTTTTTTTTATAATATAGATCGCTTTACAAAGTTCGATAAGTATTTATTATTATTTTTCTAACTCTACCTCTCCCTGTAATCTCTTTCTTTTCACTAATTATGACCCAACTCTCTCTAATTATTAAAGCAGATAAAGACTTAATTAATGGTATTTTTAAAATTTTAATTTTAAAATTGTGTGAAATTTAAAACCCTTAATTTTTGTGTATAAATCTAAAACGACTTATATTAATACTATTTTTAACCAACAAAATTGTCTAAAGCCTTGTAATGATTACATTCGGTTGGTTAGAAGCATCCAATAATATTATTCAAAAAATATGTGAAAGAATTATTTTCAGTGAGTTACTAAAGTATTCATTATAAAATATTGTTATCTAATATTTGTTAATTTGTATAAAATTTAAACAGATTTGTGTACTATTAAAATTATAAGATTTTATAATAAAAAGACTAATATACCACTCTATCTATTCAATGAAAATGTAAAGTAGTAATTAATTACTTATCTCTTTAATTTTTTCTATTTTCCTTTTTTTATTTGAATTACGAAGGAAATGTAAAGTAGTAATTAATTACTTATCTCTTTAATTTTTTCTATTTTGCCTTTTTTTTTATTTGAATTACGAAGAGATGTACAGAACATTTTGAAGATAATATAAAAATTTTTCAAAATTCAAAAGATTGAAAATAAACTAATTATATAATTCTTAAATAGATTAAACATAAAAAGGGTAAATTTGAGAAAAAATAAATTAGTTCATAATATCATAAAATGATAAATAGTTGAACATAAAAAAAATTACTCCCTCCGTCCCTATTTATCTGTCACAATTAACTATTTCACACAATTTAAGAAAAATTAGTTAATATTTTAAATTCATACAATTTTGTTTATACATTCCAAAGTACCTTTAGATTTAATATTATTCAAAACTGTTTTTTTGCTTTGTTTATTCAATTATCTTTCTAAAGTTATTACGCTTTTATTTTTTAAAGCGGTTTAATACAAAGGTATAGTAATAAAATTAATATTAATGATACATAAATTTTTTCAATATAACAGATAAAAAAATATCAAATTTTTTTAATTATAACAGATAAATAGGGACGGAAGAGTAGTAAATTGACAAATAAAAAAAAAAGGATGCTGAAGGGGATGTAACATCTCCCACCCGAACGTCGAGGCCCCACGACCGGGTAGAAATATAAATCAGGATGTGCATCAGCGGTAGGTACGATGAGGGAGAGCACCTCATGAGTTCAACTCCAGAAGAAATTTAACCCGCGACGTGACCAATCCACTACAAACATGTCACCTCATGCTTCGACAAATATTGGACAATGAGAAGATAATTTATTTTAAGCACACAGCTGGCACAGTGGCACGCCATTCATTGTCTTGGTCTGTCACGAGTCATGAATTTGCATCATATTTGCCAATCTGTCAATACTTTTTTTTTCCTTTCCCAAAACAGTTAATAAATTAATAAAAATATTTGATTTGTAATTCAAAAATTTTAAATTTTAAATTTTATAATATGAAAAAACAAATAAATAAAAATGTGTTATAAAATTAGGGTAGTGTTAGAATAAAATCTACACACTACACACTAAGAAAACTCTAACTATTCTTTGCACAAGAATTTCTCTTCAAACTTCTCTCTTTCTTTCTCTCACAATTCTTTCTCTAATCTTTCTTTCACTAATCTTTCTTTCACAAAATGATGGTGTATTACAAGCTTAGAGAATAGCTCTATTTATAAAGCTCTAATTAGTGAAATACATCATGGCATACATCATCTTCAACTAATCTCAATTAATGGTGTCTCCACTAAATGGTGGACATCCATAAAAATCTTCTAATAATTCACATAAATCCATAATTAGTGGAGCCTCCACTAATTAATGGAGATTCCAATAATTCATAACACTCCCCCTTGGATGTCCATCAATTACATAAAGAATATGCCTCGTTAAAACCTTACTAGATAAAAACCCAGTGGGAAAAAAATCTAGTGAAGGAAAAAGAGTACACTATTCTATATGTCCATTTATTACTCCCCCTGATGAGATGATTCCTTTAAATCTTTAAACCGACGCATACCGATTTTATATCTCAACTTTTCAAATGTTGCGATCGGTAAAGTCTTCGTGAAAATATCTCGCGAGGTTATCACATGACCGAATTTGTAGCACATCAATTTCACCTTTCTTCTGGAGTTCATGAGTAAAGGAGAATTTTGGTGAAATATGTTTTGTCCGATCTCCTTTAATATATCCTCCTCGTAATTGAGCTATGCAAGCTGCATTGTCTTCATAAAGAGGAGTTGTAATACCTTTGATTGATGATAATCCACAACTTTCTCGGATATAATGAATCATGGATCTTAGCCATACACATTCTCGACTTGCTTCATGAATGGCTATAATTTCAAGCATGATTTGAAGAAGTAGTCGCTATAGATTGTTTCGTAGAACGCCATGATATATCAAGTATTTCCACATGTAAATAGATAGCCCGTTTGAGAACGTGCTTTATGTGGATCGATAAATAACCAAAGATCTCGCATAACCTATTAATGTTGGACTGATTTTATTTGAATAAAATAATCCGAGATCAATTGTACCTTGGAGATATCGAAGGACTTGTTTAATTCCATTCCAATGTCGTCGTGTTGGTGAAGAACTAAATCTTGCTAATAAATTGACAACGAAAGCAATATCGAGCCGTGTGTTATTAGCAAGATACATCAATGCACCAATTGCACCGAGATATGGTACTTCAGGACCAAGGAGTTCTTCATCATTTTCTTGAGGTCGGAAAGGATCTTTATCCACATTTAATGATCGGACGATCATTGGAATACTCAATGGATGTGCTTTATCCATGTAAAATCTTTTAGCACTTTTGTCGTATATGTTGATTGATGAATAAATATTCCACTCTCCAAATGTTCAATTTGTAAATCAAGGCAAAATTTGGTTTTACCAAAATCCTTGATTTCGAATTCTCTTTTTAAATAATCAATTGTTTCTTGGAGCTCTTCAGGAGTTCCAATAAGATTAATATCATCAACATATATAGCTAATATCACAAATTTAGAACCAGATTTCTTAATAAAAACGCATGGACATACCTGATCATTTTTAAATCTCGCTTTCAATAAATATTCACTAAGACGTGTGAACCACATGCGCCCGCATTGCTTCAGTGCCATATAATGATTTCCGCAACTTGATGGAGTAATTTTTACGAGGATAATGTTTATATGCTTCGTGCATATGAAATCCTTCTGGGATTTTCATGTAAACATCATTTTCTAAATTTCCATACAAGTAAGCAAGTGACAACATCTAATAGGCGCATATCTATCTTTGCATGTACCGCCAAACCGATAAGATATCTGAGTGTAATAGCATCAACAATAGGAGAATAAGTTTCATCATAGTCAATACCTGGTCTTTGTGAAAAACCTTGGGCTACTAATCGCGCTTTATATCGAACGATTTCACTCTTTTCATTGCGCTTTCGCACAAATATCCATTTGTAGCCAACAGGTTTTACACCTTCCGGTATTCGGACCTGCAGTCCGAAGACTTCACGTTTTGTCGTTGCATTAAACTCCGATTGAATCGCATCTTTCCATTGCAGCCAATCTTTTCTATGCCGACATTCATCAATTGATATTGGTTCAGGATCATCATTATCCCGTGTAACATCAAGAGATACATTGTATGCAAATATATCATCAATAACAGCTTTCTATCCGATTCCAACTTCTACCGAAGTGGTATAATTGATAGAAATTTCAGTGTTACTTTCATCAACTTCTCGGTTCTTTGTCATCGGTTCTCTCTTGGTCTTTATCATTCTTTTCTTCAATATGATCTTCTCGGATCATTTAATCCTCTTTTCTTTCGAGGATTTTTATCTTTAGAACCAAGAGGTCGGCCATGCTTCCGGCATGCTTTTGGCTCAGCAGACTATAGGTATAATATTTTGTTCTGCTGGAACTTCAATTCGAATAGGAGCATTTATAGCTGGCATATGCGATTTTGTTACTCTTCTAGAGTCAACAAAAGTGTCTGACATTTGATTTGCAATGCTTTACAAATGAATTATCTTTTGAACTTCAAGTTCACATGCGCTTGTATGCGGATCAAGATAATTTAATGATGTTGTCCAATCACGATCTTTCTTGTACTGTTTCTGTTCTCCCCTTAATTTAGGGAATAATGATTTCATAAGAGAATAAGAAATTAAATATAAGAAAATGATGACAAGTAGGAAATGCTTTTTTTTTCACTCTTCCCGGTACCGACTTTTCATCTTCCTCTCTTGTCTTTTCTTCTCCTCCGACCCTCTACCTACCATCTACCTCTTCTTCTTCTTCATACAGATATATATATATATATATATATATATATATATATCGATATATATCTCAGTTATCGAGTCATTAGTAAACATCAAAAACAAAAATCACAAAGCGTATATGGAGACTCGTAATTCATTTGAGACATGGTCAAATTTTGACTTAGTTTCTGCAGCGAGATGTTGATGTATTTTCATTTCCAAACCAACCGCTTTTGCCTAATTCGAACACGTAAGATTTTGATATGTTTTCCTTTCCAAACCAACCACTTCGCCTAATTTGAACGCGTAAGATTTTGATATGTTTTCCTTTTCAAACCAACCGCTTCTGTCTAATTCGAACGCAGAAGATTTTGATATATTTTCCTTTCCAAACCAACCACTTCCTCCTAATTTCAGGTGAGATACCTTTAATGGCTTCCATTTGTTTTTAGTGTGCTTGATAATGAAATTAAACTCTCTTTTGGTTTGTTTTTGATGTAAATCGCTGGAAGTTTTGAACATACCGCTTTGGACCAAGTTGATCTCGCCCCTACAAGAGACTCGCTTTTGATACTTGTTCTTCTTGATGCTATTCCTTTGAATGAGGATATGCTTGTGCATGATCCTTTCTACTCTCTAATGGATTTTGAACAAAGCCATAATATGTTTCCAGTGTTATTATACATTTAAACATGGATTTTGAATGGTATTACCTTTACTGATATTATTTTCTTTTTCTAGGAGAAATAATGAGTGGTCTTGGCAACGAAGTCGGAGTAAGTACTCATGAAATGCATAATATCGAAGTTCAAGATATTATTGCAGACAAAATTCCTGGGGAGAAGAAGATGATTAAGAGGCAGAGAGAGAAGAAGGGCAATAACTCCCAGACACTATCAAGAGAAACAATTTCGCAAAGATTTTTACCTACCAATCAAAAGCGCAGCCAAAGAACCGAATATTGGCATAACCCGTCTCAAGAAAAGATGTAGGGAGTTAGGAATTCGTCGATGGCCTCACAGAAATTGGTGAGCTTGGAGACCATAATCAAGAATGTTCTGTGTTCTCTCTCATACATACTTATAATTTGTAAGTATGAAACTATGAAAGATTTATAAGTAAATAACCGATGATATCACTTCGATTTACAGGATATGCAAAATAAAGAAGAAGGAGGACATATGGCTGAGAAGAAATTACAAGAAGCCATTGCGATACTGGAATGTGAAAAACAGTTGGTGGAAGAAAGTCCTAATACGCAGTTAGAGGACCAAACACAGAAATTGAGACAAGCATGTTTCAAGGCCAAATATAATAAGAAATATAATAAACTTAAGGAGATCATAAAATCTCAAGACTCATTTCGCAAGTAATTTTACTGCTACTTCGCTGCTAGTCTCGATGTCGGCTCAAAAGGGAAAGAAAAGGAGGAGGATGTCGAAAAAGAGGAGTTGAAGTCCATAATTACTAATTGTTTGTCGTCCTCTAATGTAAATATTGAAAAAGAACAATTACAAACCTTCATCTTACATTTGTCACTCAATTACAAAAGAGCAACTATAAGCATGTATCATCAAGTTCATATGAACACTAGTGCTATGAATAAAAGATGTGATGCTTATTATTAATGGAAATATCTTTTTCCCTTATTATCTTTTCTCGTTCCACTTCGGTGGCCGTATTTCTCCGTGATAAGGGAAATATCGAGTGTGTCCATGACCATAACCACGGCCACCGCCACAACTACGACTATAACGATGGCTTCTACCGGAGCCAACAACATTCACTTCGGGAGTGCTATTGAGCCGCTTCATCCGGCTTCATGATTTCTCAATAATAACTCATGTTAAAGTCGTCAATTTTGGATACCCTTTTTCTCGATATTGTTACTCGTAGAACATGAAAAATGGAGAATGTCTTCTCCAATATAACTTCATCAGTAACTTTTTCTCCGTAACATTTTTAACTAAGATGTAGTTTTATACATCACGGAGTTCACGGTTTTACAATCTTGCCACTTCAGGTGCAACCATTCATACCGTGCAGTGGGTAGTACGACCATCTTCAGGTGATCAAATCTTTCTTTTTATCCACATGACATATGGATCTCCTTTTTTTTTTAGCATTTAGATGCATTTTTGTATGACATATAAATTTTTTTTTCAGAAATATCAAGGGTTACAAATTCGAATTTAGCGAGATCAATAAATGCGTACCTGTCTTCTGGCTTTAATAACGGCAGAGACTCGTGCTGATAACGTGTTATAAAATTAGGGTAGTGTTAGAATAAAATCTACACACTACACACTAAGAAAACTCTAACTATTCTTTGCACAAGAATTTCTCTTCAAACTTCTCTCTTTCTTTCTCTCACAATTCTTTCTCTAATCTTTCTTTCACTAATCTTTCTTTCACAAAATGATGGTGTATTACAAGCTTAGAGAATAGCTCTATTTATAGAACTCTAATTAGTGAAATACATCATTGCATACATCATCTTCAACTAATCTCAATTAATGGTGTCTCCACTAAATGGTGGACATCCATAAAAATCTTCTAATAATTCACATAAATCCATAATTAGTGGAGCCTCCACTAATTAATGGAGATTCCAATAATTCATAACAAAATGATTAAAGTTGTGACTTTTCCGACTCAAAATAATTACTTAATTAATAAAAAATTATAAATTATATATATATTCATATCTTCTACCGTGTATATATATATATATATATATATATATATATATATATATATATTCACTGAATGCATATTCATATCTTCTACAGTATATTCTTTATTTGTAATAATGTAGGATAAATAAAAAAAAAGAAAAAAGTGTAGCTTTGCCTAACGACATTGGCAGGCTCCAACACGTGTCTTTATTGCAAAGGAAACTATGACTTCCGTAATAGCATTGTTTGGTTTGAAACAAATGGAGGAAAGAGAGGAGAAGAAATAGATTGTTTGAGTTTTAGGTGATTAAATTAGCTTTGTTATTAAAAAAGGAAAATGAATGTGAGGAAAATTGATTGACTAAATTTAATATAAAATTTTTAATTTCTTTTCTATCTAAAAATTGATGGAAATAGCGGGAGAGAAAATATTATTTAATTAATATTCAGTACGCAAACTAAAATAACTTTATTTAATATTATTTCATTGAATTAATAAATAAAAATATAAAATCAAATAGTATTCTATTTTTTCTTTTTATTCATTTTCCTTCTAGAAATGCTCTATTTAATATTTCTCTTTCTTTCTCTTCAATTTCTAATTAAATATTATAAATAATTATTGATCTACTCTCATTTTATTTCTTTTCCTTTTTGTCTTATTTCGCGTCTTTTCTTTTATTTTTTTTCTCTCAATTCAAATGGGTTGTCTTTATTGCCATGGTGTAATATATTCCCCCCCCCCCCCCCCCCCCTTATTTTTTAAAAATCACTTGAATGAATAAAATAAAAGAATCTCTCTACCATTATAAATTAATACTCCATTATTTTAAATTAAAATTTTATTTTGAATATATTTAAAAATATATATTCTTTTTTAAAATATATGTTACAATATAAGAATAATATAATAATTTATTTATAGTTAAATAAATTTATAAAATCAAATTAAAATAGGGTATGAAAGGAGTAGGTGGGTAGAACTTAAAGAATCTATAAAATTTGAGGAGTGGCGACGGTAGCGGCGGCAAAGAAAATTCAAAGCCTAATGAATATTGGATTGAATGCGGCAATGGGCTAGATTCCGTTTAGTATTGCACACCTACCACACTCATGAGGCTTCCCCAGACGGCAAACGAAAAATGGAGAGAGAAAAAAATAATAATATTTTCATTTTATAATATAAATTATTTTAAATTTAAAAAAATCACTTTTTTTTTACAATTTCTCTTTTTTTTTAATAATTATTACCAAATTCTCTCTAATTATCAAAGTTGACAAAAATTTAATTATGAGCATTTTTAGAAATTTAGTTTTAAAATTATTTAAAATTTATGAATTCTTAATTTTTGTAAATAAATTTAAAATAATTTATATTGTAAAACGGAAATTATATATATATAAAAAAAGCTATGTGAGGTCAAAATCAATTTTTGCCAAATGGAGTACTTTGTTACTATTTCTATCTCATAAGATGAAATTTTTTAAACTTTTCTAAAAGAATTAATAATTTTAAAAATAATCAAATTATAAAAAATATTTATTATCAGGTGATTTTTTAAATTTAATTAGCATATAATATATGAGTGTAGAATTTATTTTAACTGAAAAAAAATCATAAAAATGGTGTAACACATTCAATTATGAATTATGATAATAGTATTATTATAAGTACAAAAGATGAAAAAAAAAAAAAAAAACCACGGACTTTATTGTACTAAAAAATGTCCTAGCAAAGCCTACTTTCTCCTTTCTCCACCCAACCCAAAAGATTGAGCTGCACGAGGACATTTTTAATCCCAAATCGTGCAAAGCATGCCTAAAGTTTTTTTTTTCTTTTATTTCCCTATCAATATGCTATGATACAAAAAAAAATTAACCTATTTAGTCTTTAAAATTTAGTATTTATAACGTTTTTATCTTTAATATTTTTCTACCATTATAATTTTTAATAATTTTTTTCTGTTATTATAATTCTTAATATTTTATTTTTAATAATAAAAAAATTATTAAATATCATAACGATAAAAAAATATTATAAATTCTAAATTTTAAGGATCATATAGGTTAATTTAAAAAAAAAACGGAAAATCCGAAAAGAGAAACAAACGCATTCCATGAATTGAGTGAGAAGGAGAGGTGGCAGTGTAAAAAGTGCCAAACATGGTTTTATGGAAATTCTTGTCTGGGCTTCATTCCACGAGGAAATCATGGAATTCTTTTTTATTTTCTCTCTAGATTTGGCAGTTTTTTTTTTTTTTTTGTATTTTGACAATACCAGCCCTTAATTTTGACTCTTCTAAATTTTAGTATGGAAATTTTTTTAACATTTATGTATACCTATTACAATTTCATATTATATGCGTACTAAATGATAAATCCAATATTCTCATATGTACTTACACTATGTGTGGTTAGAATGAAATAAGGAACAAAAAAATAAATGGAAGTAAATGTAAATATAAATTATACGTCTATATTATTTGATTTAAATGTAACATATAAAAAAAATAAAATAGAAGATATATCGTTATTTTTCTATATCAGTGTTTCTTTCCTCACTCGAATTGAAGTGCTTAGAAGAGAGGAAATGATCAAAATACTAAATAATAAATTTAACACTATCTTTATACTTTAAAAAATTGAATAAGAGAGAATATAATGTTGAAAAAAGTTATTTAATAGTTTTATTTTTTTCCCTCTTCCTTCCCCTCGTACTAAAAAGAAAAAAGAAACTTACCTAAGGTGAACCAAACATAGTGGCATAACAAAAAGTGGGATTAAATAACAATTTGTTTAGATAAGAGGACCCGAATGCAAAAATTCTCACACCGGAGGGTGTCATACGTGTAAGCAAGCAATATATATACATAATTATGAGACTGTCATACGTGCAAGCAAGCAATATATATACATAATTATGACAGTACCAGCCGTGTGGTTGACACTGGACACTTGATAGGCACAGCCCATCCCTCTTGTCTTCCTTCCTTCTCCCCTCGCTCACCAACCCCGTACCCACTTAAATCTACCTCCTCTGTTGACTCACCAACTCCACCTCCCGCATCTCTGATCTCTCTATACACCGCATTCCCAAAAGCCCTTGTTCGGCTGAGCCTTTTGGAGCACAGGGTTTAATAACATTGAGAATCTTTCAATTTTGCACAGATGGGTAGCGAGGGAAAAGTTTACACCTTGGCTCAGGTCTCTGAACACAACAACGCCAAGGATTGTTGGCTTATTATCGGTGGCAAGGTATCGAACATAAAAGTCATGCTAATTGTATGCAGTTTATGTGGGTTTATGATGATTAATGCATTTGAATGTAGATCTGTCAAAAATTTGATCTTTATTAGACGGCTAATTGCCTTATTCCGATTGAGTAAGATAACTAGTTTTTGAGATTTTTCTTTCTTGTTTTGATTTTCTGAAAATTTTTTGTTAGGAAATTTCCTCAATTTTATGTTAGTGTAACCTTTCACGCTCACTCCTTCACTGGTGCTGCCTTCGCAACTTCTCACGGTTTTTTGCCAGTTTATTGAGGATTTGTCTAATTGCAAAATGATGGGAACGTTTTCGTCAGATCTTTATAATTTGTTATGTCCCTTTATGGAGGCATGTCAAGATAAATAGGGCAGACTTGTTTTTATCATTGTACATACAGTACATTGTTCTCGGAAGGTAGGTTATTTTTATAAATTTTTAGATCTAACTTATTTAATGGAATAATTATTTGTCATACAAGTTTTAAGAGGTAAATGCCCTATTTGTCTGAAGTAGATCTAATAAGTTTTGGCAAGGAGTGATGAGTATTAGATTCCAAAATTTCGTAAAGCTTGGCCCTTTACTATGACAGTGAGACTTGTTTCATTTTCAAGAATTAGATCCTCATGTTATGTGCTCAGGGAGTTGCATAGGGATGTTTTTGCTACTTTCTCTTAATCTAGTACACCTAATTCATTTGTAAAAGTTGGCATTGAATCCTTAATTTGATTTGAAGATTTTTTTGCTTCAAAGACAGGTATAGCTATATGGTGTGTTGGCATATGGATACAGAGTTATGCTTTTAATGATTTAATAGTTGAACCGTTGACATGCATTCTTGTGAACTGAAAATGCTTAGTAGAATCTCTGTTTTCCTGTTCTTTTTCTTTTAGAACACGATTCCATTTTCTGTTTGAATAGATGCAACATTCAGGGATGCTAGACATTATTCTAGCTGGGTTGGTATGTACTGGTAGTAATACTCAATGGAATATGTGGGAAGGTTAGGTCTGATTGAAGAACTATATAGTCTGGGCTTGGGAATTTGAATTGGAATGTAGTTTGCATGTTCTAAGAGCTAAATATAAATAGCTCCGTTAGTGATTTGAATCAATTTATCAAAGTAGAAAAGACAGGTTTTTCACCATTAAACTTGTTGGTTATATTTGAAATATCAATAGAATTCAGCACGTTAGTTCACATGATGATTATCCCATGCTTATTTCGCATATCTTATACATGCCCTTTCTATTTTGTTTTATTCTAGACAGTTATCTAAATTGATAATGATTTTATTTACGAGCATCCATCTGAGAAAAATCCTGTGTAAATATGATCATTAACAATGAGGTTATAGCACATTGGGTCAGGTTTACTGCCATGGAGGGGAGCAAAGTATATTCAACCTCTCATCAGTGCTTGGTTGTTAAACTTTGTCTGTGTTTCATTGTGTTTGGACAGGTATATGACGTGACAAAGTTTTTGGAAGACCATCCTGGAGGTGATGAGGTTTTGTTGTCTGCAACAGGTACATCATTTTTTATCACTCGTCCTCAAGATGCACTACTTCACTGTTATAAATTGATCTACAACTTTACCTATAAATTTTATTCTTTTTCTGTGCGCATGTGTTGCTTTTTCCTATTAAGTTTGTACTCATCTGTCTTCAATGGAATTTTGATGACTTCAGATGATGATTAGTCAAGTGTCTTTCCAATATTGCTGCTATCTCCTGATTGTTTCATGTTTTAGCACTAAATCTTAGACATCTTGTGCTTAATATAGACACCAATGCACATCTCTAATGCATTTTTACTTACAGGGAAGGATGCAACTGACGATTTCGAGGATGTGGGCCATAGCAGCAGTGCAAGAGCAATGATGGATGAGATGTGTATTGGTGAAGTTGATTCATCAACCATCCCCAGCAAGACCAAGTACACTCCACCCAAGCAGCCTCATTACAACCAGGACAAAACATCAGAGTTCATTGTCAAGCTGCTCCAATTCTTGGTTCCTTTGGTCATACTTGGTGTGGCTGTCGGCATCCGTTTCTATACCAAGCCGTCTGCTTGAAAACTGTCATTGTATGAGAACATTAATCCATAATAAGATCACCACAGTGAGAGGATTACCCTATCCCTCCTATTCTTCTTCTTGGTAGCCCTTGAATTTGTTAGAAATCAGGGGAATGTAGGCTGTTTCAACTTTTGCTATTGAAGACCTCATCTTTGCTGTTACACTTTTGGTTTTCTGTGTTTGTAATTTTATGTGCTTGATGATCTTTTGAATTTTGTTTTTTTTTTTAAATCCGCAGTTCTAGATATTTATTTTCTCCATATGAGCATACCATTATTGTCTTTTCTGTTTCCTCTTTATACTATTTGTTGCAGATACTGTTTGGTTACGATCCTTTCTTTGGACAAATACAGCCTTTTGATATTAAATCTATTTCCCAGCAAACTTTCAATGTCTGGTTACACAAGTTTTCTGGATGGCACCCTTTTTGTACACACCAAGAGGGCACTGTGACATAGTCCATTTCCTCCAATTGCAAGCAAGAGGGTATCCCATGTTTTTGAAATACAAGCGATCCGGGTATCAATTTTGCCTATGGAAGTGGTAACATAAAGCGATTGGTTAAAAAATTATATAAATTTAAAATTTCATTACTGTCATAACAATTATGACAAATAAAATCATGAGAAGGAAGAAAAAATAGGAAGTTGTCTTCTAGATGTCTAAGTATGGAAAAGGGCTAAAATCAATCAGCTAGTGTAAAAGAAAACACATTATTAAATATCAGAAAATGCCAATAAACTATAAAATGTGTATAATTCCCCAATTTCTCACACCCACGTGTGCGTGCGTGTGTGTTTTAAGGAAACTAATAAAAAGTGATGAAAATATTATAGAAAATTTGGAAACCCAAGCTTTTGGATTTGGGGCTCCTAAGGTATGTTAAGGGGACGGTTGACAAAGGAGTGTACCAATTTGATGGGTCAGTTGTGATACATCAAGGCCTGCCCTCAATGCATCCAAATTGACTGCACGCCGTCTTCAGTTGCCTACCGTTGTTTTTTTTTTTTCTTGGGGGTGGGCGGCGAGGGGGGTGGGGGTTGGCGCATCTTCTCTCAACTACCACAGAGCTGGACTGGACTAATGATCTCCTTTATTCAACCCAATAAAAAGTAAACACCCAGAAAGAAGATAAAAGGTGAATATGGTTTGAACCTCAGGTCCTCCCTCCTCAAATAGGAAAAAGGTTGGAATAGGACCTTCTAATAGCCATTTTCTTTCTTCTATCATTCAAGCTCGGCAATCCCACTATGGTTTCAACCTTAATCGTTTTGCAGTCTTTTAATAATGCCAGATTTTGCACGTATATGACATGACAGCAAACACCATCTAATGGTAAAATTTGGAAACAAGAAAGAGGATAAGGGTCATTCATCCCCATGAATAATATCTCCTGAGCTAGCCTCGGCTTTGATTCGTTTCTAGAGGGGATAAAAACAAGAACATCAGCCGTTTTTGCCGGCAGATATATATCATTCAAAGAATCTCTGGGAAGAAAACAAAGTCTATCTGAGGTTAGTTGCAATTCAAAACGTATTTACAACTTATCCTTCACCAGCTTCGTAGAACAAAGATGTCCAGGCGTCCAAAGATGCCGCCATAGTATCCCCCGTCAAAGTTTGGATTTTCTTGCAAGAAGCTGAGAATATAAGGAGGATGTCACTTGCTTCATTTCCCCTCCCCTCTGGTACTTTTTTTCTTCGTCTGAGAAGCCACGAAGAGCTGAAAAACAAATGGGAGTTTCAACAAGAGAGAATGGTAAGCTTAAGCTGGTGCATCCAGGAAGGCATGTGGAGATTCATAGAGAACCTGTAACTGCTGCTGAGATTATGGAGAAATACCCCAGGCACTGGATTGCTAGGCCTGATGTCTTCCAGTTTCCTTGGATAGTTGTTCGACCTGAATCAGTCTTGCTGCCGGGGAAAGTCTTCTACCTCATCCCCCATCGCACGCTTTATAAGCTGTTAAAGACTAAAGGTAAGAGGAGCCAATTTGCTTCACGAGAAAACCAGTTCTCGAGGAATATTCATGATCATCAACACGGTCGCAGAGGCCAAAATTCATCAATCAAGTGCTGGGGAGGAATCAATCCTAAACAATGTAAACATCGTCAACGTGCCAGCAGCCATCGGAGAAGATTGTCTAATATGCTGTCTCAGGATAGAGCAGACAGTCGTGATCAAGATTCTGAAGACTATGCCAGTGACACATCCTATGTCGATGCGTGGACTCAAGTTACTGATAGACTTAGAAAACTCCAACTATCATCCTATCAGGAACCTTCACTTGATTCATCATTTGATAATTGCAAAAATTTTCATCCAAGAAGATGTCGAAAGACTCGAAACTCTGCAAGTCATGTTGTCCCTTCAACACTGGCTATAGTCAGACACCGAGATATGCAGCATACAAGAAATTCAGAAGCCTGTACAAGGTTAAAATCTTGTTTCAGGAAGCAGGACAGTGTTCGAAAGTTGCTCAATCTTAGAGTGACTTTTGGGCCACCAATTTTTATTCCAGGTACTCCCCCAGCATCTGCAAGTGTTGAATAGGCTATATATGTGGGACTTGCAATGATTCAAACGGCTTTAGATTTATTCCTTGTCTTCTTGTTATATACCAATTAGAGAAGAGGTCAATTTTGATGAAGAAGATGGTTATTATAAGCTTCTTAGTCATGAATTTTCAGACCATTTTTGACGTCACTGTCCGAACAAAATCTTTGGAGACTGCTGCATGATATTTTATCAAGAAAAACTTTGATACTCTACACGTACGGAGTAACTCACCTGGTAAATTATGGGTATGGCCATCCCATACTCATAATCACAATGCCAAATTTAAGACTCAAACCCTATCCATAGCCTCCAAACTTGGTGGTTCATTAGTCATGCATGATATTATTCTAAAGGGGTGAAACATTATTTACAATCAACTTGTTTCTCCATTTTTTGACTTAAGAAAGGATGAATTTGATTTACTTTTATATATTCAATCATACAGCTTTTCAATTGCTTTGTCTTTACCTCCCGTGTTATTCTTTCATGCCCATTTGAATCAAAGACCACAGCAACTTTTGTCTGTTTGGATGTATTTCATAAAGTGGACTTCTTGGTCAATTTCTTCTGTGGTTGATTTACAAGTGAAGCTCCAATGTTGCTCTGATAAGCAGATGAGGATTCTTCTGTTCCTAACCTGGGCAAAAATTTAATAAAAACTTATTTCTACTCAATAGCTGTTATTCCAGTACAAACTTCCCTACCAGAAATCAATAATTCTTGAATTTGCAATAAATATGTTCTGCACCCAGCAGTTGCATGATACTTATTACCTACACCATCCTCTAATATATGTATCGCTGGTAGAAAACCTTTTTTATTATTTTTAAATTTCTATAACATCTGTCGCTGCATGAAGTCAAAAATATATTTATTATTTTCTAAATTGTACTTTTATCATTTATTACTTTAAAATCATAATATTAAATCATTTTTAATTTATAATAGAGGTAGTTTAGTCTTTTTAATTAAAATTTTTTTAATATGTGTAAATTCTTAAAAAAATAACACATGTAAAGAGTTTGTAGTATGCGGTTAGAATAGACTAGAATGTAATAGGACATGATAGACATATGTATAACCTTGAAAACGGTTTTAAAGGTTTGGGATTGTAGTTAAGTTTGTAAAATTTTATAAAGGGCCTACCAGTGGGTCGCCGGTTACGTAATTGGGAGGATGTTAGATAGGGAGAGTAGAAGAGAACAAGTAATATTGTTTCTCTAGAACGGGTAAGGGGTGGGAAGGCAACCTAACGTCCAGGTTCGTAACAAAATTAGCACGATAAATACACTGAAAAGGGAGGAGGAGGCTGACCGATCAATGAAGCAATTCGGTAAGTTCAGAAGATCTAATTTTAGGCTAAACGGTTGAAGAATCAAAAGGGGTGATGAATTGTCAAAAGGCAGACAAGGTTTGTTTGGCTTTTGGAAGTTATAAAAAAAAAAAAAGAAAAAAGTTTGCTAAATAAGGATAAGAGACCCATATGGAGAGAAATGTTGGTTGATATATATTTTGAAAAAAAAAAAGAAGAAGGAAAAGAGGAATATTTAAGGGAAAATGGCAACTAATCAAATGAAATCATTCAGACAAAGCTATTTTTTCTATTCTTTAATACAAAATTATATAAAATGAAAATTTTAAAAATAATGCAATTTCCTTTTTTTCCTTCTCTTTTATGTATTAGTAGAATCACTCAAAATTAAATTTCTCTTCTTTTTTCACACTCCATTTTTTTTTTCAAAAAAGAATTAGAAAAAACTTGATTCCTCCTTGTCCTAGGATTTGAGCAGGATCGTAATATGGTTGATAAATTCACTCGGCATCTGCATACCTAAAAAAAGAAAAGAAAAAGAATTCAACCTTGCAAAGGAGTAAACTTTTAGATCTTTAGTTGAATATTCACAAAATATTGGATTGATATAATTGCGATTTTATGGTTAGCAAAGTCAAAGCTTTGAATTCCCCCGCCCCCCCCCCTTTTTTTTGCAGGGTGGGCGTGGGGGTTGGAGTAGGGGGTGTGCGTAATACGATGCTTAGGGGTCGGTCATGCGTAGACCCACTTTTTTTTTTTCCTCCCAAAACACAGAGTAATTTTACCATTTTTTTTCCAAAAAATAAAAGTAATTTTCTTTGTGAAACATAAAGCGCTAGAATGATGTAACGTTTTAGCAGATAGAATTTGCAACGTAAGCGATATAATTATTTAAAATTTATAATTAACAAAAAATAAAATTTTCTAAAAAAATTTTCGAGAAATAATATAAATCTGTTATGAATTATTGGAATCTCCATTAATTAGTGGAGGCTCCACTAATTATGGATTTATGTGAATTATTAGAAGATTTTTATGGATGTCCACCATTTAGTGGAGACACCATTAATTGAGATTAGTTGAAGATGATGTATGCCATGATGTATTCCACTAATTAGAGCTCTATAAATAGAGCTATTCTCTAAGCTTGTAATACACCATCATTTTGTGAAAGAAAGATTAGTGAAAGAAAGATTAGAGAAAGAATTGTTAGAGAAAGAAAGAGAAAAGTTTGAAGAGAAATTTTTGTGCAAAGAATAGTTAGAATTTTCTTAGTATGTAGTGTGTAGATTTTATTCTAACACTACCCTAATTTTATAACACGTTATCAGCACGAGTCTCTACCGGTACAAAAGCCAGAAGACTAAGCACGAGTTTCTGCCGTTACCAAAGCCAAAAGACAGGTACGCATTTATTGATCTCTATGGCTAACATCGCTAAACTCGAATTTGAAACCCTTGATATTTCTGGAAAAAATTATATGTCATGGGTTCTCGATGCAGAAATGCATCTAAATGCTGAATGCCTTAGTGAAACTATTCAAGCAAATAATAGTGCATCTGCACAACACAAGGCTAAAGCTTTGATTTTTATTCGTCGTCATCTCGATGAAAATTTGAAAATGGAATATCTTACCGAAAAAGATCCATATGGCCTGTGGGTAAATTTAAAAGAAAGATTTGACCACCTGAAGATGGTCGTACTACCCACTGCACGGTATGAATGGTTGCACATGAGGTTGCAAGATTTTAAAACCGTGAATGAATAGAGCTCCGCAATGTATAAAATTACATCTCAATTAAAATTATGCGGAGAAAAAGTGACTGATGAAGATATGTTGGAGAAGACATTCTCTACCTTTCATGCCTCAAATATTGTCCTGCAGCAACAATATCGAGAAAAGGGGTATACAAAATTTACAGATTTAATTACTGCCCTCCTCATTACAGAGAAGAATAATGAGTTATTATTGAAAAATCATGAAGCAAGACCAACTGGCTCAACAGCACTCCCAGAAGTGAATGCTGTTGGCTCTAGCAGAAGCCATCGTTATAGTCGTGGTCGTGGCCATGACCGTGGCCGTGGTCGTGGTTATGGTCATAGACACGCTCGATATTTCCCTTATCACAATCATAATCAAACTGTGAGAAATACTGGCCACCTGAAGTGGAACAGAAAAGATCATAAGGGAAAAGAAAAAGAAATTGAAGAAAAGCATGAGGATATATGTTATAGATGTGGCATGAAAGGTCATTGGTCACGAAATTGTCGTACGGCTAAGCATTTAGTTGAATTATATCAAGCTTCATTGAAAAATAAAAATGTAGAAGCAAATTTTTCTCAACATCTAATAAATAATGCTGAGGATGATGATATTGATCCTGAAGATCTTAATATCAATATTACCCATATGGATGTATCGGATTTTTTTGAACACCCAGACGGTAGGATAGACCATTTTATTGGTGATGGCAGTGTCCAGAAGAACTAAAGCCTCATCCCGATATTTTTGTATTTTCATTTTCATTCTATTCTAATAATATTTACGTTTACATATATATATATTTGTGTTCGGATAGGTCATTGTTAATGATGATGTATGCATTATTGATAGTGGAACTACACACACCATACTAAAAAATGAGAAATATTTTTCTGATCTCAAAATGGGAGAAATAAATATTTATACGATAAACGGTAGTGCAAATGTAATTGAGGGCTCCGGAAGAGCTAGTATATTGTTGCCTAAAGGAACAACAATTATTATTGATAATGCACTATTTTCCTCAAAATTCAGAAGAAATTTATTGAGTTTTAAAGATATCCGCAGAAATAGGTATCATGTTGAAACAAATGAGGAAAATGGGATTGAGCATCTTTTTATTACTCAAATACATTTGGGTAAGAAATCGGTATTAGAAAAACTGCCGTCTTTTTCTACTGGCCTATATTTTGTAAAAATACGTACAATTGAAATTCATCATCTAGTAAATCAGAAGTTTACTGATCCTATTACTTTTAGCATTTGGCATGACCGGTTGGGTCATTCGGGATCTACCATGATGAGAAGAATCATTGAGAATACACATGGTCATCCTTTAAAAAATAAAAGGATATTAACATCAGAAAAATTCGCATGTACTGCATGTTCCCTAGGAAAATTAATTGTTAAACCATCACCAGTAAAAGTAGGAGTTGAAAGTCCTACATTTCTCGAACGGATTCACGGAGATATTTGTGGACCTATTGATCCACCATGTGGACCGTTCAAATATTTTATGGTCTTAATTGATGCATCATCCCGATGGTCACATGTATGTTTATTATCTACTCGCAACCTGGCGTTTGATAGATTACTTGCTCAAATAATTAAAGTACGGGCACAATTTCCTGACCATCACATTAAAAATATCCGTTTGGATAATGCTGGTGAATTTTCATCACATGCTTTTGATGCATATTGCATGTCAATTGGGATTAATGTTGAACATCCTGTAGCTCATGTTCACACACAAAATGGTCTTGCTGAATCTTTGATTAAACGATTACAATTAATTGTTAGACCATTATTAATGAAAACAAATCTCCCAACATCTGCCTGGGGACATGCTATTTTACATGCTGCAACACTTGTACGCGTAAGACCAGCTAGTTATCATAAATTCTCTCCTTTGCAATTGGCTTTTGGGTCAGAATCAAATATTGCTCATTTAAGAATTTTTGGGTGTGCTGTATATGTTCCAATTGCACCAAACCAACGTATAAAGATGGGTCCTCAAAGAAGAAAGGGGATATACGTTGGATATGATTCTCCATCTATTATCAGGTATGTTGAATCCCTGACAGGAGATGTATTCACAACAAGATTTGCTGATTGTCATTTTGATGAATCATTATTCCCTAAATTAGGGGGAGAACCAAAACAGCATAAAAAGGATCTTGCTTGGACAACATCATTAAATTATCTTGATCCGCGCACAAGCGCATGTGAACTTGAAGTTCAAAAGATAATTCATTTACAAAGCATTGCAAATCAAATGCCAGACGCTTTTCCAGAAGAGTTACAAAATCGCATATTCCAACTATAAATGCTCCTATTCGAATTGAAGTTCCAGCAGAACAAAATATTATACCTATAGCTGCTAAGTCAAAAACACGCCAGAAGCATGGCCGGCCTCTTGGTTTTAAAGATAAAAATCCTCGAAAGAAAAGATGATTAAATGATCTAGAAGATCATATTGAAGAAAAGAATGAGAAAGACCAAGAGAGAACTGATGACAAAGAACCAGAAGTTGATGAAAGTAACACGGAAATTTCTATCAATTATACCACTTCCGGTAGAAGTTGGAATCGGATAGAAACTGTTATTGATAATATATTTGCATACAATATATTTCTTGATGTTACACAGGATAATGATGATCCTGAACCAATATCAGTTGATGAATGTAGGCATAGAAAAGATTGGCTGCAATGGAAAGATGCGATTCAATCGGAGTTAAATGCACTGATAAAACGTGAAGTCTTTGGACCTGTAGTCCGAACACCAGAAGGTGTAAAACCTGTTGGCTACAAATGGATATTTGTGCGAAAGCGCAATGAAGAGAGTGAAATCGTTCGATATAAAGCGCGATTAGTAGCCTAAGGTTTTTCACAAAGACCAGGTATTGATTATGATGAAACTTATTCTCCTGTTGTTGATGCTATTACACTCCGATATCTTATCAGTTTGGCAGTACATGAAAAGATAGATATGCGTCTATTAGATGTTGTCACTGCTTACTTGTATGGAAATTTAGAAAATGGTGTTTACATGAAAATCCCCGAATGATTTCATATGCCTGAAGCATATAAACATTATCCTAGTGAAAATTACTCCATCAAGTTGCAGAAATTATTATATGGCCTGAAGCAATCTGGGCGCATGTGGTTCACACGTCTTAGTGAATATTTATTGAAAGCGGGATTTAAAAATGACCAGGTATGTCCATGTGTTTTTATTAAGAAATTTGGTTCTAAATTTGTGATATTAGCTATATATGTTGATGATATTAATCTTATTGGAACTCCTGAAGAGCTCCAAGAAACAATTGATTATTTAAAAAGAGAATTCGAAATCAAGGATTTTGGTAAAACCAAATTTTGCCTTGGTTTACAAATTGAACATCTGGAGAGTGGAACATTTATTCATCAATCAACATATACATCAAAAGTGCTAAAAAGATTTTACATGGACAAAGCACATCCATTGAATATTCCAATGATCGTCCGATCATTAAATGTGGATAAAGATCATTTCCGACCTCAAGAAAATGATGAAGAACTCCTTGGTCCTGAAGTACCATATCTCAGTGCAATTGGTGCATTGATGTATCTTGCTAATAATACAAGACCTGATATTGCTTTTGCTGTCAATTTATTAGCAAGATTTAGTTCTTCACCAACACGACGACATTGGAATGGAATTAAACAAGTCCTTCGATATCTCCAAGGTACAATTGATCTCGGATTATTTTATTCAAATAAAACCAGTCCAACATTGATAGGTTATGCAGATGCTGGTTATTTATCTGATCCGCATAAAGCACGTTCTCAAACGGGCTATCTATTTACATGTGAAAATATTGTTATATCATGGCGTTCTACGAAACAATCTATAGCAACTACTTCTTCAAATCATGCTGAAATTATAGCCATTCATGAAGCAAGTCGAAAATGTGTATGGCTAAGATCCATGATTCATTATATCCGAGAAAGTTGTGGATTATCATCAATCAAAGGTATTCCAACTCCTCTTTATGAAGACAATGCAGCTTGCATAGCTCAATTACGAGGAGTATATATTAAAGGAAATCGGACAAAACATATTTCACCAAAATTCTTCTTTACTCATGAACTCCAGAAGAAAGGTGAAATTGATGTGTTACAAATTCGGTCATGTGACAACCTCGCAGATATTTTCACGAAGACTTTACCGACTGCAACATTTGAGAAGTTGAGAAATAAAATCGGTATGCGTCGGTTTAAAGATTTAAAGGAATCATCTCATCAGGGGGAGTAATAAACAGACATATAGAATAGTGTACTATTTTTCCTTCACTATATTTTTTTTCCCACTGGGTTTTTATCTAGTAAGGTTTTAACGAGGCATATTCTTTATGTAATGGATGGACATCCAAGAGGGAGTGTTATGAATTATTGGAATCTCCATTAATTAGTGGAGGCTCCACTAATTATGGATTTATGTGAATTATTAGAAGATTTTTATGGATGTCCACCATTTAGTGGAGACACCATTAATTGAGATTAGTTGAAGATGATGTATGCCATGATGTATTCCACTAATTAGAGCTCTATAAATAGAGCTATTCTCTAAGCTTGTAATACACCATCATTTTGTGAAAGAAAGATTAGTGAAAGAAAGATTAGAGAAAGAATTGTGAGAGAAAGAAAGAGAGAAGTTTGAAGAGAATTTTTTGTGCAAAGAATAGTTAGAATTTTTTTAGTTTGTAGTGTGTAGATTTTATTCTAACACTACCCTAATTTTTTAACAAAATCTAAAATTATATATATATAAAATTCATAATTTTTTTATCCAAATCTCGACTCTATTTATCAGAAGTATTTTCTTATGCACAATGATCAATAGTAATTTACTGGAAAAGAAGAGGGGAATGACTAAATTCACATCCTTCTAACTTAAATTTATACCTCTGTCTATTAATATTTAACAATTAGATTAAGATATCCTTCCTTATTCTTACTTTCAATTAACTATGTCTTTTTTTTAATGTAAATTAATTGTTTTAATAATACACAATTAATAAAATTTGAACAATTCTTAATTATATTTTTTCTTAATGCGTCTCCTCAATAATCTCTATTTTTTTCTTTTAGTCTTTGGTAAGTCCTTCATTTTATCAATATCTTAATCTATTAATACATAAATAATTTTTTAATCAAATGGAACCCTACATTTTGCTTCTTATATACTTTCACAAGTTTCATAAGGTATGAAAGAAAAATAAAGCGAAATAAAGCTTTCAATATATGATAAATATATGAAATTCAATTTTTGTATAAGTTATTATTTTTTTTAACAACTCAATTTATATATAGTTTCATGTACTTAAACAAGGTTAATGTTTGTTCAAAAGATATTTAAAAATTAAAAATAAAAAAAATAAAACAAGATTTTAAAATTAGAAGAAGGACACTATTGTCTAATTAATAGTTATGTGGATTTAAGTTAGAAATGTGTGGATTTAGTCCCTTCCAAAGAAAAAAAGTTAATTTATTGATAAATTAATTTCAAACTAATTTAAATATAAAGGATGAGGCTAATTTTGCCGTGGATCTTTTACCTAAGGGAGGCATTAGAACGTAGATTATAATATTATACTTTTATTATTTATTTTCGTTATATTATAATATTAAATAATTTCTAATAGGGATGACAATTTTTCCACTTAAACCGGAATCCGGCTCGGTTGGGTTGAGAATTCCCCAATTTAAGCGAGGATGAGCCGGGGACGAGCTTCATTCCTCGGCCCGCCAATTGGGAACAGGGATTGCATAATCCCCGCCCCCGGCCCGCTTTACATTATATATATATATATATATATATATATATATTATATCTATTATATATGTATATATAAATATATATATATATATGTGAATTATATATGTGTTGTATATATATACATATTATATAAATTATAGGTAGATTATATATGTATATAAAATAAAATAGAAAAGAAGAGGAAAAATAAAAAAGAAATAAATTATTAATTATTAATTATTAATTTTACTCTTACTAATCTAGTGATATGATAAATATGTTAATTATTGGAAATCACTACAAAAGTTTTCTATATGATTAAAAAATTTTGAATAAAAATATATTGGAGGCAAAAGTTTTCTATATTGGGTCGGGAATTCCCCGATTTAAGCGAGGATGAGTCGGGGACGGGCTTTATTCCTCGGCCCGCCAACCGGGGACAGGGATTGCATGATTCCCACCCCCGGCCCGCTTTACATATTATATATATATATATATATATATATATATATATATATATAGGTGAATTATATATGTGTTGTATATATATACAACACATATATAATTCACCTATATATATATACATATTATATAAATTATAGGTAAATTATTAAGATTCTGTTTCAAAATTCTCCTAAATTTGAGATATATTTGCGTTAGATTCTTTTATTAAAAATTTCTTTTAATTTTTCATTAAATAATAATTTTTTCTAAAAAATATATCCCCAATTCCACTCAAAGTTGGAAATAATTTCTTTATTAATTTATTTTTAAATTTTTTATTAACTAATCGTCTTTAACTTGGAATGGATTACTCTATAAGAATTTTGTATGCCAAATCCATTCCAAATATGGGATAGAGTTGGAGAGGATTTTTTATTAATTTATTTTTAATTTTTATTAAATAATATATTTTTAAAAATTTATTCTAAATTTGTTTCAAATTTTAATTAAATTTGGAATAGATTTGTAACGAATACTTTAATTATTTTATTATTTTTAAAAATAAAATTTCAAAAATTCATTTTAAATCCATCTGAAATCCTTTCAAATTTGGAGATAGATTTTTTAATTGTTTTATTATTTAAAGAAAAATTAGACAATTCAATTCCTTAACTTTTATGTTTTAGAGATTTAGGTCCCTTTTCTTTTTTTTTTTTTAACTTGTTTGGTTCTCTAACTATTATTTGTGTATTGTTTTGGTCCTTTTATTAAAGTTTCATTATTCAGATAACTGTTTGACTAATAGAACCCTAAAAAAAGGACCAAAATCACACAAAATAATAATTAGGGGACTTAAAAAGTTAAAAAGAAAAGGGACCTAAACTTTCAAAACATAAAAGTTAAGGGATTAAATCATCTAATTTTTCTAATAATAATAATAATAATAATAATAATAATAATAATAATAATAATAATAATAATAATAATAATAATAATAATAATTGTAAATTATTATTATTGTTGTTGTTGTTGTTGTTGTTGTTGTTGTTGTTGACGTCAACTTTGTCGAGCCGCCACAACAGTTACTTTGAGCCGATGCCGATTTGATAAATTGGGACGAGCCGATAAAGTTAACCTTTCAAGCAGCCGATAGTCATGGTCAACATCCGCACCACGACGTCGATAATAAGGAAAACAGATTTCTGATCTTTCGGTGCAAGAATTCTGCACGACCGTTGGGAGCATTCTTCGGCCGGAAAAAACTCCACGATCTGCTAGTGACTCGTTTGCAGCAAGTATAAAATGGGAGCATTGCTTAGAACCAAGGGGATCAGACCATCAACCAACAACATTCAATTTCAATTTCCTCTACTTCATCGTCATTTACAACTTTTTAGTCTAGAATCTCAATTCCTTATAGCTTTCTTACTACTTTGTTATACCTTTCATTTACAACTTTAGTTCTAGTTTTTTCCTTACAGCTTTTTGTTCTTCTTTACAATATCAAGCTCTTTCTGTACTTTTCTTTAAGCAAATTAATACAAGTATCATTCTGTTCTCCCAGAAAGGTCCTTCTGTTGAGCATTCTCAGCTGACTTTCTTGAACCCTTTATATAGTAAGTTCAAGGAACCCGATCCTTAATTCAAAAAAGATCCGATACCATTTTCTATTTTACCATAGCGGATCGTTTGTATTTATCAGATATGAAGCCGATCCCCGTTTGCTTCGGCTCCCTATTTTGACAACAATACAGATTGGCACGCCCAGTGGGACCAGAGGTCAGTGTTCGCATGCTACTGCGGTCAGGACGAACAATGGAAAACAATTCACAGCAGGCACCGGAGACATTTGAGCAACCCCCAGTCCGTGCTCTCCACGGAGTCTTAAAGAAGAGGAAAAATAAAAAAGAAAAAGAATATTAATTTTTAATTTTACTCTTACTAATCTAGTGATATGATAAATATGTTAATTATTGGAAGTCATTACAAAAGTTTTTCTATGATTAAAAAAATTTGAATAAAAATATATTGGAGGCAAATTTTTTTTTTTTTAAAAAAAAATCTTTATAATTATTTTCGAACCTAAATGGGCCCCTCTTCCTAGCTTTCCCGGGCCGGGGCCGGGGATTGTTTTGTCCTCGGCGGGCCGGGGGCGAGGATCCCCGCCTTTCTCCGTAGCGGGGACGGATCGGGGATGGGGATACGAGGGCATATATGGGGACGAGGCCGGGATTTTTAGTCTCCGGCTTGACCCGGCCCCATTGCTATCCCTAATTTCTAATAAAGAAAATTAATCTTTTTCATTTTTATCCAAATACATCCCACACCGCGGCAGGAGTTTTGACCAAAATAAGCCTGTTTTGAAACTCCCCTCTAAAACTGAGTACGAATTTGGAGATATCTTCCTGTAAAGATATTTTGCGTCTGCCAAACACGAAGTCTTTTTCTTGTTACTTGATCGGTTTTTGAACAAAAAAATGAATCTCGCGTTTGGATATTCATTCGAGGGATTGTCACATAATTATTTTTATATAAAAATTTATAAATTTAAAAAATAAGATAATCATTTTAATTTTTTAAAAAAATATATTAAAAAATAGGATAATCCTTTTCTTGTTCACTTTTCTGCTCGAAGACCGACCGGCCAGCGAAAAGAAGACCTCATGTTTGGCTGACGGCCTTGCAGATAGGGGTGGCAATATTGAACACGACACGCCAACACGACACGGTTATAGCGGGTTAGGGTTGGAGTTTCGCGGGTTCGGGTCGAAACAGGTCGACCCGTTTAACTTTAAACGTGTACATGTCATAAACGGGTTCAACCTGTTTTAACCCGTTTCAACCCGCGAACCCGTTTAACTTTTTTTAATATTTATATTTAATACTTTTTGTAATACCCTACAAATTTTACTATAGAAAATTAGATAATTTAATTTTTTATATGAATTAATTGAATTAAATTTTATTATATGAATTAATTAAATTGTTTGTGTGTCTATTTTGTTTAATTATATGAGACATCTTAAAGAAAATAAATGATGTTAATGTGGTTATTTGTTTGATATATAGTAAATGAATCATTCTTAATTAATTATTATTTAGTAATAATAATATTAGTATGAGTTGGTAAGCAACGACCTTACGCAAGTCTAAAGGGGAAGGTTAGACCTTTAGGAAATAACGTATATAATATGCCTACAGGTCGAATCGAATATAGAATGAAAAGAAGCTCGTGTGGTGCATTTACCAGAAGGTAAGGTTCACTTAGCATCGATTTACCAGTTCGTATACTATGCTATTTCTGACACTGGGACAAAGACAATTTGAATTACACCCTACAAGGACAAGCCTTCCTTTCGTGCTCGTTTTTTGATCTCCATTTGCTCTTTAAAATTCCTGGCATGCTACGAAAAAATTGTTGTTCTAAATATCTAGAGAAAATAATTTTTTGAATAATCCAATTTTATTGCAAAATTACATTTATTTAGATTTTTAAGATTAAATCTTAGGAATTTATTAAGATCTCTAAATATTTATCAGGATGGTTTGTTATTTTATTGGTTATTTATGACTTTACGGACTATTTTATTAGTTTTTAATTTTATATAATTTGATTTGATTTGTTCAAATTTTTTGTGTAATAGTGTACAGATTGGCGGGTTTAATAGGTATTCGGGTTGACGAATTTAGTAATTATCTATTTAATTTTTGTATCTAATTGTGTCATGTCGTGTCAACCCGTTTTATAACACGAATACGATACGAAAATAAATGGGTTGACACGATACGACACGTTTATTAATCGGGTCGTGTTCGGATTGACCTGTCAAGTGTAATTATCTCAAGTTGACACGATCCGCCAACCCGAACACGACACGATTGCTACCCCTATTTGCAGAGGGAACCCAAACCCAGTTTAGATAGGGAGTTTCAAAACGGACCCATTTTGGTCAAAATATGCAACGGCATCCGCTAGTCTCGAATAGGCTATGTGGTACTTGCAGCGGCATTCGAGAGGCTTTTGATTTATTCCTCGTCTTCCTGTTGTATACTTCCTCCGTCATATAATTAAATTGATATTAATTTTCTTGATACGATATTTTATATAAAAATAAAAATATAATATAATATAATAAAAATAAAAAATATATAAATTTTTATATTTTATATTAAATTTAAATATATAAAAATAATATATAAAAAATATATTAATTATTTTATAATATATAATATATTAATTTTTTTAAAAAAATATTAAATTTTTATATCAATTTAAAATAGTAAGTAGGTAAATTTAATTGAGATGGATGATTAATTACAAAATATGTCAATTTTGATGAATAAGAACTTATTATAAGCTGCTTAGTCATGAGTTTTCAGACCATTTTTGAGGTCACTTTTCGAACAAAATCTTTGGACACTGCTACAGAATATTTCATCAAGATTAATTTCGATGGCTTTACCTAATCTGGAAAGCTTTGTAGTTCAGTAATTATCGATGATATATATTCTAAATATCTATTGGATAATTCAATTAATTATTTAAAATTAATTAAATAAGTACTTATTTTATTAAATAGGTCGGATAACCGTTAATATTAAATACTTAATTAATTAAGTGTATTTGATAATAAATTTTTCTTATTACTTAATTAATTAAGACGTACTGAAATCCTATTATAATTTTTAAATACAAGTTTGAATATGTTAAATATTTATCTAAATATTCATATCCTTTTATATTTCATCAAAATTGTAATAAAATATAGTATAAAAATAAATTGTAATTAATTTAAACTTTAGATTTCAAATTCAGTCTTCAAATTTCAAATTTCAGAATTCAGTATTACACGAGCCCTAACACTACGTTTAATTAAAGTAAAAAGAAGGGGAAAAAAAATAGGAGACTTAAATTTGAAGATAAATGATTTATCTTAGTTGGTTAGGGAAAGAATTACAAAGAGAAGTAAATTTAAAAAAAAACTCTATCTTTTCACGTTAGATTTCTTACACGTTAAAAATAGAATGCATCGAGAGGTACGTAAATAAGATAAAATACAAATTTAATTTTCTTTTATGTCAACTAAATAAGATTAAAATATAATATAATTTACTTTCCCCAATGCAAGTAAAGATACCTCTCCCCCTCTGCCTTTCCATTTGCGAACCAAATATAGCATTAAGATGAGGAAGGGGTGAAACACGATTTACACTAACTTGTTTCTCAATTTCTTGAATGGACAAATTTGACCTTCATACCCAAGTAGACTAATTAAACAAAAAAGGATGAATTTGGCTTTTTATTCATTTTTTTTTATATATCTTCAATCATACAGTTTTTCAATTGCTCTGTTTTTACCTCATGTGTCATCCTTTCATGCCCTTTTGAAGCAAAGACCACATCAACTTTTGCCTGTTTGGATGTATTTCATATGCTGGACTTCTTAGCCAATTTCATCTAGGCCCGACTTACAAGTCATGCTCCAATACATGCTCTCAGCAAACGAGGTAGTTTTCCAAAGACCATACACAATTAAAAACGTCTTGATACTCAAAAGCAACTATTCCAATACAAACTTCCCTATCTTGTTAAAATCTCATAGCTTATTTACAAGGGGGGAGGAGAAAAGAACAATATAAGAAATGGGGAAAAATGAAAAAAAGAAGTAACTATAGAGACATGCGTGGCCTATCCAAATTAAGCAGCAGAAAGAAAGATAAAATCATACAAAAAAATAAAATATAGACTGCTTAGTTACCTAAGATTTGGATTTTCATGTTCTTTCAGTTAGTTTGGAATCAGTTCTTTGTGACTGCTTTGATGGGGAACTGGATCCTTTTGAAGAACTATGGCCGAAAAGGTTGAGTTTGCCAATCTTCCTTGAAAAGGAACTCATGAATTTTCGAGAATTAGACCTTTCCATGTTTTTCTTCATACAAACATGTTCTTTCTCCAAATCATTTAATCTCATTCGCAACCGTGCTAGTTCAAGTTTTAGCTCCCTGTTTTCTCTCCTCAGTGATGCATAGTTGTCCCGAGGAGACATTGCAGCACTTAGAGCACCACTGCTGATACGCCATGATTGGTGAATTGGCTTCTGGTCTTCATCTGGATAGGAGCAGAATAAGGCATTTCGGAGCCTCAACTGCTCAAAGTAAAGAACTTGGACAATTGATTGGAGGGGAAGTCGTTCATTTTGCGCAGCGTGTGCACCAGCCTCCTGTGAAAGCTTTTGAAAATCTATCAGTTTGCTGAGCTTCCTCCTGTCTGGATCTGATAAACCCTGATGAGCCTGAAGTGCACAACAAGAAGCAGTCAAATAACCATTCATAGAATTAAGGACCTAGTGGATATGATTACTTTGTAGATCGGGGACAACTAAATTGGTGGCCTTCTTATCTTGACTGGTGAATAGAATGAGGCAATGGACAACATTCCCTTTATTTTGGTTGCTTAAATGGTCAGAACAGTGAACATTTTGGGGGGAGAAAAGGAAATGGAAAGGAAAAATGATTATAGAAGAAAGAAAGCTGGATGCTCCACAAAACAATTCCCTTTCCTATTCAGTGTGAGTGATCTTCAATACCTCCTTTAAAATTCAGTCTACTATATCACATAAAGAGTTTAAGACATCACAAGAGTGTTGCTTACCTTGAGGAAAACATCAATTGCTCGATATAGCCCATCATGAATGGTACGTGCATGTGCTGGTAAAGATTCTGCAATAGATATGAATTTGTTGAGTTTGAGGTTCGTATCAGGTGCAATTTCTGCTAGATAATTGTCGACCAACTTTGAGACCTTGAATAGTGCAGTTTGGGAGGGGGAAGAAGGACTATCAGAGTCAAAGACCGAGGCATCTTCCAAATCTTCCTCACTGTCATCCTGCTGAGAAAAATTTACCAGGATTCTATGCACTGTATCAACATCAAATAGTGTATCACCAGAATGGCGAAAGGAGGGAATTAAAAGATCGTCCAGAGTAGCGATATCCAGTTGGGATCCTATCCGCCTTTCGAGATCAAGCCTGCAACCAACAGTGCAATCAAGCATCACAGCACTTCGTAACAACCCAAACAAGAAGTTTATTGGAACGGCAAATTTCTCTACTGGTAGAAGGCTAACAATTGTCTCAACTACAAGCCTTTCATGTCCATTTGAACCGGCCACCAGTTCAACTTTTGTCTGGTTGGATGGATTCCACAAGCTGGATTTCTTAGTCAATTCCTTCTGGGCATAATTCACAAGGGATGCTCCAATACTCTCAGGCCTGACACCTCTACATTTCATGGCTGTTATAACTCTCTGGTATAAATCAATCCGAAGAACAGAGAGGTCCTCTATCCACCAATCTCCTTCGCATTTAGCCTGCCGACTCATATGGAGCCTGCCAGAGCTACTGTACTCCAAGCGTGAGAAACTGGAAGCAATTTGCTCTACACAAGCTTTTGAGGCTATTGCGTCTATGCATCTGGTCACAATTCTCAGCTCATCAGCAAGAGGAAGCAAGTTTTCACATTGTTGCAGGACTTCAACGCTCATTTCAAGGTTCTTGCAGACAATACTCTCAAGATATTCCTCAGCTCGCGATCCAAGATTATTCTTTGAGAACTCCTCGGTCATCTCAAGGTAATCGGAAACACAACATAGTTGAGCAACATTTGCCGCAGTAATCTCAAAGTTGACACCATAGCAGAATTTGGCAGCAAGCTCAAATGATTCAGAACCGCCTGGCAGGCCGAGCAGCTCAATTCGTGATATATCAGAATCTCGGTTTTCTGCCACCAATTTCCGGATTCGCCCACTTCTTGAAACCAGAGGAAACTGCAAGCAAAATTTAGAAGGTTGCAAACATCTGTTAGTTACACCATAGATTCTTGACTGCCTGAAACACATTCAAAAGCATGACACAGATTAGAGGACCAGAGATAAGAGAAGATGCAAAACAGTTGGTGAATTGACATCTCCTGCTGACCATTAAACCCAAGAGTAAAATTAATTAAAGAAGAACACAAACTAACTAGAAATGTTAATGGCTAAAGAAGGACACTCAGCACAGTCAAGAGGGTATAGAACCTTGCCTTGTGCAAAGAAAATGTAGTACCAACAACTTCAATTGTAATGTCACTGGGAACATCTCGAAATACCCTGAAAGGGATGCACGGTAAATATCAACGAAGAAAAGTGACCTCAAGAATATGCCTAAAATAGAGCAAATTTCGTTTTTTTTTTTAATGAGATGCATGACGCAAAGAAGAGTGAAGATAAACAATTCACAAGAGAAATATATCTTGGGCAAGAAAGAATGGTTCACATTCCAATACAAGAACTCCCCAGTTAACAACTGCTTAGTTAACAGTTAGAACTCCAATCGTTTGAGTGAATAAAACTGACAGGCGAAGTATCATCAACTAAGCAACAGAACACTTGAGCACTTTGGACAAAGAAAAGCTGATTAGTGGATAGATATCTGAGCAGAATTGAACTAGAGATTCCCATCCCTTTAATCTGAACTCTCACAGGAAACAACAAAAATCAGAGAAACCAAAACTTTGAACAAGTTAAAGTTATGAAGAGATGCATGAAAAACAGGGAACATTCCGCATCATCATCACAGTATGGAAGCAAAAAGGACTAATCTTGTCCCTGATGCCAGAAAACAGAGAACAAATAAAAGAAGGAGAAAAAAGGAAAAAACAGAGCAGATGGCAAGAAACAACAAACCATTCGCTGCATCGCTGCCGCGAACACTTAGCGAGCGGCAGCTGCGGGTGGTGCTTGTCCATTGCCAGAGTGCAGACAACCCAGAGCAGAAAGAAAAATGTGGAAATTTTTGGGAATCAAGAGACCAAAAGAAAGTGGGGTTAAAGAGGCAAAGCGAGGAGAGATAGTGAGACAGAAACCCAGGCGGAGATGTTGCTGTTGGTGGAATTCTTTGGCCATTTTTTGTCACAGTGAACTTTCAAAAACCATAGATTGCAATCCTCCAAAGCAATGGGCCTTTCTTGTGGGTCATATTTTCCAAAAAAATAAAAATAAAAAATCCTAAAAGTGAAAGATAAATGAACAGAACTACGAGTTAAAAGCATCAAGAAGAGATGATTGACTGTTCCTATTCTACAGTCAATGAAATAATGAAAAGGTTGGTGCTTTTGGTTTGCACTTTTGAATTAAACATGCAGATAAAGAGGCGAAAAGATGGGATTTTTGTAACTTTGTTTTGTTTCATTTGTAGAAGAAAGTCAAGAAAGCACTGCCTCCTTTTACAATTGCAAATAAAGCGGGAAAAAAGCGGGAACAATGGCCGTTATTCCCTTCTGACTTTCGACTATTCAACATTTTGTCCCTTGAAACTAGTCTATTACCTAGTCAAATTTTATTAAAATATAAACATTTCAATTGCCAGCGACCGTGATCTTATATTTCCATGCATTGTCATTGATAGGATTATACTAACTTACTTAATATTTGGTTCGGATGAAAAGATAAAAAAAAAATAGAGAAAATGTAAATATAGTTGTAGATAGTGATTTACAATCATTTATCAAGAAAGAGAAAGATAGAAAAAAAGTAAATTAAATTTAGTCGGATTGAGACATAAATCATTATTTATTTCATTTTCATCCTAGTCAAATAAAACGAAAATAAATTATATTTACTCTCCTTTTATGTAAGTAAAAGTTTTCTTTTCCTTCTTCCATTGTGAACTAAATATATACCTTTAAATTTTCTAAGTAAATGAAATATTATATAAGTGTTACATTTTTATAATAAAATTGTCGCATTAAAATTTATTTATTAAAAAAAAAGAAAAAATTGGGCAAGGTTTGTCAAATGCAAAGGCCGCCCGCAACAGGCTCTGAACAACCTTTTAGAGAATTTTCCAAACTAAATTATTATTATCGGGATAATTATTAATTTTAAATTTATATTACTTTAAAATTGTATTTATTGTCTTTCTCACTTATACATTTATTAATAATATTGTATTAAACTATTAGTACATTAATAGTTTTTTTTTTCTTTATAGATAAGGGCAATAACTTCATTAATCATGTACAAATCACTTCGTGTATATATATAAAATAGGAGTTGCATAAAACTTCTATTGTAACTCGTGATAATGTTATTTGTTGACACTTGGTGCGTTGAATTTAAATAAATATTTTTAAAAAAATATAAAAATTATTAATTCAGATAAAAGTTATCTAATAAATAAATACTTAATAGATTTTTTTAAAAAAAATCATAAAATTATAAATAAAATTTAACATTTAGACTTTTAAAAAATCGTAAAATCATAATTAAAAATTATTTATTTGATTCGTTTTGTTTTATATCTCTTAATGTACGAATATTAAACTAGTATTCCTTCCGTTCTACTAAAATTGACAGCGGTTGACTTAGTACGATATTTTATGCAAAAGTAAAAGTTGGAATATAATAATATAATATAATATAATATAATAAAAATAAGAAATATATGGATCCCACAATACTTTATGTCAAATTTAAGTATATAAAAATAATATATGTGAGGTATATTAGTTATTTTATAATAAATTATATAATAAAATTTTTTCTTTTAAATAAAATATCAAATTTTTTGAGACAGTCCAAAATAATAAGTAGGACAATTTTGTTGGGACGGAGGGAGTATTTTAAATAATAGTTATTTCAAGATAAAAGTAATAGTATTATTTAAATCCCACGCCATTATTTTCAAAATCGGACCGGATATCGAACCGAAAAATTTATTGATTCACATTTAATGGTCCAACTGCAATTGAACCGATAATATTATTATTTAAAAATTAAAAATATAATATTTTTAATAATAAAATTGATCAATAATATAGTATAATTCAAGTCAATAAATGCATAAATAATGAAATTAAAAGAAAATATGATATTTTCTCTATTATTATAGACTATATATTCTATTTTTGTAGTTTATTATTTTTTTAATAAATATATTATCTTATTTAGGGGGAGAGAAAAAAAAGAAAGATCGGTTTAATTGATTGGACCGACCGATCTAAATTGATTTAAACAAAAAAAGTAAATTTTTTAGAATTTCGATTCAAAAATATGGACCGGACCGTATTGAGGATCGGTTCACAGTCTAATCGGATCGACCGACCAGTCCGATCCGATCCAAAAACCATGCCCGACGCTATACCTTATAGTGGATCGAAGCGGATGGAAAATTGAAACATTGCTTGGGAAATCAGTAACTTTTATTTATTTATCATACCAAAATTATGTTCTTGTATTTATTGTTCACCCACAAACAAGGAAAGGGTCGCACGGGGGATGTGTCTTTCTGGATCCCATCACACCGAGCTCTTTGACTACCAAACCCGACAAGTCACGATATACATTTCTAAGGTCTAATAATTAAATATAAATGATGTCAATATTGTATTAGACAGCCAGTTGGTGATTTGAACTTTGAAAAGAAGAGATAAAACAAAGTTTTCCACGAGAATGAAGATGCCCCATAAATCACTCAATTTTTTTTGTGATTGGAATTTTTTGTAGTATAAGCCATTCCACAACACATAATTCTTAAAAATTAATTTTCATAATATTTCATTTACCAAAAACTATAATCACGTTTCAAATTATTATCTTTTTTATATTATAAGTATTTGACTCTAGAGTTTATTTATTTATTTATATAAATATAAACAAGATAGAATTCGAGTGAAGAGACAAGTAGGAAAATATTATAATTTTTAAATCATACTTAAAATATATAGTTTGGTAATAACTTTTTGTAAACCGTTACTAAATTACTATTATTTATATTATGATTTTGAAGCTGACATGCTCAATATATTTTAATATTGTTCTTAAGATAAGATTTGTTATCATCATAAACAATAATATTAGAGGAGTAAAATAATCCTTAACTGTGTACCAAAACCTCAAACGACACTTATAAATCATCTGAAAATGAAATTGTTCTCCTTTTATAAATCATTTTGTCACATCAAACATAAAAATATATAATTTGAAAAAAAAAAGAATTATTTTGGTCGGTTTGATTTGAAAAAAGAGGACAAAAAGGTTTTTTTCAAAAAGCATTTTTCCATGCTTACATGAGAAAAAGTTACAGCATAAGTAGCTGAAATTTAGCGTTAAAGTGCAGTAAATCAAATCACTTTTCAAGGGAGGGAAGAAAACAAAAAAAAAAACCATTATATTTTTTTTTCAAAAAAGAAAATGAAGAAACACATAAAAAAGATAGACGGTGGCCACTTTGGAATAAATTTATATGATTACCCCACCCACCGTTGGGCGGGTCATGTTGGATCATACTCTATATGGGCCCTCGTGTTCCCCCTCTCCATAATTATGATTAGAAGTAAAGAGATCACGACTAATGATATGATATCTTCCTCCACCACCGCCGGTCCACCACCAAGGCTACCGCCGCCGCGGCCACTGTTCCTTCCCATCAAGTGAGAACAAAAAGACTTTATTCATTCCAGTCAGAAGGCACAGTCAATCCTTACTCACGAATACGCACAGCGAATTGAAAGATCGATAAGGTGAGTTCTCCTTTCCTTCTCTTGTTTCGTTTTCCGTAGATCAAAAGCCGTCCTTTGGCCAACACTATATTCCCCCACTTGTATGCCGTGTGGCAAAGGTAGCCGCTACTTAGGGTGTTATATTTGTGATGGTGTATGCCGTTGTTTTTATAGGTATGTTTTATAATATTTTAATTTTAGAATAATTGTCCTTAAAAAATCTTTACTATAAAGGATAAAGGTTGATTTATTTTTTTAAATTATATATATATATATAAAGAGTTGTGAAATATTTTGAAAAAATACATGACAGTATCTTAAGATGAAATGTAAGCACTTTAAATTTAAATAAAATTTTTTAAGAAGAAATAAATATTTTCTGAACTCATTTAAAATATTAATTAATTAATTAAATTAATACTAAGATATATATATATATATATATATATATATATATATATTAAATGGCAAGATTCTTTGTGATTTTATCTGAAAATTATCTGAATTTATTGAATTCTTGGAGTATGAAAATGAAAATTATCTAAATTCATTTAGAACTTTAATTAATTAAGTAACTAACTAATGCTAAGATATACATGTGTTTAATATTAATGTATTGAATTGTGGGATTCTTTAAGATTTTATTTGAATGTTATTTGAATTTATTGAATTCTTGAAGTATGTTTTTTAAGAACATAACACAAATTTAACAAACCACACGACACACGAGTATCAAATTAGTATTATAATAAATATGATAAAGAGTACAAGTGTAAAGAGATTATTGGATTTGAGGCAATACCAATTCCATTCAAATTAAAATTTTACTCTAATTTAAATTTAAATAATTTTATTTTTTGAAGACTATTCATGTTTTCTTTGGTCGCATCTTAAACTTCACTTGATCCTATATATTTAATAAAATTTTATTATATTCTTACAAACTCATCCCGTTTCAATTATTATCCACTTACATAATTTATTATTAAAAATTTAAACTGGAATATATTTAAAATGTATTTTTTGTGACTATTATTTTAAGATAGTAGAAGTAGGTTATCTCATAGTGGGTGGCAGAATTTGAATTCTCGTATCAGATTAGGATATACTTAATTACAATTATTGAGACCTTAACTATCCAATTTTTGAGCTAAAATTTCTTCTTAGTTATTATTCACCTTTTGTAAACCAAGGAGATAATTCAATACGCCTTCTATTTTACAATAAGTATCACTTTTGGAGAATATTTTTGTTTTTAATTTGTTATGTTGTGAAATTTAAAATATATTTATTTATTAATTATACTTTTTATCATTTATTATTTCATTAATCTATAATATTAATTTTTAAAATTTAAAATAACTTTATAATTTATAACAAAAATAAGTTAATAATTTTTTTTAAAACTCTGTAGACAATAGAGGTTTATTAATATCTATGAATTATGTAAAATGATACTTATTATGAATTTTGAGAAAGGAATATCTCCTTATCCCAATCGAGAGATTTCAAGTGAAAGAGCAACCGGCCATGTATTCTTCTTCTATCCACTCCTCTCTATAATTGTGTAGATTTAAAACCATAAGCTAAGGCTATAAAGCCTTGCATGTGCAAACATAATAATTAATTAAACTTGTAGAACTTTTTTTTTTTCTCTAAAGAAGTCTCAAGTTTAATCAACAACAACAAAACTTAAGTTTTAATTTCAAAAAACTTAGAATCGATTATATGAATTAATACAAAATTATGTGTAATCATTCACATGATATTTAAAAGATAACATGAATCAATCTAAGTCTTAAGTTTAATATTTATGAAAAATATATTTCTTTCTTTCTTTGCATTTAATTATTGATATGAATAGATACTTGAAATTGGTTCAACCTTCTCCCTCTAATAAACATTTCTCTGGGGGAATTCTTGTGCCAAAGAAGAATGTTATGTAAAGGCATCAAAAAGATCTTTTGGATATCAGACAGGTTTCAATTTTGCATCACAGTATCTGATAGATACTTGCTACCTATAAATTGGAATTGTCTCGACTTATTGTTCATGTGTTCACCCTAATTGGATGGTCACATTCTCTATGTCTAGTCCATTTCCCCCAATTATTGATGGAAATTATTTTATTGGGAGACAAAATGGGCACACTATCACAATTTGTCTTTTTAATATGATCCCAGTTCACATGAACAAAAATTAGCCACATTTTCTATCAGTAGAAGTCAATCACAATTTCCACCTATTTTTTATTACTGCTCCAATGCCAAAAGTAAAGATAAATGGAGACAAATAGCCAAGACTTCCATCATAATCCACCAATGCTAAATACTCAAACATCCCACTACCAAAAGTTTCAATTAGAAAAGGACTTAAAAATTTTAGATCAAGAAAACAAAATATATAAAAAAACTTTATTAAAGAATAACGATATGATTCATAAGAAAAGTCGTTTGTTATTTGTGTTAAGTTGTTATTTTGAAACTTTTCAAAACAAGTCTAAATTTATTTTTCAAACCAAAAATTTTAACTTTTTTAGACTATAAGTGAAAGAGAGATTTAAAAAAAAAAACACTTTGTGACAGATTTTAGCTTTATAAACTATTGGAGAACAATTTTGGAAATGCACAATCAATAAAAGGTGTAGTAGGGATGGGAGATGATGAACATTAGTGGAGAGTGCGTTATGGCCACAAAACACGCAAGAAATGGTAATTATAGTACCTATTGTGGAGTGGTTCTATAAGTAGTTGATATCCATTGATGAGAAGGGGGCTAAGGTCTCCATCAATCTGTTTGCACGCGGAAGTGGTTTTTTCAGTGATGGAATGTGTAGGCATCCTATGTAGTAGATGTAATATCCAATACTGCATGCCTCGTTTGAGGGGCTTTCAAGTTTGCTTTACTGCTTTTCAAGACCTCTTCTCTCTCTCTCTCTCTTCAACTTGTCACTTTGTCATGGGGCATGATTGGGGCTCCTTTCTCCTTTGAGCCATGATGATTACTTGGTCGTCTAAGCTCAACCTAGGGTTTGGAAAAAAATACAGTTATTGAATTTGATGGTATATTTGGAAGGTAAATAATCAGAATTTGTTTATAAATATATAAAAATTTTATATGTGCATGACAAAAATGGACTTTCCACTTAAATGGGCCGATCAAAATCATCTTTTGTTAATATTAGTGCCAATATTGGAGTATATATGCAACAAATTTGAACAATATCAAAAAAGAATAAATAATACTTATATTATATTTTTTAAAAATTATATAAGTTTGATACATGGTTTGCGAATACCTGTACAGTATTTGCCCGTTCTGCTGGAGAGTGGTATAGAAAGGTTGACGTATATGTTTCCAATAAAAAAGAGAAAATGGAAAAGGAGGGAAGAGAAAAAGGAAGTAAATAAGGGAAATGGGCTACCAAAACACAATCCGTGATAAAAGGCCTACGGTAGGAAGCCCAAATATGTTGATGTAGAAAAGCCCAATTTAGTTAGTCCACTTAAGACAGCTTAAGACAAGCCCAAACTTTTTTCGTCTGCCAACTGGATTTCATAGCAAGGCAACTCCTCAACGGAATCGGAGTCGGAGTCGGGTACTGTTATACTGTCCCGGGACTTGGAAACGCGACATCACTGTTCATCTGCCATGGATGTATACTCATGGCTTCGTCGCAGTCTATCGAGCTCCAAAAAGAACTCTACACCAACCTCCACCGCCGGCGCCGCCGCCAAGAATGGTGGTTTAAAAGATGAGGAAGTACAGCTCTATGGAATCACCGACCAGTTAATTGAGTTCGTCAGATCGTTCTCCCTTGACACTTTCAAGAATTTTTCTCTTCCAGGTATTCCATTCAGTGATTGGTATTCGATTGCATGTATAGAGGGTATACAACTGGATATCTTTTTATGAAAGTTGGAGTCTTTATCTACTTACAGATACGGAGGGAGGTGGTAATGGTGGTGCGGGTGATGGGACCTCTGCAAACTTGAGGAAGGATCTTTCTGAGTGGCAAGAGCGACATGCAATGCTTGTTCTATCCAAAGTCAAGGTCTTTTTCTTTGTGCTTCTGCATATGAATTGTCAACTTTCAAGATTTCTTTGTAATACTTGAAAGCATCCTTGAGCTACCTTTTAGTGATAAAAGTAATTACATAACCACCTGTAATACTTGAGTGTGCTTAGATCTCTGCAAAGCACCAAAAATACCAAATTTGAGCTTAATTTGTCACTAGTTTAAGAGTTCTCAGGCTTCTTCAGGATTGTTGTTATGGTGATTAAAATTTTCATATTTAGCTTGGCATTAAGCAATCAGATGTAGAAAGAATCGGAGATTTAAATAGTTGTAAGGATCATGGATGGTGAAGTTCTTAGTTGAGCGTTGATGTGTTGTTTGTTTATGAGTGTTAAAATGGTTAACAAGGCAGTCATAAATGGCTCTACTAGTTTCCCCTTCTTCGCTAAGACGCTTTGTTGTTGCAAAAGGAGGGTAACGCCTCCTAACAATCTGCCACACGCTCAAGCAATGAATTTTATGGATTTGCTCATGTGGAACAACTTTTCTTCAGTTATCTTATGTCTTGTATACAATAAAAATGCAAATGCTAAGACTGACATGCTGAAAGAATTCTAATAGAAAAAGAAAGATCACAATCATATTTTAACAGAACTTTTAGAGAAATCTGAGGAAGGTTATTGGAGATAACAAAGGAGAGTAGTTTTGGATAGAACTTGATATCTCTATTGAACGGCAATGTCAAATCATTCAACAGAATGAATGGATGGCTGAACAGAGCAAAGTGGAATGCAGTAATTAAAAATTTGAGCTAAATGGTAGTTAAAAGTGTTTCAGAGATTGGAATCCAATCCTCTTTTCCTTCTCTGGACAAACTCATCAGTTTAACAAATATGACTTTTATTTCATTGCTTTTGCTGTCTCTCCAGCTACCTTCTCTGAGTGTTGTTTTATCTTTTGAGTAACCTTGGTCTATGAGACACTTGATTTGCGATTTCTTGCTTAAGAATGGATGTTGTGGTTTTGGAATCTTATGTTATCTGGTTTAGCCATAGCGAGTCTAGAATATATGTTTCGAAACTGGCTTACCTTAACCATAACAAGTAACATCTACATTCCCTATTTCTCAACAGTATCATTCTTCATCCCCTCCAGGAACTGTCACAGCTAAGATTTAGGTTATGCCCACGATATTTGAAGGAGCAAGAATTTTGGAGAATATACTTTACACTTGTTAGAAGTTACATTGCTGAGTAAGTTCTCTAAATTCTCATGAATACTCTGCAAATTGGTTTTAATGACTTTTCAGCTATGCTTCTTCTTCTTCCTCTTCAAATATGTTTACAAACAAACTGTTCAATCTATTTCATAATGAATGAATTGGACATGTACTTGTCATGGAGCCTATTGTTCTAAACTTCCAATTTCGGACTAGTTTCTGTCAAATTGTGAGCAGATTTGATATCTAAGATTTCATTTTCAACATGACGTAGTTTTGCTTTGAGCTGTTATCTCACTTTCACGTAAAACATTATCATTGTGTTATAGGTGATCCTAAGTTTTAGAAATCTCCGTTGCAAGTTGCATTTATTGTCCGAAAGTTTTTGCTAAATCATTTAGATATGTAGCTGAAATGAGTTAATTTAAGTGAGGTCATGTACTTGTGATGTCTTTTCTCAGATACGAGTTGCATGCTGTAAGACTGGCAAAGCTTAAACAAATGAGACTGGAGAATGAAACTCACAAGGATATTAACACATATGAAATTGAGATGTCAGAATCAAAGCAAGCCAAATCTGTAGTTCGTGCTGCTTCTTTTGAATATGATTGAGATGGAAATGGCAGCAGCAGCTCTTGGACAGGTATTGATAAATATTTCCATGTGAAACTGCAAGTCTACATATGCTTATCTGCTGTTTTGAGGTTTTTCATCTAAAAGTTTTGTTTGGGTATTTGTCATGTTCTTATCTTGTACTCCCTCTGTTTCAAAATACTTGTTCATGAAGCTTTTTTGTTTTGTTTCAAAATACTTGTTCGTGTACATATTACTAGAACTAATGATTAGTTTTTTTCTTATAGTACTTCTATTTATTCCAAGTCAACTACACAATTTTTCAAAACTTTTATTTCTTCTTGCTTCTTGGGAATTTTCATTAACCAATAGTTATAGTATTTTTAATATGGGTAGAATAAGAATTTTATTTAAATTATTGTATTGTTTTCAACACCCTTAATCTGTGTGCAAAAGGCTTCATGAACAAGTATTTTAAAACGGATGGAGTAATTAATTGTTATTCTAGTTAAAGAGAATGCACTATCTTAATTGGGTAAGGGCACCACTTTCTTCTGTGGATTGGACCTTAGTCCCTCCTTGGTGTTCTGATTGGCTGCTGGATTATAATAGAGATGGTCCAAGAAACAAATTATTTGTCGTTGTTTTCCTCACTTTAGATATTTAGTGTCTTGGTGGCGCGGATGGTAAGTGTAAGGTGTTTGGCACGATGAAAATATATATAAGCATTCTTATCATGGGAGCTGTTACCTTTTAAGTACTGGATTCTTACACTTGCGGAAGAAACAACTGGGAATACAAGTTGTTTATTTGATCTTAATTTACATTCAAAGATACTAGATTGTTGATCAGAGATGAAGTCATCCGATGGTAACAATTTTAAAAAACCCTGCACTTGCTTCCCAGAATTATGTGAACTATATTCAAAATACAAAGTAAAAACTCTTTAAGATGACTGGGGAGTTGGAAAGGGTTAAGGTAGATAGAGGATATGGCATGCGCAAAATTTATTCTTTTTGTTGGAAATCATCTCTATACTCTTATGTTGAAAATTGAAATGGTCAGGGATGAGATTTATGGATGACTGATCTGTTAATTTCCACGTAGATATTATTCCAAATTTTAATATTGACACGGTATAATGCGCAAAAAAGGTTCATTGACTTGCAAATGCATTTTGAAGGTATTGAATTGGACATGCAAACTGAAGACAGCTTTCCTTTGTTATTGCTGCTACCCTAGCCAAGGTATTAACGGATGCAACAAATTGATTTTGATGATGTATTTATGATACGGATGTATGATTGTCAGGCAAACTTCTCAACTAAAACTACCATTTTTACATGTGGTGTTCACCAAATTACCTTCACACTTTTAGTTGACCAATAACCCAGTCCTCCATTAGTCATAGCTGGATAAACAATGGACCTATGCCGTAGGAACATCTAGGAAGAAAGCTCATAAAGATGAAAGAAAATCCAGTGGAAGAGGGGACCAAAAGAAGAAAGAAAAGGGTGTTTGTGGACTTGGTCTGAGCATTTCCTCCTCTATCTAAATCTGACACCATTATTCAGGCACAGAAGGACATCAACCTTACCAGGATGGGACTAATATGGCTATTTAAGAGCCCTTAAGCGGTGACCTCTGTCTGATGGACACAAAATTTTATGATATGAGGTATCAAAACAGAATATTTGGTATGTTTTTGCCTAAAATGGCTTAAAGCAGTGAAAAGGTCAATTACACTTCACACCAAGAAGCCAAATTGGGTAATACTGCTATTTTACTACCTGGGCGCGGTCGTTGTATTAGAGCATCTGATTGTGCCCTTAATAAAGCGGGAAAATGTTTGGCATCCATTAGATTTGTGGCCGCGCAAGTTAAGAATTTGATGTTGAAAAAAGTAGTTGCTGTGTTAAAAATATTTTTAAGAATTTTATAATTTTCATAAAATTATATTTTTGAAATTATATGTAATGCTAATACAATAATTAATAGTTAAAAATATTCATAGGGCTGTACACCAACTTACTGGCTCCGGATCTGCATCCATCGACCCCAACAGTCGGTGGCAAGTTTTACTGTGAGGGCACATGGAGAGATAAAAGAAAGTAGAGAGCATGGGAGTCTGGAAATGAGGCAAAAGTATATTGAGGTTTGGTATTGCGTCATCCTAGTCAATGTCGGCATTGATGAACGGCAAATGCATATCTACTTGCTCTCTACGGACTCTTCAAAACATGATTTTTCACCTTGCATGGGTTTCGTAGCACTCTTTGTACGAATTAAGCTTGTGCACAGGTTAACACTTGGTGAAAAATGAATATCTTTGATAGGCCAATGTCAAATAGATTTGTTTTATGTCTTATCTAGACCTGGTCACCTAACTAACTATGAGGGGTAGTTTGTCTTTTTTTTTTTTTTTTTTTTTTTTTGTATTCAATCAAGTGAAACTTCTCTGTTAGGATTTTAATAGAATGTATCAACACCAAGATATTTTAAATCCTAAAATGAAAATTTTTAGCCAGTTTTTACTTGTTCTTATTCTAAATCATTAAGCAAGAGGAGACATTTTGATTCTATTCATAAAAATAGAAATGTGTAAAGAATTAAATTTGAATTTTCATAAATAAATTAGTAATTTAATTTTAATTTAAATAATTTATAATTAAAAGAGCAAAACAAAGAAAGGAAAAAAAATATTTATATGTGGAGTCTAGTACACAGGTTTAAATTGCCAGCACAAAACTTCTAAACCGGGTTCCAAAGAAGAAACATGCATGAATCTTGCTTTTATGTGTTTTACACAATTGGTGAATCTTATCTTGGACCAAAGATGATGTGCTATAAGGACCTCCCTTTGTTCTACCTTCGTTGCACGACAAAAAATACGGGATAAACTTGCCAACATGATAACACATGAAGAGGGAACAAAGCAGGGTACTTGCAAGCAAGCGGACGAAAGAGCATGGGAATGAGACAAATACAGAATCGGGCATTGATAAAGATCTTAGCAGTAGAGAAGGGTTTTTTGTGTTGATTGGGGGAGGGTGTGGTGGTGGTGGTGGTGGTAAGGAACTGAGAAGACGACACGGCACAGTGCAGCACGGAGTTGTCTTGGTAATGTAGTCCCCTCTCGCCCTAGGCAAGTGGGTGGGAGGGCTAAACCAAACCACACCAGAAGCAGCCAGTTCAAATCATATTATCCTAAGGGCTATCCAAGTGTTCATGTGAATGTCGGTAACAAAGTAAAGAAGCTGTCGAAATAGAGATTCTACAAGCAATTCATCTCATAATTCTCATTCATTCATTCATATGAAGAGTATCACAGAGAGTGAGAGGGACACGAGAGTAGTGCACATCATAAAATCTCATGTTCCGAACATCGCTATCAACGTGTGATGCCAAAAACACTGTTTGACTGTCCCAATAGTACAATTTCCCATGTGATTTGTGAAGAGCAAAACTTATTCGCGCTTCTGAGGAGTTTTCAGGCCTGCCCTCCTCCAAATGCAGTTAATATACACAAACTTTGTTTCAGCTTTTACCAACCAGTCAGTAATCAGCCAGGACTAGGACAAAGCTATATTCATCTATTCATAGCCTACCCCCGCCCGCCTACTACTGCCATGGAAACCTCTGACGCCACTCAGTTACTTGAAGCCTACTGGTAAGTGACTTGTAATACTAATGATGCGCAGATGGTCATCTTCCCTTTGCCCTTCCCCTCACAACCAGCCCATCTTCCGGCCTTGATTACATCTTTCATTCAGGTGCGATTTCTTCTTTTCTTGGCGACTAACTCCCACCAGAAACAACTAGACCAGACAAGACCAATAGGAACCTTCCCCTGTTAAAGCAGTAACAAGCAAATTAATTTATGTGAATTTTGAACTTGAAGCAGCTTGGTGCATAAGGCAATGTCTGAATTGGCACAGTCTCACCTTTAGCCTTTAACCATGGAGGTTTTCTAGTTGCTTAAAAGGAAAGAGACAGAGGACAAGGATATAAGATAGAAGAATTTCACTTTTCTTGGGTAACAAAAGGAATTCATTAACTAGGGATCCAAGAAAAGCTCGGCATAGTCACAGTAGTCGTACCTGACAAGTTTCAATTTTCATTTACCCAGTTTTACTGTGTTGGTGTTAGTTTATTTGATCCTTCCTTAGCTAAAATGCATTAAAAAAACAGAAACTGCTTGCTTCTCCTGTCTTGCTATTTCTGTTATTCTGTACTTCAACTTTATATCAATCAATCCCAGTGAAAGAAATGGGAAGGCAAAGTTCAAAATTCACAGCAGCCTTGTTACGGGCTAATTTGTAAGTTTAAGTTATGAAAGAAAAAAATAAATAATTAAATCTAATATTATTTAAGAATTTTAAAAAAATATTTTATAAAGTAATTTTATAAAATTAATTATGAAAAACTTTTAAAATAAAAAGAATTAATACTTTTATGTATAATCCTTCCGTTTCTCTCCACAATTAAAGGGAAACATTGTGGAAGGAAAGCTGAAGCAGGTCCAGGTCTCGTCTTTTCTTCTCTCACAAAATTCTGAAACATCTTCAATTACCTCACCTCCCACCCAAAACCCTTCATTCTCTCCAAATCATTCCTCCCAAACTAACCTAACATAATTGAATATAAATCAACTATGCAGAAGGAAAACTACTACTGCAATTAAACCAGACAAGATTTAGAAGGAAGAAAATCTTTGAATTTCAAATGAAATTATCCAGTGATTAAAGTTACATTTTCAGCCCCATTCTACAATCAAACGACTAATTAAGATTCCCCCTCTATTCTATCTTACATGTCTCCAAATTACACCTGTGAAGCTCTAAATAAATAAATAAATAAAACAGGGGCAATTTTAAACTGAGCCATTTAGCTTCCTTCTTCTAATGTATGATCATGAGACTAATGCAGAAGCCGCAGTGAGAGACCATCCAGCAAAACACATTCATCTTGATTACTGGCTCACACTCACCCAATCATAGCGGCCAGGAAGCGGCGTATCAGTCACAATATCAAAGTTATACCTGCAAAGATAGATTTAGAATTAATACTGATGGCTAACCAATTTTGTAAAAATAATTATTTAACTATATAGATCAATTGGCATACTACACTATACAAAAGAATTTAAGGACTGTACTTTTCAATAAACTGTCGCTGTTGCTGCTGCTCTGCATGGGTGAAAAACTCCTCCATCTCATAGGCTGAAGGGATGTTCCTCAGAATGGCATTCCGACTTCTCAGGTTTGTTGCGTCAAAAGTTCTTTGCCTCGTTGAGGATCCAGGAGTTACAATATCCGCCTCTCTTATCAAGCTACAAGGTGTGCTTTCCCTGGTGCTCCTGCTAAAAGAGAAAAACACCAATTACCACCGTAAAACAACCCTATAGCACGAAAAATCTAACTAATTGAATGGTGACAATAACAAAACCAGATGACAGTATGGGTTCACCATCATCAATACAACTTCAAGAAATAAAACCATAATTAATTTTTTTTGGGGGGGGGGGGGGTGGGGATATGATTCAAATTTTTATAGGAGCTTGCCATTGTTTTTAAGGCAACTACTAGAAAAAAATGCAACAGATTCAAGCACAATGTCCTAAAGGAACAAAAACATTTAAGAGGGAAATACAACCCTTAACGTACCCATATGCAGTGTTTCAGTGCAATGGCCCCATGGAAATCATTGCTGACACATATAAGGTATAAAGATGATTACTTTCATTACAACCAAATAAAGTTTCTTTTGGTACAACAATGGCAATGAATCCAAAACCACCGTGTCACTAGTATTATTCTTGTTTCTTAAGCTACGGATACATCGCAATATTTTCTGATTAGTTTCCTGTTTCATGCCTTTGATTCAAAGTGAAACGTTTATGACATCATTTTTTGGATGCTTCTGATTCACTGACATTTATCAAAACAATTAAACGTTTGGACTCCTGATTCTAGCATGCACAAAAAATTTGGTCCTCTGCAAAGTTTGTTCACTGGGGAATGGGTTAAATCTTGATTCCTTTTCCTCTGATGTCCTAATAATGTAAAAGCATTAACCGCAGCAGAACTTGGAGAAAGAAGCAAAATTTAGAAACTTGCACCACGAGCTATTAGGTGGGTCTGCAGGAAGCGTAGTTAATATCCACAAAAGACCACCTTACCAACAAATGCGACTAATCTAAAGCAAAACAATGCCTATTTCTTGGCTACCATAGAAGAAGGCATAAAAGCTAATTCTGACTCCAAGGCTCCTAAAGAAAGGGGTGACATTTCCACTTTAAAACACGAATTTTCAGAAGCTGCATAGGAAGATTTGAAAAGGCTCTTCAAAATTTCACCAACTCACCACATAATCTGTGCCCCAACACGAGTAAGTATTGGCATTTTCGGGAAGTTCTACAGAGTAAACATACGTATATTGTTCTCTTTTGATCCACGTCGATAAAGCAGCCCGACAGATGCTGAAGTGGGAAAAAACATACTATGATTTTCCAACGTCAGAAAAGAACCAGTGCCGGCAAGGGCAAACATCAATGTTTTCGGTTGGGAGAACTTCTTTCAATAGATCAAACCCAATTTACCCCGCTTTTTTTTCTTTATAGTCTAAAAACTATAGGAAAAATGAGGAAAATAAACAGCAAATGCATGCTATGCAAAAGTCATTTCCCTTCAGTGAGTAGAAACAAAAAGCAAGCAACTATCTTTCTTCCGTCCCTTTGCGAGGAACAAAAGAAATCGAAAGACAAGATTAACAAAATAAAAAAAGTACTAAATTTTATTTGCAAAGAGAAAATTATTTTCTATTCAAATATACCTTTCCCTAGCTTGAAAATCCAAGTTGTTTTCTCCGAATGAAGCTTCCATACCCATATCAAAACCCTGTTCTGTTTCGTCGACCAATCTGTTTTCAAAACAGTCGTCTTCACCAAGGGGCCGCGTAACTGACCTTGACCTCGACTTCACAGAGCCTGAACTCACAGAACCATTCAGTCTGAGCCTCGAACCCGACGCAGGGCTGGCATTCATTTCCGCCTGTTGCTTGCAACTGTGCTGTTTCAGAGGGCTGGATTTCTGAGTCTGCGGTTTCAAAAGCGAGGGCTTTTCAAGGCGCCGGGAGCGGAGTTGGAGATAACACGAAGAGTCTGATACCGAGTCGGAAGCCGCCGACGGAGTGGTTGTTGTGGAGGACTGAAGGCGTTGGAGGGCTAGGGTTTTGGCACGAGTGCGAACACCGAAAGTGGACTGCGAAACCTCCATGACTGCAACATCCGCGGTGATTTTGACCTTTTTCATATATTTCCCCATCTCTGAATTCTTCCCTGAGTACTATGAATGTCTGGAAACTGTGATTCTCTGAAACTAAAGGGATTTCATATGGGAATTTGAAATGGGTTGGAGGAGGGAGCAGAGGATGGAGGAGAGGCGAGGGGTGGGGTGGCAGGAGAGAGAGGAGGGAAAACAGAAAGAGGGGCAAATGAGGGTGGCTCTTATTCTAAATGTGGATTTGGGAGGGTTAGGGTTGGCTTAAAAAGGAACAGTGGCCCAGCTGTTTCCCGTTTCCGCCTGCCTGGCTCAGAATTTCAGATCAAATATATAGGACACTACTCCTACTCAAACTCAATTACATCTACTACTTTTTTTTAAAATTAAATTTGTGGTGTGCTAATTGTAAAAGAAAACAAAATTACTACTACCACATTTTTTATTTTTTATAACAATAAAACAAAACTATTTTAATCATTCCAAAGAACTAGTTTGGTGCTAGTACTTTATTATAAAAAATAAAACACATTAAATAAATATTTTTTAATTATAATTTTATGATTTTTTAAAAATTTATTAAGTATTTATTTATTAAATAATTTTTATATTTTTTAAAAAATATTTATTTAAATTTAATATACCAAGTGTCATCAAATGACACTATCACATATTACAACGGGACGAGTTATATAGAAATCTTTCACAACTTCAAATATATATATATATATATATATATATTGATTCGAATGAATGTTGATTATAAATTTTAGGAAAATTAGTTTATTTGATATTTAAAATTTAGTATTTATAATATTTTTATTCTTAATATTTTTTTTTGACATTATGGTCCCAAATGATTTTTTTCTACTAAAAACTATAATGACTGATTTTTTAGACAGAGAAATAAAATATTATGGACTATAATAATAAAAAAAAATCATTAAAAACCATTACAGTAGAAAAACATATTAAAAACAAAAACATTACAAATTTTACACTTTAAAGATCAAATAAATTAATTTTTTTAAAATTTTAAAACTACCTTAACTACCTTAATTTTTAAAAAATAAATAATAAATAAATGAGCCAAGTGCTATGTGGTCATTGGAATTGGTTGGTGTTGAGCCTCCTCTAACAGTGCAATGAGCCACATAAATATGCTATTTATGGTTTGACGAGACATGCTATTGTACCGACCCTGGATTCAGGTGGATTGGAATTTCAACCTTATTTTAAATTAAAATTTTATTTTAATTTATATACATTATTATTTTAATAAAATTTTTATTTTTTAAAAATTATCATATACTCATAACACATTATATTTACTTTCTGATCACAACATATTATATTATCAATTTTTAAAAAATTCATATTAAATTAATTCCAATTCACTTATACCTTCAATACTATTACAATTTATTACTAGTACTATATTATACAATAATATTAATTAATTTTTAATTTTTTAAAACTAAAATTATTAATTTCAATATGATTATTCCATTATATCACTTCCAAAACTCTATGAGTTTAATAATTTCTTAAATTTATATGCTAAAACTTTTACAAAACTAGTGAAAAAAGGAGAAAAAAAAAAGAAGAAGAAGAAGGTAGAATTGTGGAATAAGTAATTTGTAAATAAATTGTTGAATTCAATCAAATCAATGAGGAGAATCCAATGCGTTGTTAGTGTTATTTGATGGACTATTTTTTTTTTAAACCAAAAAAAGGATGCTTTTAGGCTATGTTTGATTGAATTGTTTTGTGAAAAATTGAAAACAAAGGAGGAAAGAAATGATTGAACGCAGGTGTATAGAGGAAAAGTAAATTACGAAGAGGTATAATTATTTCTTTATATCAGTATTTTCTTTTCTCTCAAGTTAGAAGGATTAGAAGGAAAAAAATAAAGTGTGAGTAATAATAATAATATTGATATTATTTTTAATATTAAAATTTTAAATAAAATATAAAATAATAAATTAAATTAATTATTTTCTTTTTTTTCTTCATTCTCCTTTTATTTCTCCTTCCTTTCATGCTAAATAAAATAAATAATACTATTATTTATCTTAATGAAAACAAAAAGTGGCTCTTTCCTCCTCCCTTTCCCACCCTCTCCCCTTCCGCGAACCAAACAAGGTTTGCAATCATCAATGTGTGCAGATATATATAATAATATAGCTTGAAACACTTGTCATCATCCGCTTTGAACTCTCTCTCTCTCTCTCTCTCTCTCTCAGTTTTGTAAACATTTTTTGTCACTTCATGGAGAAAAGACGGATTTAGGACGTCTGTCTCTTTAAAATTTTTAAAGATTATTTAATTTTTTATAAAATAATATATTTTTTATAATTTTATCTTTTATATCTATTTTTTTAAAACTTATAATATTATTGTCTTCTAAAATTAAAGTGTCGATTATATTCCTATCACGAAAAGATTATGTGTAAGTAAATAAAAATTTATAAAATTATATTGAGATTAATTTTAATAAAAAATTATTAAATATATGAGTTTAATAGAGTTTAGAGAGAGTATGAATAGATTATATTTTTAAAAAAATAAAAACATATAAAATGATAATGTATTTAAATTAAAATAAAATTAAAAATTTTCAATCTACTTAGAGCTAAAGTTAAATTATGAATTTCAATTAATCAGATAAGTTTTATTCTATTATGATTCATTGAATCGACTTGAGATGAATATATTTAGATATGAATAATTTGAAATAAATTATTGATTAATTGTTATAAAAAGATTATATTTTTCATTTGAAGAAATACTATATCATATATTATGCTATTCATTAACGGTCGGCATCTATTAATTTTGAATAAATGCGCAAAAAAAAAAAAAAATAGCAAGCGATGTTTTTAAGCTGTGCAAGATTTAATAGGTAAAGACCTTCGAAGCACACAAGGAGACAGAGCTATAATTTTAGGCAATTCCTTTTCATAGCCATTGACTCACAAATCAATCCTTTTCCACAGACTTAATTGCAAACTCATGGAAACGGTGGTGAGTAAGTACGTAATAAGTAGGACAGTGGTCCGGGGGGGGGGAGCGGAGGGAGGGCGGTGGGTGGGGGGTGTCATTGGATTCCGTCACATTAGTTGGATAGAGTTCCCTTGCTTCAATGTCCACGGCATTGGCATCATTCCTTCTTTCTACTTTTTCAATGCTTTTTATTATTCCTTCGGTTTCTCACCAAAAAAAAAGGGGACTACATATTTGAATTCTAGAAAGTATAGTTTCATTCATTGACTTTCTATCATCTTTTTCAAGAATTGGTTGACTATTGAATAGTATTCTTCAAAGGTAAAATAGTCAATATAAATATATATATATATATATATATTTTGGTTGTGTTTGTTCATTTGCGAATCATAGTGTAATCTCTTCCTCTTCCTTAAATTCGGGCTTTGTCGTACAAAAGAAATGCCTCAAAGCACAGAAGCCGATGATATTTTGCATTAGGCTCGATTAGTGAAGAATTAGTACTACCACCCTACCATATAATACTGCAGGCCGTGTTTAAAGAATATATCTCCTTTATTATGCATGGTTTTTTGCATTGCCCAAGAAAAGAGAATCTTTTCATCCAAAAGCCTAATGAGAGACAAGATTCCCGCCAAAATTCACACTCCACATTGCTCTAAAGAGGAAGCAAAGCTTAATTTAGCCATCCTTGTCAATTGTCACCCATCACTATATAATTAATTTCTACTCTTAGACATGATTTTTAATGCTTGTTAATGCTGATATTCTATTTTCATTTTTCGTTTTGAGATTTTTAATATTATTTTATTATAAGATGAGTGATATAAATTCAATTTCGATTCTAATTAATTTATATAATTCTTTTTAATAAATATAAGTGTGTATATTAAAGTTCTTCCCTCGCCCTTTCTCCAGGGTCATTTCTTCTCCGAAATACCACAAGGGGACGTGAAACCCTAGCACTAAATGTCCAGTTGGTACTAGGTCTCAAATTTCCTGATGGATGTATAGTATGCTACTCCTAGAAACTGTAGAATAGTATGGCGAGAATATGATGGTGACGTCTTTCACTGCCCAGATTTTCGCCAAGTAAAACTTGTCTTGGGGATATGCAAAACAAATAAGCAACCATGCGGTCATTACTGCAATCAGTACTCAGCCAATCATGACTTGGTTCAGATCTCCATGGCCGGACTCTCGCCAACACTTAACCAACCTCTTATAATAGTATTTTCACGTCCTCCCCCTCTAAGGATGATATTGATGCCCCCTCTAGGAAGCCCGAGAACTGGAGGAGCCACCCAAAATGTCCTCCTTCACTAGGGTTAATAACGATAAAGTCCTTTTTTCACCGTTCTAGCTGAGATAAATATTCTTTGGTCACAGGCGGGCAGGCAAGGGAGAGATACTTGCCAATGGGGCTGGAAAAACCAAGAGGGGCTCAAGCTCAACCTGATATTAGAGTACTTCACTTCCAGACCCAATTGCACCCCAACAATTTGAGTCTGAACCCTATGCATTATGTTGAGTCTGAACCCTGTGCATTATGTTACTTAGCTCAAGGTTCTTTCCACCAGAAGATCATCATGAGAGGCTACAGACACAAGCAGACAATTCAATTCATAGAGGATATCCAGCTATTTAAAAGGAAACCCGCTGACAAAGGGCAACGAGTTATCTAACCTGGAAAGGTAGAGAAGGGTACTATCTATAATGCAATTGTAACTAATCCCAAGAATGCAGTGTTTTAAAAATATAATTGCTCAGCATAAATGAACGAACATATTCACTCTTCTGATGGTACACAACATTTATCACAAAATTGGTTTTATTGCTATAAAGAACACGAAGTAAATCCTATTTGTACATATTTGAAAGAGTAGCACTTAACGGATTGAAAACCCTGGAATGTGAATAATCCGAGAACAGACCAGTTTCAGGTATCCTTAGATGGTACATGAACTTGGTATCTCAAGTTCAGCAGTAAGGAAGGCCAGTTGCAAATCCAATGCAAACTTTACAATGACAGTTGGCATAGATTGCACAACCATAAAGCTCCGATTCTTCCATACAAGCAGCAGATGCACAAACGTACTTAAGATTTTTACAAGGATTACAGGTTACCGGTGGTTACCCTGATTATCAGACTCATCGGCAGTGGCAAAACCACTTTCAACAGCTTCCTGCACATCACTAGACAAGGACGAATATGAATTTTCTGAAATCTCTGTGGTATCAGGTGAAGGAGTTGGAGTAGCAGAAACATCTTCCAACTGTCCCCGAAGCACCCTAAACATTATATTCCGTATGCAATTTGGTTTCATGATCTCAAATGCATGTTCTGGGGTATGCTGCTGATTAAAACGACCAGGAAGCTTGGGGCCGGTTGCATAACACACTCCACATAGGTCATAACCTATTTTCTCCACACAGTCTTTGCATCTGTATCTATCCCCAACAATAGGGAACATCTGCAAGTATAAAATGAAGCATTAACGTAACATATCTTCTGAGTCATCAGCTGACGTGTGCTCTAATTGAACAGTGTTACATGACTGTACAACATTCATCATCAGAAAATGGATGCATACCAGATAGTGCGGAGTATCAACACACTCATTATATGAATATTTAAGTGCCAAGACACATTTTGCATAAAGCAAATTAGTCTATAGGGTGTTAAATTCCAAGTACCACACTCTCGTGTTACAGTGTTAAGTCCTTCCATTTATTAAACAGTCTATTATAACCCCTAATTTTGCAATACACAAGTTCCCCTACACCCCCTCCTCTTCCTCATAAAAGAAGCCACCCACCCCACCCCAACCCAAAATGCATTTGTACACGTGTACAAGAAGGAAACTTAATTTATAAGGGGTTGCAAAGAAAAAATGGAATGTTGACTATTTCTGTAATACAGCCATCTGCCTTTGTATTAGACAAATTCCACTTGCAAAATTAGTGAACAGACAATTGTGCAAATGCAAACATACCCCACAACAATTAGGTTAGGCCAAACAGCTAATTGTGCATACAATTAGATGGTGAACAGAAACATACCCCACAACAATCACATCCAGCTCTATGGACCTTATGGTCACCCCACCATGACAAGAGATTCTCAGCAGACGGAGGTGGCAAATGGAAACTTTCTGTAGCATCTTCCAAAGAACCTGAACGAATATTGACATCAAGAATAGGAAGGCCACATAAACATACTTAACGAAGCCTCAACAAATATTGCCACTAATGTCTTAAGTAGTAGAAGCATTGAAATCAGCAGAGATAACAGACAGAGGAAACACATCACCAAAAATTTTGGCAAATCAAACACTATTTCAATACTGGTCAAAAGCTTTAAGGCCATTCAAACTGCTCCAGTTTTTCATACCAATCATAAAATATTGCAAAAGGACCAAAACTAGTTAATGGAACACTGGTTTTGGAAATATTCAGAGAGTTTAATCCCAGAAGCATGCATCAATAGTTAATGAGAGTCGAGACACCATTACACTATTCCTTCACTTTCTTCTTTTTCCTCTTATTTCAGTTCCACTTACAGCTCATTAGAGGAAATAGGACTTGATATAGGAACTGTAACCACTGCCCTTTCTAGGTACAGATGTAAATGTCCACATGCACAAATTGATCATGAAACCAAAACACTGAAGATAGAGAATTTTCTTTGCAAGGTGCAGTAATGAATATTTAAATTGGCAGAAGTACAACTGATTTCCTCCAGAGTCAAAGGGCAAAAAATAACATAATAATCTAGCAGTAAAACTGCATAAAAAGATATTACACTGTTAACATACATGTAGGTAGACTCTCCTGTCGAAGACGGCCTTGCTTTAGCTGAACAGTAGTTCTTCTTTGTGCATATTCTTTTGGGAATTGTTCCTCCAGAAAATCATCTAATTCCAAACATACTTTTGGAGCCGTTCCAGGATGCGTAATTTGACATACTTGACATCTGAGCTTCTCATTTGTTGGCACAAAAACGCAACTTTCACAATATGCTGGTTCAAGTATGAGGCATATGACTTGTGAGTAAGCAGTAAAATTGTAATGAAAACAAATGAAAGCATTAGTTAAAGAATATCTTGGAATGCGAAAACTTTATCAAACGTAACTTGTCAACACTTATATGGGTTCTTTATCAATGTAAAGAACAGAAGAAACATGAGACATTTAACAAGATGATGGAGAATGCGTACCATGGCCACAATTAAGAACAATTGGACGAAACAAAAGTTCTTTGCACAAAGTGCATAATACATCACACACGGAAATTTGCTGGCAATTTCCACCAGTAATCCTCTGTTGGAAATTCTTTTCTTCATCCACAAAAATAGTAGTTGATTCAACATCTTCAGTAGCTATTTGTAAATTTGATCTAGCATTTTCTTCAACAATTGATCTAGAATCTACCGGGTCTACATTAAGCAAAATTTCATCTTCTCTGCTGGAACTTGGATGTGAGAACAAGTCATATTCAGAAATTGCAGATTTCTGAGGACTGCCCACATGATATACTTTTTTTCCAGTTTCTGATGTAAATGGAGGATCATCAAATTGTGGAGAGAAGGTGCCCTGTCCGTTTTCATATTCTGGAATATGCAAAATCAAAGATTTGTTAAGCCACCCATATCATTGGTATTGCTTGTATATTAATACTGATGAAAGCCAGCTACAGAAGACTTGACCTAGGATTTGAATTTCCCTTTTCTTATACGCAGCTGGATACATCTTGAAAAGCAAGAAGTGAAGCATCCAACAGATGGTTGGAAAGTAATGATAAGGATGCCTACATATTGGACAACGAGATTCGCGTAAACCATTCATAGATCTATGGACACACCAGAAACAGGAAATGTGGCCACAGGCTGCAAATATTGGGAAAACAACAATTAGAAAGGACAGATTTCCAATAGATTTTGCTTAAAAGGAATATCATCTTACCCAAAACAATTGGCTTGTACAGGAGTTCCCTACAAGAAAGAACTAAAGTTAAATCTTCACAGAACACTTCTGCCTCAGGAAGATGGGGAGAATGAATTTGAAGAAATAACTCGAGAGAAAAGCAATTGATCACATATCTCGAGTGAGCCTTGCTAGAAGAATTGCCCAAAACATCACATATCCCAGATTCAATTTCTAAATATGAAAGCCACAAGACATAATATAATGCCATGCTACTTTATACCATTAAACAGAGCCTTAATTTATATCATCTACACACCACAATGACAATGAACAATAATAATAATAATTTATTTAAAAAAACTGTTCTGAATCAGCATTTAGTTCTTACAAGCAAACAAACAGATGCCCTAATTGGTGGTTGCATTAAAAGTTCAATTTTTAGAATAAGCTAGCTACTGGAGGAAAAAAGAAGCCATCATGTATGTTAACAAGAAAAAGAAGAATCAATTATGCGCATAGGGTAGTAAGTAACTTCTGTAAAGAGCTATATTACAGCATCAACCTTATGTTAAAGCCGGAGAGCTGCCTCGTAAAAGAAGAATCGAAAATTAACAAGAAAAAGTAGTGTAATACAAAGGTTTCCCAGGTATATTCCTCAAATTGGAAAGCTCGAGGATCAAATCAATACGACAACAAAAATTGCAGACTGGTGGACAACACAGCTATTCAGAATTTAGAAAGAAGCTCAAAATTGGATTGGAAAAAAAAAATGCAACCACAGATGAAATAGGTAAAAGTTATAGTGGAATTACAAGCAAATGCGGCAGTTAAAAGCTTCCGAAACTTTCTCTAATGATTCGCCATCGGCATCGGCTTCATCCTCCATTTTATTAACTTCGTCCAATGATTCCATTTCCACAGAAGAAAATCGTAGCTCTATCTCCAACGCTCCCAGGGAGATGTAGAGAGACAGTGAGAGACAGACCGAGCACCCAGGGACCGACCGAACAAGCACACGAGCAGAGCATTCCTGCAACGAAGAGAAATTGTGGGCTTATAGGGACATAAGTTCAATAGCCTTTCAGTCACTTGGACCCATGGTTTTCAGTGCGGAGCCTTCTGACTCGTAGCGGTGAGCCCAAGACCAACCAATTAAATCAAAGCCCAAAAAATTGTTCTTATAATAGTCTGTTCAGAAGAAAACGACCATTAAGCTACACCTCCCGGATGAGTGAGGACGTGCAAAAGGCCTAAATATTCCAAAAACAGCTGACTCCGATGAGGTAGGGCTTGGGCCTGTAATATAACCCAAGTTTACAGCGTCAATATGGTACGGTTCTCAACTTCTGTGGGTTCCCACGGAAAACCCAGAAGCACCCTCCATGCTTGATAGAATGCTGCTTCCTAGCTAGCTTTTCCAATCTGAAATGCACTTTGGTTGCAAATGAGAACGGACATGCTATGAGATTACAGAGTTTAGAAGAAATATGCAAAAATTTCCTCCAAAATCAAGATGGGGACTTCTCTTGCTCCGGACTTCGGACACAATGCTCTCCTTTAATCTTGGTGTGTGTCATATTTTGACTTGATACAAGTAGGCACCTACCGTTGCGGTCAGCGGCCTTTTGACCCGACTCGGTTGAGTCGAAAATTCCCCGATTTAAGTAGGGACGGATCGGGGGCAGGCTTCATTCCTCGACCTGCCAATCGGAGGCGAGCTGGAGACAAGGATTACATGATCCTCGGCTTATCCGGCCCGCTTTACATATATAAAGGTAGATTATATATGTATATAAAATAAAATAAAATAGAAAAAAAGAAAAAAAAATATCAATTATCAATTTTACTTTTACTAATCTAGTGATACGATAAATACGTGAATTATTAGAAACCACCACAAAAGTTTTCTATACGATTAAAAAGTTTTGAATAAAAATATATTAGAGGCAAAAAAATCTTTATGAATATTTTCAGGCCCAAACAGGTCCCCGCTTCCCCGTTGGGTCGGGACCGGGGATTGTTTTGTCCCCGGCAGGCTAGGGGCTGGGATCCCCACCCTTTCCCATGACGAGGACGGGCCGGGAATAGAGAAATGGAGGCATATGCGGGGGCGGGGCTAGGATTTCTAGTCTCCGGCCCTATTGCCATCCCTACTTAGAACTCTTTTAACAATTCCTATAAAGGATGTAGTGGATACTTCATGATTAGGTGACTATCTATGACCCCTAACCTAACTCGTTATCGGCCTTTTTTCTTGTGATGTGTTGGTGGGTTTAACCCATATGTTTAGAGGTTAATTTAATACGGGGAAAATAGTTTTATGGTTATTTGGTAATTAGATTTGTAAGAGGTCTTTAATCTAATAAGGGGGATTAGTTACATTATGGGGCTAACCTACCTTGTTTTGGACAAGAACTCCCTGTAAGAGAGAGCTTTGGAGAAAGTGGAAATCAGTGAGAGAGAAGAACTCAGTGAAGAGATTGTGTCGAAGGTTTCGAATTTAGGTAAGTCTTTCGATATTCGTGCTTTGATTCGGGTTAATTTGCACCTAGAGCTTGATTATTGTTAAATTGGGCGTAAGGATTTGATTTGGGGATTAGTTAGGAGTGTGGCAATTGATTATATTTTTGGGTTCTTGTAGGTGGTTAAAGACTCTGGTTGTGTTTGTGGATTGATTGGGTCTCTGAATTGTTTGGTAAGGCATTTATGACTTTTATGTGTTCTTATGACCGACTATGTTTTTGTTAAAATCGTGAATGTTTTGCTAATCATAGTATTTTGTTATGAAAAATGGATTGAGCATGACGTATTTGCAATGTTTTGAGTATGATTATTTATTTGGTGGAATAGTGTAAGTGAAGGTCTCTTCAATCGTGTTTATATTATGGAATTGATTGATACTTGAGTTATAATACCTAGTTTTTAGTTATAAGGTCCTTGCTAGGGGATACAAAACCTAATTTCAGTTCAAACCCTTCTCCTTATAAGATATAATAGTTAGGAGATGATATCAGTAAACCAAAACCTTACACTCAAGCATGTCTCAAATTCTGTAATATGTTATGATTCAGTTATATTTTGGGTGTGCGAGTTCGATTATGTTTTGTTAAAACTTAGTAGTTGGTTGTGTTCTCTTTCCTGTTGTTCGTTTGGAGTGTTGTTAATCTTGAAAAACCTGAAAAATTGGTCAAATTGTATCCTGATCTGCTCTGAAATTTGGAACTGTTTCGTCAGTCCAGAGGGGACTCAGCGCCGGCCCCACTACCCCTACCCGATGCCGGGCCAGCACTGGAATTGCCAGCTTTAGTGCGTCGGTTGGGCCTCCCCAACTCGGTGCCAGGTCCCCTCTGTTCGATTCTGGCGTCAGTTTTCCTTCTGTTCAGTCGTTTTTTTGTGTTCTCCTTATATGTTGTCATTATTTTCATAGAATAAACAACACCAATTCAATATCCAGGTGTTAGTTATGACCCTTTGATTCGGTAGTGGGTAACACTAAGAATTTATTGTTCCTCTTTTTCCCCTCTTGTTTCCTTGTGTGAGTGTTTGAGATTCTCATATTGCGTGACCAACCCACCAAGAAGATGTTCCAAAATCCATGAGTTGGGTACTACAATAATTTGAAAGCTAATTTGAACAAATGTTTAATAAATATATGTATGTATAGCATGATCAATCCCAGGAAAGCTACAATTTTCTTACTGAGTTGGTGTGCTCACCCCTTTCTGATTACCATTTGTGCAGGGCATAAGTTAGAAAATGAAGAATTAGATGAGTGGTTTGAGGAAGATTTGGTGTAATAGTTACTTGATGGTTTCTGAACTTCCTATTTTATTTTCAGCTTTTTGATAGATGAATGATGATAGGTTTTGTTAATGTTAAATATAGAATTTTCACCGGTTTATATCGTGATTGAACTTGATGAATTTGTATTTTGTGGTTCAATTATAATTGGGATTAATTGAGTAATTTTGGGAGTTATCTATTGTTGTGTTTTGTTATGAATTCGGTAATCTATTTTTAAAGTCCTGTCAAGTCATCCCCGAATCGGGCGTGACACTATGGATGCCTGATGCCGTTAAAGAATTGCTGAACAGGCATACCAGATTCCGGTAAGGTTTGAGTGGTAGGATCGATAGTGCCAAAAAAGGCCGAAACTGATCTTCTACGTAGAATCGCCTTTCAGTCTCACCTCAGAATGATTGAAAGGCGGGAAACAGAGAACACAGACAGATGGATTCACTACTGTAAAACTGATTCGTCGTGCATATAGTGATTGGATAATTGAATTCCACAAGAGTTAAGTGCAATTTGCGAAAACTGAATTTGCAAATGTTGTCAGGAGGGAAACTCCGAATACATTCCTTCATTTGATTGATGAATTGACAAGTTTTCGTTCTGGATTCCAGCAAATTCCACTTAACCTGATCGAAAGTCTGGCAACATTCACTACGAGCCTAGAACGTCAGAAATCTACTTAGGCAAAAGGTTTATGCAAAATTTAGACATCTTCCAATATTTGGAGCAATTCTTCAGCATAAAATCCTTCTGTAGGGTCAGGTGAAGGATTTGGAGCAGCAAAAACATCTTCCAACCGTCCCCTAAGCAGCCTCAACATTATATTCAGTATCTCAAATGCGTGGTCTGGGGTATGCTGCTGATTAAAGCGACCAGGAAGCTTGGGGCCGGTTGCATAACACTCGCCACATAGGTCATAACTTTTTTTCTTCGGAGTCTTTGCATCTGTTTCTCTTCATGGGATGCATGCTTTTTCATGTGCAGGCCACGACGGTAGGTTTTAATGGGATTTTCAACAGAGCAATGTACAAGCATACAAGTTGAGTTATGAAAAGAAACAGAGGACACATAAAGATTGATTCACTTCTGTACAACTGGTTTGTCGTGCGTATAGTGACAGGATAATTGAATCCCATAAGAATTAACTGCAATTTGTGATGAACGGAATTTGCCCAGGTTGTCAGGAGTAGAAACTCCGGGTGCATTTCCTTCATTTGATTGTTGAATTGACAAGTTTTCCTTCTGCATTCCAGCAAATTTATCTTTACCTGATCAAAAGAGTTTGGCCAGATTCACGGATGCCTGTTGAAAAAGCTGCTATCCTGCTTATTTCTTTGCACATAGACCCCCAACAAGTAGCGAAAAATCAGGGCCATTTGGCTACCGGGCTAGATTTAAGTTTCAAATCCCTAAGCACAGATAAGAAACGGGAAGACGCCCAGATGTGCAACTCACCAAGCCACGCAAACTCGTGATTAATTCGCTGGGAAACAAGCAGCACATCCTTCCCAGACGAAGCTGGTCAATATTATTTGAAAAATCACCTTTCACAGCTAAACATCTCATCATTTTTCACCTAACTAAAGCAATCCGCTTCCATACTACTCAACTCTCACCATTTTTACTTGAAAGTACTTCAAGATCCCAAATATAATTGACATTTGTTACAATTACACAAGGGGTATTTGGGGGACCCACGGGTGAGTTTTTTTTTTTTTTTTAGGGGGGAGGGGGGGGCACCAACTCAACACCGTGGAATCATTCTCTTGAACATGTGTACAGAAGCGTCCCAAAGTCGATCATCTTCACAGCATTAGCTCTTTCATTTCCACAACTTCACAGAACTATCATGACTTGCAGAAGCAACCATTCCTGTCACGGGGGACTGTGCCAGAGCAGCAACAATGTTCTCATGCGCTGGAACAGTCAAGCTTTTATTCTCGACCATGTTCCACAGCTCCAAGGACTACAGCAAAAAGATATTAGAGAATCAGCTGATATGCAGGAAACAATGCTGTTTTATGAAGGTTAGCCCAAACAGCTAGTTCTCAAATCACAATTGTACAAGCCAGGGAGCATCTGATTGCCAACTTCATCAAGATCTATAAAGACACATAACAGGCAGCAAGAAAGCAGGGCACTTCGGAAGAAAGACGCTCAATTTTGGCAGGTTAAGAATATCAGTTAAATCAGATAAAACCTTATCATCAACACAGAAGAGGATGCATTTCACAAAAATAATATATGAAAATTATTCAACATCAAATACAAAAAAGCTCACAGTTTTTCAATTTTGGCAAAAGGAAACACCAATTACATTTGCCAAAAGGATTATTAGAACACTTTTTTCCAATTTTTTCCTACTTTAGACCTTCAACTCTAGCGCCACAGCACCTGGGGTCTAATACCAGATCATGGGAAGGACGCCAGCAATCTGGTAGCATACAATCCCTTTTTGAAAGTATCATACTTAAGAAAGATTTTTTATACGGCACAACAATAAAAAGTCACCAAAATAAATAACAAAACACATGCATAGAACAGATACAGTTAAAAAGAAAGATATGACTCAGCAGAGGCAAGGAGCTCAGAGGACAGAAGTCAATTACCCTCAATCCTCCAATCACCAGTAGAGCAGCAGAATAATTTGGATGGAAGACACAGGAATAGAACTGGTTTCCACTTGAGCTGAGCTCATGAATACACTCTCCTGATGCAAGCGACCAGACCTTGACAGAATCCTCACTAACAGATGCCAAATAATCGCCACTGAGATCCCAGCACAGGTAGTTCACTACCATAGAATGTCCCTAACAACACAAAATAACAAATCAATACAGAGAGCTTGCAAGTATGCCTACAAATAACCAAAGACGGTCAACATGGATGGGGAAAAAATTAAGAGAATCACAGAATGAGTTATATTGAGACAAACCTGGAAAGAATGGATTTGCCTGTCCATTTCAACATCATAGACGGTGACCACTTTGTCCGAGGCTGCTGCAAGTAGATTTCCAGTTACTGATTGAAATCTCACTTGTGCACTGCCCCCTTGCTACAATAGGTAGTAGGTTGTTGAAATTCATTAAGTCCTATAAACTCGGAACAACTTTAGGATACAAAAGAGACAGTAGATGAAAAATGCATCGTAAACATCACCTTGGAAACTCGGGCACAAGAGAACGGACTAATATTCCAATAGCGGATTTCATTGGTACTATCACAGAAACAGAATAGGTCGTTCTTCTTGGGATGAAAATCCAGAGATAAAATATGTGAAGCATGCCCAGTATGTGCTTGCAAACAGTAGCTAGGCTGCACAGCAAATTAAAATTAATCAAGTAAATGCCACTTGCAATAGTAAATGCAAAAAGATTAGATGAAAAATGTTGAAAGCTTTCTCTCGGTAAATTCCAGCACAATCTAAAATTCATGAGGCACATGTCTGAGTGTCTGAAAACAAGCCAAGACAGGCCCCACCCCTGTTAAAAATGTCAAGAATTTACCAATACTAAGGACTATCATTCAATGGTGAAAAGTGAAAATTCATACAAAATGGCTAAAAGATAATTTACATTAGCTGCATCCCATAGTCTCACAGACTTGTCAAATGAAGCCGTTGCAAACTGAGTTGAATTAGGTCTAAATCGGACATCCGTGATCACATATTGGTGTTCTTCTGGTGTCGTTTCTTTTTGCTGGGTATCCATATTCCAAAGTACAGCCTAACGCATGCAAAAGAGAATCAGTTTTCCACTTCCAAAACTTTCCTTCTGTATCAACTAAAAGTAAACAACAGTTAGCAAAAAACTACAAATAGTAAATTCCTTTCATCACTACTCCAAACATCCCAGGAGTATAAAAATTAATCGCTTGAACAAAAAGTAAAGTTTGTCCTATCTCTATAATAAAGATGACAAATTGTTTGTGCCAATGGTTTCTACCTTCTTGTCGTGTCCAGCACTAGCTAGTAACTTCCCATCAGAAGAAAAATGACAGCAAAGCACTTTGTTTCTTGTCCTTATACACCTAAATTCACCAAAGGAGAAACCTAAAACAAAAATTACTGATGTTATGGTTGCATTGAGAACATGTCCAACAAAATATAAACAACAAAAAACACCGATATTACTTTTAGAGGACTCTGGTTTGTGCTCACTAAGAGTCTGTTTCAATGTGCCGTATAAATTCCCGTCCCCACCATCATGTGACAAAAATGATTCCACATTATCCTCCAAGGACCCAACATCTCCGAAATTCTCCAAATCGTCCTGTAGAAAGAAATATCATCTTGAACTCAACTTGGAATATCTCACTTACTCCCTACTTTCTTGAATAAATCTTACACCAGTGGAAACTTATTTAACATTTTAGGCTCTACTGACAGGTTATTGTTAATGGCATCAATCTACATATTCTGATAACATATTAAAGAGATGGGAAAACATAATATCAAAATCAAAGTTAATAAAATTCACCAGTTGATTTGTAGATGATGCTATACCACCTGCTCCTTCTGCACCATAAATGAAGCTTTTTGACACACTGTTCACATGCTGCAAGCTACTAGCAGTAGTCATCCCATCACCAGGGGTATGAGTTGATGGTGGTGAGTTAGGGGAAGGACCCACTGTATTTCCTGTCCCAGTACTATTGGCAGGTCCTGATGACGAGTGTTGTTTTCTCTTCCTATCCTTCTTCAGTAGGATAGAGTCCAAAGAAATATTCAAGTTATACCCCAGAAGGAAAGAGTTAACACAGAAGGAAAAGGATTACTACTCTTCTAAAGAGATCATCCTAATGCAAATGCTTGCAAGGCATTGAATTAATACATAAGAGCATCTTTCCATCAGAATAGACAAAAATTTTAGCCACCAAACTTAGATTTTTAATCTATCGGCATAAGCCAGTGCAACCTGTTGTAATTGCTGTTGCTGTTGCTGCTGCTGCTGCTGCTGTTCCTGTTGTTGGGAGGAGGATTGCTGCATCTGAGCCATCTTCATCTGTTAATTCCAGTAAATATGTCAGAAGCTGGAGTTCACAGTAACTGAACTTTATAAAGGATAGAGTTACATAGGTTAAATCAATAGGTGTTTCCAAGTTGTAGAGCTTGAAAGAAGAGAGAAAATGACAACTTCAGACATGCTGGATATATGTGCATGAGCACATGCATACACAAAAGAGAAAGAAAACCAGCAAACAGTTAAGCATTCAAAAAATTATATTCACATTTGGGGAATTTGATTGCACAGGCGAACAAATAGAACCATCATTTCTTGGTGGTTGACCATCCTTTGCATTAAAATTTCCCCTTGGCAGTCCACCAAAGCCATAATTAGGTGAACTTCCAATGCTGCCCTGGGTCTGAACTTGAGCTAGGACCTGCTGCTGTTGAGATGCCAAAAGAAACTGATTTTGGCTATGTAAATTCGGCTTTTGTACTTGCAAACCCAAACTTGGTCGCAATTGGTCAATTCCCTAACAAGCAGTCAGGCAATCATATATATCAAAATTAAAAATATTAGAAATGTATATGATAAATATAAGGATTTAATAACTCACAGTTAGGGGCCAACCCTTCAGTGGTAGGCCTGTCACCCCTTGATTCAACCCTGAAAGCAGATGTCAAAATTAGTTCATAAGCATGATCCATCTGATTTTTTCAAGAGTATTCTCAAAGCCAAAATTGCAATAGCAGATCAACAATAAGAACCAAAGATTCAAAGCATGATTAATAGCGTGGAAGATATCATCTAAAACAATTCCTCATCAAGATTATGGCTATTAGAAGGCAAATTGACTGGAAACCATTTTGAACATTAATGATCAATTAGAAAGTATAGCCAAAAACCTCTTTCACCAAGTCTGGTTCAAGGGGAAAATATCTTCTTTTTTTTTTTTTTTTTTTAACTTCCCCTCTTTCGCCCTGATTTTGTTAAAGGATACTTTTCCAACGTGATTGTATGATTTCATACATAAGAAGATCTATAAAAGAACTATGTAAGAGTTGTTGATATAACTTAAAGAGAAGAGCTGCAAAGCCAGTTTGTTAAAAGGCGAAATGGATCAGGCAATTGAATTGTTTGCTACCAAAAATGGGACAGGAAGGAAAGAAACTTTAGCTTGATCATTCATTCAGTATATCCCTGCAGCGTCCAAGCTGAATTGGTGATTCTTTTTGCTTTGTACCAGCAGATGCATCTTAAAACAAAATGATTGTTCTCTAATATACTAGTATCAGGTTTTTTGTGAATGCCAAACACAGTATTAAGAGTTACCTCAACTACTCAATTTGTTTTATGAGTTACTAAAGAGAAGCTTCTTGGACCGCAGGGTAGGTGGTTGGTATATGTGCTTTTAGTAGTACATCAGTGGCAATCAGTTGTACCAAGCAATACCTTTTACACATCCTGTTCTTATTCCCACCCCCCAAACACCTCTCTCTGTGTCTTTTTGGGTTAAAAGGGCATTTCTCGCATCAAATTCCAAACTACAACTCTTTAATCCATTTAGGGACCTTGTATTTTGAATTTGCATGTCACCAAGTCAGGTTTGGAGAAGAGTTACATAATGAAATGGAGAAAATAGCACCAATTGTTATATAATTAAGCGCCGGGAGATATAATTGAGCATTTTACATAACTAAGTTCTTCTAGCAACCACTAACAGTGGTACCTGCACCACCCAATCCAGACTTCGACTGAAGAATTGCTTGTCCATAAATTGAGGAAGGATCCATAGGTAGAGATTTCTGAGTTGCGCCTAAACTCACTTCCCCTTTGATGTCCTGAAAATGTCCCCAAAAGAAAAATTAAAAGAAATAAAGCCCAATCTTGGGTAAAGAAAGACAGGTTTTGCAACTGACAAACATAGATGGTTGCTAGTAGTTACGGTAGGTATTTGAGGCCATCCTTGCATTTGCTGTAAAGCTGCAGACATACCGCCAGAATTTCCTTGTACCAACTGGCTGAATCAACCACAAGAATTATCGAAACTAATTATTAGACAGCTTGGAAAAAAAAAAATCAAGAAAGCCAACCACAAAATTACTCTCGTCTTACCTTGTCAAAAAGAAAGAGACACATAAAGTACTCAACATCTATATGATGCCTAAAGGGTCTACAAAGCTTACCCTTGATGATTTGTCTTGAGTAGGGCCATCCTATTTGCATCCACAAGACCTGGAGAAGTGTCTGAATCCATTGGCTGAGGATGCTTCATACGCTCTTCATACATTTTCATTGCCAACACACTTGCAGATGGTTGTCCCATAATTCCATCAGCATTCATTGCATGCATAGGACCGCCAAGAGGAGGATGATTTGGATCTCTGCGTTGTAACTGATTCCTTTGCTGCATGAGCTGCAGCTGCTGCATTTGTAGCTGCTGTTGGTGTTCCCTTGCTTTCATTTGTTGTGTCTAACATTGAATTTGGAGCTAAGCATTTTTAGACAAAATTTATCCCACAAGAAATAGACAAAGAAAAGCATCACTACCCAATGTAGCATCCTGCCCTTCTGTATTGTATGAGGCACATGCATTTAAACACACTCGGTTTCTCTCACACTCATTCTTTACACAGGATAATTTTGACCAACCTCTATATAAGCTGCAGCTGGCTCAGAATGTTTTTCATTCGTCCTTGCTATGAAGATGTCCCAAAAGACGGACCACCACTCAAAGAGAAATCCTCCAGGTGCATCAATAGCTACAACAGGAATGTCATCAATAAAAACCAATATCATTGTTTACTGAGATGAGTAAAGACTCACAAGCTACTAACATTATAGCACATGGTGAGAACCCACCAATGGCACAAGACAAAAGATCAATACTCAAACACTTCCAAGTGAATCCAAGCTTAGAGCCTCCAAATTTTCTATAACGGCCCTCCCGAAAAGTAAAAGCATCAAAATTAGACTCACGGCTCTACAGTTTACAGTTTAGAAAACATTGTGAAAATATTAGACTTTGGATGGGCCAAGCTCGGTAAAATGGCCCTAGAATCCCTTACTGTTCTATTGCAGCTCTTTTCATTATACTTGCAGCTTGTATTACCCTGACCAGCTATACTCCACATCAGCCTAATATTCTGATTGTTATCATTTACCAAAATCAAAAGGAATGTTTCAAAGTCAACTAACTTACATAGTAGCTCATCTAGCAGCACAACAAAGCCATTCAGCACAATCATAGAATTAATGACAAATAACTGAACTTAAGCAACTATATATCCATAGCATGACGATAAGCATGCCAAGAACAATATAAAATCATTATTACCTACAGGATCTGTGGCAACCTTCCCTTCTGTCATGAAAGCTTTGGCAGAATTGTGCAGTTTTCTCTTCAGCAGATAGTCATGTATGTAAACATCAAGCCTGTTACAAGGACAACATAACAGTAATTATCGCCAATAAAACTCAAGTTTTATTTCCAGAAAACAAATAACAGGGAGAGAAGGGGGGGGTACTCCTTTGCAAACTGTTTACTTCTATTCCCTTTTCCCCATGCTTATTGGCATAATTTAGTAATTTTTTTACATTTGGTAATCAAATAAATATGATTAGTTAAAAGTAACAAACATGGGTTAAAAATTAAGAAACTGTATACATCTTATCTGCTTCCCAATTGCTCTGCGCCATGACTTAAACACTTCTAGAGCCACTCCAAGAACAACTCAAAAGTTTAATCACAGAGCTTCCCTGCAGTTAAGACCTGTTCAATCATAAAACCACCAAACTCTGAGGAAAGGAAAAGGAAAAGCGTTAGTTGGTAGTAACACTTATTCACCGAAAAACATAAAAACCAGAGTTTCAAAAGAACAAATCAAAATCGTACCAAACTAACGAATCAAACTCAGCATTGCCCATCAGAGCAAGATCTCCTGGATACAAACCCTAATTGAAGCTAAATCAACAAGAAGAAACACCAATAAACAACGAAATCCTAAAAATTACACAAAGATCTTATCAATTTACTGTTTCTTCATTAAAAAGTCTTACACTCGTAGTCTTGCAGAGCCATACAAAATAATTTCCAACGCACTTCACAAGTTCATAATTCTCCAATTCACCACAGAGCAGTAATCAGAAAAGCTGAGAATTCTCCCTAAATCGGCAACAAAGTAGCTGCTCAAACGCAGAAACACTTCAACGGGATTGTCCTATCAAAATTTCATACGACGATCGCAATCTTCAATTTATTTTCCTCTTTATTGAAGAAACAGAGTG